>JAWMRA010000113.1:9874404-9983213 GCA_035584735.1 Pseudotriccus pelzelni | reverse complement strand
CTCTCTCCTCCCCTCCTCTTCTTCCCCTCTTCCTCTCTTCTCCCCCTCTCCCCCTTTCTTTTTTCACGGAATCACAGAATAAGCTAAGTTGGAAGGGACACACAAGGATCATCAAGTCTTAAAAACTGTAACAGTTGATAACAGTGACACCTTTACTACTGAAAATAGAACACAATTAGGCCAATTGCTTAATTTTTGCCTTGTAATTCAGTGAAAACCTGTTCATATACATCCTACAAGAACTTGTGTGCCAACGCTTTGGAATTCTGCTGAGCTCTAGTTTACATGGGTTTCTATTTTTTTCTTTTCTTGTATTACTGAAAGCAATTTGGATTTTGCACGTTTTTTCTAGATTGAGCATTTTTGTCTTGAACATTGGCAGTGTTTTATTACAGAAGGTAATCAAAAAGTTAAACTTGCAAAAGAGAAAAATCTGAATATCCTGACTGGTTGAACAGCCAAACATGTAGAGGAAAATTAAGTGAAATACAAAAATGTAATGAAAGCTGTCCCTAAAGCTTCTAAATTGCGTATTTCACTGAATCAGGCTGAAGAGTCATAGTTGCTATTTTAGTATGTGGGCATGCGTTATGATGAAGAATACCATAATATTTCCTAAAATAATCTCTTCAGGTAACATTTCTGCCTAAAATATGAATCTTTTGTGTTAACTTTGTCATTTTCCTTGGTCTACTACAATGTAAAAGTAGTAGGAAGTACTGAAACTTCCTCCCCCTAGAAACATCAATGCCTTGTCATAGGAACAAGGTTGTCATTCATGTATTAATTTTAATTGAGTCAATAAATAACCATCCTATTGAATTTCTACAATGGAGGACTGCTGATGTATAATAACCTCAATTCAGTCTCTTATGTCGAATCATTTGTTCTTAGACACTGAGTTTGGTAGCATATGTTCATCTGTTCTCTCATCCTTCTCTTAAACATTTTATTGCCTCTGCTGCTTGCTCACTGCAAAGATAAACTTGGGTCACGGAGGACCCCATGGTTTCTAAAACTGTGTAACTTGAACTGTGCAGGAGAGAGGTATGATTTTATTATTTTTTTCCTACTTTGTCTTCTATTACAAGAAGGAAAAATGACACAAGGTGTGTGTCCCTTAGGCTACAGAGTCCAGTTCTACAATTCACTTTTTGGCAGCAAGATAGGGGCTCATGAGTTATGTACGGATCTTGGGAAGCAAGTAAGAGAATCTGATTGTATGTCAGTTATTTTCCCCTTTCTTCCAGATGTGCCAAACCACCCTCATCTTTAGTGAAATGGTTTTTAGTGAAGTGTCAAAATTTAACTATTTGCTGGAAAATGTAGGTAGTGTTTGTATTCTTCTGGTATTTTCATTGCATCAGTCATACAGAGGATTTGTATGAATGTAGAATCTGCTGTGCTGAAGGGGAAACATGCCATTTGAATTGACAGTAAAGAAATAATTAAATCACGTGGGGTCTGCTCAATACCCATGACCTTGTTTTCATTTATTAACCTAAGCTTTTCTAAAGCATAATAAACAGGAGTGCCATAGTCTGCAACCACTCTAAGGTACGAAGCATGAACAAGTTACCCATGGAACACTGGCCTGCAGGCATGACCAAGGGTCAAAGCTATGTATCTTCTCTGTTGATGATTTCTGTTCCTGTGTGGGTTTTGCTGTTTGCTACTTCAGAATGAGCTAGCTAGGAGCCTGGTCCTCCGCAGTGCAGTAAGGCAATGAATTCATGACTCGGATCCCAAAGTCCTTGTTCATCTATCAATCTGTAGCTCTCTCTTCTGCCACTCTATCATGTCTGCCTTGCTGCTGAAGTAGAGACAGGCTGGAAATTGCAAGTTTTATATTAACCTATGATACAACTTTTTATTTTGTTAGGAGTGTTTAGATGTATTTAACCAATTTGCTAAAGCTACATATTTGGTCTTGTGTATCCCTCCTGCCCCTTAGGTCAAAAAACAAGCAAAAAAAATTTTTTTTGTTATTACTGGGTTCCTCAGCGTTCATCAACATGACAGTTCGAGCAGAACTCAGAGAAACAAATCTTTCAAGCATTTTAGGCAGGAATGGAAATGCCAATATGAAATACACTTGGGCTGTGTTGGTTTTCGTATTCCTTAAATTGTAATTCCCCTGCAAGAACATTGTCTCTTCTTTATGGTTTCAGCTTAAGCTTTTGAATTTCAAAATGTATTGAATTTTAAGGTTTCCTGTTCTCTCAGTCTTTCTCAAGCAACGAAGTTCTATCCCTCATTGTTCCACAATGGCCTGTTGTGGCAATAAACGCTCTTCAGTATTAGAGATTATTTTAAAATCAATCCACAATAAATCAAATTTCAGAATTTCCTCAGCATCATACGCACCTGTATGAAGTTACACATACTGTGAGTTTTTTCAGTGAAACATGAATGTCCAAGATTTACCCATCACAGGAATTGCATGTCAGAGTTAAGATGCATTATTAAATTTCCACAAAAGGGCATTTTTCACTTTAACAGAGAAACAAAAAAAGGCAGGACATTAAGCATTCAGCTGAAAAACAATGCCAGAGTGCTATGTACCACAGGTTACACAGCACCATCTCTATCTTGGCCCTTTTTTTTGTTCCTTCTTGCTGGGGTAACCATATTTAATAAGAGGTCAGGTGGCACAAGTGATCTTGAAGTGATAGTTGGTAGCAGCAGTTCATTTGTAAGTCTTTTTTCTCCCATGGACCCCTTTCTATAGGTACGATTTATAGATCTTTAGATTCAGACATTCTTCCTACACTGTTAAATGTATTTAGACAAAAAAAATAGGCCGTGTAGTTTCATGTAAAATATTGCAGTCCCTTTGAGGCTGACACACTTTTTACTACATATGAAGATCTGCCCCAAGAGTTACCCAGCATTCACATGCAGCTAAGTGTGTGAAGAATGACTGGCAGAGGCCCCAGGGGAAACAATAAAATGGGACTCCTTTTTTAAGTGGCTGCTGCTGTTTTTCCCATCTGCTGCTGGGGTCCTTCCAGCTCCTGAGCTCTTGTAAAGTTACTCAGTCTTTACACTGAAAAGGTACTTTCCATGTGGTGCTGGGGGGAGGGGAGAAAAAGGGGAATGAGTTGATTAAAAATTGCTATATGTCTTGTTAGGGAAAAAACAGAAATTCCTTTAAAAAATCTGAAGTGAGAAGGTAGAATCCAATTGCTTGGTAGAAACTCCAGTATATCTGTTTGCTTATATTGCTTTTCTGTAACATAGCATTCGGTTATTGATAGAGTGGCTAGAAGGTGTCTGAAAGAGAGATGGAAGCAGGAAAGAAACCCAATCCACTAACACATTACATCCCAGGTTCATTAGCATCTTGTTTTATTCTAGTGCAACAGGTATGTGTGCCTAGTGCAAAATTTGGGCTGCTGCTGTAAATGATAAACCTCAGTAACTAAGCTTTTGGATCCTGACTGCAGATTAGAAAAATGTAAGGGACCGAGAAGGTAACGGATGTAGATTGACATTGCTGAATGTCAAGTATAGGTTTCTTTGCCCTGTTTCTCTCTTGCTTTATAGTCTTTTTCCACCCTGGATCTTATTTTGTAATTTGCTCCTTCTGTCTTGTCTTGAGAAGTAAAAGTGCTCACTGAAATGGTAATATTTGAGATCCATATTCATAGCAAGTCTAGTCTAGTAGCAGCTGCCATTAGAACGGCTGTCAAATACGGTTTTAGTGAGCTGTGCTTGCTAAGCATTTTCTAATACTGATGTTACTAGCATAAAAGCAGGCTGATCACTCAAGTTAGATTGATTCCCCACCCCTAAAATTAAGAAGAAAAAGTATTACACCCTTTTTAAAACAGAAATTGCATAGATCAGAAATTACACAGTTCTTTGTCTTTGTGTCTCTCTTGCCCTCCTGAAGCAAAAGGAAATCTCAGTGCATGTCATGCCATCAGAAGTAATTTTTTTACGGCTTTTAGCAGGTACCTGATTACCTGCTGCAAGCAGCAACTAATTGTGTTTCAGTCATCATTCAGGGATTGTATTTCTTTCAAATTTGTGCAAAACATTTATGTTTGCTTAACCTTTCCTCAGCTGTGACAGATTTTATGATATACAATTCAGTGCATTATTCTGTTCAATCCGTATCTGATCATGTAAAATTCTGAGACAATACAGTTCTGTAGGTAACATATATATATGATCTGTGGCCCTAGATGAGAGCATCCTACTTGACCTATGGTGATTCATTCCATCTTTACCACAGCCTGCTTCCAGCTGTAACTGCTTTCCCTGTGACCTCCAAAAGTGCACGTATATGTATAGATGTATATATATATATATATGTATGTATGTTTCAGAACAGTAGTTCTAGTTTTAGTACAGCACTGTACTTATCTAGTGTGGTGAGCTGAGCATAGCCAGCTAAGCACCCACACAACTGCTCACTCACCCCCTCTGCCCCACTTCCAGAGAATGAGAGAGAGGATAGGAAGAGAAAAGCAAGATACATACAGTTTAGTAGGTGAAGGAAAGAGGAGGAAAAAGCAAATGAAGCAAAGGAAATCTTTCACCACCTCCCACAGCCAGACCTATGCCCAGCCAGTCTCCAAGTAGCCACCCTGGAAACCAAAAAGCCCAGCCTTATCTACCTCCACCTGTTTCTATTACTGAGCATGACATTAACTGTCATGGACTATCCATTGGCCCTCCCAGCTTCTTGCCCGTCTCAGCCTATTCCCTGGGAGGGGGCAGAGGAGGAAAAAGAGAAGATATTGAGGCTGTACCATCACTCTTCACTAATAACCAAAACACGGGTGCATTGTTGACACTGCTTTAGTGACAAATCCACAACACAGAACCATGTGGGCTGCTATCAAGAAAGTTAACTCCTTTCCAGCCACACCTAGTACATCTATATAAAGCCTGTTCAGATTTCCGTGGGGAATCCTTCTGGAATGGGTCCTTCATCTCACAGCATCCACATACCCTAAATGTCACTTAATGAACCTTCTGCTTCCTCTTCCACTTCCCAGGGACCTGAGCATCTGTGAGCTGCCCTGCAGCTGAGAGCATATCAGTGCTGCTGCTGGTTCCACCAGCAGCTAATTACCACTTGAAATTAGTATTTTAATGAACTGATCTCAGCATATGTAAAACAAAATCGCCCAGACATCAAAGAAATGAGCAGGAGGTAAAATTAATAACTGTAAAGTTCAACAGACAAATGGTCAGCAGGTGCTGGCTTGGCAAAGGAGTTGAGCATTCCCATTTCAATTTGTGGTGAAAGGAGGCTGGTTCTGATTTTGGTCCTGCAAGCTGCCACAGCTCTTAGGGACAGGGCTTAGTGGGACTTGGCAGCATTGTATCTACGGTTGGTCTTCATGATCCTGGAGGTCTTTTCTAACCTAAACGATTCTGTGATTCTCTCTCTCTGCTGTCGCTAGATCTGCTAAAGGAGCAGTAATTTAGTAACTACACTGAAAGTTCAAACAGTGTAATTGTCATCAAGTGAAAGAGAAACACTCTGGAGAATGGGTATTGCTTTGCCAGGGAAAAAAAATCAGAAAAGCAAGAAAAAATTCTTACCCTGCTAGATTGAAAAATTAACCTGTGTGAGAGATAGGAATGCTTTTGTGAAATTTGCAATGATTACACAGCCTGTCAAACAGCACTGGATATTTTTTTCAGCAGAATCAGTACTCTACAAGATTTGAAAGTCTTTCAAAAAGTTGTGTGGGTGTGTGTAAATTGAAGTAACAAGAATTGTCATTAAAGGAGAAATGAACTAAAATGAGTCTGAGGAGAAATTTTATTTTTGAATGCTCAGAAGAAAAATCCCTTGATACTCAGTAGTTAGATTAGAGAACAGCATAAATGCTTAGAAGAGGGAAAGCAAACACAAATTCTTCAAATGGAGGCTGCAATGATTTGATTTTTTAAAATATATTTTTGTACATACCAGTAAATTAAGTTCTGCTATTAGAAGTCACTTTTTGTTTCTGTTGTCTCTCAAAGCCATAGTCATGAGAGCTGTATAACAATAAATGGACAGTTATCGACATGCTGAGTTTTTACTTAGTTTGATTTTTATTTTTTTTGTTGATTGTTTGTTTCTCAGTGGTGGTGATTCGTACAAAGGGAGGGCTTTTTTCCCCAGAAGCTCACTGAAAAGTAGGAGTTAAAAAAATTGAGTTGCAGAAAGTTTGCTGTGATTTGATAGACAGGCATACAAAGTAAGTGTGAAGTTACACAGAAAAATGTTGCAAGTAGGGATCACTTCAGGGATGCTGGCTGATATGCAGTGCAATAAATCTGTTTGTAATGAAGTTAAAGCAGACATGCAACTGAACTGGTTTAGTAAAGGAGCCTAGAAGGAAATTGCTTAAGAGTCCAATACATTGTTTTAAATGAAACAGTCCTTTTTGCTCTTATCAAAACATCTGAGTCCAAAGCTGGGTGTTAATTGGTGTTTTGTTAATTTCTTAATATTGTACAAGTCATTGTTGTAGTCATACATTTGCTCCAAATTGATCGCAACATCATTAGATTTTGGCAGTGGAGCATTTCATTTCTGATTTATCCTATGTAATCATCTATCTTTGATAGTTGTGTGCATTCGTGTACTTTCAGCACATTGGAATGAGAATTTTAACGTTTCTGTATTGCAGAAAATCTGGTAGCAGTTGAGAATGCTGACAGATTATATCGCAGAGGGAATTTTACAAATTATTGCATATGTCACAGTATTATTTTTACTGTCATTCTGTGTCCTTACTCAGTTTTCTACCTTATTTAGTATGTGAGGATTTTTGTTCTAGTTTGTTAGGATTAGTTTAATCAGCACGTAAGTATTCTTGTCCATTAGATCATGTGACACTCCTGATTTGAATGAACATGAACAAAGTAGAAAGTGTCGGGTTAAACTGAAATCCGCACAGATAAATAAAGCAATTATACACACACCTATGACCCAGAAAGAGAAATCTGTGCTCAGGGAAAGATAACGCTGCAGTTTTGCACAACAGGGACATGCCTTTGAAAGAAAATCGTGTGTCCTGTTGAGGTAGAATCAGAGAACAGTTTGGGTCCAAAGGGAATTTTCAAGATATATAAGCTACCCTCCCTGCCATAGGCAGGGTAGATCATGCTGCTTAAAGCCCTGTCCATCCTGACCTTGAACACTTAAAACTGCTGCAAATTAAAGACATAATGGATGTATATTAAAGCCAAAATGGGCATAGGGGTCATGTATTTAAGATGCAACAACGCCTTTGTGTTTATTATGTCCAGACATCTGATAAAAAGCCACATGGTGTAAGCAGCTGCATGAGAAAGACATGAGGGGTAACCAATAAATTATGATTGCTTGCCACTCTGAGAAGTCCTTTTGAGTAACGGAGCAATCATTGCCTTTTGTTCCTAGAATGAGCAGCTTTATTCAAAAATACAGTTAGTGGTGGTTAAATACCTGTTCTTTTTGTGGTCTGACTCAGGTGGCACACATAGGTTTGGGTCAGTTGCCTCTCACTCAGCTGGCTAATGGTTATTAGTGGCACTGAGGATTCTGTCTTCTTGTATTGATATCACAAGGCCTCAATAAGACACAGGAAATTGAAGGGAAATAATGGATAACATAGGACTGAACAGCATCAGTGAGGAAAATCCCAGGAACTTTTAATGCCTTTTTACTTTCCTGTGACCAAGTAGAGCAGAAAAGGGTCTTCTAACTCATTTCTGGGAGCGGGATGTGCTGATCTCTCTGGGTCAGCAATGCTGCATGTGCAGCTCCTGGGCATAGACTGAGATGTGCACGAGCCCAAGACGTAGTGGCGAGCTTAGGCACTGTGACACATACACCCTCTCATCTGTGGTGAAGCGGAGAACAAAGCTGAGGGCCCACCTTGTCCAGCAGCACATGGAGTACGTGGAGTGCATCAGGGATGGCTCAGCCTTGGAGAAGGCACAGTGCCTTACAAATCAACCTGCCCTGACAGATGTGGAGCAGGCAGAAGGAAGCAGCAGTTTTGGCTGTCAGGATAATACGTGGTGTTCTTGGCTTTTTTTTAAGGCAAGCCTTGCTTAGGTCAGGAGACCTTGTTCAAGTGTTTCAAGTGCTGGATGTAGCCCCTGGGCTGCTCAGCCCACACTGCTTTTAACTGCTGTCTTTCAGCATTGCGTAGCAGAACATGTGCAGCAAAACTTCTTTCCACCACTTTTCTTCCCACCTGCCCAGCTTTACAAGCAGGTTAGATTCCCAAGCGTTTTCTGTCTTTGGTTGTAACACTGTATTGAATGTTTCATTGCACTCACGGTTTAGAGAAATCTGTGTTTTCTCATGTTTTTTTTGCAAGCATGAGTTATCAAGCAAGCTAATAGGGTAGTTACAAGTGTTTGACATTAATAAAGCTAATGAACAGCAATGTTGTATCTGTCCTCATGCATGCAATCAACTTTCTGAAGCTGACTTTTTCAGTCATTTCTCCAGGTGCTTATACAGGACCCTGGGAAAAATGAGTCATAAATACTTAAACACTTCCAATACTTTGATGAATATTTTACATTGTAGAATATGTGAAATTAGTAATTAATGCAGACTTGAGAGTTATAAAAATTTTTATAACCAGAATTGCTGGTCACTAGGCTCAGGGGTACAGCTGGAACTGAATGAAAGAAAAGTGTTTGCCAAATCTATCTGCTTGCATTTCATGAAGTACTGAGAGTGCAAACAGAAAATGTTTCCTAGGGCATACTAGCTCCCACCTTTGCATTCTGGAAAGGTCTAGTAGAGCAGTGACAATGGGCATAGTATAGGCTAGACCACAGCGAGGGAGAGACAAAAGGAGCAAAAACTGTGAATATGATGCCAAATGGCAGTATATCCCTTCTCCTTCAGCTGCTGCATCTAGAATCTAAGCAGACAGTACTGGCAGGTCTGAGGAGTGGTACAAGCAGATTGCCTGGGGCTGGAAAAAAGATTCCAACTGCTGCATTTCAATCCGGTTTTTCCGAAAGCAAGGACACTAGAAAGAAAACCTTGTATCCCTGTGACAAGGAAATAGAGGAAACATCCAGCCAAGGAAAACAATTTCTTCTGTCTTGAGGTTCTGAGGCGACTTATCCTATCTATTTACATCCCATTTTCCTCTATGCTTCAGTTCGCTTCCAGTGAGAGGATGCTGTAATTATGGTTGCAGTCTGTTAAGCAATGCAAGTGTCCCACCTCTGTAATTTCTGCCTGTTGATGTCTGTATCCATGTCAGCCAAAAGTGCAGTGAAGCCCTCTGGTTAATAAAGCTTTCAGAGCACAGGAGAAGACCCCTTCCCCTGGGAGGCACCCATCACCCTGCTTGGGCTTTTGGTTTTGCCAGCACAGTTCACCTCTCATTGAAATAAATAACCTGGCAAGCATGACATGTGATATCTAGGAACAGAGGAAAGTGGTGTTTTATTGTTGCTACTGCCTTCTGGGGCAGATGGAAGAGAGTAAGCCAGAAGGACAGCCCTTTCTTTTGGGAAGGGCTCTCCACATTCACCCCAATAGAAGGTTTTGGAAGGCGAATCTGTCTTCATTGTCACCAAAGTGGCAGTGTTTGTCCATCAGAAATTACGCTGAAGTACTCCATAAAGCTAGCCTTAAAATTGTTATTCTGGTAATACTTAAGGAAGTAGGAATCTAATCCTGCTTTTGCAGAATTTAAGTCCTTTGTACATGAAATGTGAATGTGTCACCTGCCCAAAACCAGCTGATATTAAAAAGCAAAGTTGGCTGTGTGGAAAGCACTTGGAAGAAGTGTAGGGCTAAGGAATATATTATGTTGATTCTTTAATGCTAGGTAAGAAAAAAAGCTGAGTTTCCAAATTAGTGTGTTAGGGCCAAAAAACAAAAAAATGATTCAGTAATGAAGCAGGAACTGATGGAATCATATTTTTCTGCTCCTGAGATCAGAAATACCAACACAGGGCATATAATTCAAAGTATGGCAGTACTTTGTATTATATTTAATCAGTCTTTATATCTTCTCAGCATAAATGAAAGTAGATTTTGTGGGAAGATCAGATGAGCTTTTTCTATGAGTTGTTTTATCAGAGGCAATCCTGGTTTTCAGTTGTACAGTTTGTGAAGAGGTCAGTAAGGTTTCCATTACATCAAACAGTTACATGGAAAAGGCCAGGAAGTTACTGAAAAACAGGTTTGTAGTTTTCTTTTTAGTTTATCTGGAAGAGGCTTTCCACTTTGCATTAGAGAAGTTATAGGAACTGGGGAGTTTTGTTTGTTTAGAGGTTTTGAGGTTTGGTTATGGTGGTTGGTTTTTTGAGAGGGAGGGTTGTTTTGGGGGGTGGAGGGGGTTTGTTGTTGTTGGTTTACTTTGTTTCAGTTTGGTGGGTGTTTGTTGTTTGGTTTTTTTTTTTTTAGAAAGTGACCGTCTTTGGAAGAATCCAGCATACTTTTTCAGAAGGAAGCCAGCATACTTTCTTTTGGTGTTCATGCCAATACTTTGAATTGAATAGGTGAAACACATTCCTCATGAGAACTTCTCACGATCATATTAGGTCTTGCTGTTCTCAAATTGAGGCTTGGGTTGCTTATGTATGTTCCTTTTCTAGACTCTGGAATGCTGATCAATAGTGATTTGTGTTGTCTGCAAAATGGGAAGGGGTGGGGATTTTTAGTCTGAAAAAAAAATAAAGAAGAGAAAAGTAGGCTAAGGCTCAAAAATCTTAGGCATGTTAAGATAAGGATACAATTCTTTTATGTGACCAAACTGGCAATATTGGTGTAATAGATAGATGGTGGAATAATTTACATGATTTGTAATGAAAGAGTATAGTTTTTCCAGGAAACAAAGGGAAAACAGTTTGTTGTCCCAGCACATAGGCTTGCTCTGAGGTCCAGATCACCAGCATGTGCCTGGAAAGGAATACAGTGGGAAACATTATCCAACAGCTTTTTCAATGCATTGGTAAGATTTTGACGTTTAAGTTGAAGGAAATAGCTAGAGGACTCTTTTCTCTCTAAATAAAGAAGAGGAAATCACTGAAGTTGTCCAGACAGGGTAACCTTGGTGAGAGCAATCTAAGATATGTTATTATATACAGTTTCTATGATGGGAATGAAAAATAACAACATAATAGCAGCAGATTTCAAAGAAAAGCATATCAAAGTGCATACCTACCTCATTGTGCAAGGTTGAAAGAGTAGTAAGAGAACAACCCCAAATAAAGTCTGTAGGAAGTAGAAACTGTATCAGGTTACTAAGGTCAAAGATGGAATTGTAGCACAGGCATTTAAGGATACTGTGAGAAAGACTAAGGCACAAAATGAAATGCAGCTAACAAGAGAAACCACAAGTAATAAGAAATGTTTTTATAAGGCTAGTTTTCAGCAATTCATTGTCAAAATGAAAGGCCTATTAATTAGTGTTGTCCTGGTTCCTGTGCTATTAAGTACCCTATTAGCAATTCAAAGAATGGAAAGATTTTTCAAATTCCGTGATCCAGTGTCATGATTTATGAATGGACATACTGTTATCCAGTTACATGAAGTTTTGAAGTGTTCACAGTTCACATCTACTTCTAGGTTTTCAAAACTGTTGATTTCACTTTTCAGAAAGAGCTGCATGACATATTGAGGTCTGTACTGAAGAGAAAAAATAAAGACAAGGCGCTGAAAGGAAAAGGGCAAATGAGACCATGTTCTCTTGGTTTTATACTGCTTTTCTTTAGGATGCTCTGACTCCAAAGACATAGGCATCCACGTACCTCCACAGCGGGTATCAAATAATTTTAAAAGCACTGCTGCACTTGCACCTGGGCTCTGCATACTCTTGCAGCCTTTCTGGCAAGTCCATGTAGACCGGGATAGCTTTAACCAGCATGATTGAAGTGACTGCTCATTTCTCAGTCCAGGAGAATCAAGACTCCAGGTTAGCAGAGGGAGAGGGCGGCTGTTGGAGTCTTTCAGACTGGTGCATCTCAAAGAAGCCAAGTGGTAGAAACTAATGTTTTCTGATGTTCAACACAGGTTCAACTCCAGGTGATTGGCAATGTTATCTTATTGCTTAGGAGTCATAAGAGGCTGCCTAAGCTGTGCCTTTAGGACAGCCATGCCTGTCCTCTGATCTGAAATGCTGAGCTACAGAATAGGGGGAGATAGATGAACAAGCTCTTGGAAGAGCTGCGAACTTTGAATGTTGGGAGTGGGATAAGAAGGAAAGTTGTGGTGATGAGTTATAAACAAATCAGGCAACCAGATCTGTCTCAGCCCTGAAAGAACAGGCCTTAGTGTGACTGCACAGTATTTTTAAGATGTCTAATAGCAAGCCTGAATGCTATCCGACAGGCAACTGGAAATGCCCTGGAGTCCAGAAGAAGATCAAATTGTCTTTGTCCTAAACAAATTAAAGGCAGCACCTTCAGTTTAATCTAGTGTTTGAAGTCTTGTATCTCCCAGAAAAAGGCTTGATGAAGAAAACTGCTAGGCAGATGGACTGAGTGAAGTGTGATAATTGAATTAAGATTGGAATTAAAATCTAGATGTGGCCGGCAGTAATCCTATAAATTATGGGCTTTGTGAGAGTCACTGCAGGGAGCTGCCTTTTATGTGCTCTCCTACTTGAAATATTGGCTACAGTAAAGGTAATTTGTATGGAAAAGGAGAAGGGCATTGCCTACCTCAGGCAGTAATGCACTAAGTTTCAGGAGACAAAATCTTGAGGAAGGAACACATAATGTTCTTCAGACATTTTTTATACAGGATAAGGAAGCATCATTTCATCCTGAAGCAGAGGATATCTGGGGGAAAAGCTGCGAAGTATACCCTAGTAGAGCCTCACTTACGTGAAGGGAAGAAAATAGTTCAAGTTTTAGTGTATAATGAAAAGATTTGCTGCAGAGCCTCGCAGATTATATATTTCATTTAGCATTTTAAGTGGTTCTGGAATAATGTGTCTTGTTCAGTTTTCAGGAGTTTGCCAAGGCAGCATGTGAGCTATTAGGTACAACAGCACTGAAAACTGAACAGCACAGAGCTGTGACTTGACCAAGTCTGCAAGAAACGAGAGGATAATCAACAGATGGGATGACAGATTTGTCAAGACAGAGGCACAAAGCTGTCAAGTCCATATCAGCATTTTAATGGTGCATTTGATATTTAAGCAACTCTTTTTTAGTCTAAACAAAATCTAAATCTTCCAGTGCACTTCCATTCATTGCCCTATATCATGTCAGGGAGCTAACTTCCAGTAATTGTTTTTCAATTCAATCCTAACTAAAGAGAGTGTCTTGTCAAAGAGTTCAATGAGAATTTTACAAGCAATGATAAGGACTTTCTCCATCAATTTTTCTTATTGCTGTAATCCAGATAAACCAAGGATGTAGGAGACAACATGAGTTTCCAAAGTACAGCAGAGACACAAAAGGCTTTGTTACATACATTTTAATTTTTTTAAGAAATACCAGTACAATAAGATGAAATAGAGATGTAAGTCTTAATTTAAACTCACAAGGCATGTAATTATTCAGTGTATAAAAGATATATATACAGTGGAATTTCAACTTATTAAGGGCCAATTCAATGAAAGAAAAGAAAAACTAATAATTGGACAACTGGAAAACAATGGAATAAAGTGCATAAGAATCATATGAATTAATGTACTATTACTCTAAGCATTATTCCAGGCCAAATTTAAGCATGAAGATCTGATTTTTGAAAGCTGTTGAGCAATGTGCCATCAGGAGTTCTGTTTTACTTTGCTTCTAGAAATATAAGGTACAGATATCTTTTTAGATATATCCATTTATATCTTACACATAAGGATTAATGTGAGCTGTGATTGATACATTTATCTGTGAGTATCTGTTTATAAATTAAATAACAATGTCCAGGTGCTTCTCACTCCTGCCATATCTAACTCTTGCCGTATCTAAATATCACTGGTGGGTTAAATTCCTCTGAATTCTTTAGTTTCACCCCTCACTATACAAGAAGGTACAACACACCCAATTTCAATGCTGTGGGCCCTTGCCAGAGGGAATGATTCTGTCTCAGTACAGAGTCATTGGAGGGAAATACTTTGAGGGATAGGAAAATCCTTTGTATAACAAGGAGAAAATCTTTTGAAAACGTGCCTTAAGAAGATGGTTTTTCAGAAGAGCATTGTAAGAAATGCTGACAAGTTGGGTAATAATAATTTTGATAATGAATTCCTGAGTAAATAACTGAGATAAATCAATTCAGGCTTTGTCCCTCTTATGAGGGACAGCTTTGAAGCTATTAAAAAACTTGACCTTTTTGAAAGACAGTTAATCAAGGCAGTTAAAATACATAACTGAAAGAAAATTAAGTATCTACTTTTTGATGTTGAGAGATGGCATTTTATCTCAGGACTCAAAACATCATTAGTCTCTCAGAGGACTTGCAATTCATCCCAGCTATCTTGTTGTGTCCTGAGGTAAGGAAATTATTTTCCCAACTCACAAGCTACTTTCAAACACTCAGAGCCCTTCCCGTAGTCTGTTGGGAGCAGTTCTGTGCTGACGGCTACAACTTTTTTACACCTTTTTTACTGTAATACTGTTTCCCAATGAAGCTAGCTCTTCCTTTGGAAGGTGATGTGACATCCATAAGAAATCTCAGAAAAAATCAAACACCTGTTTTCAGCCAACAGGCTGAAATGACTTGGAAGTTCAGATCTGTGCAAGAGTTGTACCCAACACCCTAAAAGTAGAAACATCGTGCTAACTGTGCTGTTACATTCAAGTTACATGATCCAGCCTCTGTAAAAGACCTAAAACTAATGGGCATTCATTCAGGGCATCATGGCAAGGTTTGCAAGCTGAGCCATGACATTGTTCTGATTTAGCTATGTTGGTTTGCATTCTTAAATAAGGACTGCCTTTGGAGACACTGCACTGTTTTCAGATGCACGGTGTCATCATACCCGGTGTCAGAGGAGACTTCTGTCATTAATTTGCATTACACAGAATTTTTTTCTAGTGTAACCATGTTTAGTTAAAGACTGTTTCCATCTGTTCAGCTTTTCTGTGTCTCACAGGTCCAGGAGACTTTTAGAAAGTGTAGTCAGGTGCTAAACTTCCAAATTGGATCCTGAATTCCCGAAGATTCAGCATTATCAGTAGAGCTATTATAAGCTACCAGGGTGGCTGACCTTCAGTCTTTTGAAACACTGACATTTCAAAAATGCATATTAATCATATCTATTCTATTGTTTTTCTGTGAGTCACCAGGTTTCCTTCAGCTGAAAAATATCTGTGTTGAAGAAAATCAGCAAATGCCATTTGTTTCTTCCACTTACCCTTTTGACTTCATTCTACCAACTGTATATCCATAAGTACTTCATATTTGCAAAGATAAAAGTGGAGACTTTGAAAGATTTTCCCTGGTGTGTTACTCCAGTGTCATAGCAGGAGAGCTTAATACATCTAGAGCTCTCCTTGCTTGATTTCTTCTACACAAATCCTCTCTTCACAGGAAACATATTTATTTATTAGGCCTTACTTATTCCCACAACGTACACTTACATTTAGCACATGCAGGCCTGAGTCTTTTGAAAACAAATATTTTGAAAAGCTCTAACCTTGGAGCTTTTAAGATGTATCCTGTTTCTGCAAAGTGTAGAGGAACCACAGAAATGATGGGGAAGTTCAAGAAAAACAGGATTTTCTCATTGATTGTACGGGCACAGAAGGCAGAGATTAATACTTCATTGTTGGAGGCAAGCATAGCTGTGTAGAGATCCAGGCATGTTCTTAGAGCAACAAAGCAGGCCAGGGAGGCACCTGTTGTGCAGTTTGATGGCTGCACTGTCTTCAGACTGGCATTCATGAGGTGGCTATGTACAAGAGCTGCTGGAAAGAGGGCATTCTCAGTTCCGCAGAAAACCCCTCTATTTCTCAAAATTTTTTCCTCTTTCATGCAGCAAGAACTCTGTCTCTGAGAACAGTGGTTGTGGGTGCCAGGAGACAGCAGGATACCAGGAACAAACTTCCAGAGCGTCTGGCATGAGCTCCTGAGAATCAGTTTCTGTGCTATGCGGAACAGTGTAACTATGTATCAGTTCTTCCTCTTGACTGTGAAGTCCACAGTCCACTATTCTGCTTGTAATTAATCTTGCAGTCTGGATGATATATGGACCATGCTGTTTCCCTGCCTGCTTTGGGGTTGGTGTATTCAAACCCCCAGAGTTTTGTGATTCAAAATTCCTAAATAATTGTTGAGGACTCCACTGTGTCTGTGGAGGATAGTTTCATATCCCGTTTACATAGGAATCAAAGTCCTGCTGGGTTTCTTTAAAAAAACTATCACTTTTTGAGATTCCAGTTGTTTCTGAAAATCAGCAATTAACAAATGTATGTTCTATATTTTAAGACAACAAAAGTGTCTGTAGTTGTGTTACAGGTTTGCTTTTAGCTGCTGTGGGTGAGCAGAGGTTTTTCTCTCTTGTGCTTGAAGAAATACATTGATAATGTTTTGGAAAACTGATTGTTCTGACCCTCCTGAGGCTAATTTTGAATAGCGCCGTGTAAATGTAGCAGTTTTCTAGAGGAACGAAAAACCACTTCGCCACATTTGGTCACTGAGGTGGAACTGCTAACATGCTTTGCAGTCCCATTTCTGGTTTTTCAGTGCAGACACGGCTTTTGGTACCAACCACTGGGATACAGGAACCATTTGTAATGAGCTCTCTAGAGATTTCTTGCACTGTGTGCACCCTTGAGCTATTCAGTCATGTCCTATGGACCTCGTGTTTTTCTGTTACTGATCTTTCTCATTATCTATGAGTGCTTCACAACTGGGAGCAGACTTGGGAACTGTTTGGACAGCCCAGTGCACTGCTAGGTAAAAATGAATTAGCTTCAGTTCTTGCTGTGCAAACTTGATATCACTTCCTGGCGGAACCTTGTGTCCTTTACATGTGTTCAGATACCTGTGTTCCTTTTGCCAAAATATGTGTGTCATTACATAGTTGCAAATGCATGATGTTTCTGTCTCTACTTTCCTCCTAGTAGAATGTTGAATATTATATCAGTAGGTAGATGATATCACTAAAACAAATATTCTTCTTTATTTTTCTTTGTAGGTGAACACAGCAAATAATTTCACCAGGGAGGATGTAGAAGACAGTAACACTTATGAGCTTATGTTAGGCTTGGAAACTCAACCAGCCATGGGCAAGTCATGTTGTTAGACAGTTTATTGGTATCGGTATGTGTTGTATTAAGTGTTTGAAGTTATGGACAGAGAGGGCAAATTATTCTAACACCTTCAACTTCCACATTACTGCAACTTCCAGGTAAGGCAGATGCCCTAGGAGGAAGGGGAGGCAGTTGAGGGATTCAGCTACAATAACAAAATTATCAGTAGGAGAGACCTCAGTGCAACCACATCCCCTTGTAAATTCTGGGCATTTATCATCCCTACTCTGAACCTAGAAAACAACTGAATTCTCCAAGTTCTCAGAGAACAGCCTTCAGATAAGGGGAGGCACTGCCTGGACGGAGGCACAGATAGTTGACATTTTGCAGCTTGATTTTCACACTTCTAAGCATAGATCAGTGACAAGCTTGTTGATGATCTGTGTGGTCATATGCATTCCCCTAGAAAACTGCACACAGAGTTGCTTGTTTGCATTTACTGATGGCATATGTTTTGCATAGATCCTCAGAGTATCATGGATCTATAAGGTTAGATTTTATTCTTTTTCTATCTGGTTGACAGTTTTATCTTTTTAACTGTCTCATACATATGAAAAGGATTTGCTAAATTTAAGCTGGTTGCTTTAGCAGATATGGGTAGATGATAGACACTGGGAAAAAACAGGTTAGCTCTGGTAAATTTTCAATGTCTCTGTCACGCTGTATATGTGAACACTGCAGGGTGGACACATGGAAGAAGAACACAAATTGTAACAGCTGGGCACATTAGCCAGCTAAATGTCCTAACCTCATATACGAATCAGTGGTGAAAGGCAGGCATCACCAAAGGATAACGGAGAATGGAAACCTACCTTAGGCATTCAGTAAAGTCTGCTGATGAACTTAAGTAATTACTTTATGTTACTGATCTTGACTACTAAAATTTTGATGATATATGTAGCAGTTAAAATGTACACTTTCACATCCCTCCACCGTATTCTTGTTCTGTGGTCCATGGGCTACTAAAGACGGAGTCACAGAACCGTGGAATCAGTTAGATTGTAAAAGACCTCTGAGGTCATCGAGTCCAACCTATGATCCTACACCACCTTGTCAACCAGACCATGACACTAAGTGCCATATCCAGTCTTTTCTTAAACAGTCTAGGGATGGTGACTCTACCACCTTCCTGGGGAGCCCATTCCAATGCCCAATCACCTTGTGTAGAACTTCTTAATGTCCAACCTAAACCTCCCCTGGTGCATTTTGGGACTGCGTCCTCTTGGCCTGTTGCTGGTTGCCTGCAAGAAGAGGTTGATGCCTACCTTGCTGCAACCTTCTTTCAGGTAGTTATAGAGAGTGATGAGGTCTCTCCTGAGCCTCCTTTTCTCCAGGGTAAAAAACTCCAGCTCCTCAGCCACTCCTCATAGGACTTGTGCTCCAGACCCTTCACCAACCTCGTTGCCCTTCTCTGGACCTGCTTCAGGACCACAACATCCTTCCTAAACCGAGGAGTCTAGAACTGGACACAGTACTCAAGGTGCAGCCTCACCAGTGATGAGTACAGGGGTAGAATTACTTCCCATGTCCTGCTGCCCACACTATTCCTGATACAGGCCAGGATGCCACTGGCCTTCTTGGCCACCTGGGCAAAAGAGCTCTGTTTCCACAGGTGTACAGTCATATCTCCCATGGGCAACGTTTATTTCATTTTAAGGAGAAAGTACGCTGACCCCATTGTATAAAAACAAGTACCACAGATACGTGAGCTGTGGCTTTATTTTGTTAAGTGTTGCACTGTGCCGCATTGAAAATCAAGTAATACAAATTATGCAGGCAAGGAAAGTGTTTGTGATTTCGTTCTGACAGCAGCTCTAGAAGAGTTTAACGTTGCACGCACGAAGATGGCATGTATCAGAGTAGCAAGGTACAATGAAAACTTCCACTGTTCATTTGGTAAATATTTAAAAAGCTGTTCACTGACAGTACGTATTTGACAGCTTTTCTACTGTATCAATTCATAAAAGTTTTATTAGCCATTGTGTTGCTTCTGTGGGAATTCTTGAAACAGGAAATGTTTCCAGATGGCAAATTTCAAATGAAATAATGCATTCTTTAGTATTAAAAGCCAAGCAGAACCCGGGAGATCAATATGGAATTGGATCGAGATGCCAACACAAAGCTGAAGTGGATGAGGAAAAGAAAGGTGATGCAAGGGGCAGCAGAGAGGAGACAGAACATGAAGATCAAGAAGAGGAAGACTCATATAGCTTTCACGACAGTCCTGACGATTTGTATGCCAACATACAGGATGATCTCAAAGAGAACAGAAGAGATTGCTTTCTCTGTAAGAGACCACCCCCTCCTCCCCCTCGAAATCTGCCTGGCATCCTAAGACAGGACGATCTGCACAATTTATCACAAGGTACAGTCTTGGGAGGAAAATAAGTCCAGATACAAACATGTGCAAGTGCAGGCTAAGTGCTGCTGCAGAGATTACATATGATCACTTCTAACAGAGTAGCTAGGCAGTACAGCCCTAATGCTGCAAAGCAGGCATGTGCATATGCACTTTGCTGCATCAAAATATCCATGACCCAGTAGGTCTGGTAATACATTGGTGTGGGCTGCTGGGTTCACGTTTTCCTAACTCTGCCTGTCTCAGAGAGCTGCCAAATAATGCACAAGGCGCTGGATTTACAAGAGAGGCTTGAAACGAAAGATTGAGCTTGTGTTTTTGTCAAGTTGCCTTAAGTATTTACCATTTTAAAGCATTAAATACTATCTTGATTTAACGTAGCTTGGAATTTCACAGGTAGAATTAATAGAAAGTGACCATGCAGAGAGAAGTAATGTAGTATTTTCTTACATTTTAGACAATGTTGTAGTTAGTTAGAAGTAAAAACCTGTATTGTGTTGCAGATTGAAAAGAAAGGGAGACATTCTGACTGTTAATTAAATGCTTTACCTTTTTTATCTTTTTTTCTAATACTTATTCCCTAATCTAAAATTTTTTGTTGAGTTTGATTAAAGTGATGAGAAGCCCAAAATACTATTTGCATCTGTTTCAGACGGGATGATCGTCAATTTTTCTCACTGAGAAAATAAGTATGCAAAATAATTCAGGCTGAAATACCAATCTTAAAAAGTTGCATAGGGGGAAAAACCCCTTCTTATTTATTGTGGACACTACTGGTAAGTGTGCACACAAACCGCTTCTCAGTTTCTCCACTGCTTATTACTGTTACCTCTGTTTTCAAATGTGGTGTAACCTACTGGAGTCTTAAATTACCATCACCAAGCACTCCAAAGTCCACATAATTAGACAGAAATAGCTCTCTCGTCTTATAGCCTGCTATAGGTAGGATTTTCCCTGTGTTCTGCTGTCCAAGAAAAAGTTGGCTACATGCAGGAATCTATAGGTGAATTCTAAGAGAAAGAGGGGCAGAATAAAAGTAATGCTGAGAATGTGTTTTGCCTCCCACAAAATACTCAACTGGAGCCATATGTGTGTGTAAACGAGTGGTCAGTTTTGGCACGCAGGATTTGTTAGTGTAGGTTTGATATAAATGCCCATCTTGGAATAGTTCCTACATGGCTATACCATCAAGTAGTAATGTGACCCTCTCTGCCAAACACCAGCTGTCTGTATGTGGATATCAGCAGAGAAAGTTTCTTGGCTATGTAGTGACCTGTGTGGAATCCTGTGCTAGTAAAGCAGAGTTCATCTGAAAATGCTCCCGTGTGAAGAGTTTGTTTAAGACGCGCTCTGAATTTTCCTGTGTTTAGCCATAAAACATGATTGGGGAATGGGTTATCGGAATTCCTCTAAACGAGGATGATGCTTGCTTTCAGAGAGGAGCTCTAATGAGTCATTGCTACGTATTTTCAGTCAGCTGCTTATTTTAGGAGTTGCTGTGAAGTACCTCAAAGACAAGTCCCCTTTCGTTCAAGTTTGTGTTTCGGCAGTGGCCTGAGAGTGCCCCCTGTGGGAGTTAAAAAAAGAATGTCCTACAGAGAAGGAAGCAGAACTTGTATAGTGACATGGCAACAGAGTATTATTCATATTAAATATGGCAGGTGCATTAGAAGTGAAATTAGGTCTCTGAATTACTTTAGGAAACTTAAAACTTTAAGTTAAGCCCTAATCTCCTTTCTCTACACTTTATATGCAACACAACTTCTTCCTCTTTCAGAGAGGAATTTTGTGATGGACAGGAATAAGAGAGATCATGGTGATGGACTCAGCACAGCGCGCTGCAGAGAAGACCAAGATACGTGCGAGGAAGACAGCGAGGAGGAACACCCGTACACTGCTGTGCAACTGGAGGAGTCTGTGTACAATTTCATACTGGCTGAGGAGGGGGAGAAAAGGAAGCATTGCAGGTCCTTCATCATGAGCAGGCCGCCAGCCCCTGCCCCTCGTCCCACATGTTCGCTGGTCAGAGAGGAGAACACACCCTTTACAGTACAAGGTTAGTGCTGCTGCTTTGTTGGTATCTTCTAGTAGAATGCAGACATGTCTCTTCTGTTTGATGAATAACATTTTCTAAAAGAGATCCCTGCTCAGTTACCTTCAAACCAGCCCATTGTTTCAGTCAACCTATTCTCACCCTTCAAATGAGCTGAGAACATCTCTGAACAATGTTAATTTTCAGTTGGCATATCAGATAGCGTCACAATTTTTATTTAGCTTTTAAAAAACTATGATAATATGAAGGAAAACGAAGAATCACTGGGCTAGCTGTGAGTGTATCTGTTCTAGCAATTACCTTTCAGTTTCTTTACTGAAATGATTTTACTTGACTCTAAGAGAGAAATTTCAGTTTGGTGGGTTTTTTTCTGATAAGAACAGTAGAGAGAAATGCCTGTGTGAGAATTCCTTTTCCAAATATCCTTTCTTCAACATGAAATGCTAGAATTGGCCACCATTTCTAGGTAGGATCATTATATTTCTAGCAGAAGGGATTATGTCTTTTTACCATTATTATGAAAACTGGGCAACTTTTTTGAGCTTATTCATGGAAATATAAGGCTGGAAGGGATTTCAGGTATCTTTGCATTCCAATTCAGACTGAAGCCAAATTTCAAAGTAAGAAAAGGAATTCAGTGAACTTACTGCAGAGGTCTCTGTATCAGTCCCAAAAATCCATGCTGCCTGCATTTCCAGCCTCCTCTGCAAAAACCTGCCAATGTATAAGAATATGCATAAGAATAAATGGTAGAAAAATAGACTGACAAAGGACACCATTGGATTGCTTACTGCATGCAGTGCATGTTTTGCACTAAATAAGAACTAATACTGTGCAAAACATTCCACCAAATACAGAGAAGCACCTCCTTTTTCATACCTTTCTCAGTCAGTGATTTCTTTTATTCTTCTT
This sequence comes from Pseudotriccus pelzelni, assembly GCA_035584735.1. Classification (NCBI taxonomy): domain Eukaryota; kingdom Metazoa; phylum Chordata; class Aves; order Passeriformes; family Tyrannidae; genus Pseudotriccus; species Pseudotriccus pelzelni. The sequence continues at coordinate 9,960,696 of JAWMRA010000113.1, read as the reverse complement.
AGCTAGCTTTCTTCCTTCAGGCTTTGTAACTCCAGGTTAGGGCCAGAATTCATGGGCTAATGTGGTCATCATTTAGTTGCTGTTTCTTCAGCGTATTCAGGAGGCATAAGTATGAATTATTACAGTCGTTACACTGTGCTATTCCAAGAATGGACAGGTATAGGGGGCCTGTTACAGCCATAAAAGTCATGAAAATGGTTGCTTTTACTGAGGTTGCTAGAGCAGTGTCTCAAATCTTGGTCCGCCATAATTATAGATAGGCCAGTGATTTGAAAACCCTTAATGTGAAGGTGCTTTATTTGAGGGATTGCTTTTACTGTCTGTTATCGCACTGGAGTGTTTCTGCTTTGTCTCTAACTGTTTGCTGAGGAAGAGATTATGAGAGGAACTGCTTTGACGGGGCTGTGGTTTACCATATATGTATTTATATATACACACACTCACAAGGCTTTTACCTTTGCTTTTATAAGCAAGTAATGGTAGACAAATTTGTTTCCTGTAGTTCTGTGAAATCAGCCCCTGGCTCAAATTCCTTTACTTACACAGAACATGAGAAAAGTAGAAGTGCTTCAAGAAAGCATTAGCTGACCACTCAGGCCTCTGTTTTGCCTACCTGTACTTCTGGTTCCAGATCTGGAGTATTTCACTCTCCTGTTTGTGCAGGGATTCCTGAGACAGCTAGTGAAGTTCCAGACAGAAGGGATACACCTTCCCATGAAAGATTTTTCTTGCTACTTGGATAGGTAGCTTTTGTTCTTCTCCACAGTGGTTGAGAAATTCTTTATCCAGTCCAGCAACATCTCAGTTTCCAATTTATTATATTAGAACTGCTTATATTCAGGGAAAAAAATACTACTTCATCTGTAAGAACAAGAAAATTTCATTCTAGTCCATCATTACAATCTGCATGTGTTTGCAGCCATTCCTTTGTAATTTAATCTAATCAGTGTAAAATACTGTAGCTAGTTAGTGCATATACACATTTTTCATCCCTCAAATAAATTGATGGTACCTTTAGGGTTTGTTTTCTTATATTGTATTAAAAAGAGTATTGCATAAAAGGCAAAGTCAAATAATCAGAAAGTTAGAGTTGAGGCAGTTTTGCTCTTCTTTTCCCCTGCTACAAATATTGCAGTACAGTAATAAGTAGGTAGCTACACTCCCCGGGCAGGTGGAGCTCGTTAGCCCTGTAAGGCAATCCACCTACATCCTGAGGACCTCGCTGCCACCGTCCAAGCTCGCTTGGCCCCGGCAGATGAACCTTAGGATTAAAGGGTGGGCTCAGTTCCGCGCACACTGTGTCTCACCTAAAAAATCCAATGCGCAGGCTTGAAGGTGTAAAGACCTTCCCCGGATCTTCGTTCGTGAAGACTGGCCATTATTATTATATGCTTCTATTTATCACAGATATTTTGTTTCATCTAGTGTGTAAAGTGGCTAAGCATGAAAAACATCAGTGTTTTTTACTCCCATTTTGTTTAAAATATAATTCATTCCTCCCTTAGTTCGCACGTTTCAGACCCTCCTGTTTTAAACCCTTTGATTTGTTCTCTATCCGTTGAGTTTTTCGTTGCCCAATGTGAAGTAACTAAGATTCTTGAGATTTAACAGCATTACCTAATACTTTATTCATTCAAAGATATTGATTTGAGTGGCCACTACGAGTTCCCAGAACTTCAGATTAAATCATTAGTGTGTCTAGTCAGTACCCTGACATCAGGGGCTGATAAGCCTGACTGCTGGCTTAAATGACATATCTGACATTATGCTAGGGCTCTGTTTGAAAGCAACTTTTAGTTCCTTAAGTGAGGCATCCTCCCCTCCTCTGTATTTTCTTTCCATTCAGTAAATTCCTTTCAACTTATAAAACAAATAATTTAATATTCCTGTAAGAAACAGATTGTCTTCACTGCACAGTTCGGGTTGATCTCCAGAACCATTTCCTTCTGGTATTTAGTAAGACACAGGTCCTTTGGAAAAATGGGATTAGAGAATGGAACATGCTGCACACAGGAGGGCCGTGGTAAGGCCACACAGTCAGTCACAACTGGATCCCCATGTACTTTGGGAGTTAATAGCAAGAACAAGCTTCATGCCTGAAGGGTTGCAAGGACTGTTGTGATAGTGCCATGCAGAGATGCAAGAGGAGGGTTTCTTTTCATGTACCCATAGATGGGCTCATTTATTGAAAAAAAAAAAAAAAAAAGCATTGCATAGAAGAAATGCCTTTTAGCTCTTGGATTGTACACCGGTGACTACTTTTAATCTATTTTTTTATATCCATCTGGACAAATCAAGTAGCTGAATTTCCATGAAGACTTTCACCACAAATTGAACAAAGGCCATGAAGTTATAAAAGAGTATCTTTAAGCAGAAGGAGTGGTGTTTCCATGAAAATAGCAACAAAGAAAAAAGTGAGCAAATAGCTTTCTTTGTCATAGGCAGCTTCCAAATACTTGAAATCTCAAGTTTACACTGGGCAGAAAGTCTGCTCCCTGTAGATTACTCCCTTGGTGCTCTGGTGAACAGGCTAGGGAAACTGTTGATCTGTGGAAAACGAACATGGGATTTGACAAGGCAGTTTATAGAGTCACTTTCAGAGTAAGATCTACACTTCAAAACCTAGGCAGCAAACACTCAATGATGCAAGTTGTCATAACTGAACTACCACAATTTACAGTTTGAGCATCTGACTTGAATTTGAGGACAAATAAATTCTGGGAAACATGGGGGAGTTGAAAGATTTAAAATGTGAGTGTTCTATTTGCTTTTACTCAGTTTCATTTATTCCACTTTCAAATTTTAATGAACATTCCAACTACCGTGCTTAGCACTGGTAAACGTATACTGAATTTTTAACAATCAGAAAGTACATTTGTTCTTTAATTTAGACCACTGCAAGAATTCTGACTTATGCATGAAAGGCTTGTCAACCAATGGAGCTGCAAATTGGTGTCAAATAGCTTGTTGTGCGGATGGTGTGCACCCTTAGTGTGCTTCCTAACCATTCCTCAGGTGCTTATTATTCCTCTCTAGATTATTATTGTCCTGGTTTAATCATTTCCCTCTTATCACAGACCCCTAGTATGAAAGGGGTTCTCTGCAGCCAAGGGCACCTGTTCCACACCAGCATAAATAAAACTTCATATGCTCTAGCCTTTGTTCCTTTGCAAACCTCCCACAACTCCCTGAAGGAATGTGTTACCCCTCTGTGCACTGAAAACATTTTACTGTTTAAAGATAGCTGTCTGTGGGACCTCACACTAGGGTTAAAAGTTAGAAGTGGGAAAGTATGTTTTCCAGTTACTGTTCCAAAGGAGAATAGCATTCTCATTGCTCATCAAAATCACAGGGTATGCAGGAAAAGTGGATATTTTTAGGGAGGCAGAATATCTGACATACAGAATAGACAGCATAAACCCAACTGAAATGAATAAACAAAATCCAGAAGAGAACTGTTAATGCCTTGGAAACTTACCAGGCTGATTACTGGGAACTATAGTGATTGCATCCTGATTCAGTAATTATTATTATGCCAATTGTTTAAATGCTCTAAAGTGGGGGTTTCCAAAGTGAAGCCTCGGAGCCCATGCAAAACTGCAAAACATATATGTCCCACAGAGGAATTTTGCAGTACCTTCCTACAGCGAGCATAAAGTACTGCACTGCAGATGAATTTCATCACGTATTCCCAACTCAAGCATGTTTTTCCATGAATGACATGATACCAGGAAGCACTGTTCAGCTGGCTTTGAGCAGTTAGACTGTTTTTATAGAACTGGTTGGAGAGTGGTATACCAGCTTAATCCACTGTATTTATTCTGTCAGGTTTTTTGCTCTCTTAACTTTGGTAGATTGAAACATGTACCGAATAAGGTGCACAGAGAGAAAGAATATTCATAGGATGCTGCCTGGTTGCAAACCAAACTCTTCCAAATACAGATAGAGAGTCTTCCCCTTTTTGTTTTTCTGTGCTCAAGAAAAATGGGACTGAAGAAATATATATTCAGGTTTTACATGCTGAAGCAAATACTCTTGAGCATATCGCGAAAGTCCTTCCAACTTCCATGATCCACTAATTTAAACTTCCAACAAGAGCAAAGGTGTGAGAGTTCTTTTCATTTTGTATGGTACAGCAAGTACACTGACACCACTCTCTGAACAGCATCTTGAACTAACCACGAGTACCTATTCTTCTCACTCATTCTTTACCCCTTCTGTGAAAAGGGAATCTGGTGTTATTTTTAGTATCGTGCCTCAGCATAGGGGAGCCATCTCTATGTAATGAGGTCTCTAATGACCTCAGGACCTCCTGAGGTCTCTCTATGACCAAAATGTCTGGGATTCTAACAGATTTGGGCTTTTATGCTCTGCAAAATTGGGAAGCGAACTGCTGGTAAACATATGTTTATTTCTGGACTAATGTTTTCACGCTGTCATTGCACTGTAATTCTTTTTAAAACCATTCTGCTTTTGGTCTGAGAAAATGGGATTTTTCACTCTCAGCCAACTAAGTAGCTGTTCAAGGTAAAAGTTGGCAATAAGTAGCCTGTATAAGTTGTGATGAGTGGATGTGATGCTGTTGCTGAAAACCTCAGGCAGCATGCACTGGGCCACTGCAAGTATCAGAGCGACGTGGCAGTATGATATTTCTGCAAGTGCATTTGACCTCGCCTAGTCTTTATTCTGATGAAATGACTGTTGTGTGTTACCAAAAATGTCTTGAGTGTCAGGCTGCACATTTAGACCAGATCAGAGTTTCTGTACCAGTTTAGATGTGGTCACTCATTTTCTTGCACTTGTGCACTTAAAACAGACTTTTTCCCTTTGCCTTTTCGTGGTGTACGTGCATTCAGACACCTATGCTGCCACAACAGGAGAGCTTCTGGGACTTGAGCCTTTGTTACCCTGCAGTGGACAGCCATCCCTTCTCCACAATAATTAGACCAGATTCATGAGGCATGCTGATGCACTTTTGTTCTGTACTCAACTGCCTTCTCTTGGAAAAATAAAAAAGTCTGTTTACAGAGCCCCATGTCCTCAGTCGATTTCATGTTAGGAGTCACTAGAATTTTTTGGTTTAATCTGGAATATGTGAAGTATTTTGTATAAGTTCTAGGAGTGGTCATTAGTCATCTCTTGCAAAACTTACTGGTTAGCATTGCATTGATGACCTCTCTCTAGTCGTCATGCTGAGTGAGGTTCAGTGTGTTAGCAAACAAAACAGACAAAAGGAAAATGAAATCTAAAAAGATGGGAACAAACATCCGCAGAGTTCTCATCTCCTGAATAATAAGCATCATTCTACTATATTCCTTCTTTAGTATTCTCTGTGTATTTGTCATCCCTTGCTGTGCTATATCTAATTTACAATCTAATCCCTATCAGAAAGAAAGAACTTGCAAGTTTTATTTGCCTAGGTACTATGCATACACAGTTTAGATGTTAAAATGTTTAAATAATGGGGGAAAAATGGAATGGGCAAATATAGCAGTCTCTCCCTGCAACATATCCCAACTAGCAATTCACCCCTTCTTCTTTGTTCTTCCATTAATCATTAATTAATTGCATGACAATTCTAAAATGAATGAAGCAAAAACCTACTAAGAACAAGGAGGAAGCTTACAAATTCATTGTAATTTGCATCTGAGTTGATATGTGTTAATAAGTACAACCCTAGTGTATTAATTAATTTGAATTATCACTTAGCCTTGTGTTCATATAAAGATTTTTTTCCCCTGTATTTTAGTTTTGAATGTCTACTAAATAAAATAGTCGTGGTGATAGATAATTTTGTTTGGAACATCAGCTCAATGAAGCTGATGAATAAATGCATTGCAAATTTGCTAAGCAAGCTGAATTCAAAAGAGTGATATTTGTTGTTTTTTTTCTTTTTTCACTGTGTCTTTTCTCCTTTGCCTTTGTGCTGCTGAAAGCATGGACTAAGTATATAAGTATTAGGTATGATTCGCTCACATATTCTTCCAGAGGGTAGGTTCATCGATCTAGCTTTGTTTGAATCACTAGTGCATAGTGGCAAACTGTTCTTTGATTTTTAGAGGTAATGCTGCCAATACGGCACATTAGGCAATACCCCTCATAGTTTAGATGGGTAAAGTAAAATATAAGTTAGGAACCATATCTTGATTGATCATTGCCTCTGACTGATAGGAATTCTCCTCTCCCATGATCTAACTCCTTTTAATTGCCTGTGTTTCTAATGACATCACTAAGCAATTTTTGAAATGTCTTAGTGCATCTGTGATTCCTTACAGTTACAACTTTGCGTTAGAACCTCTATTAATTCTGAAAATCAAATTCCTGTTTTTTCTGTCAACCTGCAGCTACTGTAAAAAGTTTCTCTCTGTCTAGACCCTTTATACCCTGCACAGTTTCTTACACTATAAAACACTGTTCTTAGTACAGAATTATACACAAGAGATTTAGATTTCAACTGTTTCTAACCCTTCTGTTTGTGGTGATAACCATGAAAATATTAACCACGTTTCAAGATCATAGCATTATTTACCTGCACGTGCAGACAGCCTGAAACAACATTTGTAGCTAGTGTGATTGAAATGAAAAAGGCAGTTCAGAGTTCCTTGGATCCCACTCACTTTCCAAGCCTTACGTTAGGGATTTTCACAGAGTTCTGCATATTTGCCACAAAATTTCTGTTTTGTCCCACTTTTTAAATGTTGTTTTCTGGTTTCAAGTCCTACTAGAAAATACTGCAGTAGTTTCATGCTTTCTGAGTTTGCTTTGTTGGAGGAATATTGAGGTTACATTGCATTCCTAAAGAGCGATCTTACTGCCTAAGGCATAAAAATGTATTTAGGGCTTGCAAATAACTTAATCTGTATCCTGTAGAAGCTGAAGAGAGGAGAGGGAATAAATGGAATTACTTATTAGTTCTCTCAGCTTCCCTTAATTCTGAGAAACTGCAAGAGAAGAGATATGTTGTAGACAAAAATTATATAGCATATACCAGGTCAGGACATATAATTTGTAGATTTTGACCTACAAGCATCTGTGGGTACTTTAGCCAGTCACAACATGATTAAAAATCCAAAAGGACTCTGATCATACAGATGTTATTGAAGGGTGCACGTTAAGTGTAAAAATATAATAGAAGTATATAAATAAATAAAAGGTTATAACTTTTAATGGGATTATCTATGACAGAGAGGCACAGAAAATATACATATATATAAATGATGGATTGTGGAATTTTAACACTTTAAAAAATTGCTGTATTAATCCTGCTGTACTGGAGGTATATTTACTTTATCTTCCATAAAGAAATAATGGAAGATGATTGTTCCTGTGCAAGATGACCTGTTTCTTTTATTTTCACTGCTGTATTCAAGTAGTTCATAAGAATGTGGGAATGAAAGGGTGAATTGCCAGAGCCTTCTCTAAGCCTATGGCAGTTGTACACTGGAGAGTCCCTGTCTTTCCAGGCATTCCAGAAACAGGCGTTTGTTTTCATTGACCTCACCCACGCTGAATGCTTGTTGCCAACTAAAATCATTCCAACAAGATGCAGCATGTAAAGTGGTTTTAATAGTTTTACTTTTCACTGAAGAAGTAATTCCATTTCTGATTACTCCAACACTGCAAAACTCAGCAGAAATTTCAAAGTCTATCAATTAAAGTGCTTTCTAATCAGGCACACTGTTGAGTATGTCCCTTTCCCTTATGCAGTAAAATTCAGGCTGCCTGCATTACGTCTGTGTTCTCATTACTTTAATTTCATCTTTTAAAGGAGAACACTATTTCAAATATAGAAGAATACACTGCAACCATATTTAGCAGGATACTTTGAGAATGACAGAAAAGTATTACAAAAGTTAAAATCTATCAGTGTTAGGCTGAGCTAGGGACATAACATCATCAGCTTATGCTGCCTGTGTTTTCTCTCTGCATTTAGGCTGAGAACTTTTTTAATGAACATCAAGTCCCTAGCTGTTTTCATTCATCATCGCCTTCTGTGCAAGCCTACTCAGGAGTTAGCATAAAAACTTCGTTCCTCAGTGTAGAAAATACACCCTTATGAATTCCTCCTTCCTCACCTCTGCATGCAGCGTGTGCTGAGTTTAGGTGTCACAGTGGTCTTGATCACCCATTTTAAAGCTTCCGTAAGAGAAGCAGATGCATCATACAAGGCAGCCCTGGGCAGGCAGGCAAGGTGCAAACCAAGCTCCTCTGGGTTTCCCTGGTCAGCAGGAGCAAGGAGCCAGGACTCCAGGCTACCACACAGAGCATGCCTGTTCTGCTGCTTGAGCAGAGCTTCATTGTACTGGGCCTTGGTCCCCAAGCAAATATTTGCTCTGTTGAATTGGCACATTTGCTGCATTGCGGTGATGACAGAGGATTACTTAATTGGAAGGAATTATTCTAGATTGTCAGTTTGTTTAGCTAAAATCAGAACTGAGACTTTAGAGAGAAAGCATGTGTGGCAGTAGCTAAGTCAGAAACTGAGCAATTCCCGCCTTCTGGGTTTTACTGTGCTTGCTGCTAGCAAAAGTTTGACGGTAGCATTTCAGTTCATATCCAGGCTGGCTGTGCTCTGGGCACTTCACAGGAATGGGGATGATAGGCTATGCTAATGGAATGATTGTGCTTTGCTGTTTCTAGTGCTTGAATAAAATAGACAAAAATATACACATACTCCTTCTTTAGCAGCGTCATTGTTCTCACCTGGTACCGTTGGGTTTATTTCTGCCTTAGCTTTCCCCATAAATTAAGAAACAGGATACAGTAGGTGTCTGTACCATGTGAAGAACTCCAAGATCTAGCTATTTCTTCTAAATAAATAATATGTGAAGGTGATAAGTCCATTTTATTTTCTTCAAAGCTTCTTGTCATAGTATCTATAGTACCAGTAATCCTGCCACTCTGTGCAACAGAACAATTTTTCAAGTAATTAATATTAGACTGACAAGTGGGTTGAAAAGTACTCCTAGGCTAGAACAAAAAATTTATTCCAGTCTGCTTTTATGAGTCTACTTCCTTTGTTCAGAATGTGAGAAAAATTGCCATTTTTCAACTTCCTTATATTCTTAATTTTGTTGCAGTGTTTCAGCAAAAGGCTCAAGTGACCAGTGGCAACAACAGGACATACTGCGTTACCAAGAAGCCCGGTACAGAATTTAATTTAGCTCTTTAACTGCCTTGATATTTTTCAGTAGAACTAGCAGAGATTTGCTGCAACTTGATTTTGGCTAATTTAGCATCTGTTTTGCCACCTATGATTTATGTCCTTAATGGTATTGCAGCATTAAGAGATCAGATTAAAGAAAGAAGAATAAAAGTTATAGTCTTGTAGGAAAGATTTGTAGAGTCAGAGTTACTTCACGTTTTTCGGTTTCCTTTCATTATTGTGATTAAAACCAAGAAAAGGAAAGACAGGAGGGCTCAGCTGTGCACTAATGCCAGCCATGGAAAGAAGGCAGTGTGGGGAGCAACAGTTCTCTCCTGGGTACCCCAAGATCCATGTAAAATCAATTACTTGTGGCAGTCCTGTTGTTATTTGAGTTACAGCACTTCAAAATGTTATTACTGTAAATTCTGTTAATGGTACCCTAAAATAATTAACAGTGTTGTGTACAAAATTAATGAACACTGAGCGAAGATATTTCCTCCTTCAGTTATCAAATAGCAGGTCAGGATTAAATCATATAGAGCAGCATGTAGTCACTAATTTATTACTGTACTGGGGAACTGCAGTGAAATTGGAGAGGGAATGAGAAAAAAGGCACTGTGGATATTTTTTATGTCTTAACATAGCAACCATTTCCTTTAAAACATCAGTACTCTGGCTGTAGTGAGAGAAGGAAATGTAGTGCTAGACAGAAATTCTTGTATGAACTAATGGAGAATCCATGGACTAGGGCAACAGTAATGAGCAAAATGTTTAAGATGCTACTCTGCTGCCAGAGAGTAATGGTAGAATCCTCACTGACTTGTTGCATTTCTCTCTTTCTACATTTTGTCGTAGCACACAGAGGCCACACCAACACAGCAACTTACAGCACCGTGAAACACAACATCCCTGCTGAACAGGAAGAACTCATCCACTTGCAGGAACAGGTGAAAAAGGGGGCAATTTCTGTGGATGAAGCCCTGGACAGATTTAAACTGTGGCAGAAGGAAAAAGAGAGACTACAGTCCACTCAACAGGTATGAATCTGAAATTTGTTTCTTGACAGCAATCTTGACCAGGAGTTCCAGAAATAAAAAGTCTTGTGTTTTGGCTCCTACATGTGAGGTCAGAAATAAGAGTCATGGTGTATGTGCCAGTCAGCTCCCAAGGAGCTTGCTCTTTAGGGTTCTGAGTTTACTAAATACCCATTTTCACTATTGAAAGACTTGAGAGACTGCTAGGTGATGCTTAGGTCTCTGTATCTTGCAAGAAACCTTATGTCACCAAATGAGCTGAATGTGCTATTGAGCAGTGGCAACTAACAAAAACATAACTATATCAAGCATACATTTATTATAGTCAGTTAATATATACCAACTTACACCAGGTTTATGCATATCTGAAAATGTTGAATATGCTTAGTGGAATTCAGAACTGCTAATAAGCCTCTTCAGCTCCTTTGTATTCAACGTATGGAGTAAATTGAGGCGCACAAAAACAGGATTTACAAAAGCCCACACACTGAGTCACTGAAAGGACTGCATCAAAGCTGCAGGCTGTGGAGAGGAGGTTTGTTAATTACTTCTAAAAAGACACATGGAGGAAGAGGTTATGCCCTCATTTTATATGAAGTTATCCACTAAGAAAAATATTATTTTGTTACCCTTTCAGTCATTTAGTAGAAAGAGGAAAAACCAAAGCTAGTCTGCTGTTCTGCAGAGTGGGAGAGCTGTCAGATGCTGCCAACAAGGAGAGATTAAATGCTCTCTGTGTTTGCATCTACTGAAGAAATAGTCTGAGCTTAGTCATCACAGTGGAACTTCACAGCAAACGTGCAAGGGCCTAGAAGAGTTCAGCAGCCTGGTTCCTGGGCTGGGCACCAGGAGCACGGCACCAGCACAGTAGTAGTGCAAGAGTGTGGTGGATGCCCCTTTCCAAATCCATCTGCAGCCAAGCCCACAGATGAACTATGGATATTGCCCTGTCAGTAGTCAGGAGAATTTCTTGTGGAGGAAGATGATACAGCGTAGTGCTGCTATAATGGCACAGATTAGATAAGTCTTTTTTTTCTTGGTAAACTGTAAGATAGCTGTGTTTCAAGAAGGATTTACTTGGGGTGGTTTTACTGCTCCAGAGAAAAAGCTACTTTGTAGTGGTCTTTTATGCCCTGCACTGCACGTGTGACTTTTCTTTGGTTTTGTTCCCTTTTTTGGGTTTTGTTCTTTTTCTTTGGTTTTGTTCCACAGAAAAGTCTTTTGTTGTTGCCCCTCTATGAACATGGTGAATTTACTTCATGCTGTCGCTGCAGTTGTCTGTGTTTACTTGGATTTTTGAGGAAAAATTGCTTGTCCAGAACAAAAAAAAAAACCAGAACCCCAAGTCTCAGTAATCTAATGCCAGAATGAATATAACTTATTGATGGGGGGAAAATTCCACAAGACTTAAGTATAAGTGCTAAAATTATCATCATAGACATTTTTCAGTCTTTTAAAATTATTTTCCTGGAGAGAGAAGCTGGGTGTTCAGAATGCTAAAGAATTCATCTTTTCGTAGTCACTCATTATTTTTACAGTAAACTTCCATTACTGCTTTCTGCTGCTGATTCTATGCTTGTTTTTTACTTAAAAGAAAAAGTGCATCACCTTAGAGACATCAGTATTGGAATCAGACAAGAAAATGAAAATCTGAATGGTAAGTTGCACTTTTTCTGCCTTTTAGAACTCTGATGCCTTGAACTGTAAGTATACTGTAAAAGTTCAACCCAAAGGCTTTTGGATCAGGCACTGAATTTGTAATGAGCATTTTCTGTATGTGACCACATTTAAGTTACAGTAGCATAATCAGGCCTTCAACAGAATCAAGATTTCATCCCAGAGACAAACTCGCTGAGAGTTAATGGGGCAGAAAATTTGCCTAGCCTCTGTGGCTCAGCTTTTCTGTAGCCCATTTCCTACTGCATCATCACAATTAGGGTTGATGGTTTCTTTAGAACAATTTGCTTGATGGCTTCAATATTTTATTTGTAAATCAGCCATCAGTTGGCACTTGCAAATTCTTCATGAACTTTCCACTGCTACAGCAGTTTTTGTGAGGATTGTGAGTCATTAATTAAAAGTGTACCATTTGTCATTCAAGATGCCTTTTTCCCTTTTGGGGGAAAAATGGGACTTTCGGGGTTGTCTATGTAGGCTCAGCTGCTGGACTCCGTGATCATTGTGGATGCCTTCCAACTCAGGATATTCTATGGTTCTTTGTGATTGAATGTCATTTGCAACAGTACAAATCATTTTCATTTCCTAGAAACTGTTTTCTCCTGTTATAAAAAGAATATATTAAGTGGTATTGATTTTAGGCCTATGATTTCTGTAAAATTCAGTACCTATGCTGAAATGAAAATTAGTGTTTCCTTTTTACATTCGACTTAGTACCATTTGTATACTGCTATTTAAAATTATCACCTAAATGTGTTATTTCCTTACTGCAAAAGAGAAAAATAATCCACAGTACTGCTTTCATTATTCTCTTACACATCATTGTATTTATGTGGCCTTGTGAGATACTTGTAATTAATTAAGAGAAATTCTTGCTGGCCCAGTGGCAGCTTTGCAGTCCAGATATTTCAGCATTAATATCCTCTCTGGCTGGTAGGGGTGCAGCATCAAAAGCCTTCACAAGGCACTCAGAGCCTAAGGGCTTGGGATCACTGCGTTTGTACCTACAGCCTGTTTTCTATAGGCAAGGCTCATGTCAGCATAAAGGTGATTCTTGGAAAGTATTTGTCTGGGTTTTTCTAAGGCCAGATCAATCTTGCCTGTGTTGCTGTCCTCCCTCTCCAGAGTTCATTTATTGAATTGTATCAGCAGAGATGTAGTATCAACACCAGAATTGTAAATTTTGTGAAATTATCCAGTAACTCAGATAATGATCACTATGTTCCCTTCTGATCTTAACCTCTTTGCCCTCTGTTACACTCTCGCTGTCCTGTGGTGCATATAAATCAGCAGCTTAGCACTGCAGAAATGCAGTGAGAAGAATCGTTATGGAGGCCCCTGCTTTGTCCAACTGCACTTTACTATCTGATATTTCAATGCTTGAAAATAAGGACTTCCTCTACAGCTGGAGGCATAGTGAGGGCAAGAATTAAGGATCTCAGTAAACCGATACCTAAGTCCAGACAGAAATACATTGCCTGGAACAAAAATGACAATGACTTTCTTTTCTCCTTCAAAGTTCCTAGGAAAAGCAGACCAGAAAGCATTAATTTGAGAGACTTTTTTTTTTCATGTCATTTAATAAAGCAGTATATATGAATGTTAGCAGTCCTTAGATTTGTTTAAAGATTTCTAGTTTTTACATCTGTATACAGACTCTGCATTCTGTACCTTTAAAAATATGGGCCTCCCTCTCCTGATTCCATGTTTGAAATAAGGATTTGCATAGTCTTTCTTGTAGACAGTTTTTGAAGTCTTGATTGAGGATTTAAAGAGATCACATCAGAAGCCTGGTAGGAAAGGAATTTGCCTTTATTTTAATGAGAAAAGAAAATATCTCTTATAAATTAGTGTGGAACGTAATTTTTAGTTTCCTGATAAGTTTGATCTTGCTTCCCTGTAATGAAAGTTATTAATGAGAGTGGCACTTGGTTCAATCTTCCATTATAACACTTGATGCTATCGCAAAGTTCATGTCTCAGTTTGCAACAGTTTAATATATGACTGAGTAACATCCCCCCCAAAAAAAAATCAACTGCAAAGCAAAAAGTTTTGCCACTCTTGGAGTGAAATAGCTACAAAAGCCTATTTTAAGAATAACTCAATAAGGCCTAGAATGTTCACTTGCAGAAGGTACAGGCACAGACAATGGTTTAACTCAGATATACAAATACGTATAACATACATATGGTCTGACCCATAGACATTGATAATATCTTCTCTTTTTTTCCAAGAAAGTAAGTAGCATGTTAGCCAACAGAGCAAAACCAACAAAAACAAATAACTAATAAAATTTCACAGAAATACATAGAAGATCTATGGACAAAAGGCCCATTTTGAAATTTAAGTAGCCCAGATTTTTTAGGGTAAACCACCAAAGTAGCCTGTTGCTCATGGGAAACTATCTGTAAGCAAGGCTCACACACTAATTGGAAAGCTGCCTTCCCACCCCTGAAGTACTACTAGGAGAGACAGAAGAGGGGAGACAACAACAGAATTGAAGGTTTGAGAGTCTTGGGTTTGTGCATGTCCACTAAGAAAATGAATGGCAGCAGGTGAGAGAACATTTATACAAGGATTACGAGACAAGTTTCCTTTAAAGTCTTAAAAAATGATGCAGCTTCCACATGCATTCCAGGTCTATGTTTATTAGCACCTAGGCATCATATTGTTTTTTAAATATTTCCATCTACATCACTGGCCATTTGAATTACATATGAAAATGAGATTTCAAAATCTTCCTTCTACTGCAGTTGCATTGTGGCACCTTATGTGCCACATCCCACAGATTTAGTCATCTAGCATCTAAAAATATGCTCAAGATTGCAGAAACTGCGTAAGATGGTTTGCATTGCTTGTAGTGAGCTCTCCCCTCATAGCTTATCTCTACAGAACCTTGAACAAGGGTTCAAAGGTATTTAGGGGTGCATAGTGAAGTGCAAGATTCCTCATCAAAACTGGGAATGACTGATGCTCTATTCTCCACTCTTGACATAGCAGCAAGAACTGACTAGTAGGTGGCGCTGCTTCATTTCTAGATAATGAGCAGCCATCAAAGACAAACTATAACTCAAGACAAATACTGCATTAAGCAAATGTTAAGTTTGATTTATTATTATTTTTGTTGTTTTGTTGTTATTTAAATGCCAGCAACTTATACAATAGTTTTAAATGAAGGTAGGTCTTAGAAAAGACTCCATCATCATCATCATCATCATCATGGCAAGGCTTCGTGAACGAAGATTTGGGAAGGGCTCTACCCACGCTTGCTACAAGCGCGCTGATGGCTAAAAAGGCCAGTGCAAGACAGACAAGTCTGGTCGCAAAAGGCACAGTAGAAAGATGCCCCAGGTGATATCGACAAGACGAAATTCTTTCTGCGCTGTCTCTTGTCCTCGAGAGTGATCCTGCGCGTGTTCTCAAAAGAAGCAGCGGCGTTATAGATCTCCAGGCCTCCCGACTGGAGACTCCAGGTTATCAGTAACGCTCCAATAATAACACGGACACTTTTTAAAGAAATAAACTACAAGCCCCAGACTTGGACAGCGCACAGAGGCTGCTGTGCCCGGACACATTGTCTCAGTGAAGCATGCGGAACCAAGCCATCAAGGCCACCCAGGCCAACAGCGAGGCACGGACAGTCAACTGGATTTTCCTCCCTCTCTGTTCCCAGAAAAAACTTTACCCTCACGGTTGTTTGAGGCCACGCTGGTTCATCACTCTGTCAGGAAATCTGTACCCCAGCCCGCTGGGAAGACCACTGCAGTACCCAAATGCTCTCAGGAGGAGAGGTCCAGGCATGGCCACGATTTTCAGAAATGCACCATGGAGCCTGTGGATATGTGGTAGATGTTTGGCCAAGCCTGACTTGCCCCAGGAATTTGTCTCTGCCTTGAAACTAGGCAAATATGTTCCCTCTTTCATTGCTTCCTTCTCTTGTTGTTTCCCAGAGTCTCTTCCAAAGCCAAGGAGGCAAGACTGTTCCTAGCGAGACCAACAAGAGGAATCCTCCATTGCAGCTTTGTGTAACGCTGGCCAAGTGGGATTTGTCCTGTCTGAATGCACGCACAGACATCCATCTCTGAAGGCTGCAGACTTTGACACATACTTCGAGGGACAAAGGCATTGCAGTGAAATATTATCTCAATCTGCTTCTAATAGTTTGTGTGTTCACCTTAAATTCATGCAGCCAGTCGGGTCAGGCTTTTGTGTGGGCATCCACTCCACCTTTGATTTAAGGAAATTAATGCTCTATGATCTGCCCATGCACTGTCAAGCTTTGGGTTTTTTCCTGTTTTCTTTCTTTTAAATACAACAGAAATCTCCGTTTTGAATATTTTTTATTTTTCTGAAAGTGATTGACTAGAAGAAAGCCCAAAGTTTGTTCTCAAGTTGCTTAGCAGCACTCAGCTTAAAACAACAGGAGCAACGCATTTGAAATGCTGTGCAGCAGTGTGGTCATCCGTGCAGATTTGATCCCCAGGCTCCTGTTTTTCTCTGATGAGTCCAAACTCAGTTATTATGTCGGTGTCTGCCAACACCTGATATGACAGATAAAAAACTCAAGAGATGCAGTGCTATGGAGATCCACTGATGCAAGTGGCCAAGATGCCTCCAGTTACTTCGCACAAGAAACATGAAAGCTTGGCAAACCATGGAGCTGGAATTGCCTGTAGAGGCTGACTTTGGAGACCAACCACAGGGTGATGTTCTTACTTTATGAGCCATGTGGGACACATCTTATACTTCTCATAACTAAATGAAGGTTTTGGTAAAACCAAGCATCAAAAATGTGGCCAAGCTTGACACATAATGAGCAATTAGGAATGTAAATGGTTTAAATGTTGCTGCACAGTCTGGGATGGAATGCTTGGCTATAAAAAATTTTTTTAAAGAAGGCAGTCTCTTCTCAGCTTTAAAGCACCTGTAGTAATCTGTGACTGCTCCATTAGCAGTCCTGATTCCCTTCCCTGGAAAGGACAGAAAGAATTGGCTGCCAGATAAGGAACAGAATAAGTACACAGATAAGAGCCATTTTCAGAACACTGAATTCCACAGCAAGATTGGCATTATCCAGGAAACTTCAGGAAGCTGCTTTAACCAAGAGCCATTCACTCCTTCTTCCCAGAGAAGAAAAGGTGTCATTTCTACTGAAGCCTGCAACACTGCACAGCACTGTTCTAAGTGCAAAACAGAGCAAAATGAAATGCTGTCTGACCTGAACATTAATTTTGCCTTCCCAGATTCCTGACATAAGGCAAATTGTATGCTCTGTGTAAAATCTGTGAACACAAGCAGAAAGATCACAATTACAGGGGGAATAAAAAAGTAGAAGCATTCTACCTAGGAACGTATACTAAAGTGTATAAAATTTAAATTACTACTAATGCTAACATCCTCAGACCCAGGACTCGCTCTCCAAGCAGTATGAAGCAAAGCAAATCAGCTCTTCTGAAGTTGCCAGTTTCTCTTTCACTTTATATCATCCTCACATTACCACCTCTCAACAGCAAAGCAGCAGAGCCCAGGGCTTCAAGGCCATGCTGCACCCACCCTGCTAGCATTAGATTAACTAAAACACTTGGCAGTGAGCTTGTGTCCTGCTTTCAGCTGGGATAAAGTTAATTTTCCTCCCTAGGAGCTGGTTTAGTCCTTTGTTTTGGATTTAGGATGATATTGGTAACACCGTGATGTGTTAGTTTTTACTGAGCAGTGTTTAGTGTCTAAGTCAAAGGACTCTTCAGCTTCTCATGCTTCCCAGCCAGCCAGGAGGCTCAGGGTGCACAAGAATTCGGCAGGGGACATAACCAGGACAACTGGCCCAAGGGATATGCCATGCCATACCATATGGTATCATGCTGAAAAATAAAACTAGAAGGACTTGGCTGCTGAGTTGCCAGCCCACTGCTCAGGCACTCCTTGGGCACTGGGCAAGATATGAGAAGCAGCTGCTTGATTTATATCCTCTTTTAGCATTATTTTCTTCTTCCTTTTCTGCCCTCCCAAACTATCTTTATCTGAATCTACAAGTTTTACCTTTTTTTCTAATTCTCTCCCCCATCCCAGTGGGAAGGAAGTGAGAAAACAGCTGTGTGGTGTTTACCTGCATGCTGGGTTAACCCACAGCAGTCTGGAAGAGGAGCACAACCTTAAAGCCCTGTGTTTCTGGGCCAAATAACCCAAGCAAAAGCTTTCCATTCTTCCACTTTCCTGGAAGAATTTCAAGCTTGCTCAAAAAGGGAGAGAAAGGAAAACACTACAGGCTCCCTACCTAAGCCCCAACTTGTTTCATGTTTAACAGCTGAAAGAGAAAAAAACCTTGAGCTCCAGTTCCCATCCTCCACACTCCCCCCAAGATCTCCCAAAGAGTGCACAAAGTGCAGTGATTAAATTTCTCAGCTCGAAGGTGAACATTTTCAACAAGAACTTGGACACCATCCCTGGAGCTTGTCACGGTACATTTTTGTCTCCTCCAGGTTGCAGGCTAAGCTGGGCTCAGCACAGCTGAAGAGGGCCTGGCCACGCACTTCTAACGGGTGAAGTGACAGAAAGTCCCAGCCACGTGAAGCAAGAGGAGGAAAAGGTAGTCTCTGTGTGGTGGAGGACAGCTCTGTTTGAGGTATTTCGCATCAATAGAAGACCCAGCTGTCTCCACTCACTACAGCTTCTCCCAAAAAATGGCTCTGCATGTGGAGGCAAAAAGGAAACCAGAACGTGGTTTAAGGGCTTCCTCTTTCTTCTTTGGAGCCCTGTGGGAGCCATACTAGGGTGAGAGGGGAGATGGTGCTCGAACAGCACCAGATGAATAACCATTTCCCACTGCAACTCCCAAGGGGGCCAGTTACCATCAAAGCAAAAAGAAAAAAAAAAAAACAACAAACAACTGAAACCAGTAAAAAACAAACAGCTACTCAGCCATGGGATAAATGTTTTCATTATCAAAACTTCAAGTTTGCCATTAATGCTAATGTTTTAAACTTTGGACTGTAAAGGCTAGACATTTCAGACAGTACCTGCCAGCTGATCTCTCCAAGTTCACAATACAGCCAAGTTAATGTTTTTCTTGAAATTAAAAAGTGATCTTGCACGTGATTCCATGTGAAAATGGCATTTGGCTGAATGGGTAGCGAGCATATTAGTGCTTATCCTGCCAGCCCACGAAATTCCAGTTCTCCTTTGTGCACAATGGTGATTCTGCTTTAGACCGAACTTTCAGAGCTGCTCCTGGTGTGCTGCTTGCACACAGCCAAAGTGGTCCTGGAGCAGCTGTCCCCGCAATCAAGGCTTTGCAGCTTCTCTGCAGCCACCAAGGCCTGCAGGAGGGAGTGCTACAGGGATCTAGTGGATTACTGTGGGGCTCCTGAGGATACTTTGGTGTCTTTGGATTGGAGGGGCGTGAGGTGGTTGAAATCCAGATGATACAGGGCTCAACATCCCCACTCCGTGCAGTGTTTTCTTGTGCTGCGTCAGGGAACGTGTTGATTGATTCTGGGACTCCTCTTAGTTTAGCTGATGAAGCCTCACTGGAGTGAGGGAATGGGTGGGTGAAAAGGGGGTCAGATATAAACCCAGCGTAGACATTTCTCTTTAAGAGGGGCTCCTGGGGAGAGAAAGGAGATAAGAAGAGACTCTCCTACCTTCCAACATTCCTTTTCCTCCTTCAGCAGCTGTATTACAGTCAATACATGCTTACAGTTTTTTTGATCATTCTGATTAGCGAGAACAAAGCACTCAAAATTGAACCTTGCAGGAGCCTAGTGCTGCCTGCTCATTTTGGGGAGGGGAAAGATAAAAAATTTGGGCAGGGGGTGAGCTGAAATGGCATTTTGCTGCTTCTGATTTCCTTACAGCTTTTGCAGCAGGCTGAGATCTTCATCCCTGCAAACTACTTCCCTTTCAAATGCACACACGTGCCTGGGTGGCAGTCCAGGGTCACTGAAGTGGCTGCTGCAGTTTGAAACAAGAGCTGTTGTTTCATTTTTTGGGTTGCTTAACCCCCTCCAAATTCCAGTAGAGCTGATAAGGACACAAAAAATTTGGCCTGGAGGAAGGGGACCAAAATCTTGGAAAAAGATGAAATAAAAGCTTTGGTTACAAAAAAAACATTTTATTTTTAACAGCCTTCCACCACCCGCCACCACCCTCCCCCAAATTCGCAGGCCAGTGATGCTGTTTCAATGTTATGAGGTCTCACTTTTGGGAGAGAAACCAGAAACCAATGGTCAGTGGGAGAAGGCTCCTGTCCACCCTGTCCCACCATCTGCAGTGCCCAAGCCATGGTGCGGGCCATGCTCAGAGCGCACACCTCACAGTCCATTTTCCATTTTAGAGGAGAACAGGATGGTGGGACATGTGCTACCTCCTCCAGCTAAGCATGGGGGATAACCTCAGTAGCTGCCAGAGCAGGATGCTCGTTTGCCTTCTGCTGTCTTCCAAAACCCATTCTCTCACCTTGAGGGACCCACTGCTGGAAGAAGAGCATGTCCTTGAAGTGATGTCCTTGTCCATCTTGAAGGGGATGTCCCCATAGACCATGGCTGGGGTAGTGCTGGCAGTGGATCCAGTCCACAAACAGTCCCGGAACTTCCTAAACTGGTCTGCAAGGAATGAACCTACCCACAGGTCGGGAAGAACCCTGCCTTTCCCATGTCCAAGCACCAGCCCTTCCTCAAGGGCCTGCAAAGCAAACTGACCAGCGCACGGGTTTGGAACTTCCCTCCTCTGTCACTCCTATGGTGAATGTCTTTGCCAGGCTATGCCCCTCCCCAGCCTCAGTCAGGATGGGTGGCAGAAGCTGTCAGCAAGGCCAGGAACTGGCTTCCATTCCACAACATCCACCCCCTACTCCGCCAAAAAGCTGGCTATAAAATTAATCCTGCCTCTCTGCAGCAAAGCAGCGAACCTCCGGTGCCTTGCCAGGCTGGGCTCTGCAATGCCTGGGACCAGGAGCATCCCTCCAGCCCCCACCAGGTGTGGACTCATCTTTTTCCATCTGGATGCAGAGTGTGTCCTCAAGGAAGGTGCTGCAACCAAAGGCAATCAGCTTCGCCCCACCGGTGCCCATAGCCCAGGATGATGTTCTCCAGCTTGATGTCATGTTCCAGGACACCACAGTTGTGCCCTGATCTGCAGGAAGACCATGATGCCACTGGGCTGTGGGGGGGATGTGTCCCCTTTTCCAGTCTGTGGGAACTTCACCAGACTGCCACATCTTCTCAAATACAGTGGAGAGCGCTCAGCCACTTCCTCCACAACTTCCCCAGCACCAGCAGAAACATCTCACAGCTGTGATCCCTACTCCGTGCTAGTCATAGGGAAACAGTGGTTTTCTTTGCTTCTTAATGCCATGAGGTGCATGGGGCTGTTACTTGCTGGGCTCCCAGATCCTACTGTGCAGTGGGATGGCTCTGCTGTCTCCTGGGGCAGGTGAAGGTCCTGCATCCAAGAATGCTTGAAAAGGTCTTCCACCGATGGCCTGTCTGAGGGCTGCATGGATAAACACCATGCGATGAGCTGCTGGCGCTCTGGGGAGAGAAAGCAGAAACCAATAGTCAGTGGGAAAAGGCTCCTGTCCATCCTCTCCCAGGGTCCACAGTGTCAAGCCATGCTGAGGGATTCTCAAGAGCTGTGCCCAAACCTCCCAATCGATTCTGTGTTTTGGAGACCAGGATAGAGGGACGTGTGCCACCTCTTCCAGCTCACCACAGGAGATCAATCTCCCCCATAGCTGCAAGAGCGGGATGCTCATGTGCCACCTTCCATCTCTCAATATCATAATTCCTCCCATGACATGAAGCTGGGTACCCACCCCACGACATGCGTGGCAGGAAGAAGAGCTGGCCCTGGACAGTGTCCTCATCATTGTTGAAAAGAAGGCCCCTGCAAACCATCTCATAGAGCAGGATGCCCCAGACTGTCACTGAATGGCCACAGTAGCAGTAAAAGAGAATCCACTCTGGTGAGCTGTATTCTGCTCTATCTGTTCCTGCAAGACAGAGGAGGAGCTCATCAGGTGGACGCTGCCCAGTCCCAGACCCTTGCCCAAGCATCCCTAAGGGAACTAGGGCTGCATCAGCGGCACACAGTGTGACTTGCCGCCTTCTTGCCAGCACCCAACTGCTTTACAAACTTTGGGTTGCAAAAGAAAGCCCCTGGTGCTGGAAGAGGGTGTCAGGGGCCCAGGAAGGCCCAACTGCCACATGCAAGGAAAAGGCCCGTGCCTGAATAGGGAAAACCCTGCTTTTATCCCCCCATCCCCTAGCCTGGCCTTGGCCAAGAAAAAAAATCATAGGCCAAGGCAGAAAAGGGGACTAGAGCAGCCCAAGCTCTTCTGCACCCACAAGCGAATATAACCAGTGCACGGGTTCTGTACCCCTCCTCCTATTACTCTCCATGAACGCTTGGTTTTGTTGCCCTGCCACCAGCCCCGGGCCCAGGGGTGTGCTGGAGGCTGTCAGCAGGGCTGGGAGCTGGCTCCCGTTCCACAACATCCAGCCCCTCTCCCTCCAAAAAGGAACTGGGCAGCCGGCTGAAGAATTATTCCCATTCCCACCCCATCAAAGCAAAGGGGGCAACCTCCGCTGCCCGGCTGGGCCCTGGTTTTGGGCTCACCTGCCCATCGCGTGTCCCTTAGGATCGTGCCTCAGCGGAAGTCGATCCGCTTCTCCTCGCCAGTGGCCAGGTCTAGGATGATGTTCTCAGCCTTGATGTCGCGGTGCAGCGGAGAGGCAGCAGGAGGAGCGGCAGCGTGCCTATCGACCGGCCCCGGCAGCAGTCACAGGAGGATCTCCGGCAGCACCCGGGCCAGGCGGAGCCAAAAGACGGAGCGGCCCGCCCAGGAGCACCACAGCCCGTACGGCGAGATCCCGGCGGAGGAGGGACCGCGGCGGGCCGGGCAGGGGAGCGGGCGGCGGCGTGAGCCGAGCCAGGAGAGGCGGAGAGAGGACGAGGATAGAGAGCGGACAGGCCGGTCGGGAAAGCCCATATAACTTCCCTTTTCAGCTCTCGCAACTAGCTCCTTCTCTCTTTCTTGCAAATCGAAAATTTTTCAGCTCCAGCTCTCCCAGGGAAATTTGAGGACAGAAAAGCTGTAATTATTACACGGTCTTTACTGCCATCTAGCGCCCGTTTCTTGCACTTACAGTCCTTTTCCTGGTCGTTTAAGCACTCTTGCTCCTAGTCCAAAAATTGCTACTGTATCTCAGTAAAATGAACCAGGGCAAAACCAGTTGCTAGATTCGCCCTTCATCTTACAACCTTTCAACTACACACTAAACCCAGGAGCTAGGCACTTTCCTTCTCACATAGACAGACTCTCTCCTTTTCAGCTCCAGCAGATCTGAGTTGAAAACCGTATAGAGTCCAGCAGCTGAGCCCACGCCAAATGTCCTACAAGAAAACTCACAGCTGATTTTACTCTTTCCCCCGAAACCAAAGCACTACACAAAGCTCGTGGCTGCTCTGCACTTCTCACTTATACCTACCAGCAAAACTCAATCTCACAGCCTAGATCGAAACCGAGCACTTTCAGCTGTTGAACTGCCTTCCCCCCCCTCCCTCCTCGGGTTGCCACAGGTTTCTCCTCCTCCCCGGGAATTGGGACTTAGTGCCATTTGTTGCTAATTCAGATTTTGTTAATAAAAAGCCGTTCTTTTCCTCTTCCACACTTCCACCTGAAGTTTCTTAATTTCTAAGTTGTAATCTTGTTAAACATACATATCCATGTATTGTGATGCAGCTGCAGAACACAGTACCAGAAATTTGATTAAGGAGTAAATGTAACAGATGCATCACCAGGCATCAATACAGGAAATAAAGCACAGATATACATCCGAAAAGTCAGAGTTTTAATGATAAATTAACAGGTAAGAAAGATAATAAAGAATCAGTGAGTTTTGTTTGACATATTCAGAATCTTTCCCACATCAGATTCTTAGTCTTCAATTAGATGGGAGCTATCATGGAAAAAAGTGTGAGCTTTAGCACTTTAGCATCCACCAGTAACATTAGTCTGAAAGCAAAGTTTGGGATCTCATTCTTGGTACCACTTGTTAGCCAGTTTTTCTGATCAGCTAATGGCTTCTTTTCTCTTATTCAGAATAAGCATCTGCAGAGCGCCCAACACAATCCTCAGAAGTGATGCATCACCACGCAGGTGGTTCTGTGGCACTTTTCAAGTCACAGAACTAACTTTTAGCATGAGAATGGCTTTACATTTCCACTTCAGCTTTGATCTTCAGCACTGACTCAATTTCCAGTCCACTCACAGGACAGCTCACACAACAGATACATTTATATATCATTAAAACAAAGTTGCTCCATGTCCTGAAGTTGAATACAAATTTAGAAGTCCACCTTCAAAGAAGGCAAGCTGCTTTGTCACTTTGGCTGTGAATCAAGTTTACAGTTTTCTTTCACTTTAAAACTCCAACCACTCTGTCATATAAATACAGTTTGATGGAGAAATCTCACCACCTTCATGACAATCATCAAAAACCTGCAAAGGAAAGCCCAGTTTCAGCAGAGTAATTACTTCGTTAGATAGTGCTCACATGTTTTCTATTTCTTCTTTGGTAGGAAAGCATTAGTCTAACACAGGCCAAAATCTAGCCAGCTCTGAGGGAGAAGAGCAAAACAGATCCTGTAGTAAACAATGCAAACAGACATGCTGGCAAGTTTTAGCTACATAGTTTACAGTCCAGGGCAGAGAGACCAAAAGCTAGACAGACATAAGTTAGCTTGTTAAAAACATTGGCACCCTTGGGATCAGAAATGTAATTTGGAACAGGCTACATTTAACAGCATTCTTTCACATACAGTCCAGTAAAGAGACTGGACGTAAGTGGGAAATACCCTGGTAGACCAGGAGCTTTAGACCAACTGAAGAACCTTCCTCTTATACCATAGCTAAGGCATCATGGGCAGCTCTTAAGCACAGTTGGCTTAGAAAACCATGAGGGTCACTCATGGGCAGAACCTCGCAATGGCCATTTGCAGGACTATATTCAAGATCTGCATGCACGCACCTAACCCTACACAGAATTACTCACAGGGCAGAGTCCACAGGGTGTCCTGACTAATCCAGTGGGTTGTATGAGAGGACTAACAGCTCTGTACAACTTCATCTGTCCATCCACACTGCCTACTGTGCCTTCCTTTGCAGCAATAATAGTCATCTCCACTTTTCCGTCATATATCAGCGTATTTAAAATGGTTTCAATGTCTTCCATTGACAACTCTACCTAAGAAACAATTTGTAAAAGAAACACTAAGAAAGATGGATGCCAGTAAGTCCTGCAAGGAGAAAATGAGCAAACACCATGAGTAACAGATTCTTAAAGTTCTAACCTAGCTCAGAAAATGGCACCCTTCTCACCTGGGAACTCTATGGGGTTGTGCAGATGTGAACAAAAGAAAAGCAAATACTAATATCACCTCCTACCTACCAAGCACTTTTGAATTGCACTAGCCTTGGTTTACCAAAAAGAACTTCACTATGCATTTGAAGTGTCTACATCATACTAGCATGATACAGTTCCACTTTTGCAGGAAAACAATTGTGAAAGAAGAAAAAGACAAGACTGCTGAAGATAACACTTGTTGATAGTGACTGATAATTGCGAAGGGGTTTTTCCCCTCTTTTTCTTTTTCTCTCCCCTAAAACTCCTTGAAATGCATAGGTAAACTTAAGAGAAATGATAAACTGTAAACAAGCTGAGATGGTTAACAAGGACATGAATGCTAATTCTTTTATACATCTTTGAAAACCCAGATGTACAAGCCAGCCTGGACTCCTAGACATCAATGACCCTCCCCAAAAGCAATAAAGCTTCAAAGCTCACCTCCACTAAACTGTAGGGTACTAAGGCACTTATGAGACTTCCACCAAATCTGCAGTACCCAACTCCTACAGCAAGTCATGCACTGACAACTGGAACCGTAACAAGATTAATCTGTCCTGACCTTGCTGATTCCCAGTTCACAGATGTATTTCCACACCTCATGCGATGAGGCAAATGAACTGTTTCTTTGTATCATGGGGTTCTGTTTGCTGTCTCGAGCTGCCTCTGCCTGAGAAAAAAGCAAAAGTTACGGTCAGTACTCACTGCCAAGAGCCTCCTTCATGATTCAGTTTCCAGCAGACTAAAGTATAGAAGTTGATTTCCAGACCATTTCTGGGCCATGTTTAGTATTTAAAGCCATATCCTTAAGACTGATGTATATGAGACAATGCAGTGCTCAACCAAATATTATTTTATACTAAGTGACACAAAATTTACAGTGTAACTTAGATTAATATGAAGGAATATCAGGATTTGGCATTTTGTTGACAAAAAAAAATAGTTCTGCTGTACCTAGGGCCAGATAAAACATATTGTAACGGAACAGACAAATGCTGCAAACTGCAGACATATTTAATGAACAGCAGACTTCTCCTGCAGTTAGACTAGGGACAATTGTCTTCTAGGCAAAGCTAGGTGACGGACTGCTGCCTTCTACCCTCTCAGAAATGAGGAGCTCTGCAGAAAACACAGTGACTTTTGCTAGATTTTTTTTGTCCTGTATACTTTGCTGCCTAGTTTGTCATTGGACCTCGGCGATAACAGGCTTCACTCCTTTTATAGGGTGTAAGAATATCCATCATTAAAATGCAACACCATCGCATGTGCTGTGACAAAAATAATAGTCCGGTACAGAATGCCAATCTAGTTGCAAGTAATGGCCAACACCTACGGAAAATTTTAGCCTTGTTTGGTACTGGTTTTATAAAGAAAACAGTTACTTGCACAACACAAATGGAAAGTGGCTTGAACATTGACACTCACCTTACTTTGCAGAAATTTAAAACACTGCTGATTTAACACCTCCACAAATTCAGACTCAAAGTCTTGGTCACTGTACCAAGCACCACCAGTCACTGACCGGTCAGGCTGCAGGTTATACAGCATATAGACCTTCTTCTTGGATGCCTGTTAGAGAAAAGTGCACAGCTCCCAACAGCTGAAAGTATTTCTCAAGAAAAGAAAATCTAAGCCGATAATCTGCAAAAGATTCATTACTCCTATACCTCAGGCACAGCAATCCAGCTGACTCAAGCTATCCTTCACATGTTTGACCCTCTGGTAACACAGAGATAAAGAGACAATCAATACATTTCGATTCCTAATCATTTTATAACAGCGTTAGAAGAGGGAATCCTGCTAATGATATGGACACAACACAAACCTCACAGAAGAAGATCTGAGTTTAATTTTAGTCTATTGACTCTAATCCCTCTCCGCAGGCAAAGGGGAACAGGAAAGCATCCTTAAAAGACAGCAAAGACAAACATAATGGAGAAGCTTTCGACTGTTTCTGCAGGATTGAACCCATGCACGGACAACAAGGAGGACCCTTATGTGATTAAAGCCTGCAGCTGTTGTTAGCCCTTGTGAGCCTACTCTTTCCTGCCACACCTAGACAGGGGAAATGGGAATGTTGCTTCAGTCCTGAGAGTAGCGGTCAGTTAAACGACAATGGTTATCCAAAGGTGGTCCAAAGAAGTACTCAACAACTGAAGCAGTTTCAGCAGCGTTACGTCCCCTGCATGATTAGATAAAGCCATCATCCCTCACAAGAACACAATAAAGCTACTGCTTTTCTATGTCCAACTTCTCTATTTCCATCTGGTTTACCAGACCCCACAGCAAAAGAGTCTGCTGAAAACTAGGAGAATGTCCAAAGAACATGCTAACACAAATGATTTGCAATTAAGCAGGTAAGGGAGAACAGGATGCTGCATAAGCATTGTAACAGTGTGATAAACAATGAAAAGAATAAGTCCTGCTCTGGTACGTGGACTGTTTGCACATAGGAAAGTAGCTGGAACTTGAGTAACTGGAACAAAGTAGGGGAACCAAGTCTGAAACAGAATCAAATGTCTTGGAAATTGTTTAAAGTAAACAATACAAATCCAGTATGAACCAGATAACTGAAGGAAGTTTCAGGAGATCCAGAGGAACATTGCAAAGCCACTTGCAGCTAGGTAACTATATCACTAGTGTGGCTTAGTTTGCTTCAGTGTCAGAAATATCACATCGTGCTACAGCAACACTGGGACCAATTGAGAAAGAGGAATTACGGGCAGGTTGCTTATTTGGGTGCAGACTGAGTGGAGAAAGGAGGAAAGAGTGGTAGAAACCAGATAACAAACACAAGAAGAGAATAAGGTGTAAAAGAACAAGAGAGGACAGGATAAGCAGACAGCGGGACTGTGGATGCAAACAGACAGCAGAGAAGCTGACCTGTGGACCCAAGCCCACAGGGATGCTGGGGG
Source organism: Pseudotriccus pelzelni (assembly GCA_035584735.1). NCBI lineage: Eukaryota > Metazoa > Chordata > Aves > Passeriformes > Tyrannidae > Pseudotriccus > Pseudotriccus pelzelni. The sequence goes on along the minus strand of JAWMRA010000113.1, from coordinate 9,932,522 downwards.
AAACCCAGCAGGCTCTGCTCTAGGTTTATGTCCTAAAGACCAGGTAGGGGAGTGCAGGGGAAAACGACAGAACTGCAGGTTAGCAACAAGCAGCGCAAGGAGGTTTGTGAAACAGAACTGTAACAACAGTTGTGTGCAATAAGGAACTGAGAGAACTAAAACTCCAATTTTATTGTAATGGCACATAATTAATAGTGGGAGATGAGTGGCAGAATTGTATATTAATAGTGATGTTTATTAATAGTATATTGGTTATTTCATAGACATTACAGCCTCTCATATCTGTTGCACCTCAAACCTGCACACTAAAGGCAGAGTCAAACACTGGTGCACAATGAAAGAGAAAGCTGGAGGTAGGATGAGGTTTCTCTGCTTTCAGTCCTCTGTTAAAAGCATACAAAAGCATGCAGCAAATGCTTGAAATTGTTAAAAAAAAAAAATCACAAAATACTCACTGCCACAGATTTAACAGCTTTAATTAGTTTCTTGCTTTCCAGATTTTTCAGTATCTTGTTGATCTCCGTTAAAGGCAAATTGCTTTTGTACCTAATGTCCCTGCTCCAAATACCTGTTTAGAAACAGAGAAGTGAACTGAAAATAAATAGATGAAACCATTTGTTTCTGTACATACATACCAAAAGCCACAACACTGCTTAACTCACTTGCCTACCACAGGATGTATCCTTGATCCCTGTTACTCCCAGCAAAAGGGAGGGAACTGACAGAAGGGTTTTGGAGAAAACAAACAAGTGACAAAAGCAAGACACATATCACGACCACCATACTGTCCTACTGCCCTTTACCTCTCATCCCAGAGCTCTTAAAAGTGGATCCCATTCCCTGCCAACATGAACGCACCACAGAAACATTCTTGCTGTCTAGTACTTCTTGCTTCAACAAAAATATGGTAACTACTTCTACCTGCTGACTCTCAACCACAGTGTGCAACAAATGCTGAGAAAGCCCTGTTATTAGCAGTGGTTTCTGCTGGCAGGACACTTGTTAAATCCAGGTTCTGCATTTTCTTTTAAGTAGGGAGTATTCTGCGGATCCCTCAGCTTGACAGCCCCACAGGTAACTCGCAATTCTTATTCCAAGGCTTCTAAAAGAGTCCCTCCCAAAAGTCAACCAGGGCACGTTATTTTAACAGAGAAACATGTAACCTTCTCTTTCGTTTTTAAAAAGCAGATACACGGAACATTAGCTACAGACCTGGTATGCGGACTCAAGGTTTTATATTTGTATTGTCTGGGAAGCATGTACAAATTTGGACAGAAATGGTTCCATAAGCAAACAGTTAGTACCACTCACAGTCATAATTTTAACTACCTTTGTTGCCTGCATCTTCTATAATTTGGTAAACCAGCTTCTCTTGATTGTCAGAGCCTTTCATTTTACTGTAAAATAAGACAGATATCAGGATTTTTGAACGGTCCAAAATCTGAAAGAAGATGGATTTTTTTTTTTAAACTACAAACAAGTACTATAAAACCCAAAAAACAATGCACAAATTAAAACTCTACACAGTAAGCCAGCCATTGGCAAATCTAATACATGACAGTAAACCACTCTGGATCAAGCCAAGCTCGCCAGTGAGAAGCCACAGTAAAGAGAAAAAAGCACAGTATGAAAGAAAAAAAGTAACCAAGAAGGAATCACTCAACTTGTCATAACAATGGGGAATTTGGGGTCACATACTAACACAACTTCAGAAAGTCAAACACAGCACAGAGCATAATTTAGGATAATCTGTCTCTAGACAGAACATCTTCAAAAGGATAGCAGAATGCTCCCAACTCTAGAACATGCCTTTTCACTGGTCCAAGAAAGCTTGAACTCAGCAATCCTTTTCTAAACCATTTGAAAGAAAGGATGATGCACCTGCACTGAGGATAATTTTGAAGGATATTTCTTTCCAGAAGTATATCTAGGCATCTTTTACTCAGATTTACATAGGCATCACAAGACATGGTTTGGAGGTACACTTTAATAAATCAAAGAGCACGAGTTCAAGTGGGCTCCTGGGACAGCTGTAAATGTCAGTGCTGATCCTGTAAGATGAGCAGTGAGGAAGTTCACAGAACCACAGTTTGCAGAGGGTTTGGTCAGGCTTCAGCTGGGTTTCACCTGAGCATATATATATGTCTGCAGAGATCACTTTGCTGAACCAGGAGCTCTGCTAGGAAGGTAGAGCTATAGTCCCATGGCACCCTCTGCTCAGTGGAGAACACTACACCTAAAACAGATTTCAGGGTGACCTCAGGGGAGTTAATTTACCCTCCTGAAAAAACCAGTTATGTTCTGTGACATCCATGTGACAGAATCCACATTACATTGCTGATTGTCTTCTCAGCAATGCTGCACGAGTCGCACAATTGTGTTTCAAATATATTTACCCAGCAAACACAAGCTTACCTTGCATTTTGAGAATCTTTGATTCTATAGAGGAGACCTGCATTGCTTCTGAGAAGGTCCAGTTGCCCCTAGGAGAGATGGGCACAATGCATTTACTTTTCTTCGAAGACCTTGTTTCAGAAGGTGGCAAAGGATATTCTAAAATTCTAAAATAAAAACCGTATTTAATGTCAACTAAATAAAATAAAAATGAAAACTAATATTTTTAACCACTGGAAGCAATAATCGCCTTGAGGATATTTCCTCTATACAAGTACAACAATACCCTTGAGGATATTTTTTTCCTTGACATATATCCACTTATCATCAGCCATCAGAAATAACAAACAGTTCCTGACCCTTCCCACAGCATCTATGCCCTTCCTATTACTTCTCCTAACTTGGTAGGAGGGACATCAAGTTCTTGTGTCCTTAGCTCTCTTACTTTCCAACAAACCACTCATTTGCATGGCAACCCAGAAATCACAGTGGAGTTCTACTGCATAAGCTTTGCTACTGGAACTTGGAATTGTTCAAAGTTCTACTTTTTCCTAAGTAGACATCACTGGAAAGTTGCCAACTAGAATGGGCAGTGACTCTCAGAAGCAAGTTAAGGGCATCTCTCACACACAGAAAAATTCTTCTGCTCTGGACACTTGTACCTAGGCCAGGAAAATCCTTATTTCCTATTTTGAAGAGGCAAGCAACTAGACAAGCCTAAAAGTGTAACCCTGTATAACAGCATTAATTAACATTTTCATTGCCAGCTGATCCTTTCCTGTAGTTACAGAGTTGTTTCTTACAGATTTGCATTATCTGCCTGATTGAAACTCACACTTCAATGCCTTTATACAGATAAGGTACTTGCAGATTAAATCAAGCAAGGCACCTGATGCTTATTAAGGCTGAGCTTTCACTGCCATTTCCCCCCCATCTCTGAAGTACTTTCTAGATCTTCCCACATATTCCCCACTCCTAAGCATCAATTTTAAACGAATTCCAGAGACTATCTTTGAAGCCTCATTATGAAAGCCCTTTCAAAAGTTATTGAACACACTTGGTAACATCTATAACAGAACTCATTTATAACAGAAAGACCAAAAAGGGAAAGATTACTTCCAGTGACACCTAGTATGGATCATAGGATCAAAGTTAAGAAGTTTCTTCCATTAGTGAAAAAACCAAGACCAAACAAAACAACAAAAAAAACAACCACCACATCTTGCTCAGTTTGGGTACTTTCCACTGTCCTTCTTTCTAAGAAAACAAGTTGCCCTCTTTTTCAGAGTGCTCTCTGGACTGCACCACTCAAACTGTTTTATTTTCTGACTCCACATGCCCAGGAAACAGATAGGTATGGAAACAAAAGGAACCTTGATCTTTCAAAGAGCCTGAACATTTTAGCTACTACAAAAGTTTATGCCACACTGACCCAACAAGACTAAACAGATACTCTCTGTTCTTGAACACGTGGCCGGAGTAGCTGAGTGTGATTCTTGCTCCTGTCTTAGGCTGACTTCTAATACAATAAAGAGAAATGCCCAGTGAGATGTGGGAAATTTACAGAAGATACAAAAAAATTCCTTGACATGTTTCATCTGCGTGTCATCAGAGTAATCCACAACCATTTTGTGAGGGATTCAGAGGAGACCTATAACACATATAAGAGCATGGGCTAACATCCATCCTCTTCTCTCCAGCTAATTAATTCCCCATCATTAATGGGCCTTGCAGTTATCACCTGTGGCCATCTTTCCAACTGATGAAACCGTGCAACTACACTTCCACCCAACTGTTACTCTAGACCATTGTAACACATTCTGCTTTACAAAGTAACACATCAGGAAGAGACTAAAAACCTCTAAACACAACAAAAAAAACCCAAATGTGGTACTTCTCAGTGGTAGCTTCCTCACCCATTGGTCCACGTCAATATGCACCTTCATGTTAACTTTGTATTGCAGACTAGAAAGAGTCAGTTCAGGCACACCTTAATTACCTCTGGCAATCGTTAGTGCTTATGGCAATCAAAAATAAGCTACAGTAACTGTATATCATAGCAAATGCTGCTAAAACCAAAGGGATTAATCTGCTAGCCCTGCCCAGCAGGTTGCCATATACAGACTGCAGGTGCAGAATATGTCTGTATGTGCTCAGGGTTGGCTGAGATAGAATGGGGAAGGTGAGAACCCCCTACCATGGAGAGCAGCCTGTTGATGGCCACAGCTCGCTGCTGGGCGTCCATGTGAGGCATGTCATTCTGGATCACCTGGTCTGTGATACCGTAAGGGAACTGGTGGCACAGCTCAATAATCCTGCGGGAGGAGAAAAGCAAGTTTAAAGTCATGTTATGTTGCACCTGAAACCAAATTCAAACAGTATTAGAGTCAGGATGGAACAGAGCGACAAGAAAAACTCGGGGCAAAAGTATCCAACCACTGCTTCTTGAGGGAACTCAGCATCTACTCCCTTGTGCTGACAAAGACAAACCTGTCCCAGCTGCTGGACCAACTACCTCTGCTCTTGCTGACAACACCGAGCGTAGTGCTCCGTTTTACTATTGTGTTGTTTCCATTATTAACAACGTGGATTTAAAGCTCCCTGTACGTTTTGTTATACAAAAGGTTCCAGGGGGAAGGAGCCGGTGGCTAGTGAGAGGAGGCAAATAGTGATGAAATACCTTTAAGAAAAAAAAAAACAAACCAAAACTTAACGCAAAAAAATCCACAATTCCCTTTTCCAAGACCAGAAAAACACCGGGGTAGCCAAAGGTGACCTGACCCCATCTCCCACTGCCACCTAAGCACCTCCCAACACGAAACTCTCAGTGCCTGAAACAACCGCAACCCTGTCCTTCAGCACGTATTTTCTGACCACACTCAGGCCTCGAACCGCTCCCCTCAAGGGGCCTTGAACGACACTCCCTCAAGGCACCGGCACGCCCCACACCTGTCTCCCCCCGCCCCGAAACACGTCTCCCTGGCCCCCTGCGGGCCTTCACACGCTCCTACCGCGCCCTGCCTCCCTCCCCTCGCCCGGCAGCCTCCCTCCCCGCCTGCCGCGAGAGAAGCCCCAGTGCCGCACCTGCTCTCGATGTCCACCGGGTCGGGCACCTCCGGCTTCACCTTCACCTCCGCCATGCCGGGGCGCCGGAGAGGGAAAGGGGAGGGGCGGTGCCGCGCGGCGTGATGACGTTTAAGCCGGGCCACGCAGGGGGGGCGGGGCCGGTTGCTGCGCAACGACCAATAGGAGCCCGGAGCGGCGGGCGCGCGTCGCCCCTGGAAACGGGAGGGCGTTGGGACCGGGCGGGTGAGCGGGGCCGGCGCGGCCGGGATGCTGCGGGGCGGGGCGGGGCGGGGGACCCGGCCGGGCCGGGAGGGCAGGGGGCGGAAAGAGGGGGCCTGGACGCCCTTTGGCGGGGGCCGGGCGCGATGGGGATGCCGCCGGGATCGTGCGTGTCCCGCCAGGGTTGCGGTCCCAGGAGGCTGGAACGGGGCACGGCGTGCCTTGGTCCAGGTGTGCCAAGAGCAGGCGGGGCCTTGAGGGAAAAGCTGGCAGCCGCCTCAGGTCGGGTGAAGATCTGGTCCGCCCGTGGTTGGTTGGGTGGATGCCAAGAGGATGGAGCCAGGCTCTTCTCGATGGTGTACCACATGAACATGAGGAAGAACTACTTTGCCCGTGCGAGTGACCGATCACTGGAACGGCTTGCCCGGAGAGGTTGTGGAGTCTCCCTCGCAGTACTCATCTCAAGTTTTGTTCACAGTTCTGCAACAGGAGAATGAGTTGGAAGTAGGATGTTGCCCCTTTTCAGTGCAAAATCATGCAAATAGTAATGATAAATAACAATTTAAAGAATCCAGTGTTCTCTCTTTTAAGAGAAACAAATGAGGATAAGGAATCATGTTAAAAGACTATTTCTTAGTGCATTCTTCTGTTTAGAAAAATTATTGTCTGCCTTTTTATTTTTCTGTTTTAAAGATCGCTGTTGAGAAAAATGACAGCTGGCTCTGTCTCAGTTCCTCAGGTCATACCACTTCGAATCCCTCTTCCAGGGAAGGCTAAACATGAAATAGACACAAATACTCTCATAGAAATAAAATCAGGTATGAATAAGACCTTCGACTCCATGTCAAACCTTTATTTCTCTGTTCATTTGAAATGTTTAGCCTCTTATACTTTTCTTCACATTTAAAAATGATTTTTATGAGTGTCCATTTCCTTAAGGAAGTTACAAAATTAACCAACAGCTTTCGATGCACCAAATATACTTGCATGTAATTTTATGGGTTCAAGTAATATTACCGACATACAAGTTATGTGTTTTTTGTTTATGTGACAAAAATCAAGCACAGTAGTGAGTACCCTGGAGTGCAGAGCTTGTTTTTCCAAGGTTGAATACAGTTTGCATAATTGCTTTCTCTGTTTCAGATACACCCGAGGTCTCTATTTATTACACTTTAGATGGAAGTAAACCAGAACTCATTAGGAAACCTGGTTATGGAGAGTGTACCACTTTCAAGTATAAGGGCCCTATCATATTACCAGTTGGGAAAATAATGGTCAAGGCACTGGCAGTTACAAAGTAAGTAACTTATCCATTTTAGTCCTGTTTTGGCAATGGACAGATACCTCAGTCATAGCCTGTAGCCATGTTGTTTAAGGCACTCCATACCTTGCAAATGAGAAATGCCCCTTTCCACAGCCAGTTTGCAATTGAAATGATCTTTATGAATCGCAGTGACACTGCTTTCTCATAATACTGTTTATCCACCAAGTGTTTATGCAGTTGAGTTATCTCCTGGGCTGTGGGTGTAGGCCAACAATCCATAGAGGCTGTGAGTGAGAAGCTAATAAACTGTACTTAGAGCTCATCCTTTGAGTGTGATCATCAGAAACACCAGAGGAAGTATAGTGTTTTCTGGGGTCATCCAGTGGTTCAATGGATTTATGGAAGCTAGTCTTCCCAGGAACTTGCTTAGTTTCTCCCAAAGGAGCACAGAATGCCAAACCTCGCAGCTTAAGTACAACGTTGGGTAAAGTGAAAATACAATACGAAGAAAGAAAACTGGATTTTGCTGCACAGCCGCTGATTTTGTCCAAACTAATTTCATGGTTAGAGACAGAGAGAGAACACATAAATTTTCTGTCTGTACTGTGTTGCATTATTTTTTATTTCCAACAGAGCAGAACTCCCACTCCATTTGGAGATTTGTGCTTGCTGTTCCCTGTTGTTAACACCTGCGGGTAGCCTTCATTTGTATCTGTGCTGGAATATAACAACATTATATTCCCTGTGCAGACATGCAAAACCTAGGCCTATGTGTATTTTCTTTTTATCACTACCTAGATTAACACTTGTTTCCAGTATGGTTTTATCCTGAGTGATTTGCACATTTATAGAAATTTCAATGTTACTGCTGTAATTTAACAAGTATTAGCACATTGAAGTTTTTTTATCAACTAAATATTGCCCAGGATTATACTTATCGACTGAAATAGTAACCGGCAAGCTTGGAAGAGATGTTAAACCAAATAAGCCACATTCATCAGTAGTCCATGGGTTTGTGGCAAGTATGTAGCTTTGTGAACATTGATTTTCAGGGACTGCAGGAAGAGTACAGTCGTAACAAAGGTGTTTCTGGTAGAGTACAAGCAACCAAACATCCTTTTCTCTGTTGAAGATGATGACAAGAATTTTCTAAAAGATATAGCCACACAGGTAAGTTTTAGCAATTGTAACCTCCTGTGTGAATATAAAATGTTATGTGTATGTTACTTAGAGATTAAACTGCCTACACTATTAATTTTTTTTTTTTTTTCTGTCTGCCAATCTTTGCTCCTTTGGTCCTTTTTGTAATATTAAAATTTCAAGGGGACCCTTTTTTCCCCAGTGGTATTTTATGAACAATTTGCATTAGATATTTTAAAAATACATTTGTAATAGAAGTTTTTCAAATGCTTGCATTGAAAATAAATAGCTTAAATATGTAGCAAGAGAGGATTACCGAAAAAGCAAAAATTTCATCTGGAATTAAAATGGAATTATCTTTTAGAATAAGGAAGGTGGAATGTTTACTACAAAACCAAAGAAGAATGGACTGAATGTGGAAATCAAGCCTGCCTGGGGTGAAGCATCCCAAGACTTTCAAGGTATAGTATTACTTCATAAAACTGAGATAGTCTTCTGTTATAGCAGAAAATATTGTAACCTTTTCCTCTTGTGTCACATGGGTAAATTTAAAACCATCTCAGAAAACAAAACATCCTCTTCCCAACACTGCAAATAGAGAACAAAACTTACCTTCCCATACATTGAACATTACTTCTTAAAAAAATGTTATTAATTTCTCAGCAACATGACAAGGCTCAGTCTGTATTTCTCCTTGTGCAAGAAAATGCTGTTAAATTGATGGGATTGCAAACCCTTTACAGAATTCTTTACTGTGTTTGCAAAATAAATACACAAAGCAGAAATTAAAGCTTGACCCAGATTTTCACAGTAGATCAAGTCTGTTATTCCATGGCAATGGTAATGGGACTGTTTAAGAGCAGGGGATTGTATTACTGTTTACCCATTAATCTAATTTTATTAGCTGGGGTTTTTTTGAGCATGAAGGAAGGAATAAAACTGTACAAAAAGAAAAATACGGAAGTAAGCTCTTTCAGAGAGACATGATGTTTCTTCTAGTTCAGTTTCTTGTAATTCCATGAAGCTTATTTGAGTCCAAAATCTGGATGTCAAATACACTTTTAAATATGCTTAGCGAGAGTATGTAATATTCATGTTGAGATATACATTACCTGCATGAAGTGAATGACAGCGGAAATTGTAATTTTAATCTTGGAAACAGAAAGAAAGACTTCTCACAGGTCCCTGCAAGGACCACAGCTCCTTGCCAGTCATTTGGGAACAACACAGTACAGAGAAGAATCTGTCTCAGCACCACCAACAGAGTCATTACAGGTAAGCAAAGGGGTGCTGAAGAAAACTGTAAAAGACTGTCATCAGGACAGAGGTCTAAAAAAATGAAGATATTAAGATTTGTGATTTCTCAGATCTCTCAGCCTTTGTCTGTATTTTACAGTCCTGATTTAAATTTAATGGTATTGACATACTAGAATAGGAATACCCAAAGCAGTTTACAGTTATCAGTATGGACAAAACCAGGCAAAGAAAACTAACGTTCCTTCTGATTCTCTTCTGACATGTTACTGAATGCGCAATTAGCAAATACGTACTGCCAAGTTAATATTTGAAACTCAGTATTCAGTAGTGCTGTCATGGAAGTAAATAGCAAAACATTGATTTGTTTTTATTGGAAGAAGCTGGGGGTTCTTAATGGGATTCCCCTAAATGGGGGAATCAAGTATAGTTGATGTTCCTTAAAGCAGTGCATTTCAGTGCACTGTTTCCCGTTGTTTCAAATAACATCTTTAGCTGATTTTGCTACTTTTATATGCATTTTGCAAGTATTTGCTTACTAAAGGCTAAAGAAGTAACTTTATTTCAGTTTGCAAGTTCTTCTGCAGTGACTAGCCGGAAGAGCTTAGCAAGCACTCAGGTGTCAAGGATCCAGAGGGAAACAGATTTCCTTAAGTAAGTGACTTCTCCTTTCAACGTATTTGTCCTTTGGAAAGTGTCTGAGCCTTTTGCAAGCAAGTTGGGCTTGTCCAATACTGTGGACCTCTATAAACATTAAGAAAGCAAGGACAGATACCGGCTCATAACTGAATAATACAATCTAGGTAAGGCTTTCTCTTAAATGTAGTTTTATTTACATTTTACCATACACAGGTATCACCTGTCTTATCATCTCTTAAAAAAATTTTTCTAAGACCTGTAGGGTCAGGGGATAAACTGCCTTTTCCAATTATAATACACCCTTACTGCTGTAGGTGAAAGCTGCTCACTGGAGTAGTCTCTCAGAATACTGATGCTTATCAGTATTGGAAGGGTTCTGTGATCTACATCAGTGGTTCCCCATGGTGCAGCACTGAGGCCTGATACAGATTATGTGTCAGGAGACCTGTTTACCTCCTGATGGCAAGGAAGAAAGTATGAAATTCCATAGCAGCCAGAGAGCTTTTGACTCCACAAGGCTGTTTAGGATTCAGAACTTCATATCATGAATGCTGGAGCATGGTCTGGTAGACCACCATAGCTTGAAAACCACAACCAGGAAATCAGTGGCCTAAATCCTGTCACAACAAGTTCCAGATTATTAATTATTAGGCAGCAATGCAATACTGAAACAAGCTCAGCCAGTTTGGTCTTATTTTCAGATGTGCACACTGTTCTGCACCTCGCCTGTCTAATCCGTTGGCTCACTTCTGTCAGAAGTGTGGATCTCCTATCCCACCTGTGCCAGTACATCGCTTCCCACCCCCTGAAGGAAAGCAGGTCAGCAAGACTTCATAATAATCAACACATCATCTTTGGAGTAAACAATATCCTCTGCAAGTTACACACTCAGTGCTGGAAAACCCGTTACTTAGCTGCACTTTCATTTGGAAGTTCTGTTCTAACTGTTTTGTTCTGCTCAATACCTTCAGCAGTAGAGCTGATGAAACTCTCAAATGATGGGCAGAATTAACCATAGATTTCTTCACATGCCATGTGTTTTAATAGGGAAAACAATGAAAAAGTAAATTGTGTTTTATTTGCCTGTGTCAGGACAAATTCAGATTCCTCCTCATCCTGCAACAACAACCACTGCATCTACAGGACCTGAATATATGTCTTATTCTAGTGCTAACTAGTGCAGTTAGTTAGCTAATAACTACTGCTTATGTCATGGCTTTAGAAGATCCATCTGATATTCCTGAAACTTTAAATGGTGGCATATGTGGGCATATGTAAGAGCACCACGTTTTTGTAGTGGTGCCTGTAAATAACTGTCTTTTCTAAGCCCTTCCCAGGAGATAATAACCTGATCTAAAAAGTCAGTGGTGTGTCTCCTTTCCTGTATCATCAGAAAGATATCTTGCCTGCGGCAATGCTGTAGTTTTAAGCAATGACTGAGAAGATTCACCACCTGTTTAGATTAGGTTCATAATTAGGAGGATTTCAATTACCTGTACATATTTTATAGTAGCATTTTAATTTTACTGAAAATTTACTTAGTACCTTTCTGGCATTGTCTTTCCAGATGCCTTCATATTTTCTCAGTAGCTTTTGATCTTTAAGGATCAATGTCAGCATCAGTTGCTGTCAGTTTCTTTGTTTCAAGTGACTTTGCTGCTGATATAGACTCCAGATAGGAAAATATTGAAATCTCATTATAACCTTAATGATTTCATTGTGGTCCTTAACATTCTGCGTTGTGGCTTTTTCTTCAGATGGCACCGTGTCTTGAATGCAGACATCCTGTGCCAATGAATACACCCACTTGCATTGTATGTGAGTCACCAATAGCTCCACAGCTGCAGCCCCAAAACAACACCTGCATAAAGGTAATTGAGAATAAATGTAACATGAAAGCGATTTAACTCCTGGCATGCATTTTTCTAACAGATTACTTCATTACAAATATTTTGATCCAACTTGGCTTTGTATAATTACGAGAGCTTTGAGAGTTAGTAGGATTAAAAACACCTAGAATGGAAATAAGGATTAAAGGTGAACCACATAAGCTCAGAAGGGCATGCTGAGGAGCACAGGGTGTAGCAGTGGAGTGTGGAGCAATGGCTCGCGTGTTAGGTTAGCAGTTGGACTCAATGATCTTAAAGGTCTTCTCCCACCTAAATGATTCTGTGATTCAATGTCATGTCTGTGGGTGACATTGTAGTGGGTGTCTGCTGTAGGCCCTCTAAAACCAGGAAAAAGCAGTGGATGAGACCTCCTGCAGACAGCTAGAAGTAGGTTCATATTTACAGGCCCTGGTCCTCATGGGAGATTTTAGGCACCTGATATCTGCTGGACGAACAACAAAGCAGGGCATAGCAGTCTGGCACTTCTGGAAAATATCAAAGATAACTCCCTTCAACAAGTGGTTGAGAAGACAAAGAAGAAAGGTGCTGTGCTGGATGTTATACTTAGAAGGAAGGAAGGCCTTGTTGGAGATGGAAAAGGTCAAAGACAGCCTTGGCTATAGTGACCACAAAGCAGGAGTTCAGAACCCTGAGAGGAAAGAGCAGAGACAAAAGCAAGATCAAAGCCCTGGAATTCAGGAGAACAGACTTCGGGCTCTTCAGGAATCTGCTTGAAAAAGTCCGATGGGATAAGGCCCTGCAGAAAGGGGAGTCCAAGAAAAGTAGTGATCATTTAAGGTGATTCAAGGATCACCTCCTCCAAAATCAAGAGCAGTCCATCCTTATGAGCCGAAAGACAGGCAAAAATGCCAGCAGCCTTGCATGAATAAACAAGGAGTTCCTGTCAAAACTCAGATATATAAAAAGGAAGTATATGGAAGGTGCCAGCAGGAAGGAAGGGATAGGTAACCTCGGAGGAATATGCAAAGGCAAAGCCCCTAGGAATTGTGTTGCCCTCAAGTCAAGGGAAGTGATCCTTCCCCACTATTCAGCTGTGATGAGGTTGTATCTGGAGTACTGTGTCCAGGGGTGGATTATGTATAAATTGTCTACTTTCATTCAGTGTTGTGATGATATTTTTTTTATTGTAATGTGGATTTTAATGATAATTCTTAAATTATCAGTTTGACAGAGGTGCTGGGTGGAATGCACTGTGTTTGCATGGCAAGGTTTTGGTAGCGAGGTGGGGTGCTAAAGGAGGGGCTTCTCTGAGAAGCTGCTGGAAGCTTTCCCTCTGTCCAACGAAGCCAATGCCAGCTGGTTCCAAGAGGGGTCCATTGCTGGCCAAGGCTAAATCGAAAAGCAATGGTGGTAGGGCCTCTGGGATAACATACTTAAAAAGGGGGGAAAAAGTTATTGCACAGGAGCAAATGGCAGGCAGTGCTGGGAGAAGTCAGCATGTGTGAGAGAAGCAGCTATGCAGACACCAAGGTCAGTGAAAAAGGATGGGGAGGAGGACCTCCAGACACAGGAGCTGAGATTACCCTGCAGCCCAAGGTGAAGACTATGGTGAGGCAGGCAGTCCCCCTGCAGCCCACAGAGGTCCATGGGGGAGCAGCTGATGGAGGATCCCACACTGGACCAGGTGGATGCCTAAGGGCAGGTGTGCCCCCATGGGAAGCCCACACTGGAGCAGGCTCCTGGCAGGACCTGTGGCCCCATGAAGAGAGGAGTCTATGCTGCAGCAGGTTTGCTGGCAGGACTTGTGACTCCACGGGGGACCCATGCTGGAGTAGCCTGTTTCTGAAGGACTGCACCCCGTGGAAATGGACCCATACTGGAGCAGTTAATGAAGAACTGTGGTCTGTGGAAGGACTCATGTTGGAGAGTTCGTGGAGGACTCTCTCCCCTGGGAAGGACCCCATGCTGAAGCAGGGAAAGACTATGAGGAGTTCTCCCTCTGAGAAGGAAGGAAAGTTACTGACTGTAACCCCCATTCCCCATTTCCCTGTGCTCTTGAGGAGGGCAGGAGGTAGAGAATCAGGAGTAAAGTTAAGCCTGGGAAGGAGTGGGCAGTGGGGAGAAGGTGTTTTTTAAGATTTGGTTTTATTTCTCCTTATCCTACTGTGATTTGATTGGTAATAAATTCAGTTAATTTCCCCAAGCTGATTTTTTTTAGCCATGACAGCAATCAGTAATTAGTGCCCTTATCTCAACTCATGAGCCTTCCGTTATATTTTCTCTTCCCTGTCCAGCTGAGGAGAGGAGTGGTAGAGCCTCTTTGGTGGACACCTGGCCTCCAGCCAGGGTCAACCCACCACAAGTAGGTTGTAGACATTGTCCCAAGTGTAATGTTTTATGGTAGCCCTGATGTAGGTGCAAAGGCAGACCTGAACTGTTTGGTGGCAACAATCAAAATAGCAGCCTCATTATTCTTAGTCCTGGTAGAAACTCAGTTGTTAATAGTGACTGTGCTAAAACCTTTTAAGGATGTTTTAAGGCACCTCATGGTATGATGGTATTGTATTACTAACAGTTATTATCTTATTAATAATTTTCCTTGCAGATACTGGACTGTTTTGTGGGAGTGTAGTGACTAAGCAAACTGACACTAGTGCGTACAAATATCTGGAGGTATTGATACTGTCTCTCCTGAGGAAACTATACAACAGTTTAAAAAAAAATAGTCTTCAAGATACATAGATTTATGATGACCAGGCAATATGGCCTAATTAAAGTGTGAAACCTACAGCACAGAGTTTAAGGATCTCTTCTATCTGCAGGGCTGAATAACTACAGCACTTTGTAAGATCAAGTCCTCTTGTTCTTTTTCTTGTTCACAGTTTTCAAATACTATGTGAAATGTATTCTTTCTCTGTTTAAAAGGGTAAAGTGATTTGTCAGGTGTGTGGCACAGGAAATCCTCTTCACCATAAACACTGTGCAACTTGCGAAAGCAAACTGCCTGAAATACAGACGGTAAGGTTTCTTGCATCAACAAAATGAAAGCATAAGATTCTTTATCTTTGGAAAACTGAAGTCATATCCTCGTGTCCCTATGTTACAAAGGCAGAGATTCCCTCCCACATGTCATATTCAAGTCCAGTACTGCCACAGATGCTCCATCACAAATGTGCAGCTAAACATGAGTGTATCATGTACCTTCAAGTTTCTCCTGTGGAAGACAGGATTATGAATGCCATGAGTAAGCTCAAAAGGCTCTTAGAAAATAGGTAGTCTTGACTCTAAAGAAGTCTCTGGTTTTTGTTCAGATTATTTTCAGTTGCAATAGAAGAGTTGAGTGTATACATGAGGAAGATCATTCACACTGATTTCAATTATTTTCTGGAAACAAAATATGCTTTTACATTATTTTTCTTATCTTCACTTTTACATTATTTTTATCTCCTTTTGCTGCCTCTCCTATGTGCATACAGCTAGTATGCTTGTATTTGGCTGTGACTCTGCACAGAGGTGAGAAAAGCAGTAGTAAATGTTACCCCTAAAGTTGCTGTCTGTTTCAACTCCCCGTTTAACTTGCTCATTTGGTTCCTTAGGAGAATTTTAATTTCAGTTCTGAAAAGTCTTGTATGGAAATCTTATGGTACATTTCACTTCTCCGGGTTATGATAAATACAGAAATGAGAGAAGAATAATGATTTGCAAGTTAAAATCTGATTATAATGGATAACATCCTGAGTTCTAAAACTGTCTGTTGCTAGAGGCAAAAGTCTCTTGTGTAGCCACGGAAGTATCATTTCAAAGTGAATATCAGTAGGATTCTGTACTTACTTTAGACAAATATGTGTTTAGCTGCTTCACTGAATGTAGACACTAATATATTGCTGCATATGTAGTCAGGCATATGGAGCATTCATATCTTGAATGGTGAGACCTGTAAAAGCTAAGAGACAAAGTTAATTACTTACTAAGAATTATTATAGAAATTTTACTAATAATATAGATTAATTAGTGATAACCATTAGTAATTTCTGAATAATTAATAATAATGCTGATAATATTATTAATGGCTATTAAATAATATAGATTTAGAAGACATTTAGACTTGTGCCTTTGTAAATTTTATATTCCAGTTGAACTCTCAAATTACGTAGTTCCAGTTGAAATGCAGGCCACAGATGAAAATAGGGCTATTTCATGTTTGTTTACTTGCTGTTGTGGTGTAATACAAATAATTTTTTTTGGGTTCTGTTGCTTATCCATATTCCTGGCTTGTAGAGAAAACAAACTGCATAAGCCTTGAAGCAAAACCTTACAAAGCAGTTTTAAATCCTATTTGTCCTAACTGGAATCTATACTCAACCTCTAGCGGTTTCAGATGAAAAACCTGTTTTATTTGCTTACCCATATAAGTTAATTGTAGTAGAAAAACAAGGTAACATATAACTTTTACCAGCTAAAAGAGCACAAAAAGAATATTTATACAGCAAATTCCAAACTGTGAGAAAATTCCTTGCCTGAACATATTTCTCCTGCCATAGTACTAAAAAGGAAGGTAGAAAGAGAAATAGCTGTTGTGTGTTGGATTTGAAAATGTAAGATTATCAGCAGAGAACCCTCACTCTTTATTTCAACTGTACTCATACATGGGGCCTATCAATAAATACATAGTATAAAAGGACACCACTAATAAGCTTTTTATTTTCTGGTACTAGTTCTGCTAAAAATATTTTTGTATTAATTAATGCCACATTTTACCACGGTTTTGTAATGAAAAAAGTTACAGGTTAGATCCAAGCCACTCTGTTGCTCATTTTAAGTTGCAATAATTCTTAGTTGCAGTAATTCTGTTAGGCTGCATATTACTCTATGTTACCAGAGTAGCTTGCCTTCATCTTTCCCCTTATTAGGCTTGTGAGCTTTTCTTCAGAAGCACCATTTTCTCCCTAATGCTTGTTTTGTTTTGTTAGCCTATGTTTGCAGGAGACACCCCCCCACCTTACCACAGCCAGCAAAAGAAGACAGTTTCGTGCTCCAAATGCCATCGTGTTAACCAGTGTGATGCCCGTTTCTGTGACTGGTGTGGAGCCAAGGCATGTGCTCTTGGTGTTTGTGTGTACAAATCTGATTTTACTTATCTGTGACCTGCAGCAGTTTCAAACTTCTCTTTGCAAAACTCTTGTCATTTAGTAGACAGATTATTATTATCAAGATACTTGCTTAGAGCACGTAGAATTACGTAGGAAAAAATGAAAGGCTTAGATGACATCCTGACCCCACATCAGTCAGTGACTTAAGGTTTTAGAAATGTTAACAAATTACCATGACTCAAGAGCTCATGACAGAAGGTGAGATGCATCAGCCCTGTACTCAGCCAAAGTAACTTATCCATCAAACGTTAAAGTTTTGCAAGTTTTCCCGTAACTACACTGTGCTATACTCACCTATACAGGCAATTACAGACATGAGATGATGCATGCAATCATTTTGGCTGAAGATCTCATTAACTTGGGTAAAGACAAGTACTTAACTGCTGCTCAATAGAGCTTGTGCAAAGTTTCCCTTCTATAGCGTTTCAATCTCAGAGCACATTCAAAGACAATTTATTTACTGTTAGCTGAGCGCATATAAAATTTGAAACACTATCCTATATCAAATAACCATTGGTCCCTGCACTGTACCAGGGAATTCAGGGGGTGAGAGTGGTGATAGAATTGAACTGGAAAGAATTACAGTCAGTATTCTGTATCAGAGTACCAGACTAGTAATTACAGGGCTTTGTCAAATAAAATAAGTAATTTTGAAAGTGTGTGTTAAAACTGAACCTATCCTAATGCTAGATCTGTCTGAAAAAACGTTTGCCTTCCTAGTATAGTGCTGAGATACCTGAAGATTTACTGTCTTGCAACTGCCTATGTAGTAGCAGTCTGGTATCCTGGTTAATATTCCTGATCTAACAGCTTTAGGGAGTGGTATTTTACTTCCTTTTAATTCATTCCTCTGCTCTTATCATTCCTGAACCATGCATCATATGCTTCTCTAGTGACAAGTGTTGCATTGAACTTTCCAGCCTGGACCTCCTCCATCCTACTTTACCTGTTTCAAGTGCGGTACAAGCAACCAGCCATACGCTCGCTTTTGTGTGTCCTGTGGTGTTTACATAGAGCCCCCATCAAGGCAGAGCTCTCCGAACGGCAGTCTTATGGATCCTGGGGACTCACTGGGATCTTCTGAGGTAAGACACGCAGTATTTCAAAGCCAGATTTCAAGGCAACTGAAAGGCTGGTCCACTGTGGGTATAGATCGGCACAGCTCCATTCGTTTCCTTGAGACAGTGTTGTGGTCTTTGAGCACGAGGGCAAAACCAAGGATACGTTTGTTTTGCTTTCTGCTGAAGAGCAGCGTTAGCCCAAGGCCTTAATCCAGACTCATCCTAAATAGCAAGTGAGAAACAATCAGATTTTCAAAAGTCTTAGCTCTTTAAGCTTATTCTGTTAGTTTTGAATTATTTGTGGTGTGCTTATACAAGGTATTCCTTCATACAAATGTAACAGTGTCTTTGAAACTCTGTTTTAAGAAAGACCACAATACTTAGCAAGACCAGCTTTTGCCCTACAAAAGCATACATGTCTCCTGGCAATTGTGAAGAATTTTGATTTTGCTTGAATATTTGTGATAAGTAGTATTGTTCTTACAGACCGGTAATTAAAATCGAGCATTGTTAGTGATTCTTCCTGGTAGCTTTTTCATTCCTTTACAATTTTGTGTACTGTTCTAGTTAAGTTATGCTTGCAAGCCATTTAATTATATCTAATTATATTACTTAGACTTTCCCTTCCCCTCCAACCCCCCAGGCTAAACAATTACAAGCTCAAGTTGCCTGGCAACCTCATCCTGTTTCCATGACCAAATCAAGGCCAGAACTAACAGAAAGAGAAGATAAAGGAACCCAAACCATAGGACTTTTTTACCCATCTAGCAAACAGTTGGAAAAGAAGGAGCTTGAGTTGATTTCACAAAAAGAAAAGTTGGAAAAGATGAATGATCATAAGCCTCTCCTGACAGCCATTAGTCCTGGAAAAGGTTAGAAGTTCTGATTTTATGTTTTCTAAACAATGTATGACCTTGTTCTTTCTTGAAAATATTATAGTCTATGGAATGTGGCATCAGTACAACACTGATTTGGATCTTTACAAGTCTGTTTTCCCACCATTTACAGTCACTTGTAAATGCAGTGCCTTAGAATTCAATCACTAATCTCCATCAATAGCTAAAAGAGTGCTATCAGCTATATCAAAATTGTGGTTACTGACTTCTGTGCAGCCTTACAAATTGGTAGTAGTTTGATTTCCTCAGATCCCACATAGCAGCAGATAACCTGCATTTGAATTGGAAGCCACTGAACAGCCACCCCAGCTCCCAGCACCCTCCCCAGCCCCTGCAACATGAATTTCAGTTAGACCTGTGGTGGCACCTGCAGGGAGTATCAATTAACAAAACTCAGGGGATCACAGCTCTTGAAAATATGATGAAGCTTAATTATAGAAGTTTCGGAGGTGAAGAAAACTTAAGTAGAGGAAGGGATTCTTAACAGGATTACGGAAAATAGGGTTTGTAGAAACTTTGAGAGCTCTTGTAGACCCCTTCCTCCAGACCCCAAGGGTATCAGTACATCTACTTTGCTCATGGAAGAGTCTATCCACTCACAGACTACTGTATCATTATTCCAGACAACATTGTTTCACAGTGAGTTTTGTGGTTAGTTTATTGTTTGTGGAATGACTTGACTGTTTGCTGTCATTAAATGCTTGTAATTTTTAGAGGTTTTAGTTTTACTATCCTGGGAAATCTTCATCTTTCTAGATCACAAACCCTTAAAGACAGTCCATCAGTATTAATTAGGCATCTAACAAATGGCCCAGTTGCAAAGTTGTCTTTAATCTCTCAGGGCAGTCCAGCTGTGCAATCCATAGGACAAGTTAATTTAAAATCATCACAGCATCAAAGCATTGCTTGGAGGAGCAGTTACTTTTTTAGATCCTCTTTCTCATCTCTAGCTCTTCTACAATCAGACGGTCAACCCCTCAGGCTGCTACTGAAATAAATTAATTAATTGGATTGGGTAGAAAACGTTGCTAATTAATGTTAGAAATTCCTCTTTTGGATCTGTGTATCTGTATCCAGATGCACTCTTACTTTTAAAATAATCACTAAGAAAATCTGCATTACTACTCCCTTGCTCTGAAATGTGGCATGTTCTCTTAGACATCGCTGTAGGAAATACAACACTTGACTCAGCATGTCAGGAAGCTTAATTTCGTCAGAGATAATACAGGATTGGCCCATAACAGTGCCAAGAGAAGAGTAAGCTAACACTGAACATTTGTATAACTCTATCAGAAGTACAGCTCTTGACTTGTGAGTGAGAACTGCTGTCACTGGGAGAGGTTTGGAAGAAATTCTGCACTGCTTTTGAATTCCGTTAATCCATTTAGCAGAGGTAACTTTGTTGAAGTTGCACTGTGTAATGTATTCTCCATTATACCCTGACAAGGACTGAGGAACACATTTCATTCCTTAAATCAGTAAATGTCTCTTACAGTCAGTTCATACTGGTCTTTTCCTTGGTGCTGAGCTGCATACGTGGCTTGAAACTCTGTATCAACAAGACTGTACACTATGACTCAGGAAAATCTTGTTTAGATATGCCAAATATGACCATTATTTATTCAATTAAAGTAGTATCAAAAATTTGATATTAAAGCTTTTAAATAGAAGTGATTAAATAAGATGGGGGGGGTTTATTGTTTCTTGACCATATGAGCCATTAACTAACCTTCTTTTCTTTTGTGAAGATTAAAAAAATACAGAACAGTTAAGAGAGGGGGAAACCACAGCAGTACCAAATCACTAATCCTCTGATGTGTACTGTATTTCTTTTTCTGCTCTACTTTCAGTCTGTTTTGAACAGGAGCTAAGACATTTACCAGGTAAACTGTACAAAGAAGTAAAGTTTACAATGTTACATCAGTGTGATATAGGTGTAATCAACTATTGGCAGCATGGATTCAAATATTCCATCAGTGCTGCCAAAAACTCCTTTGAGATATAATAAAACATCAACCATGCAAGAATATGTTTCTAATCACTTGGATTTTTTAAAATAAAATCTGGGGATCTAGAATAGTCATGAACCAATGTATTGCAAATATTACTGACTTCTCTGGATAGATTGCTCATCAAGTAGTAGTCTAGTTTAGATTTTTTATTGAATACTTCCCATTTGTATTAGCCATGTGAGACCATGGCAGGGAACAATTTATGTTGCTCTGCAGATCCTTCTTTTTATATTCCTTTGAAGCTGCTTAACAAATAAGACTTGCTGTTTTAGCCTGACACACCAGTTCGATCTTGAAAGAGTCTTCCAAGCACAGAAGTCTGTGTGCACTTGCCTTCTTTCGTAAAAGTCAGAGCAGCACTTTCCTTCTGGCTTGATTTCTTTACACTGTCTGGGGCTTCACTTAACATAAAGGAAAGGATAAGGTCAGAACAGCTTCACTGTGTAAGTTAAATGAGGTTACCAAGCTACACAGTTTATTTACAATGAAATTAATCATGCTCTATACTTTCTATAAGTACGTTAAAAAAAGAAAATTAGCCAGATCCTGATAACAATCAGTTAAGAATAAGAACAAATCCTTTTGTTTCTTTCCCTGATGAAAAGGGAATGTAGTTCCCAAAATTCCTGGACAGGAGGTGCAGAAAACTCTAAATGGCTTAAGGTGAGTTTTTAATCCAGAGGCATTCAGCCTCTCAGGTTTCATGCCGTCTGTCTGCATAAAGGAATGCTGACTCTCTCCCAGAGATTTTGACAGGCAAAAGAGCAGAAATGCTTAAGCTTTTAATAAGCTCTCACATATATAATTTAAAGGAATTTATTTGGAAAATAACTTACACAGATCAGAATGCTGTATCTGCTGAGTTTCTGTGTCTGCAGTTTTCAGATTTGGCTTATTGTTACCTGTCAGTTATTCCAAGACAACTAAAAATCGGTTCAATAATACATAATTGCTTAATTGTAATATTTTACTTTTTTCTTTTTTTATGACCTGGAATAGTGTGAGACTCTCCCTTCACATGAGACCAGTTTTGACTCCCAAGAAGCATCCAAGATATGACTTTGTTGTGAATAAAGGTGCCCTAAGGATGAATTATAACCTAATAATAAGATAATATTTCACCTGGGTTTTTTTAGGGTGTAACTTCCTTCTCATTTCTTGATTAGATGAATTTTCTAAAAAAAAAATCAATTTTTTTTAATCTCAGTGAAACTATGCTATCTTTTAAATCTTCCCTCACTTAACTAGAAGAAATGTTAATCACATTTTAAGGATTTTCCTCCTGCTTAACTCCCTCTGATCAGGTTACTGGAGAAAACAGCTGGATCATGTCTGTGCTCACCTTAGAAGCTATGCCCAGAACAACCTTGAATTCAGAGCACTGATTGGAGAACCTCGAATGGGAAAGGTAGGAAGGAGCTTGTGAGTAATATCTTCCTATGAAGGGCTATGAAAAGATTATTGTGGCTGCTAGATAAACTCTGGAAAAATAAATGTCTCCCTTTTCTTTAGGTGGTGATCTGTTTGTGTGTGCAATTTGTCTTGTTTCGTTGTTCTGTTTTTTGCTCAGTGTCTTACTGAAGATTTCTTCTGCTTTCTTTCCTATGGTTAATTCTATTCTTCTTTCACCTAACAGCTGTAAGGAAAGTGAGAAAGCCCTTGCTCAGCTGCTTTTATAATACCCCACAGAAGGCAATCAAGAAAAAGAAGAGATCAATGACCTCTATGTAGTGGCTCAGTTAAATAAGCCCTGCTAGAAATGGGATTTCAGTGATGTGCTTGCCTCTGCTCCAGGCTGATAGCAGCAGATAGCAGCTATTCTCTTTGGCTATGCAGTGTACTTTTACTGTGAACTATACCAGTTTTATAGGAACAGGGTGCTGCTTTCTTACCGGAGATGAAGTCTTCAGGGAGTCACCAAACTGCATTAAAATGATTAACAGTGACAGCAAGAAGGTACAAACTGGAAATTCTTCCTAAAGAGTCCTAGAAGATAGGGCTGGTATGCGTAAGAGAATATTTGGTCCCTGACCTGAGGGAGGATCAACTCTGTCTAAACTGTCCTTCACTGATATTTCTCTTGAGGCTTTTCAAACTCATCAAAAATGGAGATTTTGCAATTGGCCCATGCAGTCCATTTCTGCACTCAGCTGTTGTTGCTATTCAGCTGCAGTGCTGTATTGCTTTCTTTGGTAGCTGCATCCTCTCACATTGCTTTCTAGGTGCTGCCAGTACAATCACTTGTGGCAAAGTCCTGTGGACAGGATCAGTGACTGCCCTAGGCCTAAAAATAGCTCTGGAGGGAAAAAGGGGTAGCAGTGCTAGTACACAAGTAAGCTGGCAGTGAGCAGCTGGAAGTGGGCTGCAGGCAGAAGTGGGTTTGGGAACTCCCTGAACTGGCATAATTACTGGGAAGCGTTTTCCCCAGTGTCTGATCTCAATCTCCCTTGTTACAATTCAAGCTCAATATTTCTCAGCCTATCGTAACTGAAGGGATACACCAGCCAACCCCCGCCTCTCTCCCCCCTCCCGCCAATTTTAGCACACAGGAGCAACTACAGAAAGGCTTATCAATACTGGGGGTCAGAAAGGTAATTGTCATTTGTCAAGTTACTCTTTAGAGAGGGATGAGGCTCCAGCAGATACTTTATACCTGAGTCTATATCCACTGAGACCTATTGTCCACCAATATGTTCAGAAGCTGTAGGGCAACCATAACTAGAATATCTGCTTAATAGAACTGGGGTATAGGTCCATTGCAGCTTGTTTGCTTTGATAGAGGATCCAAAAGAATAGGCCTGGGAAATATAAAATTGCCTAGAGAAGGCTATTCCTGCTGCTTCTTAGCCTGTTGTCATTCTATTGTCTTGAAACCACTGTGCCCAAAAGTAACAGAAATGGTTCAAAGCAGATGTTAACTATCTAGGTTTAATGCTGCTTTTTGAGTTTTTCATTTGGATTAGAAATGTAATAAAGAAACCTTATCTCAACATTTTCAACCAGCTGCAGTATAAGCTTGTGAGCTTCATTCCACTTCTTTATAATCCTCCTTGCACATTTTTGTATGACTTGGATAGACTTGTTGCCAGCAGTCTGAATGAATTGATATACAAAGTGGCTCACATTTTAATACACACTGTGCTTCCACAAACTGGTGTATCTAGAGCAGTAAAAAATTCTCCTGGAGTTGTGAGTCCCAAAAATGGCACAGCCTTCCATGCAGCTGCAAAATCTCAGTGGAGAATGACTGAACTATCATGAAATTTAGCCTTATTACCCCTTTTGGATTCACTTGGAATTTCAGTTACTCTAAATTGTTCAGACACCTGCCCCTTTCTCAGTTACACGGGAAATGTTGGTTACAATATCGCAAGTAGGCTAAGGCCACATGTGATTTTGTGTATTGGCTGCATAAGAAACATCAGCATCAAGATTTATTCCTAAAACTATTTCTGTCTAATTTTTTTGCAAGACATACTAATGACTGCTCTTTCCCTCTAGATTATTTCTGCTACCATCCATGAGGATGACTATGAAGTCACTATTACACTGAATTATGTTCTTGCTATTAACAAGGTCAGTTCAGGGGATGGGACCTGTTGATAGGCAGCTGGCCTAAAGCTGTCATTAAACCAGGAAGTGTAGTGCTGATATATGTTTAATTCAGGTCTAAACAAGAAATTCTTTTATTCAGAAGGTATTAACTTTTCACTTCAGAGAAAAAACCCTTTTTTTTCTCTGTTGGAGCTGGATGAACAGGTATCTTTATCTGATTAAGCCAGATTTCATGGTTATGTTGCTATCATCTTGCATTTTGCTAGTTTGCTATTAATATTAACATTCTTATTTCAGTTGATGTTGTTGGATGATTCTAGCACCTCTTAGCTTTTGATCTTAGGTCCTGCTTCTCTTCAGCCTGCAAATTGTGTTCTTAAGAAATAAGCTTAGTAATTTTCAATCATTTGGAGATAATGTTTGTTGGAGCTCCTGTTAACTGTATTCAGAATCTGGAATCCCTATCTCCAGAATTACCATGTTCCAAAACCCACCCTCATTTCTAGCATTTCAAACATGAAAATCTACTGTTTCAAAAATCCAAAATTCAGATTACATCTCTTTTGTAGAAACTTAGCAAGCTTACCTTGCAATGTGGTTTGAAAAGGTATATCATATAATTTCAGAAGTGAGAAGTTAATCAGATCTCTCAAGTGCTAGAAACACTTTCATTTGGATGAGAATCTTCATCTCTTTAAGTAAGGTTGTATCACCGGTTTTTTTCCTCTAAATCAAAACAAATACCTATCACAAGGTTTAGAAAAAATTGCTACATTATTTTGCCTCAAAATAGAGTTCAATCACATATGATAATGTCTTGTGGTAATCTGACAGTGATATTAAAAGCCTATATGCAAACAGCACTGTTTTGTGCCACAGCAAGATTATAACAGCATTACATGATAATCTTATTAACTGCCTGCATTTGATGATTCTACAGGATATTCATACTAATAAACCAGTGAAGTTCAGCAATCATTACCTGAATACTGTACCAGAAGTCAGAGATGGGAAGGATAGGAGTCAGACCAGTTTTGGTGAGATTTTTTTCCCCCCGTCTTTATATTAGACCATAAATATAGCAGTAAGGAGTACAGAAGTAATGCTTGGAAGCTTAGACACTGAGGTGGGTAAACTACTATATTGGCATATTCTGTGCCTGCTTCACTTGATCTTAAAGTTTCAAAATGTGTCCAAGTTGAGATTTAAGTAACATACAGACTCTGTCAAAAATTTATGGGAATCCTTCATCCCTAGAGAGCAGCTGAGACCAGTTAACTGCAGCCATAGCTCATAGCAGTTTTTTTATTATAGCAATAAAACTTTAGATGTTTCCCATATTCTTTTACAACAAGGGCCATAAATATCAATATTATCTCTGCTTCTGAGCTGTGCCATGGACTTCAGCTTTGGCATATTTGGCAAAGACAAGAAATTATGAAATACATTAATTCTAGATCTAGTTTTCATAGATGATGTTTTTTAACTTGCATCTCCCATTGGTGTCAGTAAGAGCTCAGCATTTTAGGCATCTCATACTGGATTTAGATTTTCATTAAATCAGCTAGTTGTAAAGTCAGCATTAGAATTCAGAAATTGCTATAGAATCATTTGACATGCCTCGATTCCCATATAAGTTTCATCCACTTTGTGCTTCCAACCTGAAACTTGGCAAGAGGCAACTGTGGCGCTGGGAGCTGTTTTTTTGGAGTGTTAATAATGTGACTGTGATTCCAGGCACTTGGATCCTCACATGCTGCATAATTTCCTTATCAACCCTCCTGCACATTGGATAGATTATATCTCTTAAAAACAACGGCCACACATATTTACTCATGATCCTCTAGTCTTGTTCTTAAGTATTTGGAAATCAAACTCCTTTGAAAAATTATAAGGTTTTTGGACAAAACAATTCATGAATTTGAGTCAAAACGGTTGAATAGCTGCAGCTAGTTACAAAAGAATCCACCAACCCAAACTCCACATTTCATTGAATCTCTATTTAAAAATAGCAGATTTTTCAGACTGCCTAAGTGTAAAACTTTTGTTAAAACCAGTATGATCTGCAACAAATATGTCATCACTTTCTCATGTGGAAAACTGATAAATATTGCTTTAATTGGGGATAAATTATTTTCAGACCTCTCCCGCAAGATCTAGTTAGGATACTGACTTTGCTTTGAATTAACACTTGTTTTCCTTTCTGGTAGGCAAAGATGATTGTAATCTCTTCCATTCAAGAGGCAAAATAAAGAGAACAAAGTCAAGAACACTTACAGGACAAGAAGATAAGCTCTCTGTAAGTATCTTCTGCAAATACAGGAAAAAATATTTATACAGCAGCATTAACATGAAGGAGGGCATTCAAGGGTTAAAATAGAAAGGTTTCAACCCTGACTGGGGGCAGGGGATAGAAGTTCAGCTTAATATAAAACCTGAACGTTGGTAACGGACGTTTATTACAGAACTGAAAATAACTAATTTTTTTCCTACTAAGAGCTTAATTAGATCGTTCCTCTCATTTTTGAACCCAACACCTCCTTAGGCTTAAAGACTGTTGGAGACTGATTCTGTTACAGGTTTTTTTCAGAAGCAATATCAGATGAAGGCACTGTCATCTGCCCTTGACTTTACTATGTTTGACACCATCGAGGATGTACAGTTGGCTGTGCTAGAACTACTGTTGGCACAGTATGTCTGTGAACTGGGCGGGAGAAGATGATCTACGTAACAAGCTTTTAAGACAACTGTGTTTTTCCATTAAGCTGAGGTCTAGTTTAATTCGAGAAGCGAGGCTTCACTTCCACTAGAGACCAAACTTCCTGAAAGAACAGTCTAGTAAACGGATTGTCAGGAATGACATGGAAAATTTCATTAATCTAAGCTTGGAACAGTTAGCCAACCCAGCAGGTGAGAAGATACATAGCTCTGTGATATGAGTCCAGAGATAAAAATGCTTGGAGAAGGAGGAGGTGGAAGCCTGTGAAGAAATTAAAGGAAAAGGTTTTACATTTTGTTGTTTGTTTGTTTTAAGATTTAGTAAACTAACTTCTGTGAGACACACACATTTTTAAAATAAAATACTTCCCCAAATTCTGGAACCTTCAAATTTTAATCCTAAATATATTTACTTTTACTGTGCTGAATAGATCTTTGTACAGCCCTGGAGAGCTGCACTGATGTAAAGCTAATCTTTTTCAGACACATTTGCTGAATCAAGACCTCAATAGTGAGGTATTAGCCTAGGTTACCAAACACTTGCTCATATTCAAAAAGACATTCCCAAAGAAGAGTCATGGATTAGCAATAATGAGGCTCAGATACATTGCATTCAAGCCACTGTGTGCATTTTTCACCTTTACTCCAAGGCAGGATATGGCCCAACTACTTATGTGTTCACTATGTGAAACGTTACTGTCTGTGTCTCCCCAGCCAGAATCCAGACAATTACTGGATGAACTAGGTCCAAATGGGAAAGGAAGAATCACCTTTCTAGAACAATTGCTCAGTGAAGTAAGTTATTGCTTGCTGAAGTTTCCCTTTTCAACTCTCTGACCATTTACTGAATGAATATTAGCCTGGTATGCAACTTCAGCTTTATGCCTAGGAGGTAATGATCTCGCAATAGTCTTCAGATTGAAAGAACATTTTCAAGAAGATGCGACCTATTTTACATTTTTATGCGTTCTCCCCAAATTTCTAGGGTGCGTAAGGCGTTCTTCTCTAAGCTTGTCAAGGCCAAACAGAAAGAAAAATGTATTAGTTTTATAGCTTAGGGTCAAGTCTTCTGTATAGCAAACGCAAGCATAACCTCTCAGTTTTTGCTGCGTGGTAGGGTAAGGTGCACCCTGACTGTGGAATCTAATTTGACTACTGTTATATACACTTACCATGGCTTTGAGCTAGGAGATGACAAACATTTTCAGAAAAACCATGTAGAAGCAGAACCACAATTTTAACATTTCTCTGTCTTGAGCTTAAAGCCCATTTTCCAACTTGAATTGGCATAATATTAAAGCGAGGCGGAAGTTGAAGAATCTGTATGGGTTTTATAACACCTCACCTTTCCTCTGCTGTGTGTTCCGTTCTAGGGAGCTGACCCAAACTGCACCAATGACAAGGATCGACCTGCTCTCACAGTTGCTGTCCTTAACAAGCACACAGAAGCAATCTCCTTCCTTGTGCGGAGAGGTGCTGCCATAGACCAGCAGTCAGGACTGTGAGTGAGCACTGATTCCCTGCCTTGGGTATTTTGAAGTTTTACGAAAAAAAAAAAAAGAGCACACATGCTCCAATTTTAGAACTAACCTCCCACCCCTCCTTTGACATCAATCTGTAGTTGAGGAGCTCCTTTCAGCTGGCAGCTTTGAAGATTTCTCCTAACTGCTGTTACACTGTAACTGCTGTTCTATTCAGTTACTTCCCCCATAAACCTCGCTAAAGCCTACCACACCTCTAGCGTACTCTGCATCGTGTTCATGTTCCTCAGTTTTATATGCTAAGACAAGTACCGGCACAGTTTCCTTTGGCAGTAAGTCCATTGCTTTTTCCTCCTATGCAGGCACAACAACACAGCTCTCCATGAGGCGGTTCTGCTTGGATCAGAGGGAGAGGAGTGCATCCGAGCCCTGTTATGGTATGTACTGTAGCTGGGTTTCTAGCTCAGCCACGGGCTACCACAGCCTGCCTACACAGACCTAATTGGCACTACTGAAGGGCCAGAGCCTGTCTGAGGCTCAGTGGTCTTATCACACGGCTGTATCCCTGCAGGAAGAGGCACCCAGAAATTCTGAAATTATTCCGCGTCAACATCTACCCACAAGCCACGTCACAAAGTCCAGTAACTTGCACTGAATTTAAGTATTTTAAACCGATTTGTTGTTTATTTACAGCTGCAATGCAGATACACAAAAGAAGAATGCAGATGGGCAATCGGCATACGATTTGGCTGTTACAACTGGAAATAATGAGGTTATTTCATTGTTCCAAGTAAGGTTGGACAGAGAACGTTGGACACACTTATGAAACTCAGGAACACTGGTCTCATCAACGTGTTATTACAACCACCTTTTTCCCAAAATACAACTGGAGATTCTTTGACTTTGGGAGCACCTAATCATGTGTGTTCAGTTCTGTCACAAAATTCACAACCCTGTACAATCTGATTGGGCCCTGTAACAGTCAAGTATTTTCTCCAAGATTCTCCCATTCCTTTCCAGCAGTTCAGAGCATAGTTCCTCACTGACTGCACTGTTTTGTAAATTTCTTTTCCTTTCCAAACTTGTGCAAAGAAAGGGACAAACCAAACCTTCCCAGGCACAAATAAATTTTAATGTCTTTGAAATGTCTTTAATGCCTGATGAATGCTGCTTTAAAAAGTTTGATACTTGGGCAACAGCACTGCTAGCTGTAATTGATGATCTGATTTTCCCTTTTGATGTTAAAATTGCATTCAGTGCAGATCACTGCTTTACAGGTCAGATTCCTTTCCTCCAGAAAATTGAGTAAAACGACTTTGCTGTTCTGCCTTCGACTGTTACATTTTACCTATATATGCATCAGCACAAGGCAGCAGCCAACTACAAAAAGAAGTTTAAAAGGATACCAGACATACTAAGATTTGGTACAATTCAATGTTATTAGCCACAATCCTAAATCCCTGAAAGATTTTTAAAAATGCTTCCCCTTTTCCTGTCCCAAAATACCCAAAAGCATTGGTATATTCAGTACAAAAATGGAAATGCCTGTCAGTTCTTGCCAGAAATACATTTTAGCACCTGAGCTACCAGGATCTCCACAATACAGCAATATCTCTATAAACAGCTGGGTTTAAAAAATAAAAATAAAAAATAAGAGAACAAGTAAACCTAAAAGTAGTAATCTTTAATAAAACCAACAGGAAGATGAGGAGAATTGCTGCAAGAAAAGATTATGTATGCAATATATCAAACTCCAGGTACTTCCTAGACAGACTCAGGTGAGTGAAGAGGAATTCAAGTTTGCTTCTCAGAAACAGCCAGTCCGGAAGCAGCCTCAGGAAACACGGCCATTCAGTCACAGTGGCAGTGCCACAGTACACGTACAAGAAAGATGTCACTAGCAAGTGCGAAGCTGCAGCAGCCTAGACGAGATTCTTTATTTTAGAACGCGTGCTCTTGGCTGCATCTTCAACCTCGGTCATCTTCTGAGAAATCTCTTTTTTCTGCACAAAGTAAAAATAATATGTTACTGTCTACCACTAAACGGAGTATCGTCGAGCTTCAAGGGGAAATCAGGCTACATCTCGCACAGAGCAGAGACTGAGAACCAGGAATGGGCACACCACCTCATCCAGCCCCAGGCTGGAAGCAGCAGAGCACTTTGGCAGCGCTGCGCCAAGGAACAAGGAGTCCAGCTAAACAATCCCAAGGCCAGAAACTAAGTAACTCTCCCAACATCACAGGGGGTTGGAGACACATTACGGTCTCTGTGTACGTACAATTGCCTTTATTATTCGCATTTTGTCCAGCTTCAGGAACTCCTGTAGTGTCAGGTTAGTAGGCTCTTTCTGAAGGGAAAGAAAACCACAGCCCGCAGAGTGCTTTTTGTGTTCCTCCCTGAAAAGGGAGGGGGAGAAAAAGAGAAAATAGAAGACAGTAAAGCCACACGCAGCTGTCCTCCCCCGCCGAGCACCTCGACTGACAAGCAGAGGTTCCCGCTGCCGGAGCGGAGCCGCCATCGGGAGCGGCGCCGGCCGGGGAGGGGCCCAGGGAAACCACGCTGTACTCACAGGGGGTCGTCGTCGGGCTCCCAGCCCTCCAGCTCCTTGAGGCAGAAGAAGCACTGCGCCACGTCGGGGCTGTTCTCGCTGGGGCAGTGCACGAAGCCCGCCGCCGCCATCTGCGGGCACAAGGAGGGCGGGAAGGCCCCGTCAGCGCCCGCCCGGCCCCGCTCCCTCGGCCCCGCGTCCCACCCCCGCCCCGCTCCCGGCTCACCCGCTCGGGCGTGCAGGCGCAGCCCTCGGTGAAGGGCCAGTTGCTGAAAGTGGCGGCTCGGGAGGAGACGAGGTAGAGCCGCCATTCCTCGGGCAGCACCGCCGGCCCAGCGCCGGCCGCCATGTCCCCGTTCAAACGGCGGCGGGCGCGGGGCAGGGCGGGAGTGGGCGGTGCTGCGGCCCCGAGAGCTCCGTGCCGCTGCAGGGTGTGCTTACAGACCCCGGCGCAAACCCCGAGGGGAAGGAGCACAAGGTTGCCAGATAGACCTTTTCTTTTTAATGACGCCCCTGGGCAGGTGCCACGGGGTTCTGCGCTGACAGAGCTGGTGGAGAAGCACAGCGGGATTGCTCTCGCCTCCCGCAGGGGCAGAACCCGCTCAGGGATGCTCCCGCTGCCCCGCGACGATGGCTGCTTGTTCCTGCCCCAGGCAGCCGCCCTTCCCCTCCCGCAGGCAGCGGGGGCGGCTGAGCTGACTGTCCCTGCCTGGCGAACGCTGCCTGTCTGGAGAAGAAAGAAGGACGGAGCACTCTTGTCTCGCTGGTTTTGCACGGACGACCTGGCTACTCATCCGTCGCTGTAGCGGAAGCTCAGAGTCCTGCTTTGTCTGATGCAGCAGGCAATGTTTGCCCAGCGTCTCCTCCAGAAAGAACGCAAGGGCTAGAGGGAAGCAAATCTGCGGACCAGGTTGCCAGAGACAAGTGATAAAAGATGGCTTAGCTCAACCACTCACCAAGAGCTTATCATCACAAGCAGGCAGGTCTGCGAAGCAGCACATCCTCACGCTATAGGTGGCAATGAATGGACCAAGCACTTTTGTTTCGGCCCCCAGCCTGGATCTGAAATCTGAAAAGAAGCATTTGACTCGTGTGCAACATCAGGAGTCTCAGGAGTTCTCATTTCAAAGTAAGCTGCAAAGCATTACTTCCACAAAATTAAGGACTCCTGTGCAGAATGATCTGAGTATTTACCCGGCTCAGCTACACTAGATGAACAGGCACAAGAAGGTGACTACAGCGGGCTGTTTCCTGGTCGTGAAGTATCAAAGCTCAGACAAAGCCATGGAAATGCTTAGGCTTTTCTGCCCTTTTCGGAAGGTGAGGTTCCACCTTTATCCTCCAGGAAAACTTTGTTCCATTAAACTGAGCTGTGTTTGGCAACTCTAATCGCTGCTACAGTCACTGCACAGCTCAGGGAAGCGTGGAGTAATTGTGTCATAAAACAGGGTGGATGCTGGCTCTAATCACAGCTAAGGTAACCAATCGCCCTGGTTTACAAGGCACAGCGAGGGAAGCAGAGGACTAAGAGCCTCATCCCTGGCAGAGAAAGCCATGGCTATTCAAGCACTGGCCTTTAAACTTCTCATTATTCAACATTATGGGGAGGAAACGTTATCTTGAGAGGACACTGGAAGTGATACCTATGCAGCCACAAAAGAGAGATCAATCTGTAGCAGCTATTTTATAGCTATTTCAAAGACTGCCAAATTCTGGTGCTGACCTAGTGAAGACAAATAGAGCTCCCTGGTGCATTTCCCCAGGCCATGGGATTGCACACCTGACTTCACACAGTGCCTGTCAGGATGCTGGCCTCAGCCTCCTGTTCTTGGGAGACTCTTGCTGAAATCAGGGATGAATTCCTGCTCACCCAACAGTGCCTCCGTGCTCACCCCTACAGCCAGAAGAATACGAGCAAATGTTTCCTACAAACAGCTTGAGTTGCCAAGAAAATAATACACAGATACTGAAGTTTTCACCACTGTCCTTCAGAGCTGGTTTGCTGTGATCTCTTTGCAAGTCAGGAAGTTCTTGGGTCACGGCTGTTCACCTTTACCCAAACCATCAGTGAAGTGGTGCTTGAGTCAGCCACACTTGTACCCACCAAAGCCATTAGGATCATCAGGGAAGGATCTCACAGTAAGCAACTCAAAGGCACACTACATTTTCACAGGCGGCACGAATGAACACGGCGTACAGTGTAGAAAAGCACAGACGATAACACCAAGGGATCAAAACTTAAGCTTACAGTCCTCAGAGTGTGGGATATAAGTACAGCTGTTAACTGACTAATTTTCCCAGAAATATGGGCAAATTAGCAAGAAAAAAGCAAAATAGCAATACTGATCTCCCTTCCCTGTAAGCTTTACTGAGTTATTCTTACCAGTCTTCCTGAAAAACAGCTGAGGTGCAAAGGCTCAGAGGCATTTAATCATTGCCTTTGAGGATCTGTGAGTAAATGAAGCACCTGGATAAGACCTGTCTGCAGCACAGCAGGTATCCCAGGTCTGTTACAACACCCTCTTCCCTTGGCATTTTCCCTTTGAGGGACAAAGCCACAGAGACATAAGCACAGAGCAGGCAGGTCCTCAAAATCTTCATGGTCACCTTTGAGAATGCAATGCAGAACTGATCATCTTCTTCCGACTACCTTGTATCTCCCAGTTCTGGCCGGAAAGGAACAGCCTGCTAAGGCCTGCATGTGTGTGGCTTCTGTGCAGGTGTCCAGCGGAGAAATAAGGAGTTTCCTGCTTGGTCAGCTGCCCACACGCATCCTCTGTCTGCCATACTTGAGTGTGCTAGATTTCAATGAAATACGATGGAGAGACAGCTTAACAAACAGTACCACCACAGGTAGGCTTTTCCAAGGGAAGGGCTTTAATTCATTCATAAAGACAGGGTGGTTTTTTTTCTTTCCAAGTACAGCTAACTCGTAATGTCAATAACATCAAAAACTTTCACGTAGTCATAAAGCAGGCAGAAATGCGCATGAATGTCAGGGCACACAACCCTCTGATGGCCTGTTTTTCCTTCTCACTATCGCTGTTTTTGTGTTGGTTATGATGTACATTGACTACACGAAAACATGCTTTGTGTCCCTTTTCTCTTCTGTTACCAAAATGAGTCTCTGTTAAGGCAACTTCTACTATGGCCACGTAGCCAACAGGTACACACAGTGGATTAAGAACAAAGAAGTCACATTTGGTGTGTAGTTCTTTGTGGGCTTGATGTGAAAGGAACATCACAGTGGATGTGATCTGTAGTTAAAATGCACAGACTGACCTTTGGTCAACACTGCTTTCTGTTCATCTGCAGTGAAAGCCAGGAAGAGAGAAGCCACTAAACTGCTTCTCTCTGAAGGAGAAGAGCCCACTACCAGAGAAACCATTTAGGCTTTGTATTTTCTTTAGTTCTAGGTTATTTATTCTTTGCTCTCCTTTTTACTTGTACTTAGAACCACGAAATGCTTCCAAGAACTGGATCTGGCCTACCTTTACCTTCTCCTCCCTCCAAGCTGCAAGCAGATTGCTTCTACAAATCAGCCTGCATTTCAAACATCACCACTGACTTTTCTGAGTTTCTTCTACCCAGAGTGCCTGTAGCAGAAGGAGGTGGATGCTGGAGCCTGCAAGGCCGGCTCTATGCTTAGGGGCGTGCCAACAACTCTGCCAGCACCAACAACCGGCAGAGAGGTTGTAAGATTTCAAAGGGCTGATTTGGCAGGTATGGTGTCCTATCTTGCCTAGATACAAACCCACATGACACCTTGTTCCTGAACACAAAATACTGTGCACTGCAAGAACTTCACACTCAGCACAGGGTCAACAAGGGGAAAGGAAGGCAGCAGGGAAGGAGCAGAAGGAAGGCGTCTCCTCTGAGCCTTCTATTTGGAATCACATGAATTCACACACTCTTTACTATTCCTAAAACATGGTTCAAGTACTACTGTTTTGGCACATGTTGAGCTTTCTTAAAGTTAGAGTCCAGCTACATGCACCACTATCTCATTTCTCTTCACAAATTCAAGACATGGTTCCTAGCAAAGCAATCAAATTACAGAAACATTGGATGGTTTAAGTTTAGAGGTTCATTTTTGTTCATAAACAAAATAAGAAGTTAAAAACCTGCAGCATTTTTTTGACAGGTTTCAAAATTTGAAATCCATGGGGCTCCTCTGAAGTGACAAATATTTTTTTGCATGTTTGTCAATGAGGCTCTTAAAAGTAACGGCGCCAGGAAAATTCCCCATAAAGAATTTCGGTCTTCCAGTGGTTTCAGTGTATCCCAGCTGGCATTTTCGGGCCTCTGCCCTTGGGAGCACAGGAATCAACCCTCTTGGATTGCAGTTTCAGCACGCAACACAGCACTGTTGAAATCCAAAGTCCCAGGGACACACACAACGGTCTGTTCCAGCTCTCACGTGACAGCCAAGATCCTCCACTGAAAGCTGCGGCAGTTTTTTTTTGACAGATGGGGCTTTTCGGAGATCCCCAGACAGCTCTGGCAGATCAGCGCCGCAGCCTGAGAAAGAACGCATGCTTACACTCCTTGCTGTCCAAGGGGTAATACTTGTCATAAAAATCCAAAACGTATTCCTCAGTCTTAAAGCCAAACTTCTGGTAGAGCAGCATAGCAGGGTTGCTTGCAGAGACGTGAAGAGTTACGTCTTTGCCCATGCAGGTCTGCCAAGGGAAGGAAAAAAGAAGATATCACAGTGAGAGAATGAGACAGCCTCTGGGGGAATGCGGAGGTGAGGAGATTCATCAGTTCAGGTATTCAACTTACTGAGGAAATGTGAGAAAAACTGGAGGGCCAGACACAGAAATTACCCCACATATCAAGAGCAAAGGCAAAGGGAACGCTGCTGTTCCTCCAAGCCCTTGTTTCTGGGAAACACGGACTCTCTGACAAAGGTTTGGGATTATAATTTGTCATCTTTCCATTGCCAATTACTAAAGTAATTGTTAATTAAAAATAATCTCAGTGTACAGCACTGATCTCAGATACTTAACAACGGCCTGAAGAAAAGACAAAACGTGCCAGAGGATCAGGCACCTTGCTGCACTCCTCCCCATCAGCAAACAGAGCTGAGCTCTCTGTGACCACTGGAGCAGCCCTAGGGCACCTCTGGGCTGTCGCACTGGAATTCCTGTCTATCCCACCCAGCTCCTCTCCCATCCTTCAGGGCACAGCACTCCACCTACTGAGAAGGCAGGAATCCAGTTCAGACAGCAAATAGCACAGCTGAAGTTACCTTAAAGATCCCAAATTATTTTAACCAGCAACACTGATAAAGATGCTGAAGTAATTTTTTTCTGCTTTCATCAAGTGTTCTAATAGCATTCTATGTATATTGAATGTATTGTAACTATAAGTGGGAACAGTAAAATCCTTTAGAAAATTTCCAAGGCAGAACATTCAAAAATAAAGCTCTCATAGGGGATTTAAGGAGGGAAGGAAAAAAAGAAGTAATTTGCAGCAGATTTTGGGGGGAAAAGGAAGTTTGAATGAGATCATTAAGAAAATACAGTTTGCTCCTCTGGGCCAGATGCATTAGAGGGTAACTTCTGAGGGCAAACCAGTCACCACCATTTGCATCAAAACATTTCCTGTTAAGTTATGCTTTTCTCAAGAATTCATCCCCAACCTCAGCCCATCGATCCAAAAGTCAGGGAACTGCTCTTAATCTGAACAGTGTATGAAAGCATCTCTAGGTATAGAGAGTAGACCCCAAGCCCAAGCAGGCTGCAAAGCAGCACCTACAATCTCCTGATTGAGGAACAGGGCTCAACAACCATTTAGTCTCCTACATGGCTAAATGCCTTCCACCACTGACAAAATGTCAGCAATGGAAAAACAAACCTAATGTGAGCCAAACATACAAGCCTAATCAGCCTCAAATCTGCTTGGCTTTCCTGAACTCGATAATTTTATGCTAGTCTTCCTGCAAGCAGGATTAGGTTAATTTGCTGTGATACATCCTACGAAAAAAGGTGTAAGGATTTGCTACAGCTAACTTGCCAATGCATCCCAGCTCTGCTGGAGAGAGAGTCCACCTGCTGGATCCTTGCAAACCTTGGCACATCCCACCTGTCCTCACTGGGTGTTGACATCTCACATCAACAGAGTACAGGTGAGAGCAATCTACTTCAACACACAGAGATGCTTGGGAAATGCAAGGAGTGAATTTAAAGTATATTGGTTAGTGGCCTGTATCAACACATAGAAAAAAGAGGTGGACACTGCAGAGAGCTGTGCAGGTAGAAGAGTTACCCTTGGATGATCCAGAGGAGCTACCCTCAGTGAAAAGTGGTTTTCCAAAGCACAGATCACTGTTCCTAAGGCTCTGCCAGCACTCCCTACCTTTCTTCAGCCAAATAAATAAGAGAAAAAACATTTTCAATGATGAGTTTTGTTAGTGCAGCTCATCTTGACTAAAACAAGTTAAGAAGTGTTTCCCATTGGCGGCTCTGCCTCAAGAGTTCAGAGAGTGGTAAAACTGGGTCTTCAAGAGGCACAGTTGGGCTATGAAAAGGATATATATGTGCATCCTTACTCAAAATTAAGCTGTCTTTCCTTCAGTTTAATTCAAGAAAGTAAATGGAATTAAGGCCACTTGAATAACAGTACTGATTCAGAAATTATTTAATTATTTCATTTAATACCACCCATTTAGTTAGCTCAGATTCATTTTCCCAAGTGTTCCTGCGCAAGAAGGCCCAGTTTGAACAAGCTAGTTTGAACAAAGTGAATGAGGTTGCACATACTCTTTATTTTCAACTCAGCTGTATTTGAACCAAAGTATTAAAAGTCAAAGTGAATTATTAAGATCAGTAATTGATTTAATGCAACAGCCCTGGTCATGGAATAAACCTCCAGGTTTAGCCAAAAAAGCTGCAATAGATTCTAACTGAACCTGCCCACTATTATCTCATTTTCTCCTTTAAACCCCAAATTTACAGTATTACTTTTACGTGAACTATTGACCAGCGAAGAACACCAAGTTAATCCCAAGCCAGTCAAAGTGTACAGCATCTGGCTGATTCTGAGGACCTGACCAGTATGGCTGTTCTTCGAAATACATTTTAGCTTCTGCTGTGGAAGTTATTTCCCCCCATAAATATTCACGCTGGCTGCTGACAATCTGTGCGAGAGAGCGTAAGCAGAGAAAGAGCCAGGTGAAAGAGCCAGAAGGGAAGAACACAACACTACTTACTCTCTAATATTTGCACGTGTGCACACAAGGAAGAAGGGACAGCTAGTTCTCTGGCAGAGTCATGGGACCGTTTGGTTACCTGGATAAGATGGTAGATCATGAAGGTTGCAATCCCAGCTCTTCTCCACTCAGGGTGAACTAACAGAAAAGAGATGTAAGCTTCGTTGTACTTCACATCTGGCACCATAAAGCCAAAGGCAATGATAACTTTCTTGTAAAGGACAACAACACTGAAGTCTGGATACTGCAGGCATTCTGACAAATCTATTCCTATGGAGAAAGGGAGAAACAGCGGTTGAAAACATTGCAAACCACTTGCATGGAAATTCCAGGGTTTAAGGATTTTCAGAAACACTCACTTGATCCCTTCCTTTCACCTTTATTTCAATGCTCTGATATAAAGAGAACACAGAATCATAGAATGGTTGGCATTGGAAGGGACCTCTGGAGATCATCTGGTCCAAGGTTCCTGCTAGAACAGTCCTCCACTACTACAAATTATGCAGTCAAATTTCCCGCATTTTGGGAAATCACACGGGTTGGGACACCCAGAGTGCAGGGGGGAACCTTGCCTTGGGAAAACCAGCTGCCTGATCATGGTGTCTCCCCTGCTAGGTAAGTATGTAAGGTAAAAGGAGATGATTCAACAAAACAGAGACAAAATAAGGCCTGATTACTAGCAGTGAGAAAGTAACAAAGCTAATTTCCTTTCAAATGAATTAAGGATGAAACCAAAACTTAAAACTCGCTGTCTTCGGAGGCAGCGCACAGCTTTCGTAGCATTGCCTGACTATGATTCCTATCTCTTTTCTCCACTTGCCTTGAGCTCCTACTCTTGTACATACTCAGCTGTTTGTAGAGCTGCACTGTGAACCTGACCACAGCTTTCAAGGCTATCAAAGCATTTGCTTTTAGCATGCAAATTCCCTAATCTGGGGCATGAAGCAGCCTCTCGGGCAGTGGTGCTTCTGTGACTCAAGAGGCTGGACACAAACACCCGAGGCTGGTGACGTCTGAGTGGAGTTTGTTACCTTGCCTAATCATACTGCTGCTGCAGTCCTACAGCACCCACACAGCATGTTAGCGTCAAGCACTATAATTCAAGACACTGAAGACTGACTGCTTGCTAATTTGAGTGGACGGACCCTAAACAAGATGCAAGACGTAGTGGAGACGTGCCAAAAATAGCTTCAGCCTCGGGTTGGCATTTGCAAATATACTTGGCATGTGGGGTAACAAAATAGCCAAGTATGTTTTCCAGTAACCACTCTTGATGAGATGCAAGACTTCATAAGGCACCGCGCACAAATTAAGTGGGTGAATTACTGTTGCTTGATAGTACGCTGGGTGGAGCAAGACGTGGGAGGAATTGATTGGCAATAGGGAGCTGTGTTAATTATCTCAGGGCTGCGATTGCCTGTGGAGTGCCTTACAGCGTGTCTGTACAGGAACACTACCTTGCCTTGAGCACTGGCGTCTACGAAATGGTGCCGTCCCCTCAGCACACAGTTACTCCTGTAGGAAGAGGCTTAGCTCACGATGGTTTACCACTTGTCTGCTCGGGAGTTAGTTCTCATTAGGGCATGAAGGCACAAGATACTGTGAGAGACGACGTGGGGGAATCGCGCTTCGCAACAACTCGTTTGTGGTTACTACCTGCAAACTTGTTTCTGCCTTGTGAGAAGCAAAAAGAGCTCTGACTTGGATGATTTGGAGGGCAGAACTAAAGCCTGGGCTCACCCCACATGGTGAAATGCCTAGATCTTATGAATTCAGTCAATGAGAGCATTGTTATTATGCACCTTAGCACACCTAAGATGTCATTCGCTGATGATCCCTGGAGCCCACGTGCTCCGGATGCCTAAACTGAGGCAGAATTACCGGTGTTTCTCTAAACTCCAGTGCTAGTTTAATGAGGCTCACCCAGCTGCATATCTCCACCTGCCCCCTGTGTTGTACTAGCCCACTGGAAAGCTAAACCCTTTGCAGCCACAAAGACATTGGGCTTTACCTCCTGAACAGCAACTCCTCACCTCTCTTGCTAAAACAGAACCAGGGTGCAGTAATCATATCGCGGCCTCAGAAATTCTTCACCATGGAAGAGATTTTGATTCCTGTTTGGAGACCGACGGGAGTGTCAGCTTTCTGATTTAATGATGAGCAGTTCAGTCACCCACGCTCCTTATGTTAAATAAAACAGGGTGAGACCTGAAGAACTTAATGAAGGCGCAACGCAACTTGGCCAGAACTTCAAATGCTCTATCAGGAGAGGAGAGACTATGACAAAGAGGTTCAGTCTCTGTTGGGATTGCAAGCATTTCTCATGAGCTCTGAAAGAGCTTGTGAAAAGAAAGGTGTGCAAGGCCCTGAATTGAACAGTTTGGACCATGAGTAGCACATAAAGCTCCGATTCTGACTGCAGTATATGAGCACTGCTGAACTACAAACCCTGCTGAATCACTATCTGCAAATCAAAACATAAAGCAAACAGTTACTTGGAATAAAGGTGTGTACTGTTTGTATTGGGCCTTTCCAAATTAGTCTGCTGCATTATTTGCTGATCAGAAGCTGATCCATGCAGTAGATGAACATCCCTATTATTATTTCAGAAGAACTAAAGACTGCAGCCTCATGACAACCCCCATAAAGGGCAGCCACTGTCCCCAGAGAGCCTACAGTTCAAGAAATGACACATAAAAATTCAAACACAGTACATACTGAGGCCTGAAGAAATTAAGGACATCACAGCAGAGCCTGCAGTTGTAAATGCAATTCACAGAAGCACAGAATACCCTGAGTTGGAAGGGACCCACAAGGATCATCAAGTCCAACTCCTGGCCCTGCTCAGGACAACCCCAAGAGTCACACCATGTGCCTGAGAGTATTGTCCAAACGCTTTTTGAACTCTGTCAGGCTTGGTGCTGTGACCACTTCCCTGGGGAGCCTGTTCAGTGCCCATCCACCCTCTGGGTGAAGGACCTTTTTCTAATATCCAACATAAACCTCCCCTGACTCAGCTGCATGCCATTCCTTCGGGTCCTGTCACTGGTCACCAGAGGGAATAGATCAGTGCCTGCCCCTCCAGCTTCCCCTTGTGAGAAAGCTATAGACCGTGATGAGGTCTCTCCTCAGTCTCCTCTTCTCCAGGCTGAACAAACCAAGGGACCTCAGCCACTCCTCATATGGCTTCCCAACTTTCACTCCAACATATCCAGCTTATGATGGCTGCTAGGAAGAAACTTTCTCACAAAGCTAATGAACGGTACAACTGTTTACTTCAGCCCCTGATTCTGAAAAATGTTTCACTGGATGCTTAAATTTAGGTAACCCCTAAACTACTAGACTACTTCTATTGGCACCTATTTCTGTAAGTGCTGTGCTAATTGGGGCCTAATTGCCCAGTTCTACATGATTTCTAGACACAAAGACACCAAACCCATGTCTCCATCTCAAATGCATTCCTGTGACATCAGATACTGGTTTTCTAAGAACCGAGCCAGAACCAACTGAAGAGAAATTTGGCCCAAGAATGTTTTTTTCTGAACAAAACCACTTCCAGATTAGAAAACCAAGCACTGAAGGAATCTTACCAGGCCAGAAGAATTCATGGCACATGGAGTTTATAGTGGGGATGTGATTAGGGCGAACATAGCAGTAATCAATGGGTGCTTCTGGCTCAGCCTTCCAGTTGAGATCATTCCTGTGTGGATATGCCTGGATTTCTGCCAGCAGCCTGAGTTTTGGGGGCTTTGTCTCATAATCACGCCTGCCAGGAACATGAAAAGCAAACACAAAAAATGAGTAAGCAACAGTAACTGCCACTGTAGCTGAATGGGTACTGACCATGAAATATTTACTGACGTGCTCAGTTTCAAAAAGAGCAGTCTTCCATTCATGTGGGAAAACAACACCCAGCTCAGGAAAAACACCCTTGTGTCAGAGGCCAGGACACTTCCCAGATCCACAGCATGCCCAGCCACCTTCTCCTTACAGCAGGAGCAAGGAAATCATGGTTCTGACCCAACAGCAGGTGCAACTTGCACTGAATGACTACGGCAATTCCGCCTCTGCCCCGCTCTCTCTTGGAGATTACCCTTCCCGATGTAATCAGTTGAACTACTCAGCTAAGTAAAACTATCCTTTGGGGGTTACCATAGTTACCATGGGGTTACTGGGTTGTACTTTGAGGAGGTGCGGGGAGCACTGCCCAGGAAAGGTGTCCTCTCGGTGGGCCGTCGGTACACAAGCCAAGAGCAAACTCAACCTCTGATCATCTGTACCTGATGTAGGGTTTCAGGACACGGGATGTGTAAGGGCTAACGACACTGTGGTCTGTCAGCAGGTCTTCTGAGCCTACCAGTCGATACAGAAACTTGGTTGTCTGCTGTCGGTATCCCTTCATGGCGGGCAGCATTGTCTATACGTACAGAAAAATGCAGAACATTTCAGGAAGATTTAACACAGGGGAATTGTATCAATGGATGCAGAATAAGGGCCTTTCATTGTGAAAGGATGAACTGGACCATGATGGTCCCACCTCTGTGGACTCTGCTGTGCACTCTTAGGTTTAGTGCCCAAACCTATGAGCTGCCCTCATCACTCAGAAAAGCGCTGGAAGTTATCTCCCTCCTACATACTTTATAGAGCATTCACCTGTCTGGGTACTTCCAGACCTTCACCATGAGCATTTGAGCAGGGCTGGAGTACAAATACATCAACATTTGTGGTGCTGACACTGATAGACATTTGCACTGTACAAGCATGTCTCAAGAAGGAAGGGGCTTAGGATAGCATTGGTGAGGACACAGCCTCAGGTCAAAATGAGTCTTGTTCACATAATCTTTTTATTTTGGGAATCAGAT
Organism: Pseudotriccus pelzelni; assembly: GCA_035584735.1. Classification (NCBI taxonomy): domain Eukaryota; kingdom Metazoa; phylum Chordata; class Aves; order Passeriformes; family Tyrannidae; genus Pseudotriccus; species Pseudotriccus pelzelni. The sequence continues at coordinate 9,889,196 of JAWMRA010000113.1, read as the reverse complement.
AACCTCAGTGTGACACTGCTGTCTGCAGCAAAATCTTTAGAATAGCCAGTGCTCACTTAGATTTGGAAATACCCACCTGGTATCTATCCAAGATCCTGAAGTCCTGGCTAGTAGTTCTGTATGTTGCTTGCCCTACTGGGGACCTGGAAACACCTCCTTCTTTGGCTCCATAAATCCCATCAACCAAGAGCAGTGCAGCGTTCACAACTTGGTCCAAGTCAAAGAGTGGCAGTCCTCTTTCCCTCTTGGCCTGCCTGACTAACAGCTTGCGCCTCAGCCTCCGGGCCTCTGGGGTCATGCTCACAGCATTGGGACAGGCTTCCAGTCTCTTCAGCAGCAGCTTTTCCTCATAGATACTAACAGAGGTATGCTTGGGAGCTCTAGGTTTAGCATCCTTCTCCAGCTGTGGCTTTCTTTTGTCTCGTCCCCTCACCTTCAACAATGTGCTTGACTCTTCAGGATCTTCACTGTCACCTTCTATCCGTTCTGTTTTTTCTTCCTCACTCTCCACCTCTTGCTTGATCTGCTCAGCTGTCTTCACTTTTTTTCTACTTGCTATCAGAGTGCCGGCACTGGCTGTCCCACTAGGAGGGGGCACATACTCTATTCCTGGATCTATGACTCCATCTCCTTCCATTTCCTCATCATCTGTTGGGCAGATTAAAATTATCCAGGGAGAAGAAAAAATTTAAACATCAAAGCTCCATTTCAAAAAATGTTGTGACAGGACTCTTCTGCTAAGGAAAAATAATGTGGTTTTACCCAATACACTTCATTTTCTATATACTTCTCGATCTCCTGATTTTGGACAAGAGACACTATTAAGAGTCAAATTTCAGGACACAATCAATCCTGTTCCTAAAGTGTCTTGTAGTTCAGCATCTGAAAACAGAGCCCCTTTCTGAGCTGCAAGCTCACACTCTTTGACGAACGTTAAGGTGCTGAAAATTCCTGAAGACTGGGGATCAAATGGTCAAGCTGGTGAGCTGTATATTCAGCTAGCATATCCTGAAGCAGTTCTGTTCCTCTACAGAACCTGACTATTTTTCCTGCCACCCAGAAGTGTTTTGGTCTGGCTCCTTAAGGAACTAACAGCATTCAGCCTGCATCACTGCTTTGCAATCTGACCCAAATATAGCATCTTTTAATCAAGATGCTTGAACCTATAAATCTACTGGGACATTGGCATGAGAATAAAATTTCTCCCGTTAAAAACATTTAAGGCAAAACTAGAGTTGCTATCAAACAGTGTTATCTGTGTTGCAGTGAAATGCTTATCCTGAGTGGTGCAGCAGTTGCTATGTGAAATCTACCCACTATTTATTCAGGACCCCTCGGAAAACAATAAGGGTTTCTTCTGGCGTCAAAAGCTGGTGATACAAGGATGGAAAACTAGTCAATTCTCACACTCAATTAAGACAAACAGTATTACCAGTTACTTTCCATGTTATCTTGAAAAGATCCTGCAGTTCATTGGGAGTATCTTCCTAGAAAACTACATGTGGTTCATTACTAAACAAAAAACATAGTGCCTCTTACCGTGAAACAGAGCCTGTGGTGGCATGACATCTGGGATGAGATCTGCTTCTGAGAGAAGGCTGGGAGTAGCTGAATGTGAAGCTGGAGTGCCAGGAGCAGAAAAGTCCAGTGATGGGGAAGGAGAAGGGCTTGTCAAAGGTGTGCGATCCGACGAGCTCAAGGAGGAGAAGTCAATCACCTCTCCTTTCTCAAGGACGATATCGGGGCGGCGGCAGCGACTGGTGAATTTAACAGGAGTGGAGGAAGTACTCCGGTCCAAGAAGCCGGCTGCCTCCTTCTGGGCTCTCCGAATATCCTTGGCTTCCTGAGTGCGAGATCTCTTCTCCTTCAGCTCCATGGCTGATTCGACTGGATTGCGGCTTACCCGCTTTCGGAGTCCTTCCACAGTAATGATGGGATCCAGAGGTGGCTTTGAAGCTGCTAAAAAAGTAGTTCGCTTATTCTAACAGACACTGAGCTCCTGCAGTCACCAGATACATACAGAGAAACGCACTGACTACAAGTCTTAAAAGATGTATTTTCAATATGTACAAGAAATTCACTCAGACACGTAGCATTAAGGCAACGCATGAAGTCAAAAGACATTCCCCAGGGTAAAGAGAAGTAGAGAAACTGGGGATTTCAGATAAAAGAGAACAACACAAAACACTCTGCACAAACCTCAAAACCCTTTAAATCAGTTAGCATAATGCAAAAAGGTAGTAAAATACAACAGGCTTCTCACACTACAGTATATACACCATAGTTCTCTTGAGTCAACCCTTACATCAGAACAAAACTAAGAAACTGTCCATGCACACAAACATATGGTTTTAACTAGACTTTTCTCATGACTCCCAGCTCTGGAACAGCCGGGAACCTACACACCATCAGGGACAGAGTTACCTTTTGCCTTTAGGGCAGATGCAGACAGCTTCTCTCCTTCAGGTTTCATTGTTGGGGGTTTGTTATGAACCAGTTTCCACCATCCTGGTTCTCCAAATTCCTGTGCCCCTGAGCGGAAAAACAAGGGGCTCCCCACAGAGAGACAGCCAGCGACTGTGCTCCACCATGTTGAGGTCTTTTTCCTGTGGTGGGAGAGAGGGAAACAAGTGTTAGGTCCCCACTCGCCAGCTGTGCTTTCATCCTGGAGCCTCCTCCAAGACAGAAAGGGCACTAATGCACACACACTGAACTACTCTGAAGCACATTTTTGGCCACTTGAAGGCAGGGAGCTGCATTTAAGCCTTTCCCTCTGCCGGGCAGTGTACTCTACTGGGTATCTGAGTACTTACTGTTCCTTTAAGAGTTGGTTAGCTGGTTAACCAGGGCTAACCAGGATGTCACTTGGGGAAGAAGTGAAAAGAAATATTAAAGAATTGCCCCTGCAGCCAATAACTGAAGTACTCCCCTGGGCACTGGAGAATCTGGTTCATGGTGCACAGCCTAAACTCACAGTTGCACAGGATCTCAGGATTGCTTCTTGCCTTGCACACCTCCACTGGCAAAAACTTCCATACTTGGGCAAGAATTGGCTAAGCGGGTATTTGCTGCTGTCCAAGTGTTGCAGTTACATACCTTGGGGTACTCAGCCTCAAAGGTGGGAGATTAAACTCAGGTGCCCCAGCTCAAACTCTGGAGTGTTACAGTAAATCTGGATAAGCTGTACTTTAATATGCCACGGAAAAAAAGCATTGCGTGCCTTGAACCGCTACACATCCAGTGCAGCTGTCTCTGCTCCACCAGTGGCTTGTCCAGGCAAGTGGGGAGACTACGTCTGAGGCCAGTAATCACTTGTTTGAATTTTAACCAGAGCAAGGAGTGCCCAGTTCCCAGGGTAAGTCTTAAAAGGGAGCAGCAAACCCTGGGAGGTGATGCCTTCCTTAACGAGGGACAACAGGCCATCAGCCTGTCAGGGCCACGGTGATTTCCAGAGAGGACAAATGCTAACATTTCTGAGAACAAAGGAAGGAGGCAGAGACAAGCAATGAAAGCAAAGCCAAAGAGTAAATCTGGTTAGGGAGAAAGGCCAGATCTTTACAACAGAGAAATCCCTGCTTAAGAAAAGAAGCTGTGAAGTCAATCAAATCTATAACCTGGAAGACTTGCTCAGTTCCTTTCCTGGCTTCATAGCATTAACAGTGACACTTGGGTTTGACAGCTTCAGCATGCTCAGAAAAAATGTGCAGTTCACCCATACAGCAAAGGCTGTTCTTTACAAGAGGGGTTCCTACTCTGATAGCTTCTTTACACACAATCAAAAATGTTTTGTTGGTTTGTAACACCTTCTATGTAAAAGCCAAAGTCCAAAAGTATTAAGATCCAAAACAACCTAACAGGTGAAGCTCAGTTCTTCTGGAAGAATCTGGTCCTTGCAAGGCTTACAACCAAGTAATGTGGTACTTTGCTGGACTGCATTTTTGTCCTTAAAGCCTCATGATTCCAGGACTGGCCCATCCATTGTGACTATTTAGCAAAATATTTGCAGATTCACATGCTACCTAAAGGAAGATAAGAAATAATCCAAAATACAGGCATTTGTATTGCTTTTGTGTGACATTCTTGGGGCTGATTTTGCCCAGTAAGAAATACTTATTTTTTCTCAAGAGTACCCCTCATGCCTATATTCAGAGTTTCAATATTAAATGCTCCAATTTTCTTACTAGTGAAGCTCAACAGAGGTGTTGCCAAATTAACCAGTTCCTGTCCATCTGTATAACAAGTTTTAATTCCTTTGGCTCACCGACCTTCAGACCTTCAGGCAAACATCATGTCTTTACCTGTTCCCTAATAAGAAAGTCCAGTGTTTCTCAATAAAAGCACAAATATCTTCTTTCCATCTGAAGTACCCCTGACGGCCCGTTCCTTCCAGAGACAAATTGTACATTGCCAACATGACAACCTGAAACAAAGTGTTGGATACAAGTGAATCTTTTCAGCTTTCTCTGTTGAATTGTCCCCCACAGTTGCCACACACACACCGATCTTTGCTCCCTCATAAATATCTTAGTTTTGCAACACCTCATAGGCAACTTCTGCAATCCATCTTCTTCTTGGCTTCATGCTGCCGATTCTTGTCCTTCTATTGTTAGATCCACATTTGCCCAGAGATTTCTCCACCCCAGGGGAATAACAAGCTGCCTGGTTATGCAGGTTTATGCTGAGACACAGAAATTTTGCAGCTGTTGTATAAATGAATTACAGTACAACTGTGTCTGAAAGTAGTGTAGGGAAAGTCTTTCAAAAAAAAAATAGTCACAAGTAATCCCACTATCTAATCCATCAGAAATACAATGATCTAACCTATCAGACAATGGTCTTTCTAGACACTTACTATTACCTTCCAAACTGAACAGACTGTAAATGCTCTGTAAAATTAAAGATCTCCTAATTGTTTCAGGTATGCAAGAATCAAGTTTGTCTCCAGGTGATCTTCATTAAATAGAAACTGTTTACACACACTTCACAACCAAATTCATTCTGACCTGTTACATACCTTAATTAAAAGGCAGGTGTGAAAACTATTGCCCCTCTTTTTAAGTAAATCCCAGGTGACCAACTGTTAAATGCATTTACTTAATACATTTGAATATAAATAAAATCAACTGGGCTGGGATCATCTTTCAACAATCACACAGTCTGGCACTACTTCCAACAAGGACTTATACTTCACTCTTGGAGAAGTCTGAAATGTGTTTTTCTTAGGCAGATTGGTGTCTTCACAATGGACCTTAGCTTTCTAGGATGCATTGCTGAACATGTCAAAATTAGGAAATACTGACAGCTTTCATGTCCCCTGCCTCACAATCCTTCTTAGTTCGGTAACTATTTAGGACTTTGTAGTTCTTTAAATCATGTGGAACAGTGTCTCAGGACTTCAAAAACAATTCTCTTTTCAACCGGCTACAGATAAGGATCTGTTGAGGCCACATACTCTGAAAAAAATACATAAATCACTGCCCCCATTTTTTCCTGTTTCAGATAAGTTATTTCGACCCCTTCCCTCAATTCAACTTATCAAGAAACAGCAGCAGGTCTGGCTGCTGGAAGCCTAGGGAGATAGCCATTAGTCAGCTTTCTTCCTCACTCATTCCAATTTTGTCTGCCCCTTCCCCATGCCATTCTGAAGAGTCCTGGGCATAACGCTAGGAGCTTTTGCTGTCCAAATTAGAAACTTGGTGAAATTCTGCTGGTCTGCCAGCCACAGATTCCTACACCAATCTCTTCCCCTGCACTGGGCACCACTACAGTCCAGAAAGGGCTGCAAGAGTCATAACTGATGTTTTAAATTATCTTTTATGGGACAACATGCCACTACGGTCCTAAAGGATGCAAACAGATATCTCGCACGTACTGCCCAATGTGGAAACGCTCACTGCTGAGCAACAGCTACTGCCTGATCAAATGCATTTTGAGCAGAGGCAGCTGGCACTGCCCCTCCAGTGCCCCATACATGATGTGCATCAGTCTAGCACCTGGTCACTGCTGTATAATGCAGATTATTTTGATTGCTCAGGTGTTCAAGTCACTGTAATAGTGAATTACACCAAGGACTCTTGTTAGTGCATAAGCAGCCAGGTCGGAGCTTTGTATTCAGGGAGTTGGAATGCTTTTTGTTTCTATGTTGCCACCTCAGTCGTTTTACATTTTCATATGTACAAAAAACCTGCTCATGCCCGGCAGCTAAAATTTACCTGAAGCCATGAATTCATGAGCAACCTAAGGAGGGGAAAAAAAAAAAAAAAAGCTTTCAATTTACCTGCCAAATGCTCAAGTTCTCATATGCAGGCAATCCTCAGCTAATTCATTTCTGAAGTTCATGCATATGCTTCTTTCTTACCGATACCGATGCTCCTTTTCTATGTAGTACATACACAACAGACAATTTTAGAAAGTCCTACGGTTGTTCTGCTGGCACAAAAGTTTTACTTACCTGTTGCCATGTTAATCTCAGACGTTCAAATTGCTCCTTCCCATCTTCAGAGCAATCAGAGCAAGTAAATCTGAAAAAGTTATCTCCTTTGAGGTAGCTGAGCTGTTCTCTCAGTTGACCTAAAATGAAAAAGCAAAAAGCAATTTCTTGGTTCTGTTATAAGAAAAAGTACTGCAAAGGAAATTTGGATTTCCTCCAACATCGAGCAGAAAAGTACTTTTTTTGCCTTCTTCCCAGAGTTCAAAGACCCAGGCAGTTTCCAGGAAGCAAAGGACCTTGCTGTCATGGAAGGCAAAGATTTTCACTGTTGCAGCAGCCAGTGGTGACCAACTGAAAAGCACAGGAATCAACAAAGGGTATTCTACACAACATCTCAGTGTTGCTTCAAAAACCAGGGATTTCCTTGTTTCTGCATCGTTTCTCATTCCTCCTTACTTCCCCCAGATAACCTATAGATTTCAATACGTAACTGTTTTCCCATCCTACTCAGAAATGAAAAAAAAAAAGCTGAACTGTTAAAAATGGCCACTTTTAATGCCACTGCAAAGGCTATGAGTATATACATTTGTTCTCTTCCATGTCATCTTTCCACTCACTGCTATGTGCCTTTACAGCTCTCTCTTCCCTGTCCACAAACTGTTACTGAAGTCAGATTGCCAGTCTCTGTTTCCAGCAGCCTCCAGGATCCACCCCAGCAGACATGGAGTGAAGCCTTAAGGTGTTTATTCCTCCTATCAGGAGAACATCTTTTATTGAGACTGAGAGCCAAAGAATAGCCCAGCACTATCAAGAAACACTTTTTCTTTGTGCAGTTGATGCCTCAGATCCCAAACCAGCAAAACACTTCGGCATACGCTTTGCTCCATAAAGCTAACCCTGCATAAAAGTTTGTCTGAACAAAAGCAATAGAGCCACCTGTAAAACCACACACATCCAAAGTGACGGGCTCTAATTCTATGTTTCTGCAGAAGAGAAAAAAAATAATTAATCATATGAATCAGGGTTTCTAAACTCACCCAGAGTTAACTTACACAAGTACGAAAAATTGAAAAATTACATCACAGGACAGGGAAACAGTTAAGACTACAGTGTTTCTGGAAGCTTGCACACAAAAGGTGTCATCTTGCACACTGCTGGTGTCAGCTTGCACAGTGCAAGTATGTAATCTCTTTTACTGTATAACAACACCAGATGAAGCATTTTTAATATATGGATGCTCTGCTTCCATAGTGAACTGCAGAATTTAACTATTAAAGTTGCACCTATGTGAGATGGGGGAAACGCCACACACACTTCGTAGATGGACAGAATTTCTAAATAGCAATTTAATGTAAAAAAGCGATTATTTGTGTGAGCATGTTGGCAATTTTCACAAGTGACAACTGAACTCCATATAACTGAGCGGCTAGGGAAGAGCACAGTATTTCCCTTTCACATTTATGTTGCACATTTGTATCTAGTTACTGTTGCTTTGCAATTGGCTTCTTTTGCTCTTTGTTCCACAGCAACTGGAGAGAGGAACATCTTTGTAAAATGAAACAAATAGAGTGTAAAATCAAGCACTCCAATGTAACTCATGCTACCTTTAACTCTGCTCCTTTTATTAATACGTTTAAAGTTAATATTTCCCTTTTACTGCACAGTAACTTATAGTACATAGCTAACATTTAAATTTAAACATTTAAATACTAACAGGACTCGAGAGATTTCTAAGCTGTAACTTTTGGCAAATTCTAAGAAGGCAAAAAGGGCAGCTCTGACATATCTGGAAGGCAGTTGCCACCTGAAGAGTTCAGTATTTCTATCCACAAACAAAAACCCCACAAAAAACCCAAATCAAACCAAACAAAAAACCTCACACCAAGACAAAAAACAACCAGTGCTTAGCAATATCTGACTTTTGGATCTAATAACAGATCAGATAATCCGGAATTTAATAAGTAAAGTCATCTGTTACGCTGCTAACAGCATATATCTTAAGTCAAGCGCCAGAGCAGAGGGATCAAGTTCTGCAGCTTGCTCCAAAAACACCTTCCAGAGCTGGCTGCTTCAGGCTGGACACGTTTCTGTGAAAGCCAACTCAAATTCACATTAATGGGAAACCATTAAGGTTGAGATTTAGGCATTTGCTCCGCGGATGTGACAAATCAAGAGGAAAAAAATGAAAAAGCAAAACCATCACAAAGTCCTTTTCTTCCACAGAGCTTTACAGCAAGGGTCATTATTTTTACCTGACAGAGCAGAGAAGCCAAGTTGCTTGGCCAAAGTTCCCTAAACAGCTGCAAGACTTGGGAGGCTGTGCATGTTTTTGAAGTCATACCCTTGTTCTCTGCTAATTAAAGAAGACTTCCGTACGGAGAATGCCAGCTTTGGACATACACAGAGCTCATGGATCAAAGCCCACTGCTATTGGGCTGCAGGGCTCCATCCAATGCCAGGACAGCCTTTCTCCACCAACATACGATGGGATACAGCTAAACAAGGGCTGCCCCATAAGACAGGTATGCAGGACAGCACAAGCAGTTTGCAAACAACAACCACAAGAATGCAAGCGAGGCACAACACAACTGGTAGGCTTACTTGCTGGGATCCACTTCTGGCACTTCTCGCAGTAATAGGACATCTCCTCCATCCAGGATGCTTCACCTTCATCGCTGTTCAGAGAGTCCCCACTCTGATCGTGTGATAAATCCACTGAAGCCTGGTCCTCAGACTCGACAATCAGGAGAGTCTCCCCTTCCACCTCACCCTCCTCCAGGCCCTCTGAGGTGGAAGTCCTGGTGGCTTCATCATCGTGGCGGCTGAGCAGCCCACTCATGTGAACGTTATTAGCCATCCTAGATTGTGTTTGCAATAATGAGCTATTCCTCCCCACATTTACAAGTCCATCCACACTGGATGTGCCAACCAAGTCTCCACAGTATGACAGAGGAAATGTTTTTTGTCCACCCTATAGCTTTAGGGAGTGGATTATAACCTATACAAAATAAAGTCTTCCACAGATTATCTCTGCTAAAACACTTGCAAGTAGTGAGATATGAATGATCTCCAAATGTTTTTAATCAAGCCTCTAAGTACCCAGGCCTGGGCCTAGGACTGCTGGGAATCTTTTTCCATTAGCGCCTTGTCTCTTTCTTCCATAAGCTGCTTTGTCAAAGCAATCTGCTCTTCTAACAGGCGAATATTCTCCTTTTTCTGATTTTGACGCTCAAGATCTCTGAGAACTCCACTTCGCAGCCTCTGAAAACACAAGGTTCAGGATTTATCACAGCTCTGTGATGTTGAACGTGATTAACCCCCACCCAGGCTCCAATCCCTCCTGCAGGGCTGTTCACCACACTGCCTCTGCCACAGTCACTTAATGTGGTTTGAATCTTCAGGAGACGATATCCAATATCAATAAGCCAACAGCACTACACCTAAGAGTGCTTTATTTGCACTTCCTTCAGAGGAGTGGTTTCACTAAATGGTAAAGTTATTGAGCAAATAAATGCTACGCACCTGTAATTCCCATGCCATGCAGGATGGACGTGATCTATAACACCCTGTTACCTCTGCCCTAAATCTTTACCAAATTAGAATAATCTCCTCAAAATTTCTCCACTTGGAGAGAATTTTGTGACAAATTGGAAATTATTTTGAGAAAAACTGCCATGTGTCTTCACCTGCCTCTTTCTGCTCATGTCTTAATCTTAAAAAATACCCACAGCCTGCTTATGCCAAGCTCTTGAAAAAGCAAGGCACTTCATTAAAAAATATTCCCTTTACCTAACATTTTCATTATAAATCATATAAACACATAACATATATATAAATAAATATAAGTACATAACGTGCAACACACACCAGCGGCTTTCAAACTTTTACACCAAAGGGTGTGAAAACTGCTAAGAAAATCCTAGCTGTTCTTTGTTTCCTCCATATGCTTCTCTCTCTCTGCTACCCGGACATTTTTATTCACACTGATGCTTTGATAATTAGGTGAAATGTTTGACCTTTGTATCTCACCAGGAAAGCGTTAAATAAGTGAAACCAAAGTGAAACCAAAACTGGTGAGATGGATTGAAGTGAGGTAAAGGAGAGGAGGGACTAGCTAGGAACTGGCTGCACTATTCCGGATATGCACCTCTGGGGACAGGTGAGGCAGCAGAGCAATGGGAGTGGAGGGGTGATGAGGTCAGACATGGGACGGGTGACACTAATTCTCAAAGGAGACACGGAGCCCATGAAGTGTTTAATTGATTGCGCACAAGACATAGAGCTGAGATACAGTTCCCCAGCAACTTCAGCCGAGCACAGGCACTGCTGCTGCCATCCTTCCATGCTCCCCATGATCCCAAAACTGCTGTCCCACCCCAGGGCCAGACAGCAAAAAAACCACTTTGGTGGTTTGGCTTAAAACTCCTCGGGCAGGCAACGTGCTTTCACATATTCAGACACGTAATGCGTTTCAAAGAAATATCTATAAACTTGTCAGAATGTAAGATACACAAGGATAGAAATATTATAGATCAGTAAAAACATGAAATGATTGTTGAGAGCCAACCCTGGTTCAGATCTAAATCATGCTGTGTGATCACAGTCATGCTTAGTGCAATTAAAGATTCAATCTGTAGTTGAAGCTTAAAGCATTATCTACCTGCCTAATTTACCAATTCATGTACAGCTTGAATTCAGAAATGAGAAAGTTTCCACAGGTATCAAGGTTAGCCACTGGACACCGGAGATATGAATAAATTATTTAGCCTAATGGCAAAAAAAATATGCATAATTTATTCAACCCATTTGTATGATGCCAAAATGCACCTTCAAATAATTTATTTGAAAGCTGACCCTGAAGTTACTTTAGATGTCTGTGATTATTATTTGACATGTTCTCAGAGGGTTTTATTCCTCATCTAGCATGCCAATAACTGCACATTTCAAAGGCAATTATTTCTCCAGTTAAGATCAAAATAGAAAGGCTTTGTTGAGAAAATGCACAGACATATATGTCAGCCAATAACCAAAACTCTCTCTGGAAATTAATCTAATAAAACCAGTTCCTTCCCATCAGCTTCTATCAGCTACACTCAGGTTATAAATTAGTAATTGCTGAAGACAAAGTTCATCAACTTATTGTCACATTACTATTAGTTAATAACAATAAAGAAATGGGGAGATACAATATAATTGAACAGTTACATCAAGAATGTAATCTTTTTGCCTTCACAAAACAGCCATTCTGCAATCTTTGAGATGGTGAATGTATATACTTTGCAAATGCACAGTTTGCAAAAGACACCTATATAATTTGGATATCACAAGTGACAAAAAACTGAAAAATTTAATCTTCTCACATTTCTCTATTCTTGGAAGTTAGCCCTGCTTGTTTTCTGCATCATCTTAGGAAAATGGGTGCAAGCTCAAATCACTTTGGGCCTGGCACATCAATTTATAGAAGTCAAAACTTTATTAATCTGCATAAAGATAAATCTGAAATAATCCCCCCCCCCCCAGGACTGTAAAATATCCTCATTATTTATTTTCTTTATATTATCTAAATAACTGGATCTCTAAAACATTAAGTCATTATTGTCTGGACTTGACCATGAAGAATTATAAAAAGAAAATCTGAGATTTCATTTATAAAAGATAAGCTTTGAGTCCCTATGCTCCTGAATAGCAATTTAAAATTAAGTTAAACTGATGGCTGGGGGGAAAAGAAAAGAATTGAGTATTTTGGATTCACTTCTGCAGCAGCAGCATACCAAGGAATGTTAATATCCTGCAAACATATACAGTTTAGCACCCTATTCAGCTTTTTGGGACATGACTTCCAATTTTAGAGAAATGGTTTGTGAACCCATATCTACAGGCCAGGCACTTCTGAAGTCATGAGTTCTCTACGTAGAGTTCAGGATTGTGAGCTGTATGGGCCTGCCCATGCCTGGGTGTATAGAAGAATGGCAAAGAATAGACACTGGATCTGTCGCCCAAAACCTCCAAAATGTTTTGTCACTTGACCAACTTGATCTTTTGACCCCTCCATCTCTAGGACACTCAGCAAAACTGCCTATCTGCCAGCAGCCTGGGAGCAGTGGCACTGATACCCTGCACAGCAATGGCTGCTTCCAGACCTGGAAAGGTAAGTTACACCAGAACCATGGGGAGAAAGCTGCACACTTGTCTGGGAAGCAGGTAGAAGCTTGCAGCAGCCACCATGACTGTAATAACCCCAGCAATTTAACGTTATTTTGCAAACCAAGCAACAGCTACAGCCCAGAGCAGCGGGTACAGGCAAAAGGCAGCAAGTCCCTCCTTTCTTCCTGGTATCAGAAATGTATGAAGCAACCAGAGGGTATTAATCAGTGGCTGACCCACCACTCCTTTACTAGAGGCATATTTCACACACTAGTAAAACGTGAACCATAAACTTGCAGTTGCGCCCTTAGTTTATCCGTGTTTGGTGCAAGTCACAATGTGGCCTCATAGCAGGGCACTGCTGTCTTGCTCAGTGCTCAGCATGGAGCCTGACCAGGTTACTCTACTTCGTGTTTATTTTCACATTCCTCATTCAGTCAGTTGCCCGAGGTGTTACTGGCATGACACACAGATCCTGGCCTGACGGTGGCATTACTTATTTACCTGCAGGCTCTTTTATGTTACCCTTACAGAATAGGAACATTTTGAAAACCTTCATTTATTTTCAGTCTCTCTATGAGATGAAGGAGACATATTAGCCAAGGTCAAAACATCCATTAAGTTTAGGTGTCTCACTGAAACACTCAAACCTGATGTTCATCAGAGCACGTGTTGTCCTCCAGCACATGCTCGAAGTACAGCTCTGATTAATTTCAGAGTTTTGAGTTAAATCTGTGGTTTAGTTTATGAGTATTTAGCACATATTCCTCTCACATCCTCAGTGGCTCAAGGCAGGCACACTGAATTAAAAAGCAATGACCTAAAAAAATGGGACCTTTAGTGATCTACCCAACATATATGTCAGCTCTGGCAAATGTAAAGCCATTACTGGTTGCCACTCCAAGAGACCAGCCTTCCTGTTCTTGCTACTGCCTGTGTCACTCAGTGTGATTCCCAACTTCTGCAGAAATAAAATCGCCTCTTTCCTTACCCAGGTCTGTCTCATCCTTCAAGATCCGCTGTTCTCAAGCACTGATAGAGACAACTTCTTGAGGGGAAAAAATATAATCCTGTAATTACAGACTGCCTTGTAAAGCCTGCACAACAGCCAACCAAGCTCAGCTATGGACTAGGAACTTCAGCTCTGGTGTTTTGTAACTTCTGGCTGTTTCTCATTTAACATAGGCTTTTTTTGTGTGCATTTTCTAGAATTTTTGGTAAATAAGGGGGGGAAAATCAGATGTGTGCCCTCATTCCAGTACCCCCCTGGCTCATCAGCAGGGTCCAAACCAGCACACTCTCTGCCCAAACATCTGTCACATGCAACACATTCATTATACAATTGTACAATTTTTAGTCCTGGGCAGGATTTCTCTGTATTGGGACTTATCATCATTGGACATGACACTTTTTGCTCTGGGCTCTCACACTCACGGTGCCTGTCAGCAATTACCTGATCTTTGTAAAGGCAGCACAGAAAACTTCCCTGTTTAATTACCACATGGTGTTTCTGATAGCTTGCACTCTGCCTGTCCTGTCAGAAAGAGAAGGGAGCTGGGCCAGGCTGCATGGCACAGCACAGCCCTTTATCAGGACGCATTTGAGGAGCTGAGGAAAAGCAGAGCACACACGTTGCCAGAGGAACAAGCACCAGAGAGACAGAACAGCCAGATAGGGAAGCGCCCTGGAAACGCTGCCAGGGGGTGGCCTTGGGCCTAGAGGGTGCAGGATTACATCCTTCCTGCATGCTGGCTGCTGGAGAGGGAGGGAAGTGCCTCCACCGAGCCTGTCATGCCTCACACTGGGCCTCCTTGCTATTTGCCCCTGAAGGGAAATGCACAGGATGAGATTAGGGAGCCGGTGCAGCTAAAAGAGCATGGAAAGGGCAAATGCCAAAGCAGGAAAACATGGGGAAGGGGTAGTTCATGGAAAGAGAAACACAGGGGCAGTGCAGGGGAGGCAACACTGGTGGGGCACTGCAGTGCAGGTGCAGCTCTGGCCCCTGGGCGCCAGGCTGGGCACACCGAGTGCCCACAGCCCGTTGTGGGGCACCGAGGGTGGCACCTGGGGCACGGGCTCCCCACCGGGCACCAGGGGCGTGGGCTGCCCTCGGGCACAGCAGGGCACTACAGGGATGGATGGATGGGTGGGCAGGGTGGGTGGATGGATGGATATGGATGGATGGATGGACGCAGAGATGGAAGGATGGAGGGATGGA
>JAWMRA010000113.1:9755187-9874304 GCA_035584735.1 Pseudotriccus pelzelni | reverse complement strand
GGGGGGGGGGGGGGGGGGGGGGGTGCGCGGCGCGGGGTGGGAGGGGGCGGCGGGAATGCGGCGGGTCGCGGGAATGCTGCGGGCGGCGGGATGCGCGTCTCCCTGCCGAGGCTGGGCACTTGCGCCCTTCTGGCTAAAAGCGGGCCTTTGTTTCATCAGCGCCCTCGCTGGGGAGGGGCTGCCCGGCTGTGCCCGACTCTGCGTTGCTGTGCCCGGCTGTGCCCGGGTTTTCCCGGCTGTGCCCGTGCCTCCCGGTGCCTTTGGCTGGAGCTTGCTGCCGGCGTTCACTTGCATTTTCAGTGCGGTCGCAGCTCTGAAACGAAAGAAAGGAGGTTCCTTCTGAGTGCAAGAAAGATTTTTTTTTTGTTGTTTCACTGCGTGAAGACCTCCAGTTCTGCACTCTGCTTGCCCAGAAAACCCGAATTGCTTAGGACAAGCAACTGGAGAAAGATGCTCTTCATTTGTTTGGTTTCCTCTCTTTGTTCAGTGTGTGTCCCTCGTGTTTAGTACTTTTTCGTGCTCCGAGGACAGAATTGTTCCTCTCCCTGGATGCTTTTCCCTGGAGTATCTGAGTATTCCTCACTGGAGTATCTGAGTGCTTCAAAGCCAATGTTATGTTTCCAGTGCCTTCCCTGTGAGAGCAACAGATGGCTGTCATGAATGATGCTGATCCACCTGTTCAGAGGTGATCCAGGTCTCAAGCTGGACGACTTCAGCCTTTCAGGGCACTTTCGCCCCATAACAAACTTCATTTGTTTAAACTTTACAGAAAGTTTTTAACTTTGCTTAAAAGCAAACTTCCCCTGGCTTCTGTGGAGCACAGAGATGCTCAGCCACGCAGCAGAGAATCTGTCAGCAGTCACTGTCTGCTGCCTTGCTACCCAAATGAGCGTACCAGGGGTGTACAAGAGTGACTCTTAGGAATGTGTCAAAGCAAAGAATGTCTGGGGGGGAGGTGGGATATACCACAAGGTCTCTAAAACCCTGACAGAAGTCAGGGAACAACCATTCAATGTTTCCCACAGCCAGTGAGTAACAAGCTTAAACCAAGAAGAAAGTTGCACAGTGTGGGACTGAACTGTGGAAGTCATTGCCCTGGTACTCCAAAAATTGAACCTTCCCTATGAATTCAGAAAGGAACTGTACAAATTCCTGGAACACCCTTGATGTCTGGATGCTGGTTTTGTCTCACAAGCTCCTTAAACCACAAATAAACGAGAATGTGGGAGGTTTGCTGTGAAAGGTGTGGGCTTATTCCTGACTCCTTCCTGTGCTTTTTTCCTCCAAGCATCTGCCCCAGCTCACTGCCAGGCAGGATGGTGGGGTACAAGAAATCTCAGCCTCAGCAGGTTCCCTGAGTTTTTTCCATAGTAGGTCAGGTATTCCTGCTCTTCTTCCTTCCTCCCAATGGCTGGGCCTTCCTGAAGGGCTTGCCTTCCCTGCCATGGCCCTGCTCTTCTGTTTTGGGAGCTACTCCCTTCTCCATGCTTAGGGTGAGCTTGTTCAGAGAGGGAACCTTTTCCTAACCCACCCACCAAACCAGATGGTCTGGTTTAAAACCCTGCAGCAGCAACAGTGTGGAAAAGTCCATTTTCCTTTTTCTGAGACGCTTTTCTGGCTGGGTTGAGTAAGCCCAACAGAGGCACACTGCAGAGGCACGGAAGTGGGGGTGGTGGAGGAGAGAGAGAGGGCAGCAAGTGCCCAGTGGTGATACCAACTATTTTAGGTGGTGATTGGGAGAAAGACAAGAGAGAAGATTTCAGAGTTACCCCAATGAACACAAGCTTGGTGACCCCAGGCCCGTTGTAGAGACATCTCGCGGGGCTGACGGGGCACGTGTGACTGGCAAAGCCTAAAGAAGACTGAAAAGCTGAAGGCCATTTTTCCCCTGGGCAAAGAGCTCAGATCTGTTTAGTGGTCTTGGATAACATGTCTTCAGTCCATCCTTAGGGGGCATTTTTCTCCTGGATTTCAAAGAAAATTAAGCTTGTGCAGACTTTGTGCCTCATCCACCCCCTCCCTTGCCTCTGTGCTCTTACACAGGCATTTGCCGCCCTCCTTGGTAAGTCTGCGCTGCAGGCCCCGTCTCATTAAGGGGGCTTCCATGTTTATTTCCCCTTTCCAATCATTTTGATTGATGTGGAGTAGTTCAGGCTGAGCTTGCGTGTAATGGGTGGTTATGTCGAGCAGTGTAACATCCCATGAAGGGAAGGGGTGGCAGTGTCAGCTCAACCCTATCAGCCACCAGAGAATCGAGAAAACAGGGTGCTCAGGTGTGGCTTGCCTTAGCATCAAAAAAAGGAAAAAGCCTAAGGAAAAACCTGCAAGATAGTGCAGAAGAGGGAGATAAAGTTTGAACAGAACCCATTTCCAGGTTCATGTCCTGAACCACAACCCCCTCCTGCTCCATTTCTCCCATGGAATGTGAGGAACCACTCTCTTATCAAACTGCAAACAAAAAGAATAAAAATCATCCCAAATGTATGTTTTCACATATGTATGTTTTAAGGTTTTTCCCCAGGGTTCTGGTGAGCTAGCTGTCCTTCCCTCTTTGCAGAGGCAGCTCTGCCTCCCTCCCAGGCGGGCATGCACATGAGTACACGTGTGCTCACACAGGAGACTTTGCATACACCTGGAACGCTCCACCAGGACACAATGGCTCAGCTGCTACCTCAGTGGCAAAGAAATCAAAAAAATTAAACCCAAAACCAACCTAAACCAAGTTTCCATTTTCTCTGTGAAGCCATGTGTGGCTGATGAGTGCAGGGGTGCGTGCAGGTACCTGCGCAAGAGTCTACAGAGCTGAGCACACAGGACAGCCCACCGAAGAGAGGAGCATGCTGTGCCTGCTGTTCTTAGCACTGATTTTCTCCCTATGGCAGCGCTAACAATAGCAGCAAAAAACATAGAATTGCTACGCTGTAGACACTTTTATCTCGCTGTGATGCCTTTTTCACTTTGAGAAACGGAATTATTCCTTCCCCCCACAGCAGGCGTGTTGTTGGTATTGAAAAGTGCATTACGCAGAGGAAAAAAACTGTAATGTGGTAATTTTTGTGTCCCTCCTCTGTAATTCAGAGGCACGGTTGCTCTGGGCACAGAAACTAAAAAGCTAGTTTAAATTAATGAAATGTATGTATTAAAAATGCCTTATTGTGACCAGGTTAGCCTCCTCTCCAGGCAGATGGAGATATGGCTGGCTTGGACAAGTTTGATTTTCTGGTGGGCACGAATGAAGCGAAAGCCATCCAAATTCATCCCCTCAGCACTTATATGGAAACTCCACCAGCCTCTGATGCATTCTCACCAGCAATTTGGATTACTTTTGTTGCTTCTCCCATGCAGACAAGCCCCAGGGCCCTGATAGTTCTTCCCAGGGAGCTGGAGGGAAGCAAGTTTGTCTGTCCTGAGATTTTAATGGTGGAGGAAAGATAATACTAGTGGCGAAGACTACTCCAGGGTTACGAGCAAGATTACGAGGAAGGAAGCATTAAAACTTTTCTTCCATTTGCAGAGCAGCCTGCAAAACAGTTACTTTTGATTTTAAATTCCCCGTGCATTTCCTCCTTCCCGTGGTGAGGGCAGGAACCCTGGGGCAGCCACTCCTGGAGTCTTGCTGATTTTATAGTCAGTCATGTGTGGTTACATGTTAGCCAGCCAGCCCTGGGGACACCAGTGGGTCACCTCCAGGTAAACAAACTAAGATGTGGGCTCGGCCGCCACTGCTGCCACCTCTCATGTTGCCCTGGCCGCAGGGTGACAAGGGGTCACCCACGGCCCCAGACGCCCCGCACCACCGTGATAGGGGAAGGAGGGGAGAGCAGTCTGGATGGTGCCTCCCCACCACATCTCTCCCTGCTTTCGCCATGGCACAGCTTGTCTGTGCCCTTCGTTTTGGCACACTGGGGAGGGTACCTAACTCAGGGAATGCACCCTGGCTCCGTCCTGCGTGTGCTTACCCTGAGAGAGGAGGGGCAGTTGAAATGCAGGTGGAGGCCAAAGTCTACCTGCTCAGCAGCAGAGAGAGGAGGTAAACCCAGAACTTTATAATTATATTGGTGGCAATTGCACAGACCCTTGCCCACGGACGGCAGGAGGCAGACGTTGAGGCAGTGCCGTTGGGAATTGAGGACAGAGATGCTTACAGGAATGGGGTTGGGTATTTTTTCCTGGAAATCATTGTAAAAGGCACCGGGAGATAAAAACCAAAACCCTTATAGAACCCCAAAGCATTGGCAGAGTAATTCTGCATTCACCCTCAGCTTGCATGGCAAAAGTAACCCCACCTTAGCAGCAGGGCCGCTGTGAGGCAGGGAGGTGTGGGAGTGTCTGGCCCCCTAAGAAAGGTGAGCCCTGAGAAGTGCAGGGTACGGCACCCCCCAGCTCATACCCTCCCAGGGCTCCCCCAGAAGAAAGAGAGCTTCTTGGACTGCAGTGGTGCTGCTGTGCAGGGAGCAGGGAGAGGAGGGCTAAAGTTAGGCTTTGGCCTCATCTGGGAGGGTGTGCAGGGGGCAGAGGCATCCATAGGTGCTGCAGCCAGCACTGTGTCCCTCCAGCTGTCAAATCACAGTTGTAGGGAAAGGAGCCTAGCTGGAAGTAGCACCACTGAGCTCCCTGGGTGATTTCATAGGCAGTAGGTGTGTATCCTGGTGCTTAACCCATCCTGGGTTTGTTGGAGCAGATGCTCTGCTGAAGCAAAGGCAGGACAGGCAAGGACTCTCCAGCAGCAGCACTGGATCCTTGCAAGGACCCAGCCCTCCATATGCACACGTGACACCAAGACAAGGAGAAGGAAAGGTCCATCTCTAACACAGCAGTATTAGAGACTCTCCCAGTGGAGTTGGGACATCCTGTCCTGTCCCCTGGCCCTGCCTAGAGCAGTTTTGTGCTCAGGCTGGCATCAGCACTGCCAGTAGCCAAGGCTGTCTTGGTGGTCCTCCTTGATGGAGAGGAGCTGAGGGGAGCCCAGAGGAACCTCATCTTCTCTTTATACTGCTGCCAAAACCCCCAGGGAGTTGTGGTGCTTGGCCAGGAGTGGCCGCATCCTCAGCATCCAACTGGAGTTATTCTTTCCTCCAGCTCATCACTGACCCTCTCTGCCCTGGTCACTGCTCTCTCACTCTATTAATCTTTCTGTTCTCCCTCAAAAGCACCTGTCAAAAATCTCTCCTGGAGATTTTTTTTGAAATGGTAAAGAAATGCTCCAACTCCATATGCATACAATGGGTTTTAGGCAGTCGTCATCTGGCAGGAATGAGGAAGCCTTGGGGGGCCCTCAGAGGTGCCACTTGCCCTTGGGGAGTGGACAAGGGATTTTCTACCACCGGGGTTGGACCTTGGAGGAGGATGGCAGAGTTGGCAGGGCTTGTGGAAAGGGGAAAGCACATCACCCTACAGCCCCCCAGGTGTTGCGCCAGCTGTGGGAAGCTGGGGGGTTTAAAGGTGTTTCAAATGCACACATTATTTTTAGGAACCTGGAAAGCGACTGACTGGGTCAGACCCCAGTTGTGGCTCATTTAGCGTTTTTTCACCAGCACCAGCCAACACCCGCCTTTTCAGGGAGAGCTTTCGTGAGTGAGCCAGGTGACTGCCAGCTCCCTAACCCTTGATAAATCCCAGTCAGCTAATGACACAAGCTGCTGACCCAGCAGCCAGTCTTCACGTTCCTTGCTTGAACTCTCAGCCTCTGTGAGCACATCCTGGTGTGCAGTGCCTCCCAAAAACGGTGCATCCTGGTGACGGTGCATCCCGATGTGGTGTGCATCTCTGCAGCAGGACATCCCAACGGCAGCACGTCCCAAGGTGCAGCGCATCCTGACAGCAACACGTGCCAACAGCAGCGCATCCTGACGTGTCAAGTGCATCTTGACAGCAGTGCTTCCTGACAACAGCACATCCCAATGTACAGTGCACGCCAGTGTCAGGACAAATGTGTCTTTTCTGGGGCAATGCCTTCCGTCTGCATGGGTCACCCTGCTGAAGCAGATGCCAGCTGGGCAGCAAAATGGGAGCATGAAGATATGGCGATGATGAGTCGAACATTATCCTCTCTCAAGGATAAAGCCAGGGAGGGGGATGTCAGCAGACCACCTGTGGTAACCTTTCCACTGCATCTGAACAGCAGCTGTGGCCCCCTCCAGAGATGGAATTGGGCTCAGATGGGGAAGCTGCTCATCTGGTTGAACCCACCTGGCTGAATCTCTGTGACCTGCCAGAGAGAATCCAAAATCCAAACCACTAGACAAAAAGAGTGAGAAGCTGCTGCCCCATTTCTTCGCTGTTCACCCAGCTGTTGGGTTTGGTGCATAGAGGGATGTCCCTTGTGAAAACATCAGAGAAACCCTAGGGATTGAGGGCCACCAGCAGCAGCAACTGGTTAACTGAAAACCTGGCAGGGCTCCGACTTACAAGGATGCAGCTTTGGGAAGTTAGAGCCCATGTGGATGTCATGGTGTCTAGTAAAGGCGGCGTATTTTTAAGTACAACAGGAACATTCAGAGAGAGTAGCTTTCTGTCCTCTCTTTAGCTACCAATTTTCAGGAAACTCCTGGGATTTCACTACCTTTGCAGCCGTTGCTGCTATATTAGGATTGGTAGGAACATATTGAAGTTTGGAGGGAGGAAACACTGGGCAGTAAGATTGCAGGGAATCAAGCAACAAGAAAAAGTTAGATAGTGCAGTCAAAGCTGGGAAGGGGCTTCAGAGACCTCCAGAGACAGCTGCTCACTCAGTCAGGTTTCTGTGTCAGAGTTCTGGGCTCTGATGACCACCTTGTGAGAGCAGACATCGCTCCAAGGGGGTCATAATCCTCACAAAGTTGTGCAGGACCATGTGCAGGGAATAAGGGGCACACAGGATCCTCCAGCAGCCTCATCAAGGCTAGGGATACCATGGGGAGGATGCTCAGGGATTGCTGCTGGGGTCTGACACCCCACAAGGACTTTACAAGGGTGGCTGGGTGCCCAGGGTGACTGGGACTGGGAGGCTCGCTAGGGAGCAGCCAGGCAACCTGGAGTGATGCTGGGTGCCCCAGGGGAGCAGAACCACAGTGAGTGGGCAGCCAGAGAGACAGCACTGAGCCGGCGGGGGGGAGTGGGAAGGAAGTGGAGTTATAGGTGGAGAAAGACAGGGAGACGCTGGGAGTGGCAGGGGCCGTGGGAGGCAGGGAAACAGGAGCCTGGTGAGTCAGCCTGGTGGGGTGCTTTGAAACCCGGCAGGGAAGCACAGGCAGGGCAGGTTCTGCTGCAGCCTGGGGAGCCATCTTCCCCCAGCTGGCACCTTCTCCATCTCTCCCTGCTCAGTCAAGGAAAGCAGATCACCCTCCAAACTGGGGCAGCTTGTGGAGCTGCTATTCTCTCCTTCCAAGATAATGCTGGCACGGAGCCACTCTGTCTCCATCCGTTGCGGTGAAGTGGTTCGTCATCCAAGCAGGAGAGCTGCCAAAACCTGTCTTGGAAGCAGAGCTTTCCAGTGGTCAGGCTTGGCCCCGAAGCAGCAGCACAGAGGGTGTTGCGCAGGCATGACCAGGGCAGTAGCTTTGCTCTGTCAGCCTGTGCCACCCCCAGCAATGCTCACATCCCCTGGACCTCCTGGAGGTGCCATGCTTTGGGTGGGAACCTGCTCTCAGAGACAAAGGCAACCCCTCCAGCAAGGCACGGTGTGTGTTTGCAGGCGTCTGCTGAAACCCATCTGAGTCACCCTCGTGCTGCAGGCGTGAGATGGGGAGCAGGGTGGGCTGGACAGGAGCGTCTGCAGGAGCGTGTTGGCTCTTCACAGGTGCTGAGCTGCAGCACCAAGGGCAGCCATGCAGGTGGAAGGACAGCAAGGGCTGGAAACAGCATGTACGCCAGGCAAAGGTTTCTTCTAGAGCAGGGGAACATTTCGTCTGTGCTTTTCTGTGGGTTACAAACCATGGTCCTCAGAGGTCCCCACAATCCTACTTGAAAAACCCTATGGCATAGTGGACCTCCACTGGATCATCCAGGGAGGCAGCAGGTTGGGAAAGGATTGGAAAGAGATACTCTCTCTAATCTTGCCTTGGCTGCAGTGACAGCACCTTCCTTCTGTGAACCCTCTCTCTGTAATGTGGCTGGGACGTGAACCCAGGGCTCCTGCTGGCCTTGTGATGCCCATTCCTGGGTACTGCAAGGGGCTCCATGCTCAACATCCCACCTTGGATGGAGAAATGCAGAGCATTTTAAGGAAGGGGTGTCACACCGGGTTGTTTCCTGCAGAGAACTGGGCAGAGTTTTGACACCCAGCCTCCTCTTCATTTCTCACAAAATGCCTCTTGAGAGCAGCATGAGGATTCACCAGCCAAGGGGGTGTCAGCTGTGTGTTTGAGTGACTTGCAGCAGCCCAGATGTTTCAAGAACACCACGGAACACAGACAATGAAGATTCATCTTCCCAAGGATATGAAGCTGTCACCTTTCTTTCATGGTCAGTAAACTTGTATAAATCCCTCCTCCCGAGTTCTGGTGGGAGCCAGAAACCGAAGGTTGGACTGTTGCATTGACAGGCTCCTGTATCAGCCAGGGTCTCATCTCTGTCCAGCCTGGTTTGGATCAAAATCATAAGAAATCAACAGAAATAGGGCCCTGGGTGACTGCTCTCAGCCTTGTTGGAAGAGTATCCCCATCCCCTGCAAGTGTACCTGCTGGAGTCCCTCCACTTCTGCGCAGGAGGAATGATGGTTGGGGGCAAGATCCCACTAGGCCTGAGCGTGAAGGTCCCTTTGCTGGATTCCACGCTAAAGGCTCAGCTCTAAGACATTGCCATGGCATTGCTGAGGGGCTGTGCCTTTCAACAATGTTTGTCTCTGCTGGGATGTGCAATCAAACTGGTCCCTGCCCACGCCATGTCCCTCTGCAGCTGCATCATGCTGATCATGGGGAAAAGTAGCCCAGGCAAGAAGAAGAAAGGACAGGGCTTCCTGGGATCACAGCTAAAATATTCCTTACACCTCCTTTACTGAGCATCTCTCCTCTGCTCTTCTCAAGCCTCTTTCCCTTGCTCCCTACACCCAGGTCCTTCCCCCCAGGCATGCTTTTCCCATTCCTTCCTAGGTCCCATATCAACAGGGGTGAGGCTGGCAATGAGATGGAGTCCTCCAGAAGGGACCAATCCCCCTGCCCCTTGCACATGGCCATCAATCCAACCCCCCTACAGGGTTACCTTGGGAAGGAGCGGGGTGTGATTGTGACAGCAACACATGGCTGATTCATTGTTTGATTCCATCTCTCCCTCCTCACTCACAAATTATTTGAGTGAAATAAAGTACATTTTAGTAGTCAAATCTGTAAGGGGTGTGTGTGTGTGAAAGGGTGTCCCATTATCCTTTGACCATACAGGGCATTTTGTAAATTTAATTTGATTTACACCCAAAATGTTAATTTAATGTACTGAATTTTCTCCCACACCCAAGTAGTGCTTAAAATGAAACAAGATCCTGTAGAAATGTTTGTGTTACATTACCTCACGAGTGTCATTATTTATTGAGTAATTACAATGCTTGGGCTGTACGTGCAACATTGTTCCAGCGGGCACATGGAGAAGGACACCGGCTGCCCACTGACATGTCTGTGGGCTGCCTTGCTGAAGACAGTGTGGCCCCAAGGATTCCGCTTCGTGGTGCTGCATGTGGCTCCCTGCAATGATTTTGGTGGGGTCGTGCTGTGAGCATGCTCTCCAGGCTCTTCCAGGTTAGAAAGTACCAAGGAATGTGTTATTTTTAGGAAAAGCAATATGGTTTTCTTATGGGCTCTGGCCAAGGAACACCAAGGCTTGGTCAACAGTCTGTATTTCCACCTGCAAGCTCAGGGGGAAGGCAGCCTACCACCAACTGAGATGCTCTACTTCATGTAGCTAATGCCTCTCCATCCAGCTCCTCTTGACTTGCCAGAGGCTGCAGGACTTTCTCTCTACTCTGTGTCTACACTGGTGGTGGGCACATCTCAGCCCTGACCACTTGTGTCAAGGCTCCAGAGCTGGTAATAATAATTTAGTTCCTGATTCAGCTGTGCCTGTGAGTGCACATCTGAATTGGTGCACCCAGTGTAAGTGAAGTGTGTCCTTCAGGACCTTACTAAATAGGAACCTCAAAGCAGGATTTGAGAAAACCCAGATGACAGTGAAGCTGTCTCTTGGTTTGGGAGCATTGTGACTACGGTCATTTACTACCTCTTTTGGCTTAAAAGACAAGGAATCATAAAAATAAAAGAAACTTCAAGTTGAAAGCTTTGCAAAAAATCAATTAAACCCCACATAGCTGCATTTTTGTCCTGGAGCAAAATCTCAGACATAACAGAGAAATTACATAGCCTTAAAGAGAAAAAAAGAGAAAAAAAGAGAAAAAAGAGAAAAAAGAGAAAAAAAAGAGAAAAAAAGGGAAGGTTTTACCTGTGGTATTGCTGAGGTATTGCCCGAAGGCACTCTGAGGTAGCTTCTTAAGTGCTACCTGCAGAGACTGTAAACTCCCCACAGGAGTAGGGGGAGCAAGTAAATGCCCCCAGTCCTTGCTGTCACTCCCAGGGCCTATCTCAGGGGTCAGTGGTCAGGGCTTAAAAGCCTTTCTGGAGGACAAAGTGCTGAGCGGTGGGGTAACTCCTCTGCTGGGATAAAGATGTCTGTGCCTGTGTGTTGCTCAATTAGACCTTATCAAAACAGTGGGTAGGGCTGCTGTGGCTCATGGCTGGGATTTCCTGGCTGGAAATGCCGATTGTTGGAGGAGCTCTCTGACAATGTGTCAGCTGATGCGGCTCTCGGGGGCTGGAGCCAGGGATTCTCCATTTCTGGGGGTCCAGCCAGTCCCGCACCGCCATGTCTCAGACCCACACAAGAGCTCACACCTCTTTGCCTCTGGATGAAGACCTCAAGAGCCCAAAAGAGTAATGGGGACCTGAGTCAAGCAGAACTCTTTCATTAGGCTGCGACATTTGAAGGTGTGTCCTTTCCAGAGACTCCAGGTCCAGGCCCTGAAGTTAAACTTTTGTCTCGATGAAACAAACTGTGAAACTCCCATCAATTCCCCCTGGCCTGCGCCTTGCCCTGAGGGAGGAGAGCCGAAACCTTAGAGAAGAGTGACAAAGTGTGAAAGGCCTCTTCCTTCATGAGAGGAAACAGCTCTTGGTGCTCAGTGCCACCAGCCCCAACTGCTCCATCCCTGTGCTGGGTTTGCTGCATAAGATGTGCTTGGGGAGGAAGGCACCAACGTGTTTCCACTGCATTTAAAAACAGATTGAACATTAGGCAGAAGGTACTCCTGTTAAATACTCAAGGTCACGCCAGGCACGGGATTTGCTATGCTTGCAGACTTTTCAGTGCAGTTTTGTGGGTTTTCTTCTGCTTCTTTTGCTTCCTTCCCCAACCCCCCAACCTCTTGTCTTTATTTCATTTCCACTTCAGGAAGAGGGGTAGAGGACAAGAGGCGAATAAAAAAAACAAGGAGTGGGGGGAGAGGAAAGGCTGTGACACATTTTTAATTTTAAATAAACGACTGAAAAAGAATAACCCCTTTTTTCTTCTTCTTTTTTCTTTTTTCCTTTTTTTTTTTTTTTTTTAAGCAGAAGAAGGGCTTGTCATTAAGAAAAACAGTTACAACTTTCTCTTCCGGCTGCTGCCCCGACGGCCTCTTCCCCGGCGCCCTTGGGAGTCTTCCCCTCGACGGGCTGCCTCGGGGGGCTCTCAGCGCAGCCCCCCACGGGCGGCAGGACCCGCACCCGATAGTGCTGGGCACCCCAGGCCGCCCGCGGCATCCCTGTGCGGGGGTCGGGCAGTGGGTCCGGCCCCATGGGGGTGTCCTCCGGCGGGGCGGCGGGCAGGCGACACCGGCGGGGCTCCCCTCCTCGTGTGGTTTTTTTTTTTTTTTTGCTGTGTTTTGTTTTTTTTTTTTTTTTTAATTTTTAGACGTTAAATTCTTTTGCAAACATTCATGCCTTAGGAAGGGCTGGAACAAAGCTCAGCTGCTCCAACCGGTCGGACAGGTAAGCAGACTTGTTGACACCGTTATGTTTGCAGCACGCATGCTCCTTCCCAAGTTTCCTGGTGCATTTTTCTATTCCACCTTATGAAACTTTCCTCCCCCCCCCACCCTCTCCCCTGTGCTCCCCTCCCCTTCCCCTCCCCGTGCCTCGGCGGCTCTGCCCGGTGCGTGCGGTCCCGCTCCCCCGGACGGCAGCGCAGCGCCCGCGCCCCGCCGGGCTGCGGGCGGGCGGGCGGCGAGGCGAAGCCGCCGCTTCCCTCCGTGCCCAGCCGTGCCCCCTGCCCTCGCCATGCCCAGAGCCTTCTTGGTGAAGCGCCGGAGCCCGCAGCCGGCGGTGCGCAGCTGGGACGGGCTGCCCGACGAGGAGAGAGCCGACACCTACATCCCAGGTACGGCGCCGGCGAGCTGCCTGCCCGCACCCGTCGCCACTGGCAGGGACGGGGCGAGCGGGGTCCCCCTCCAGCCCCCGGGTTCCCGCGGGCTGCCTACGGGGAGAGTCGGGGAGAGGGCTTTGCCGGGCCGGGGGAGCGGGCGTGCGGTGGCTTGGAGAGAGCTGTGCTAAACGCGGGGAGGGGAGGTCATGGGCAACACTTGAGGGAAAACTCCCCTCCCGGTGGCAGGGGTGCTGGCCCCGCCGGGAGATGTCGCCCCTGTGACTGGCACCGTCTCCAGCCCTGGGGATGGCGGGGCGGGGGGGAATGTGTGCGTGTCCGGGAAGGTGGGAAACTTCGTTTGCATGAGAAGGGTGGCGGGGGGAGGAGAAGGAAGCACCCAGGGCGGCGGGGGTGATGTACTCTAGGCCTCCTCCTCCTCCTCCTCCTGCCCTTGTCCGGGGTATAACGGGAAGGCGGCGGAGCTGGCTTGTTTGAACTTTGGGACCGTTCGTGTTTGAGTTTCCGATTGCAGCGTGAGCCGGGGATCCTCCCCCGCCGCCCGCGGCCCCGCCCGCAGGTTAAACACCGGGGCCCGGCGGCTCCCGCCTGCTGCCTCCCCTCCCCTGGCTCCGTGGTCCCCCCTCTTTATAGCATCCCCACCCCGCTGCAGGGGGAATCGGCTGCGTGTTGCTGGGCTATGAAGACAGCTGCAGCCTGGAGAGCAGCGGAAGCAGCGGGACCCGGGATGCTGAGCCCAGCGACCCCCCGACGCCCCAGCCTGCCCGTGGCGACCTGGGCGTGGCCGAAGGGATGCTGCTGGACTTGGCCGTCAAGCGCCCCGTGGTCAGGTCGAAAATCAAGGTAACCTCCTGCACCCCAACCCATGATGGGGTTGACCACAGTTGAAGGTCAAGGCCTGGCTGCTGGTCGGGGACACCAGGTGCCAGCAGTCCCTTGGGCTGCAAAGAGGCCCGTGAACGTGCTGGCCATAGGACGGCAGCTTTGTAAGATACGTACTGTAATCTTCCAGTGCCCTTTGCCTTCTCTTATCCTTGCCTGGGACGTGCTGCCCCTGACCTGCTTGGCTCGGGTCCCGCAGGAGCTCTGAACCTAGCCAGGAAGGACCAGCCCTGGCAGCGAGGAGTCATGCCCCATGGTGCGTGGGTGGATCTCATTCCTTAACGTAGGGCCTCCTTAAAAACTACCTTCTAGGTTGTAGTCAAGCCTTCACCAAGGGGGGCTGGGGTAAAGCTTCACACTGCCCCCCTACCCCCTTGACTATCAAGATAGCAGCTAGTTAAAGGTTCTGCTCTGAAGCTGTGAAAGGCCATTGCCACCTTGAGGTCGACTGGCAGGCTTGAGTGAAATGAAGCAATTATCTGTCCACTGACTTTGTTGAAGAGCCTCTCTGCTGCAAGGGCAGGAGCTCTGGGTGTCCCTCGGGCAGAACCAGCAGAACAGAGCAGTGACTTCCCTTCCAGGGCTGAGAACACAAATTGCTCATGGTGCCTCAGGTCCCCATAGTACCTGAGAGCTTAACGCTGACCTCCCAAACAGCACTGAACATCCAGGGTCCCCTCAGCAGAAGTGGAGACAGGCCAACCCATCCTAGGAAGATGTGCTTACCACTGGTAGTTAACACCTCCTTAAACCCTGGCTGTTGCTTTGTTGGATGCAGCTGTAAAAATTCCCACTGTCTCTGTGGGATGACAGACTTTCAGTCATCGTATTCTCATGATTAACGTTAGGTTTTCACCCTGGTTATATGCAGCTGCTTGAGGAGTCATACCCCTATTGCCCAACCCCAGATGGCTCCTCCTCTAGTTTCACACCTCGTGGTTTCACAGCTGCCGTTTTTTACAATTTCAAGTAGCACGGCTTCAGTAGTAAGCAAAGGAGGAGGACCAGGAAAAATAGCTGGCTCTTCAGGAAAAAAACCCCTCAAACATATTCCTGTCTTTGTGAAAAGCTTGCCCTGCTGCTGTTTGATTTTAATCTACTCTGTATAATTTAACCTGGGCTACTAGCAACTGTCACAGGAAAACCTCATTTCAGCAGATCTGAGTTTTCTCAGCATGCCACAGAAACTCCCCAAAAGCACAAGGGCTGATGGATGTGTGTACATGGTGCTGCCTGCTCCGCTGACTTTCTCGCATTGCAAGTGTCTATCAGTGAGCATGTCCCTATCCTCTCCCATGAATGGGTAAACTAGCAATGAAGTATTTGCAACTTCCAGACGTTGAACTTTCCCTCTGAGGAATGATCTTCCCAAGAGCTGAATCATCAGTGTCTCCCTTAGTCAAGTTAGGTCATGGTGTTGGCACAATACTTTTGATACTAGGAATGGGAATGAGATTACTCCTTAATGTCACTCTGCTGTTAATTAACGAGCCAGGGAGATTAGTGCCATTGTTTCAGTCTCTGTTGAGTTAGCACAAGATGCTTTAAGTTTATCTCTCCCAACCCGCTCTTTTTATCACTGCTGGGACCCGTAGCCCCCTGGAGGCCTGATCAGCGAAGGCATCGAAGGCATCACATAATACAACTTTCTCATGCCTTGGAGGACTTCCTGTCTCCGTCCAGGATATTAACTGAGTGCAGGAGCAAACACCCAGGCGGCCCCACAGAAAGATGCTTGTAGCCCAAGCCCTTGTGCTTATGGATGTGACTGGACAAAGGTTGTTGCCTCTGGAAGGTGTCCATTATACAGGCTTTGTTTTAATCACTGATTCCAAGCTGGTGAGTGTTGCATCAGTCCCACTGCCCATTAAATACCCCACTTGATTGCAAGGAAAATGTGAACGTTTCACCCGGCAGGAATCTCCTGAATGCTTTAACTTTTCATTTTTAATATATCCCAAGATTTTTTTTTAATGCCATAATAAGCCAACCCTCCTTTGGTTTTTTTTCTTCTGTTGTTCATCTCGATGCCCACTCACCCAGTCATCTTCCATTCCTCAGTTTACCACTGGCACCTGTAATGATGCTGCATTGCATAGCTGCGAGCTGTGTGGCAAAGGCTTTCGCTTGCAGCGAATGCTCAACCGTCACATCAAGTGCCACAGCCAGGTGAAGAGACACTTGTGCACCTTCTGTGGAAAAGGCTTCAATGACACCTTTGATCTGAAAAGACATGTCCGGACCCATACTGGTGAGAATGCGTTCCCTGGGGACTCACAGGAGGCTCTGAGGAGTAGGAGGTGGGAGGAGGGGTGAGATGGAACAAGGACAAGGAGAGGGTGAGGGTAACCTGGCAAGGACATAATACAAAGCCCAGGTTAACAACATTTGCAAAAAATAGTGGGGTTGCAGCGAAGGAAAGGGGAAGACATGAGTGTGGATAGAGAAGAATCCTGGGAATGATGAAATCTGAGAAGAACTAGTGAAATCTATGTGAAGTAGTGCCGGGTGCGTGGCCTGACATCCAGACCCAGTGTGCACAGCCACATGCTGCAACGCCTGGGTAAGGAAGATAACCTGTGTGGGATAACCCACCTGGGATAGCAAATCACTGCACATTATTGTGAGACCAGTGCACAGGGACAAGCAGAGGCAAGAGGTGGATGAAAGTGCTTTTGCCCTCTAGAGGCAGTGAGCAGCAGTTTCCCGGTTGTTTTTTTTTGCTGTTGAGAACCTTCCCCGCTGGCTATTTCACGGGATGGGGTTGTGGCTTGATTTTGGCATTGTCTGGAGAAACCAGAGTGTTGTTCATGCTGTGCCTGCAGCTTCTTTAGGGAAACTAGGCAACACACCTGACTTCTGCTAACCCTGCATGCTGCATCCCTTCCTGATTTGGGCTACCAGATCCTCCAGCTCCCCTTTGGAGCTGTTTCCTTCTGCACGTCCAACCATCCAGATCACTTTGGCCACTGGCCTAAACCATTTTTATTCATGTGTCATGTGGGGTCACAGCATGCATTGAAAATTAGGAGCAGTGGGTTGAAAATCACCTGGCAGCAGTTCCTGCTCTTGCTCTTTGTATGGCTCTCTCAGTCTGGAGGGGTATGGTTTCTGTGGCCAGTCTGCTGTGGATTGAGCTCCCGAGTCCATCCCAAATAGTGGCCGTTATGTTTCTTTGAACTGGATCTGTTGCCTCAAATCCAGCTCACTGGCGCAGAAGTGCTTATCCCATCCTGGAGCAGGGAGAAGGCTGCCATTTTGATTTGCTTCCTTTTTCTTGGTGGAATTAAATAAATATCAACCCCCATCCTCACCAAGTGCGATACTTTCTGGCAGGTCAGGTTGGCTGTGCTCAGCAGGCTTTGACTTTGCACTGTTGGGCACCCAGAAGATGCATCCACCACATCTCACAGGCACATTCCATCTTTCCAAATGTGTGGTTACCCAGTGGGAGCTGGAGACTGTGTGGGCTTGCTCTGCAGTGCCCTTTCTTTGGCTTAGGCAACATTAACCAGGCAAACTGCGAGAGGTGACACAAGTGTAATTAGTAGGAAGGAGCTGTTTCTTAGCAGTAGAGCAACAGAACTCACAAAAATGATGCCCATTTCAATGGGAAGGCATTGGCTGGAACCAATGTTTTGGGCTAGTTTGGTTTGTTTGCAAAGCTTTCATGTGGAAAGTAAAGCTGCTGGCTGTGAGCAGGGGGCTGCCACTGGGATATGGCTGAAGTGGGGAGTCAGTGCTTCTAAAAGAAGTGATTTTTTGATCTGTACCCTCATCCTTTGAGACTGAGAAACTAAATCCAAGACAGTCTCTGTTCAGAAGCTGTGGCAGGTAGGGTTGAAATCTCTTTGCAGAAGTGGAACCAATTTTGTGAAACACTGGAAGGGGAGATCTTTTTACTGGACAGGAGTGAAAACCCTGGAAATGTGAAATCTTGGGGTTAGACTCTCCCCAAATTTACTAGATGAAATCTGCTGTCACTGTTTCTCCTCTCCATTTTAAAACCGGGATGAACACACACATTCACGACATTTGCCTGGTGCCTTGGGTGATGGCAGGGGTGAGGGCTGGCTGCAGAAGTGGTACCAATAATGCATTGGCATGTATCTTTTTCCAGGCTGAGATACGGCATCTTTGAAAGCAGTGACCTTCTTTATATCAAAATTGGTTGTTGCTCAGGAAAGCTGAGCTATATTTGAATATTAAAAGAAGGCAAATGGGCTGGAAGTGGTATTGTGGGCTTTATTTTGTAGCTACAGGTGATCATCTACGTGTGCTTTAGTGGGTGTGCCTGTTTCAGTGGAAACTGTCATGCAGTGTTTGAAATGAGACTGTGCAACAGTAGTGTCAGAGAGGGTAAAAGCATCCCAGTCTAGCTTCAGGGTATGAGCAGACCGAAACATAAAAAAGTATCTAAGATACATGGCAAAAGAAAATTTTAAGATGATTCCTAAGTGATGAAGAGGTTCCCACAGCCCTGATGGGCTGTGCCATCCTGGCACTATCCTTTTTGTGCTTGTATGTATGCCTGTGGACCACTTAAATCTAATTGCCTTCAGATGAGCATAAAACTGCACCCAAACTACTGTTTGTAAAAAGTACATTTTTGTGCGTGGATCCTAATGAAGGCTTGGAGTTTCTCTCCAGTTGCAGTTTAATGGAACTGAAGCAGTCTCACAGCAGTAGGCGTTAGGAAACTTCAGTGTTGATAGTTAAATCCGGTGCACTGGGATAACCACTTTTTACAAGACTTGCAAAAACGCAGTCGAGGTGCTGCTTATTGGAACTTCTGTTTAGCTTGGATTTTTGGTAGAAGTATCAGCGACTGAGCAGTAATGTAACACAATGCAATTACAAAGTTACTGAATGGATACACGTGCTTTGCACATTCCTGCCTGGCTCACCGTGGGTCTGATCTTCCAGACCCTCATCTCTCACCTTCTGTGGGAAAAAGAGGTTAGGTAATGCCTTGTATCAATTTTAGGGCTGGTCTTTGCTTGAAAACTTACTGATCTAGTCTAGTAAGTAAAATTCCAACTGGTTTAGGTTCTTTCAAGTGTTGCTTAATCCTCAGCTATTTAAGAACTGGAAGGTTGTTAAATCACTGTTGATTGGTGGTAAAATGTATGTCCTTTACTGCTCAGTATTTCTTAATGTTGGTTGTCTGTACTGAGTGAAATTGCCTGGGCATTCAAATCACAAGCCAGCTCCTTCTCCCTCCTCTGGAGACACACAGACTTATTTCACAGAATGACAGAACATGCTGAGTTGGAAGGGACCCACAAGGATGACTGAGTCCAACCCTTCTTTCATCTTACTGCTTTTCTCTTCTAGAATTTGAGCTTGTAGTCTTAGTCATCAATTCTATATTGTACAAAAGTGCCCTTGCTCCTTTAAAGCACTGCAATAGCTGGACATGCACACTGGGCTGCCATTCACTGAAGCCTCAGTAAGTTTTGCTCACTAAAAAGAGAAAAATCAAAATCTTACTGAGATAGAAGTTTTCATTCATTATAAAACCCAAAATGACACGTTAGCTGAAATTTTTACTTAATCACAGGATTTCAAAAAGTCAGGGGTCTAAGAGTGAGTTTTGCAAGAGCTCTAAGGCTTCTTTAGGACCAAAGCACAGTTGGGCCTGTTATCCTCAGCGTCTGCCTACACCTTTTCAAAACATTTCTATGTTTTCTATGCCCGAATATGTCAGCCCATTCCTGAAAATCTCAGCCTGAAATCAGGATGTTTTATTTAGACAGGTAGTTTTATTTAGACAGCTAGTAGCTCCCTGCTGCTAGGTAAGTGCTCAGTAGCTGCCAGAGCCTTGCTCCTAAGGCAGCTGTAAGTAACGTAAATCAGAACGGTCTTTTAATGTTGCAGGAATTCGTCCTTACAAATGTGAGGTTTGCAACAAAGCCTTTACTCAGCGCTGTTCCCTGGAGTCCCACCTCAAGAAGATTCACGGCGTGCAGCAGCAATATGCCTACAAACAGAGGCGAGATAAACTTTACGTGTGCGAAGACTGCGGCTACACGGGCCCCACGCAGGAGGACCTGTACCTGCACGTCAGTAACGTTCACCCTGGAAGTGCTTTCCTGAAAAAAACCTCAAAAAAACTTGCAGCAGTTTTGCAAAACAAACTGAGCCCTGTCCTGCAGAGGAACTCCAAGGATGATGACAAAGATGAGTAATGAAGTGGATCACAGTGGTCTACAGGAATGAAGTTTACATGTAGGACGATATATATATATATATATATATTATTTTTTTAAAAACAATTTTGAAAAACGTACCTGAAATTAAAGGGATTCTTTAGTGATGGGGACTCTCTTCTTGTTGGTAGAACCTCAACTGGAAAAGAAATATTCCCATTTATGATGGAAACATCAGACTTTTTTAATCTGGCCAATAAAAATGGAAAGCTTGGAGGAGGCTGTCACCTGTCACATGGAGTATTTACTGGACTGATATTTGGGCAATCTGTCTTCTGTTTCAGCCCTACCACACATCAGCTGCCACTGACAAATAAGTTCACCTTTCTCTGTGTATTTTGTAAAGCTAATTTCTGTTACCTCCTGTACAAATTACTTTTGAGAGGTTTGAGTGAAAAGTGCCAGATAAGAACAGCTACTAGTACATTGTTCTATGCAAATTTAATTTAAGTGCCTTAAGAACAGGAGTACATTGTATTGGTGAATAAGTTGAAATGTGCAAATAACCTTAACTCTGCCCCCTATGCAATAGCCAACAATTTATCCAAGTGTGGTGCAAGGTGAGTTGAAACTTTTCTGAAAGGATGCAGAACTTTTTCCTCCCAGACTTTCTCTACTGGTAAATTACATTATTCCAAGCTAGACTTTTGGATTTGGTTTATGTATTTTAAGCCACAAACTTACTCTTATGTTTAGATGCAAGTAGAACCTTAACTCTGATGTGCTTGGACTTGTCATGCTTTGAGGATTATTACCACATCCTTTTAACATACATCAATATCAACCCAGAAACCCAAAGAAAACTTGAAGATAAGTATTCTCTGTCAT
Organism: Pseudotriccus pelzelni; assembly: GCA_035584735.1. Classification (NCBI taxonomy): domain Eukaryota; kingdom Metazoa; phylum Chordata; class Aves; order Passeriformes; family Tyrannidae; genus Pseudotriccus; species Pseudotriccus pelzelni. The sequence continues at coordinate 9,854,007 of JAWMRA010000113.1, read as the reverse complement.
GATGAAATGCAATTTTGTCCTTATTTTAGGGGGGGGAATGTTTGGAAATATTTTTTGTTTTATAATCAAATGCTTCTTCACTAATACAACAGAGCAGTGCAGTGCAGTGAAAAGAGGGACTTAACATCTCTGCTTCGTGAGATCAGTGCAAAACTGCAGGCATGAATGTGGCTGCTCATCTGTATCCACTGTCAGTTTAGAAGGCTCCTAGTGAGACTGATCCTACTGGGGAAGGATGTGACGATGATGATGATGATGGACTGGTGCTACCTCTCTGTGCTTTTGGATTTCTGTAGTCCCACTCCACCTTCTATTGACCCAGGACAGTTAAGAGGGTAGCCTGTGGAGACTACTGAGTGTGAATTTAGAGATTTAAAAAAAAAAAAAAAAGCTATACCTTTGGGGAGGATATGCTATATTCTATATATGTTGAAACAACAGCTGAAATTAAGCCACCTAAAACACAGAGTCCAGCATAGCCAAAACTTTCATTGTCGTTACTGCTAAAATGAGAGATTCTGAGCAATTTTGCAAGAATTGTAGAAAATCTTTTCAATTGGCTTCGGTTTTCTACAGGCATCTGCTTGGGTTTTTGTGGGGAAAAGATTCTAAGGATTCTAAAGCATTCCTAATGATATTATTATTTTATTCAGCACAACTGTCGGTGCTTGGGACCTTGAAAGCAAGGATAATAAAGTGATGCTACTGTGTTAAGAAGAAACTTGTCATTCTGTGTTAACAGGAAAGCTCGCAGAATAATAAATGTGAAGTTGCTGGTGAAACAGCATCTGAGGCCCAGCTAAGGAAAGTATTAACAGCTGGTTCAGCCAGTTGTGCTGGTAAGACTCCTCCATAACCTGCTCAGTGAGGCCTCAGTCATGAAACCATTGAGTTCTGCTCCAGGGTGGGACTGTTTAGGACAGTCCATCTGAGCAGTTCACCCAACTGCACAGGATTTGTGTGCTCAGCTCTGCTGAAACCTCAGTTCTTACGCTGGTGCAGTGGAGACAGGGCTGAAACCCTCCCTCTCCAACTAGAGAGAGACACATTTTGTGTTTGTACATGTATGCATGTGCTGTTTTTTAACCCCTCCTGTAGCACATACTGGTTTTGATCTCCATCCTGTATCACTGCCAGAGCACATCCCTGTTGAAAGAACCACAGGCACATTGAGGTGGTCACAGAAAGCACTCGCAGCAACAGAGAAAGGGAGCAATTAACAGTGCACAGTAAAAAATCCTTTCTGGATGGAGAGCAAAGCTCTGAGAAGCTGGACGTTGTAGCTGAAGGAACTGCTCTGATTGCCTGGCAGGTTTTTCTGCAGAGGATAATGTCTTGGGCACATCAATTTAACAGTCTGGCAAGTCAGTTCAAACTGGACACAAAGTGGGTTTGGGTTTGTGTGACGCTAGCAATGGCCACCTGCCAGTTTGTTACAGGACAAACCAATGCTAGCCTGTGCCACTACAGAAATGCTCCAGAACTCACCCAGAGATGCCCGAGGCAGCCAGGCTTTCAGAAGTGCCAGACATGAGTGACTTCCACTGCTGCTGTCTTTGAAGGTTGTCTGTGTCTGGCTCTCTCAGGGTACAGACTCAGTCAAGACTTGATAGGTTTACAAACCAACATTGCTGGCAGCCTTCCACAGACAAGGCTTTTGTTAAACAAAGAAACACAGATGAAGCCAACAGGTGCCCCACACTGCCCAGGCTCCGGACTTGTCCTTATTTGTTAGGGAGCAGGATGAGGTTGAACATTTACATGGTTCAGAGACATCTAATGGCTGTGTGATGATGGAAAAAGCAATCCCACCCAAACATTGCCCAGTTGTTCCCCACTAGCATGATCTATCAAATCCAAATCAACACAGGGATTTCAACCCATTTTATCACCTCCTGCTTCTGCCCAGGGATCTTACTTCTTGCTTATGCCCACCCTCTTTGTATCCATGGAGCTATCTTTCACGGAAAACTGACAGTATTGAGTGACACTGAACCATCCACTTGCTAAAATTCTGTGATGTGGGAAGACACTTGTAAAACAGGTAGAACTTCTGAGAGCTTGTGCTGTGTCTTCCTGGTTAGTCATCTCTGAACCCAGTTTTTCCATCCCCATGGTTGGACTTTTTAGATAGAAATCTAATTAAGCACAGAGTAATCATAACATCACTAGACCAGGTTTGAGTAAGTACTATTATAACTAAGTTTCATTGACATGTTTCCATGGATCAGTAATACGGAGGAGCACCAGCTTAGCACTATAGCTATTTAAGTTTCTTCAGCAGGAAGCCTGTCCATTTTTTTTTTAGGTATCATTCTGGCTGATTTTTTTGAAGCTTATAGGTTGGTCATATTTTTATTTGTAATCTACAGTGTTATTGTGAAAACTCATACGTACAATTCAGACAAAACAAAGAGAATGAGCGAAAAAGCTTTCCAGGTGTGCAACACACAAAGCAATACTGCCTGACATCATCAAGGCTTAATCTGTGTCTTACAGACTTGATTTTATAAGCTTAAAAATTAACTTCTGTTTCAAAACATTTGTTCACAAACTTATTTGAAAGAAAAACCAAAACAACAAACATACACAGAAACCACCCCCCAAAAGCCAACCAGGAGCTCTTCATTCCTCAGAACGCCTGGCTTCACAGCCACAAGCTTGCTTTTATACAAGAACTCACCCACACTGGCGTACAATCTCACTTGACACTGGAGATCCTTCCATCTGGGTGGGCTCATTGTTGGCTTAGACCTACATGAAGTCAGGAGAGCTCAAGGCAGTTGCAGCCTCGGCCTGCACAGAGCTCACAATCCAAGGTACAGAGCCCATTTCCGAGTGCTCTTCTGCGGGCTGTGCAGGCTGTGTGTTAAGAAACCTGCAGGAGGAACCACTACTGGTAGCCAAACTCCCCATCTTTCAGAAAACTTGCTGGAAATTTCCAAGAGTATCCTTTACAATTCTGCTCCTCTCTTACCGAGCCACTTCTGTTAAAATATCACTTTGCTGTAATATTTTAAACAAGAACTTTCATTATAATTCTTAGCACAGGTTTTCCAGTTGTCATAAAATCCACAAATAGTAACAAGCCTGTTAATAGAGACCTTTGACATGAGCAAGAACTAAACTGACTAAAACCCAGTCTGCTATATCAATTTCTTTGTCATTTGCATTTCTCTCAGCTCAGACAATGCAGATGTTCTTTTGCTTTAGTTCACCAACCATTTTTGAAGTCTTAGTTCTGCAACAATTTTTTTTCTCAAAAATTATCAAAGAAGCATGACTTGATTGAACAGTTTTACTTGATAATAAAAACTTTATACAACCTGAGGTTTATAGAAAACTCTGTGTGGGAAAAACACAGGCTAAATAAGTTGACTTTGTCCTGCACGGACCATTGAAGTCACCTACAACATAAGCAAATACATATTCTCCATTCAAAATTCACATGTGGGGTTTTTTTTTTTGGTGGAAAAAATACCCCGATGGTAAGAAATTAGTCAAAGTTATTTAAAAAAGAATATAAATTAAAGTGGTGTACTTAAAAGATTCTTCCTTTGTCCCTGTACTCAGACCACTTGCTGCTTCTTAGATTCCTCTCAGTTTCTGTCCATGTACTCTTCAAGGCGCAGAAGCCACTTATTCCAGTACTGCGAGCACAGATCAGGATCCATGAAATGTGGATGTGCAGGGGAGCCGTTCTTATAGGCAACCACGATGAGCCCACAGCGAACCTACATTCAAAAACAGAGGGCTGTCAGAAATTCAACATTCAGATAGAATTGTAAGAACTAAACCTCACTACAAAACATCATCATAACATATACATATGTCTCTTAAATAAGAAATGGGGAATAAAAAAGGGAGAATAATTCATCATAAAATACTTGTAGACTAACATTCAAATGCTCCAAAAACCCAGACTCCAAAGCTCCAACCAGAGGACGTGAACTTTGAGTATGACTGATATTTAAACCTTGCAGATGGTGGTAAAATTCCCAGTGACTGATGAGGTTTTGCCTGGGGCCATAAAACCAGACTGATGCACTCTCTAGCATCAGTCTGAATGGAAACAGTTACTTAGATACATTCGGATATTTTTCATACCTGACAAATCCAAAATCCCAAATCCCAAACAGCCAGCGGTAGTGGGGGGCAGGACGCTAATAGCAGAACTGCCCACTTCTCGCTCTGTAAGGATCACGTCTGTTAAGTGCTTGTATTTACTGGCCTCTACACTCTTCTCCTGCTCCTTCCTATTCTTGACACCAGTAAAAACCACACAGAACAAAGCCAAGTCACTCTGAGTTCATCTGACCTCCTAAGACTGTGAGCTTCCCTTGGTCCCACTGAGCACGTCCTTAAAATCACTGAAAATACACTGATGACAGCCAAAGGCAGGAGCATTAGCAGGAGTAGCAGAATTATTTCACAGTATGTTACTGAACCTGATCTAAGACTGGGCTCCTTTGTTACAAATCCTACCAACAGTTCCAGGTTCTAAAGGCAGTAGGTAGGGAGGAATGAAGATGACGTGGGTGCTGCTGCTTGTCTTGGCAGGTAGCAGGCCTACTGACCTGGAAGTCATAGTTGGCGTCATGATTTATGGCTCCAATATATGCTGCAACCTGTAATGGGTTGTCATAGGTATTCTCCAGAAATGGCTTTGGTTTCTCTGAAGTTTTCCAGTCAATCACACACAACTGGCCTCTGCATAAGAGGACAAGACAGGACAATGGTTTAAACTTAAGTAGTCATAAGTAAGAAATAAGGGACGAGACAGCACATAAAGAGTTATCACTCTCAGCCAGTTTCACCCTGATGTCATATTGCTCATTCTTATGTCTAAACATTTCTCTTTCACACTGGCAATTCAGATCTCAAAAAACACACTAATACCTGCTGCAGTTCCTGGCAAATGCTGACAATCAGTTAACCCTGTCCCACTCATACCCGTCTCCAGTAAGGAACTCTCCACAAGAAAAAAAAAAACCAGCACTTCTGTCATCAGGTTCATCCAGGGGAGCTAATCTGTTTTGCTGGTCCTGGATATCTGTCCAGCTTCCCCCCCCCAGCCACTCAACAACATACCAGCTGCAGCCTGGGACACGGCTTCCCATACTCCACAGACATTACAGGTGCTTTAGGGTAGAGGAATCTCACCGATACTTCGCCACACAGTCTACCAGGCCCAGATACTGAAGGGTCTCGTGATGAACTCCACTCTCCAGAGCTTTCACTTCGCTGATATCTTCTAAGACATGTTCCACACTTGATAAGTAACCAGAAATAACACCATCTTCCCTCTTCTCCTTAATTGCCATCTCTTCAGACAGGAATATGGATTCCAAAGCTGAATGAAAGAGCTCTCCTTGGAGGAAAAGATCTGAGAAAAATAGGAAAAAACATATTTTAGACACTACTTTAGATTCATATTCTACAATGCAGCTCTTAAACATGTCCTGTTTTTTGTACTAAAAACTTGAGGATATAGGGAGACAGAAAATAAATTGCCAACTGTGAAATTAGTATCTCTTATATTAATGTTACTTTATTTTTTTAGTTTCACTAATTACTTAGAAACAAAATATGAGTTTTAATTTATTGTATTCAAAAGCATTTGTGAATTTCTAGGAATTAAAAACATTTTTGGCTGCTTCTGCTGCACTTGCTTATTCTGCTGTATCGGTTCATTTGAATGGAACTCATCTCCTGAAATGAGTGGGCATAGTTCTAGGAGCAAGGGTTTATCTCAGAAATGATTCCAAGAAAGATAAATTTTCAACTGTTATATAAGGTTTGTTATGCCACCTTATCTACTGAAGTGCTTAGTAATTAAAAAAACATAATCACAGGATATTAGTTTTTAAAAGCATAATAATTCATGTAAGGAGCACTCAGGTATTTATCAGCCTGGCTACTTACTATCCCCTAAGTCCTCCCAGATACCTGTCAGTCCTGCAGCTTGGAAGAAGTCACCTTTGTATGTCTTATGAAATGAAAACCTTTAAATGCAAGGCAATTTCAAGGAAGAGGCTGCATACACTGAATAAACTAAACAGGTACTGAAAAACTTCACCATAAATAGCAGGACATACTGGTTTTTAAACACTCCAGATATGATTTCAAAATGCCCATTTCCATCTTGTTACAAAGTAGCTTTGTATCTGCAAAGAGGCTCAGTAACATCAGCTAGAAAATATCTGTTTGTAAATGGATACTGGCAAATAGAGAAATACAGTAGAGGCAGCCACAATGAAGTAAAGGATGTCTGCAGTCTAATTCTAATTCTCTTTTCCCACAGATTTCTAATCCATTTTAATGGTTCTAGAACAAAGACCAGAGCTTAGACTCATTGATAACAGGTACACTCACAACATGCTCTCATGAAACAGAAACAACTTAAAAGGATTTCCAAAATGCTTGAACTGTAGGGCCCGAAACTGCCGCTGCATTAGAATATACCTGCCAGTTATACTCTACTGCTTCTACTTTGCAGTCGCACTGTGGTTAGACTTACTTTTGGTATACTCTGCAAAACCATCTTTTCCAAGTTCCACTATCATTTTCTGCTTCCATCTTTCTAAATAAAAGACTTGCTGTGGAGAGAGAGTTTGTTGAAGAATATGGGTAACACTGGGCATTTTCGTTTTTTGTAACGTGATTTTCCTGGGGTGGTTTGAATCACTGTTGAGAGGGAGAATTCTCTTGTCGGGGTTTATTAAAGGAACCCAGTTCTTGGGAGTCTTTGTCCCAGCTTTAACTGGAGGTCTGTGTTTATGTGGTGGCCCATATAACAAATTGTCTTCTTCAAATAATGTCTCTGGTGTTTGGGCGCTGGTTTTGTAAGATGTAACAGAGTAGACCAAGTTCTTGTACTTTTCTTGGTCAACTTGTTCGTAACTGTTTGCTTTTTTCTTTTTACTATAAGTACATGCAGAAGTAGCCAGACATGTGTATGGGAACTGCTTTTGACAAAATGGTATTTGAAAAAGCATTTCCAGTTTCCCTGATTTCCTAGACAGTATCTGTAGGAATTGCATTCTGACAAGAAGTGTTTGTGAATGGGTAGGGTTTTCTTTCTTCCCCCTGTGGAAAAAGACATTTGTGAATTCGAGTCATAAAACTTTACCACCATCTTATTTTTGCCCTTGGCCAAAAAAATAATTGCTATAATCAAAGTGTCCCAATATACTTGATGCCACCAAAACATTTTCAGATAAATAAGAGAAAGAACCAATAAGCAATGAAAAGAGGAAATGGTCCTGAAAAGAACAGGTGCTGGTCTGCAAAATCTGAAACAGGGCAAGCACATAAGGATGTTGCAAGTAGCAAAAGCTTCAGCAGAGGACATTCCTACAGGAACTGTATCATCACTGCCATGAAAGTAGATACAAAATCCAGCTCTGCCAAAAACAACCCTTCAGAAGAGGGAGGGTGAAATAAAAAAAAAGCTACGTGGAAGAGAATGAAGCAAATCTATTGCTATGAGGTTTAAAAACTTTATAGTGAATGCCCAGCTTAAAGGGGACTGCTGTGGGTACAAGGTATCTTATGGAGAATAAACCCATGTTTTTCTTTTGTAGGAGAAAGCAGACAGCAGCAGTATATACTGACTATTAAGACTAAGAAAGCCAAAAGAAAAACCATATGTACTTCAAATATCTTCAGACTCAGAGAAATCTTTTACAGTTCAGAATAAAATACAGAAGTATTTTTCTAAACCGAATTTCAAACATAGTTGTGTTTTAAGACACTTACAAAATTTAAAAGCAAGAATCAGCAATACGGTACTGCATTGCAACTGCAGTGCTAAGTCCTAGGAAAGTTTTTGCACATGGATAAAATGTAATACCTGCATAGTGGCATTTCACTCAACATTAAATACATGAAGAATTGAGGCCCTACTCTCCTACTGAAAGTTATCTGCTTACCATTAGAAAGTTCCCTGCCAGCTACCTTCAGCATTCCTTTCCAGACAATACTTTCATGTTATTCTTTTCCTTCCCCACACTCCTTACACAGCACTTCACACACTGCCTGAGCTGTGTGCGCCACAGGAAACAAAAATGTACTATGGGGAATTATTTTGTATGGACAGATCCCATGCTCGTGCACAGCTGCTGTGGGGGTGCAGGCATCTGTCACACAGAACACTTCCCAAAAATGGGTTTGTACTGGCTGCAGCTGATTAGAGCAAAGCTTCTCATAGCAAAAGGCTGAGACCTTGGACTTGGGTTCCATGAATATTGTTGTTCATCTGTAAAGGACAAAACCATCCAGCTGTACAAATTTAATCAGGAGTAGGCAGATAACACCGCTTTTTTTCTTTACTGGCCTTACATTTTCACACTGACTTTGTATGGTCCAGGCAAATAAAAACTGTTCTGTAACCTGATGGCATGCGACCTGATACAAAGTATCCTCTCAAAAACAAATCCAAACCGGAAAACGCAGTAAGAACTTTGTGTCATGTAGCCGTAGCACTTGTGACCCAGTACCAGGTGCCCTACAGCCAGATGTGCCATCCTGTTGTCGGATGGTCTCAGTCTTTAGTAAGGGCTTCCTGTAATTATGAGGCATATCAATTGTAACAGTTAATGATTTTAAAACTGCTTCAGGGCCCATAAGAGAATAATAGAGGAAAATAATGACAGTACCAACTGGTTGGTTCTGCTACTGATTTTTTACAGTCTGCTTAGACATAAAGCAAGCCACCTCACAAGGGAAAAACCTTACCAGTTAAGATACCTTGAATGCGTCACTTCCGTCTTTTAATCATTACATTATAGTTAATATCAAAGCAATTCTAAAACTGCTCTTCTTATCCAGCAGAACTGGGCTGGGTGGAGTTGCACTTGTTATCTCATTTTTCAATACTGAACAGCAAGAATGGACATGATCATCTGAGCATCCTCTGACCTTCAGATTCCTGTAAAAACTACTCTCCTGCCTGCACAAGAGAAAAGCATAGTTAGGTGCGCTAAGAAAGGACAAATCAGACAACTAAAACCATTTTATTGCCACAAAAGTATGGAAGTTCTGCCAAAAAAACAGAACCACCTGCTTTAGACAGTTTGCACAGCAAGCAGTTGGACTGTGTGTTTTGAAACTTAAGTCCTGCCCTGCTTCATTTCATGGACGTGTGAGGAAGTTTTACAAATTTTTGTGAAACATAACCAAATGTTATGTTTCCTCTAATTTCTTAAATGATGTCATAAGCTCAGCTTGCTAGAAATTTGTAACAGCATAAAGAGGTAGTTTTTACATTAAACATGTTTCAATTCTTCAGTTCACCTTGGGTTTTCAGTCAGTGAATTTTGTCTTCAGTATTACTGCCAATTGTTTCAATAAATATAAGAAGCTCCCCACGTTTTGTCATTTCACTATCGCAAAGCAGCTACAGCAGGATTTGCAGCAACTCATTCTTCTCAGAGACTATCACATTTTTAATAGGTTTTTCAGTGTTAGAATGGGATTGGTTACCTGGCAGAATCTGCCCTTTGCTAAAAAAGAAATAATGAACGATGGTATCACGTTTCAACAGATGTCAGTTTGCTGGAGGAGGTAACAGAAAAACAGTAGAAGCAGCAAAGAGATACATAAAGGTGAGGCTTTAATACTGTAAGAAAATTTTTTTCATCTTAAAAAGCAGTGTAAAAAATCCTCTCTTGGCATTTACCTCTAAATAAAGCTATGATTTAAAAGAAACCAGGAAAAATATATTCTTTTTCCAATGTAATAGTGTCCAAGCTTGTACTTCTTGGGCTATTGTTTGAAGACCATTAACATGTGCATTAATGGTCATTGTGTATGTGCATTAATCAGAACAGAATAAATGTTGGGCCAATGACTGTGTATTTGTTACATCAGCCACAGCACAAAAGAAAAAGCTTATTCTGGGTTTTTGTCAGCTGCAGAAAGCAAGATGATACCTGATTCAGCATAAAGTTCATTTGAAGTAAGCTGCCCCCTCAACATTTTTTAAGGAATAAATTTATACCAGATCAGTGTTTTGAACCCTGGAGCTATTGAAATACAGAATATTACAAGCCCTAGACCTAATTAACAACACTGATGCAGTGCTTCAATAACTAGTATAAATTTTGATTTAACAGCATATATTATGCTGGAATAATACCTGTGGAAATGTTTGTGCACTCTATGAACTGAACCACCAGGAGAGTTTGTCCACTGCTGTCCTGTTTTATAAAAAGAAAGAGGTTCTAGGATTGCTAAGAAATAAGGAACGCTGGTGTCCAGCTAAATAAAGAATCGTGTGTCTTTCAATAAATCACAGTGGCATTTCTGTGCAAATAACTTACATTCACAAGAAAGAAATGGAGTTCGAGTGGTTTGGATCTACTCTCACCTCCAAAGAACAAAATTTAATTGATATTTCCCTCTGGGGAAGTGTCTCCCTTCTCTCTGAAAGGGTTTGTGGTTGAAGACTGGCAGAATTGCTTCAAGTGTTGCATGATAAGCCACACGGGAGAACTGAACACATACAAAACAACCTGGAGGAAAGAAAAGGGGGAAAGAGAAGGAGGACTTAACTTTCCCCAGTAAGTTGACTTTGCAGCTCCAACAATAACTGAGCTAACAAAACTAAGTAAATTTCTTCCCAGATAGGAATAAGTCGCTTAGCAGAAGACAATCAAAAGGATTACTTAAAAAGTTCACATCTATAAAAACCTACCTCTAATGATGGTTTCGGACAACAACCAGCATGGCTTTTTCTCCACAGTCACCTGTCCAGCAAACAAAAGCACCAGTTTACTCCAGAGATAATAAGAGCGAGCCCCACTAAACACAGCTCTATGGATCTGTTGTCCTGTGTCCCTAACTCCAGAACAAATGCACTGATGAAGGTGTAACTTTAAGTTAACATCACAGGCTTTTCTCTTGAATAAGTGTTACTAAGTGATGTAGAAAGGCAACAGTACCCTATATGCTCTTTTTTTTCTGGCTACAACTAATAAGGCAGGGCTTTGACAGCCGTATCACTTTTACAACTTTATACACTTGCTCAGTCCTTGCCCCCAACGTCTCCTACTTGGTTCCCTGCAGTTTGTAAAGTAAATTATTGAACCTATCCAGGTTAAAAATACACCTTCCTCTTTCAGGAAGTTTAGAGCATGGAGAGAGAAAATTTAGCAACCCAGTTCAAAGCATAAGCCCACAGAACTACCCTGGAAAAAGTTCAAGCTTCGTTCCCAGCTCAGCATTGGGAATGAAATTAGTGGGAAACAGGGGTGTAACAGGACGTCAGCGTTTCTGGCGATCTGTGAGAGTCGGGCTAACACCGGCGACCAAGCGCTCTCTAGCAGACAGACAGCGTTTCTACACCGGCACCAGGCGCCTGGAAACGCGACAGTGCCTGACAGCCCACCCTTGTGCAGGGCCTGTCTCTCGGATAAGTCACTCTGAACAACAACCCACGCTGGACGCGGGCACACCCAGCCCGCCACGGGCAGCCCGGCCATGCGGCCGGCTCGGTGACGCACCCGCGGGCAGGGCGGGGCGGGCAGGGCTCACCCGCCAGGGGTGCAGGTCGGGCCCGGCTCTCCCCGCTGTCGCTCGCCCTCACGACCCCCGGCCCGGCCCCGAGGCCCTCACGACGCGCGGGCCCCGCCGTTACCTCAGACGCACTTCCCGCCACCGCCGCGGGCACCAGCGCGCAGGCGCGCTCCGCCCGCCACCGCCTCCGCGCCCGCCGCGCCCTGCGCCGCCCTCCGCCTCATGGGAATTGTAGTTCTCCAGAGCCGCCTTCCCCTCGGCTGGAGCGCCCCGAAAGCTGCGAGAGGGGCGCGGCCGCTTTGTCTCGCTCTCTTCGGGTGTTCTTTGAAAGGCTCTGGGATAAACAAGCCCAATCTTATAATGCGAGGGAAAAAAAAGTACGGCGCTGTGCCGCCATCTTGGATGACGGCAAAGCGGCGCTCTGCCCTCAGCCCAGATGGCGGCCGTGCCGCGGGGGGTGTGGCGGCGGCGGCCCCGCCCCGCCCCGGGGTATAATGACGAGACGGCGGCGGGGAGGAGGACGGGTAGTGGGTGTTCGTGATTAGAGACATGGCTCTGCACGGCGGGGACGCGCAGGACAAGGTAAGCGGTCCGGGTGCGGCGGCGGCTCAGCCGGGCTGGCTCCGTGGGCTAAGAGCGAGCTCCCCGCTCCCTTTGCCGCCGGCAGCGCTGGGACAGTGACGGGGTTTTATTTCTGCTCCGTTTAGAGTTTGTTTTTTAAACGTTAGTTACCTTAGTCGCACTCAGCTCTCCCGAGGGCAGGCGGTCGGGGTGCCCAGGGTGAGCGTGAGGGGTAGGTCCTGAAGGAAGAGGCCCGGGGAGAGATCAGGGGGTGGGGCAGGATTAAAGCTGGGGTGGGAAGGAGGAGGAGGAGGAGGGAAGGGTTGTGCAGCTGCCGTGAGGCAGTGCGGGCTGCGCTCCTGGGCTGTGGCAGGAGCAGGGTGACAGCCAGGGCTCTGGAGCTGCAGGAACTGGGCCTCGGCAAGGGATGCAGGAGCAGGACCTGCTCATGAGGACCTGTCTCCGGGCGCTAGCGGCGAAGTGCTGTAGGCAATTGTGCTGCAGAGGGTTCAGCTTGCTCTTTCTCAGTGGGTCAGCTGCGTGGTGTGTCTGTGACCAGCCTTCTTGGTTGTGTGCTCTGGGTCAGCTCTCACATCAGCTGCGGTGCCTCTTTTCCTTGGCTATCACATCAGCAGCTGACTTGGTTTTCCTTTCTCTGTAGCAGTGATGGAAGCTGTAAGTGCCAAGGACCCTTTAAAGCAGCGTGGCATGTTACCTAATGTTCTCAGACTCTCAACTTCTCAGAGGAAATGCAAGTTAAAGCTAAAATAGGAACTTCGTGAATTAATGTGTATGCAATGTAGACAGTGATTGAAACTATTTTTGCTGCCTGGCTTAATCTGTCTAAACTACCTGATTTAATAACTATCCTCAACACACCTTGAATAGAAGGTAAGGCAGCCCTGTAACAGTCAGTGAGTTGCTTATTTGCCTTTCATGTTGTTGCATCTTAATGTAGTTTTGCATTGTGATTAAGCTTAGTTCACTTGTAGGAAGATGGCTTTGTTTCAGACTGTCAGGTGTGCTTAAGTCTCTTCAGTCTGTGTTTTCTCCAGCTTTTTGGCTTATGTATATTAGCTGACTTGAGGGCTAGAAATACACCGGGCTTGTTTACCAGTCTAGTAACTTCCTATAGGTAGTTTCTTTTCATGTCTTTCCCTTCCATATGAATCTTGTTTTGAAACAATCCTGATGCAGTAGAACAGATAAAAGTTTACAGATCAGGTGTTTCCTAGTAGATTGCTGGGAGCTGGTTAGTGCTTTAACCGTTTTCTGCTGCATGTGAAACTATTTGTATTAGAACGTCTGCCCTTTGAAAATACTCAGTGTGAGTCTTTATAGTCTTGCAGGATCTGCAGGTGATGGGTGGAGGGGAAGGTCAAATATCAACTCTCTTGCAGCAATTGGTAACTTTTGAGTGTGTATGTGCCTTTTTAACTTAGCAGGCAGGAGTATTGGGGGAGGGGAGAAATGTTCCCACGGTGAGGGTTGGAGTAGCTTTCAACTCTGATGTTCAGTGGACATAATATTAACTAGTTTGTTTCAGGTTTTAGGGCTGTCTTGGGATTCCAGCAGCACGGGGGAGGATAGGAATACTCCTGTCTTGTCTGTTCCTGTTTAGGTAAAGAAACAGCAACAGGGAACCGGTGTGTGGCCAGTAGATAAAGCCTGTGCCTTTCAAAAAAGCTTTGTTAGGTATTAACCTTGAATAGGAACCACTGGTAAGTATAAACTAAAAACTGACCCTGAGGTGGCAAAGCAGGAGAGGATCAGGATATGTAGGAAGAAGGGAGGGTAGGATAAGGGTGATTGGAAGTGCAGTGGGAAGGAAGGTGTAATCTGTCATGGGGGAGGAAAAGGCACTTCAGAATGTGAAGCGAGTAGTGGGACTGCCAAGCTAAGCTTGAGTAAGTACTCTGGTATTTCCTAACGTTGGTGGCTTGATAGTATTTTAAGGCTTCGTTCTGCAGTTAAAATGTTATAGATCAAAATACTGAGAGCAAATTTTGTAACCCCTCCTTCTCAAAGTGGAAGACAAAACGTTGTGTCACAGCCTGAGACTTGCTGTTATAACTCACAAGTGGTGATTCTCCATGCTGGACAAATTCTGCTACATGTTCTGAAAAGAGCAAGGGCATACTAGGTCTTGCCTATGCTTAGCAAAACAACTTCTTCTGCATGCTGCTGGGCCCAAAATCAAGTAGGGAGATGAACAGCTAGCAAGGTGAAAGCTATTGGAAAAGGATAATATACATTGGTTTGGACTGATGACAGAAGTTCAAGTCCGTGGAAGGTGAAGCCAGCGTGGTGAGGCAGTATTTCTGAGACTCTGGTGGCCAGCTCTGGCCTCACTGCTGGAGGGCAGCAAAATAATCTTGTGGATGCTGACTGTGGCTCTGGGGTTTGCTACCTTTGCACCACTTCCATTTTAGTCTGGTGTGCTGCATGTTACAGATGGCATGTGGGCTAAGAGTGCTCAGCCACAGGCCGTGCTCTACAGGCACACTACTGCAGCACAGTCAATTTGGCCTGCATGGCCAAAGCTGTTGCTTGAACCCTCAAGCTGATGAATCAGTGGGCTGGGTGGAGGTGTCCTATGTGCTGCTGGGTGCAGCAGGGTGAGCTAGCAAGGCTTTTGCTTGGAATATGGGATGTTTCTGAACATTATTCCCTCTGTGTTCTTCTGTAAGGAGGTGTGTGCCTCGGTTTCTGTAGAGAGTGGTGCAGGCATCCTGCTGTCAGGAGAGCCAAGTGATCAGGCCAGCTTATTGCACAGCCAGAGGCGACAGGTGCTCTGGCTATAGAGGCTGCCTTCTGCCTACTTGGCAAGCACTGGACTTGGTGAGGAATGCCATTTCAGTGGGACTAAATTGAACTGTTGTTCCCTATGTATTGGTGCTTTAAGCAAAATAATGAAAACCTTTATATCACTGGAGATCTACAGTCCAAAGTCCCAAATTTGGGAAAGCATTTTTTATAGCATAAGTAGCAGCATGAAGACTGGTTCAACTTTTCTGGCTGTTTGCAAGCCAGACTACTTCAGGACTGTTCATCTCAGTGTCAGAGATAAGAGCAAGCCTGTCACGAAGGCTTCAAAATTAAAACTTCACATATGCTGTGTTGGCTCTTTACTGCTGCATGTGTGCAGGTGTGTTTTTAGTACTTGACTGAAAGGAAACTTAAGCTACTTGTGCTGAATATGACTGAAATGTTCCAGCAATTGATGGTGCTAATATCTGCTGGCCAAATACTCTGCAAGTCTGCTGGTTAACTCCTTGGTGTTGAAAAAGGCCTTCTGGAACTGATTGCTTTGTATAAACTGCCAGAAAACATTGTGATCTCTGAGTGCTCTCTGGAGAGCACTTAAACTGGTTTAATTAAAAAGACTGTTCTGTAAAAAGTAATGGATTGTGGGTAGTGGCAGATGTAATGACTACTGAAGTCCTGTTTGTGGGCTGTTGCTTGAATGACAGCAGGGAGATGATCAGTAGGGGGAGAGGGTTTTTTTAAGGTACCTGACAATAAGCAGAAAGCTCTGACACGAGAGCCCTTGTGGAAGGGCTCCTTGTTCTTTCCAGGAGCCTGGGCTATGTGGAAAATCTCTGGATTAATCTGTCTTTGAGAACAAATACATATTCTTATTTCACCAGCAGTTGGATGTTGTACTCAGTTGCTTGCACTGGCAGATTCTTTTGTTAGAATGCAGAAGTAACACTGAGTCATCCAGAGCCAATGCTAAAACTGCAAAGGGTGTAACTTGAAAAGCTGCAGTTCAGGCCACTCAACAGAACTAAGTGGCTTCAGTGGATGAGGGCATTTCCCAGGGATGCCTGCAAGCATCAAGATGTGTTTGCATTTGGGTGAGGCCCGATCAGAAACTTAATGTCTGTCACGTAGAAGCCTGAGTAGCCTATGGTTGTCACTGAGTTGTACTTAAATGATACAACTCTTTTTGGTTTTTGTTTGTTTGTGGTTTTGGGTTTTTTTGTGGGTTTTTTTTTTTTTTTTAGTTTTTGGGTTTGTTTTCTTTGTTTCCCCCTCCGTAGCATCTCTAACCGGTAGGAAAAAAAAGTAAATGCTATAAAACTCTACCTGGATTGGGCACAATACTGTTCTCTGCTGTTTCCTGGACTATCTAGATCAGGTGTTTATCATGGTGTCCTGATTAATACTATAATATCTGCTTTTAGTCTTCTGGTCCTGAAACCTAGAAATGTTAATAACCAGTATGATGACTGTATGTTCTTCTGGAGGGCTCTGCTTGATTTAGTTGTTTTAATTTCCAGGTTAGACAGTTGTGGTGGACAGTACCTGTACTGAACAGGGCAAAGTTTTTCTTGAATCCTCAAGAAAGCCCAGGGATCCTGAAAGAAGTCACTAACAAGGCTGAGCCTAGTAGTGGGAGACATTGACTTCTGTAGTCATTGCAAACCAGAAGTGGTTTCTGAGAAAGAGAAATGAAAGTGGGAGTACTGTGCTGGGTTTGGGTGAATGTTTCAGTTTGCAGCCCAGCCCAGCTGTTTCCCCTCTGTGTGTCCTCTGTACCTATTTGGTCATGTGCTGCAGGTAAGGAATAAGCTCTTCCCAGCTGCTGAGCTTGGATTATAATTATATCCCCTCAAGAGTGTGAAGTGACAGATTGGTTTCTGGTAATTGGGATGGGGAAACTCCATTTCTCTTGCCCACTTCCTGGAGTGCAGGGAAGAAACAATGACATCCTACCAGAGAAATACCTCTGGATACAAAGGAGCTGCCAAACATAGTAGGCTAGAGAGCTAAGGTGGAGTGATATCCTGGGAAAGCCTTGGGTTGGATCCCTGCTGTGGTACAAGAACAAGCCTGGGGCCTGGAGATGACAGTTTAATTCTCTGCATAGCCTTCACATGACCATAAGCAAGTTGGTCTTCATTCCAACTTGTAGGATGGGTATAGGAGAGATGGTGGCGGGAAAGGTCCTGAATGCGAAGCTGTTAATGCTGCAGAAGCAGATGTTTGTGTTGATCAGAGGTTGGTTGTGCTCACTGAGTTAGAGCTGTGGTGACAGGAGAGGGGCCTCTTGCTTTCTGTTCAGTGCATAAGTGCTACTCCAGCACTTTTTGTCAGAAAACAAGCACTCCCTCCTCCTGAAGTCAGGCAGTGTGAATGCTCCCTTTGTAGTCTGAGCCTTGCTGCTGTTGACTGTGTAATCCTAAAGGTCTCTGGCTTAGAGTTAGGAGCTCACAGGACCTCCACAGGACTAGAATAGACCAGTGGTCTTATGATCCTGAGCTTCATATAGTTCCAGGTTCTTTGCTGAAGACCAACTCCTGAAGGGTAGAGGTCAATAATCCTGTACTGTCTTCATATGTTTGAGACTGCAGTGGCCTTTAAGACTGTGTCATGTACATTTACAGCAGATGTTTAGGGCAGCAGAAGTACAAGATTTTTTTTTTAGCAAGTGGCTTCGTGCAGTTCTGATGGGCAGAATCCCACCAATGTATATAGGGATGTTCTTGACCCTTGTCCTGTATTTGAGGTGGTCTCTTGCATTGGGCCCCATGTGTAGTACATACTGCTCTGGACTGCACAGCTGAACGCTGCTGCTGACTCCCAGTGGATTCTGTGTAAATAAAGCCCTGCTGCAAGCATAAACTCACCCATAGTATTATTCCTGGGAATTGCTGAAGCTGCAGATTACATGTTCTTGCCCCATTGCCTCTGCAGCTTGTGCAGGGCGATGGGGAGACGTGCCTGTAAGGTGCAAACTGCTTTAACCTAACAAAGCAGTACCACCTTGTGTCCATACCTGTCCATCTCTTGTGTAGACAACTCCTAGGCATGGAAGGCTGTGCAGACAGCATCTAATCATAGGTTACTTTTTCCACAAGACAATAAGAAAGCTTGCAAATTCAGGACTCGCTGCTTTGTGTAATCCTTTCCTTAGTTTAGCTGAAAGAAACCCATTTCCTTTTGTCTATAATACTTTCCAGAGTCAGCAGTTTATATTGTTAGCGCTGCTGATCCTGTTTGGACACTAAAGATAAGTAAGCAGGATGTAAAACACTGAAGTCTGTATCTTGCTGCTTTGCCTGCTGGTGTTATCTGGCTGGGAAACGCTGACCAACTTGCCTTTCATTCATTTGGCAACAGACAGTGAACTGTGCTCCCAGTGGAAGTGGGACTGACTGACTACCTATCTTTTCTGTAGTGCTTGGATGGGGTGGCTTCTGCCCAAACCAGTGTGCTGTTTGGCTTGTGCCTTTCTAGAAAGTTTTAGAATTGTGTGGCTGTGTGGGAACTGGTTGTTGGAATCCCTGCGGAGTTTTGAGTCCTACCATGTCCATTTAGATGTGAGCAGTGCCTGGGACTGCTATGAACTGTGTTCCAGGGCATGCTCTATAAACATGCTTCTTGCCGGGGCAATACCCAGGATGGGGTAAAAGTCTCCTGTCCTACAGAAGTCAGAATGCGTACAAGGTCATTCCATAACCATAAGGTTTAAAAGGTTTATCTCACCTACCTTCTTTTAATTCCAGCTAACAGCACGGATGCAGCAGATAGAAGTCTTTCTAACATGGCTGGAGGGATGAGGGTACAGTGACTGGGGTATCCCTCATTTACACATGGCAGTCTGATCATAGGGAGTAGCAGTAACCATCGGGGACAGGCTGGATAGAGGCAAATGCTCACTGGCCTAGCAGCTGTGTCCTCTGCAGGCAGCCAGAGGGACTTGTTAGGTACCGAATCTGGGCTGCAGATGACCAGCCTGGCAGGGGGAGGGAGGGAGTTTCCAGAGCCTTTTGGAAGCAAAGCTTCACCTTACAAATGAAAACCTATCAACAACTCTTAGCAGCTTTACAGAGGCTTAAGGCAGCATTCAAGCAATCTGTGATATGACAGGATTCCTCAGATGTTGTCTGATGCAATTTGTTTGTGGGCTTTGGTGTACGCAGCAGGTGGTAGGAGCAGGCTCCTGGCTGGTGTGTTGTGTGCACTGGCATGCTGCAGAGTGGTGAAACAACATCAGTCATGGTCTGGTTCTCCAGCTTGCCTTTCTGGGAAGGCCTTCAGAATTATCTCTACAAGATAACCTCAGGATTCATCCTGGCTCTGATGGATGCTCTTCAGCAAGCTTCCTGTGTTGTGATCTTGATTTCTGATTGTTTCTCCCTTACGCAGGAAATAAGAATGATTTGTTAGGCTGCAGCACTCAAGGGAGGGCCCCTTAGAAGACAGACTTCACATGTAAGCCAGAGGATCCTCAACTGAAAAGGCTGTTCCACTGCTCTGGAAGTTTCAGTATAGTTGAAATTATGTTCTGGGTCTAGGCTGTTGGAATGAAGAAATAAACTCCCAAAGGCAGATGCTGGCTCAGTTTAAGGCCTGTTTGAAGCACTGGGAAGGCAAGTTGGGTCTTTATTGAACCAGGTGCGCTCTGAGGTCTCCTGTAAATGGTGCCTCACATGGCAGGCTCAGATACCTTGACAGCTCTCGGATCCAAGGGTGAGGAAAGAGATCATAAGGCTAGACTTTTAAGTGCTAATGTTCCACAAGCCTGTGGAGGCACAGGATAGTAAAGAAAACTATTGGGGCTGTTGCTACCTTCTAAATGACATAATAGGCTTTGGCTTGATGGGCTCCAAGTAAACAAGTTGGAGAAGTACTGGAAGGAGGATGTTCCTTTCAAGAAGAGACTTCCCAAATACCTCTAGTGTGAGCTCCAATAATCCTTTCTTGAGACTTCAGGCTAACAAGCCCTTTTCTTTCCTGTGCTTGGAAGGGAAGGCTTCTTGCAGTGGTGTGCAGGTAGTGTCAAGTCTGTCATGCTTAGCCATATGTGCTGTTCCTGAAGGTGGTGGTGTAGTGCAGTGTGGTTCTTGTTGACAGCTGATGATCAGTCTAGCTTCATTAAACCTACCTGATGCTTGACCAAGGCTTATACTGTGAATTCTGTTGCAGGTGAGGTCTGTATCTGTAGACCTGAATGTTGATCCTTCTCTCCAAATTGATATACCTGATGCCCTAAGTGAAAAGGACAGAGTGAAGTTCACTGTGCATACTAAGGTAAGGTTATGGGGGAAAAAGAGGTTATGCAAGTAAATGGGTATTTGCAGTACACCTACCTGTAAAGATGGGTTTGGCAATGAAGGAAATCTAATTAGATGGAGATTTTCCACTTAAAGGTAGCTTGAAGGTGTATATATAAAACTTCAGATTCCCTAGGACTTGAACACTCTAAACAGAGACAAGGTTAGCTGATCATTAAGTTGGCTTTGCTAAGGAATCCTAGATAGACACCAGAAGGTTGGGGATAAGAAAGCAGTTACTAGGAAATGTCCCAAAATAAACTGCATTAATGCTGTTCCACAACAGTGCCTTTTATCTAACAGTCTTAGTGGTACGGCTCTTGAGTGAGTGCCAGCTCAGCTAAAAGGGAGTGGGCAAGGCTCTTACTAGGCAAAAAACTTCCTTTGGAAATGGACAGAGCTGTTTCTAAAAGCACTGATTTGCAAAACAGTAGGGGCTTCTATATCTTCTCTTCCAGACTACACTGCCAGCTTTTCAAAGCCCTGAGTTTTCAGTTACACGGCAGCATGAAGACTTTGTGTGGTTGCATGATACGCTCAGTGAAACTGAGGAGTATGCAGGTCTCATTGTAAGTACGTCCTAATTCTAACTGAAAAACTATAGCAATCTGAAGTGCATACTAGTAAAGGTGTGAAGTATGTTTTATCAATGCTAGTAATGTGTCATGGCTTGGGTATTCCCTATGCTTCCTGTTTCCTTAATTCCCAAACAACTTGAGTGGTGTGGCATTTATGTTAACTTTGCATATAGCTTGGAGCAGCAAAAAAGACCTGATGTTCTGAGAGTTCTTGACTCCATGGTGGTATTGATATCTGCCTGAAGATGACAGTGAAATAATCTATTAAATATTGTCTGTCTTTCCTATCATGATTCTTTAGGAGGCCTTGTGGGCCACAGAAGATGGCTGGCTATGGGGTGGATTATAGAGGCTGTTCTTCTGGGTTGGTTTCCCTCCTGTGGCAGGGGTAGCACAGAACTGGAAGGGACAAACAGGACCTAGATGTCAATATGCCTCTAGAATTCCTGGTTCGTGCACTCTTTGACACTTTTCCATGATGAGGCAAAAGAGCCTCTTTCCAGACAAGGCTAGAAGTAAATACCAGCAAATCATGTTTTCCCAAATTTATCACTAACCATTTCCTCGGCTAGATACCTCCAGCACCTTCAAAGCCTGACTTTGATGGTCCCAGAGAGAAGATGCAGAAGCTAGGGGAAGGAGAAGTGTCTATGACAAAAGAAGAATTTGCCAAAATGAAGCAAGAACTAGAAGCGTAAGTAAAATGACTCTACTGTGAAAAGCTGCACTTAGAGAAGCCTCCTAGTAGAGCAACTTTATTTTATTTGGTGTTCACTGATCTTGAGTGTGACTGATTTGAAAAGTATCTTGAAAATCCTGGAGCTGAGGACTTGACAAAAGTTTCTTTCAACTGGAAAAGTTCCTGGCTAAAGAGATTGAAAATAGCTTCACTATCACTAGCTAGCTATTTCAGAAGCCTGCAGCTGAATATTTTCACTGCATAACTTAAAGTAATTCTTTGTGTATTGAAGAAGGCAGTACAAAAGATGATCTCAATTTGTTCTTTCCTTTCAGTGAATACCTCGCTGTCTTCAAGAAGACTGTATCATCACATGAAATTTTCCTTCAGCGGATTTCTTCTCATCCTGTGCTCAGCAAAGATCGCAATTTTCACGTTTTCCTGGAGTATGACCAGGATGTAAGACTTCTTTATTTTTTCCCCTCTGCTTTCCAAGTGAGGCAAATTGTTAGGAGTGCTGTTGGTTTTTTTCTGGGCACAGTCAAAATGTTAAGTGAATCTGTAAGCAGCATTAAAAGTAGATATTGCAAGTACTTCGGTGAGATGAAAGGATGAAAGCCTGACCTTTAGACCTTTTCCTGTTATAAATCTCAGTGTTCCTAAATCCTTGTCAAATTGGTTAGGAACTTTGCATGTCTTTATCTTGGGAACACGCATAGTTCAGGTGTACCTGTGCTGTGTTGCATAGTCCTAAAATTGAAGAACAGAGGTGTATTAAAGTTAGTCCTGCATCTGTTTTATCACACCTAATTATGAGTGCTGGATGCTTATCCAAGATGTATGTCCTGGTTTCAGCTAGGACAGAATTAATTTTCTTGTGGTAGCAGTGAGGGAGAGGGAGAAAGGAGCTAGGCTGGGGGAGGTTGCATACAGGGCGCCTAAGTTGTATTCCACGTCATTACTGGGGGGTGGAAGTAAGGGATTCTCACTTAGTGAAAAAAGGGGGCATTGGCTTAGGGCTGGTAGCAAAAAGGGCTGTGTGGAGAGTCTGTGGCCATTTTTGTCTGTCTTGGGCCATGCAGGGCCTCAGTCAGTGAGCACCTTGTTTGTATGTAAAATTTACATATAAACCCTCTTTTTGCATACCTCTTGTTATTAACATTATAATGATGATTTTGGTGATCATCAGAAATTGGCCTGAAGGTGAAAATTCCAGACTGTTGTCAGAAGAGGAAGAGGAGCAGGTGACACTTGCTGAGGAGGCCCCACCATATAATCAGCTACCCAAAAATGAAATGTGACACACTCTTCACTGATGGTTCCTGCCATGTCGTAGGGACAAATCAAAAATGGAAAGCTGCCATATGGAGGCCTATGCAATGAGTTGCAGAAGATATCAATGGACACAGTGGATCGAGTCAGGTTGCAGAGCTAAAAGCTATCCAACTAGCTTTAGATATTCCTGAAGGAGAGAAATGGCCAACACTCTGCACTGACTCATGGATGGTAGCAAATGCTCTCGGGGAATGGCTAGACCAATGTAAAAAGACCAGTTGGCAGCACAGAGGTAAACCCATCTGGGCTGCTGAACTGGGACAAGACTTTACTGCCCAGGTAGCAAAGCTGATGTGAAGACGCGCGTGTACCTGAGAGTCAGGTTACTGAGGAGCATTGCAACAATGGTCAGGTAGATCAACCTGCCAAGATTAAAGTATCTCAGGTAGATCAGGACTGGCAGCACAAGGGTGAATTATTTCTGGTGCAGTGGGCCTGTGTTGCCTCAGGGGAGAGATAGTACATACAGATGTGCTCATGATCGAGGGGTGGACTTAACCATGGGTGCTACCTCCCAGGTTATCCATAACTGGGAAACATGCTGCCATCAAGCAGGCCATTTGGGTGAAGCCCCTGTGGTATGGGGAACAACAGTTGAAATATAAATACGGGGAGGCCTGGCAGATCAATTACATCACACTCCTGCAAACCTGCCAAGCAAGTGATGCATGCTTAGAATGCTGGAAACAACCACTGGATTGTTGGAGACTTCCCTTGTGCCTTATACTGCTGCCTGTAATGCTATCTTGGGCCTTGAAAAGCAAGTCCTGTGGCAACATGGCACCCCAGAAAGAGCTGAGTCAGACAATGGTACTCGTGTCAAAAACAGCCTCATAGACAGCTGGGACAGAGAACGTGGTATTAAGTGCATATGTCATATTCCCTGTCATGCACCAGCCTCTGGGAAAGTTGAAGGGTATAATGGACTGTTACAAACCACACTGAAAGCAGTGGGTGGTGGAACCTTCAAACGTTGGGATCTACATTTAGCACGAGGCCACCTGGTTAGTTAACACTGGAGGCTCCACCAGTCGAGCTGGCTCTGCCCAATCAGAACTGCTACATACTGTGTAAGGAGATAAAGTCCTTGTGGTGCATATGACAAATGTGTTAGGGAAGACAGCTTGGATTAGTCCTGCCTCAAGCAAGGGCTTGTATTTGCTCAAGGACTTGGATGCACTTGGTGGGTAATGCAGAGAGGCAGGGAAACACCATGCGTACCTCAAGGGGATTTGGTTTTTGCAGAAGAACCACCTGTAATATTAAGTTGTATATGTTATATTGGTTGCTGAATGACAGTGCCACTGTGTGCCATGACTGCCATGGACAGTGAGGATGGACTGCCCCCAGTACACCAGTTGGGAGCTCCTGGTGCAGCTCACAACCAGCTGACCTGGAAGACAAAGAGGATAAATAGAACCCACATTCATGGACTAAATGAACTCAACAGACACGTTGCAGGGATGGCCACTGACTACGGGAATAATATCTGTGGTTGTGTATATTTATACATCTGTATATAGTTGGAGGGTGTCATATCTGAGCACGACATAGATGATATAGAATAAGGGCTGGATAATGTCCTGGTTTTGGCTAGGACAAAGTTAATTTTCTTGTGGTAGCAGTGGGGGAGAGCAGGGAAGGGGCCAGGCTGGTGTAGGTCTGCGTGGGGCACCTAGGTTGTATTCCATACCACTCATATCATTGCTGGGGGGGTGAAAGTAAGGGATTCTTACTTCTCTGAAAAAAAAGGGGCATTGGCTTGGGATTGGTAGAAAAAGGGGACTGTGTGGAGGGTCCATGGCCATTTCTGTCTATCTTGGGCCACGCAGGGCCTCAGTCAGTGAGCACTTTGTTTGTATATAACTCTCTTTTTGTGTAGCTTTTGTTATTATTATTGTTACTGTTACTATTTGTTATTTCACTGCTGCTTTTCAAGTAAATTTTTCCTATCTCAACTCAAAAAATCTCTGGTTTTAATCTCCTTCTCACCAGGAAAGGGCGGAAAGGGACCAGCTGGACTGGGATTTAATTTTCTATCTGTTTTTTAAAATCAGCACAGGATGTAAGGAGGAACCAAGGCATTTCTGGGAATGGGGAAAACTGCGTGGCACGGGATAATTGAACTACTTCTAGCCAAACTTTTTGTTACATATTACATTTGTTATGCTGTTATTGTGGGCGGTTGGAAATCAACCTGCTCTGACATATGCTGGGTATAAACGATGTTACTACATTTCAAGAGTCAAGATAGTCACTTTTTTCACTGCTGGTGATAACTTTAAAGCTGGTTTTGCCTCTCTGTTGCAGCTGAGTGTTCGGAGGAAAAACACTAAAGAGATGTTTGGTGGCTTCTTAAAAAGTATGGTAAAGAGTGCTGATGAGGTCCTCTTCTCTGGAGTCAAGGTGAGGTTGTTGGTTTACCTTTTACTTACCTCAGTCTTGATTGTTTTGTGCTTTCTGCTCCAGAGAAGTTACTCGTGTGCTTCAGGCTTGATGCACATGAGGCTCAGTTACTAATGTCAGCCTGCCTTGTTACTGCTCTCCTAGCCTGTATTAATTTTCACTTCTCTAAAAAGAAGACATTGGAGCTGTTAAATTTCAGTGTAGACTTAGGTTCCTGGTAGATGCAAAAGAGTGGCTTTAATACCTTATTCTGATGGGGAGAAAGGAATTACACCTTCAGCAAATGTGCCTGTTGCTTACATGTACTTTGGAGCTCTGAATTTATGGGTTTCTGCTTGCACTAGACAAGATCAAATACTAAAGGCTCCTGTAACTGGTCCAGCTTCAGCTTTTTCTATCATATTGCCGGGGTAGCTCTTCCCAATAGGCTTGCTGTCCTAAACAAATGTTACAATATGTATCATGTTTAATGTGGATGCAAGGCCTAGGAAATAAAATTCCATCAGCTGGTAGTCCTAAGGGCCGTCTGATAGCAACTTACTCGTTGCTTCAGCCAGTCTGCATCAGTGAATACTTGAGTGTCAGCTTCATTTTCACCACACAGTGAAAAAGAAACTTGCCAGATGGCTTGCTGTGTTTAAACCCTTGTCTCAATCTTGTCTTGAACTCAGTTTTTCAATAGGGATTGGTGGGCCTATGCTCCAGTCCAGGCTATGGTTGTTTCTTTGGCCCTTCTCAAAATAGGGAAGCGTTTCTATTCTGCAGGAACTGACTTAACAGGTCATACTCTTTTCCAGGAAGTAGAAGATTTTTTTGAGCAAGAGAAGACTTTTCTTGTGAACTACTACAACAGAATCAAGGATGCATGTGCAAAAGCAGATAAGATGACAAGATCTCATAAAAGTGAATATTTTCAAAGACCTTTGAGAAATCATGAAGTTTTGCTGATTTCAGCCTGAAAACTTTGTCTTGTTCTTGCAGATGTTGCAGATGATTATATTTATACTTCAGCTTGCTTGAACAGCCTGGCATTGGAAGAACCTACAGTTATCAAAAAGTAAGCAATTCTAACTGTTCATAAACATACCCTGAGTCTGGGAATACCAAGTTTCTTCTGTAAAATCCAGAGGATTGAGTCATAGCTGGTTTGAGTTTCTTGAATTGCAAGCAAGCAGCATTAAAACTCTTTCCCCTGGCGCTCCTGGTGCAGCAGACCTAATGTTATCAACTGCAACTTAAATAGTTGATCTCTTGCCAATTGTGCCCTAGAGCAGAATTGTGCTGGTTGTCAAAGCTCTTTCTTAGCAGAAATTTCCTTGAATTTTTTCAGGTCACAAACTCCTAGAGACTGTTGGAGAAAGGGTTTATGCATGTGTGTTCTGATGTGCTGTTAAATATAACCACAGCTTACACTAAGTCTGTACTGTCTTCTGGACCTTTGCAATTCCAGAATAGTTGGGAATTTTTAAGCTGTAGAAACCTAGTTACCTCTTCTGAGGTGAATTCTTCTACCTCTCAACTTTGCTGTCAGTTTACCAAGACCTTGTTAAAACAGAGTGTATCGCTGAAGAAACAAGCTGGTTCATCCCTCTCAGAGGATAGCAGCAAGGAAATTCTCCACAAGACCTTTATGCTCTGAAGATCACCATTGTTACTTTAAATGGTGTCGAGCTGCTCAGCTGTTAGGCTGGAATCCAGCACATTGAACCTTTTGTCCAGGTCTTTGCCTAGACCCAAGTTCTCTTCAAGTGCTTGTCTGGATCTGTATGCAGGAGAAAACTCCAGCCTTCAGCTTTTTGGTCTCCTGCCAATTGATCCTGGCATTTTCCAGCTAAGAAGTATCTAAGCCTTACTTATGCTTCTTTTTTTCCACTCCCCCTAGGTACTTGTTGAAAGTTGCAGAGCTCTTTGAGAAACTCAGGGTAAGGGAAGCTTTGGCAGGGGGTGGGGTAGGGGGAAAGAATATGCATGTTGCTGTTACCTGTTCCATAACAACTATTTTTATTTCTTCTGCAGAAGGTAGAGAGCCGAGTTTCATCTGATGAAGACTTAAAGCTCTCTGAACTGTTGAGATACTACATGCTCAATATAGAAGCTGCTAAGGTGAGAAGAGTTTTCTTTTTGAAGCTCAGTTTTGTTATAGGCATCATGTCTCATGCATGATATTCTTTGTGCTTTAAGAAGACAGGAAGGTAGACCCTTGTTTTGCCTAAGAAACCTGACACTCTTGAACCACAGCAGAATATAGAAGCTATATATTAGCTGGAGTCCAGTCAGTTACAGAAGATCTTGGACCAGTTTTTCTTTGGCATGTAGTGGAAGAACTTTTTAAATTTCCGTAAGTTAGAGCAAACTGAATTTAAGTCTGCAGCAGCATTCTTTCCCATCCCCTGCCTGAGTACTCATAGAGACTTGTCATAAAATCAGTGATGACTAATTAGTAGTTGGGATTTCCTTCAGGATTTTTCAAGTACCTTAGCACAAATATGCTGTGACATATGAAGGCTATTGGACCCTGGACTTCCAAGAGGGCTTTGGTAGATTGATTGACTGCAAAAGCCTTGCCAGCAACTCTTCTCTAATCAATAGTTCATTTGACAAGGGGATGTCTATGCTGAAAAAAGGTATCTAGGTATAACCTATTGGGCTTCTTCATCTACTGTCTTACCTTTAATGTCAGAAATCCTAGAACATTCACTACAAGCTCCCCCTGTGTGGTCTACTGTTATTTAGATATTAAGACTACACTGCTGCTAGATTAGAAAGGAATTGACTCAGACCTGTACTACTTCTCATGTCTAGGTTAGTATAGTGCTTCAATCAAACTGTCAGATGTCCAACAAATTAAAAATCTACGGGTAGTAGACTGAGAGAATTCAGAAAATGCTATTCCTCCTTAGTGGAGAAACTCACCTTGTAGCGGGATAAACTACTTTAAGGAAAAAAACTATGCCTAGAGCAGCCCTCAGAATTCCTCGACTAAGGCATAAGTGGCTGTCCTGAAAATTTAGTGCTGCACTGGTGAAAGGCTCCTATTGCTATGCCAAGAGTGTGGCAGGCTAAATAGCTTATTGAAAGAAGCAGAATCTGGTGCTGAAAGAAATGAAACCTTCTACTGTTAAGGTAGTTGTAACCTCAGTTTGGGAAGTAGTCCTCTTAAGGCTTTGGTGTGCTATTTCTGTCTGCATTCAGGATCTTCTGTACAGACGAACAAGGGCTCTTGTTGACTACGAAAATTCGAACAAAGCTCTAGATAAAGCCAGACTAAAGAGCAAGGATGTTGGGCTGGCCGAGGCACATCAACAGGATTGTTGTCAGAAGTTTGAAAAGATTTCAGAATCTGCAAAACAAGGTAAAACAGGCTTTGCTGTGTTTATGCTTAAAAGGAGGTCTTAGTGCAGTCTGCATCTCTATCTGACCTACAACTACTGCAGGCTTCTGAACACTCTCCTGAAGCGAGTAGTACCTTGCAGGGCAGATTGGATGCCTGTAAAAGTAACACAGCTAAACATTTTTTAAAACCATTCTTTGTAGCAGAGCAGTGTCATTACTAGACCAACTTTATTTATAAGCCCCTAGTATTTGCTTTCTAGCTTGAACTGTTGATCTCAGCCTCCACCTGAAGGTGACTACTCAGGCTTCTAATTGTCTCGGTTAGAACCGTGCAAACAGGCTTTTGCTCTGTCGCAGTACAGCTGAGTGACTTATACAGAGTTTCAAACACGGTTCTTCATAGAAGAATATATATATGGACAATATAAAGCAGAGGAAACATGCTTTTGTGGTATACGTGCTCTTTCCTTGGTGTATCTGGCTTTTAAATGCTCTGTGTTCTCACAGAGCTTGTGTGGCTTATTACCATTTTATTCTGGTTGTCTTCCTACAAAGCTTTTTTCTCTTGGGCTGCCGGTTTCCTCGCCAAGATGTTGGTGTCATGTGGTGAATGCATCTCTGTCTAGAAAACAGCAAGACTAACTCTTGAACCTTTTTTTCTTTTGTCAAATACTGTAACTAGAGCTGCATAACAGAATTCATGAAACATAAGGGGCATTACTGAAACTTGTCACACTTTCTATGTGTCTTACCTTTGTTCTTATCTACAGAACTGATGAGCTTCAAGCAGAAGAGAATAGCAGCATTCCGCAAAAACTTAATTGAAATGGCAGAACTGGAAATAAAACATGCAAAGGTGTGTTCTTTTTGGAATTTAAAAGGCACTGGTTCAGAGCAGTAAGTACTGTGTAACTTGGACAATTTGCTGGGTTCCTTTTAAAACTAGGAAGTGTGAAGTAGAACAGCTAGGCACTTCAGCTGAGATCTTAAGAGGAGAAGCTGTAGGCTTAGTGTACTGCCAGCTTAATCTAGGAAAGTATACACAAATTACGGGGTTTGTTAACTCAGTGTAGGGAGCAAAGCAGGAAGAAGTAACTCTGCATCCTCAGCTTCTTTTGAAGAATGAAAGTCTAATGTCTCACTCCCTAAGAGTACTGGACTTTACCACAGGTAGCTACTTCAGTGCTGAACTGGAATGTGACACAAATGGCTTGACACTACTGCTCAGTTTGGCCCACTTTAAAAGCTTACTGCTACCTCTTGCCCCTCTCCTTATCACAAACTGAGTCATGGTTGAAGACCTGCAGGAAGAGGTAGATTGCAAACTATCATCTGGTTTTGATTTTTTTTTTTTTTTTTTTACTGCTTTACTGCTTGTCTTTGCAGTCGAAGATCTTTAGAATTGGTATAGGCTACAGAATCCTGGGATGGACCTACTATTTTGGAAGCAACTTCATTATGAAAGGCAGGATTTAAATTATTAATTATACTCATCTGAAACTAATTCTCTTCCTTTCCAGAATAATGTTTCTCTCCTGCAAAGCTGTATTGACTTGTTCAAGAGCTAAGGCGCCTTATTCTGAAAATGTGACAAAAGCATCAATTGCACTCAATGGCCAGGGGCAACTTATTAGCTTGACTTCATTAGCTTAAAATAAATATTGTCACTCAGATTCTGTTCGACTAATACTTAAATATGTTGATAGCAATACATTGACTTTATTGGTATAAATGAGAGCTGAATTATGTATGAATTGTCTGGATGTAGCTAACATCCTGTTGGTGGATAACTCAAAATGAGTCAAATGTAAGAAATTAATTTGCTGTTGACTGACTTCATTTAGCAGAAAAAGTGTACTGTGAACTCCTTTTTTTTTTTTTCCAACATCATTATCTGCCTCTTCATGGCCCTGATATATTTAAAACTTGCAAGTGGAAGTGACTTTAGTGTAGTAATTTTATAAAGTAAATACCTTAACATTCCACTTCCCAGACCAATTTCTACTACAATATATTTCTATACCTACATTCACTATTTGTACACTTGGGCAACACAGCAAATAAAGATGTCTGATACAACAAGCTGTTGTAGTATGGCAAGAATTTGTGTGGGATCTAAAATGATAAAACAGGCTTCAGACACAGAACTACCAGAAATGACTCATCAACTGGAGCTCTTCAGATAAGTAGAGAGAAATATTTGACACAATAGGATTGTTCTTAGAATGAATGTTGACATGAAATGTGTGACTTGCAGTTATGTTGCTGTTTGAGTGGGTGTCTGCAGCTTTCACTTCCGATATGCTGCACATGAGAAAACCAAGCCTTTCAAAAGCACTGATATGTATAGGTAGCTTGAACTCCTTCACACTGACAAAAGATGAAATATTGTATAGTAATCTTTACACCTCCTGCTAGCACCAAGAGGATCTTCAATACTTCAGGGCTTCTGGAAGCACAGCCGTAGGCAGTCATCCATAAGATAAATCTCTTGAAATGTTGCATGGCCAAATAGGTGCACCCTGCCATAGCTGAGGCAGCTCAGGCTGCAAACCCCAGGGTCTTCTTTTGACAGTTAACTGTCATTTGCATATGGGATATAGATCAGTGAGTCATATTCTTCTAAAGGCGACTTTTTGAGTTAGATGAGTGTCTCAGCCTTGGTTAATTTCATGTGACTAAACTTCTGATCATGCTGAAAGTAGGCTCTGTGCTTGCGTTCTGGCCAGACTTGCCTGAAGCAGCTTCAACCAGAGAAGCTCTGAGAATGGGCACCTCAGTGGCGGTATCTAAGGATTGTTCAGTAGTTTACTCTCCTCTGACCTATTGCTTTTTCTTCTTGGTATCCCATAAAAACCGAGCAGCTCTTACCAGCCACATCATCCTGCAGCAGTCTAGCTGAAAAATGTCTGAAATGTGTCCTTTTACCTTTGTTTGACAGGAACAGTTTCAACTTGTGGTTGCTTGCCATAAGCACACTGCTTGTGCATGTGTGACCTCTATATAGCTGATAGCTGACAGATCTCTTGTAAGCTCCTAGCCACTTGTCCTGGGGCAATTACTGGTCCCAAACTGAATGATTTATGCTGACAAAACTTTGGCTTTTCCTAAAGAGGCACGCTGTGCCTCACACTCTCACTTCTGGCTGCTTCACCCTAGGCTCTGCTGATATGCCAGCTGTGCCAGGATGAGTTTCTCCTAATGTGCTGTGACTATCGGGAATTATGGTTGCTTCATGTCTTCTTGCACTTACTGCCTGTTACATGGGAGAATGTAATTGCTTACGCTGCTTTTCAGTAAAATACTGTTCTATGCTGGGTCTTTCTGAACCAGCTCCAGTAGCTGGGTGGTCTTTGTGAATCAGTCGGTAGCCTATGCACCTAATTGTCTTCAACTGAAGAGGCTGAGCTCTAAGTTTATCTTAAACTATTTCAACTTGGTTCAAAAGCTTTTCTTACTCTTCCCAGAGAAAGCCTGCAGCTGGTTTTGACATGGCAAGCAACACTTTGTCCCTATTCCAGAAGCAGTCCAGGTTATGGTGGGCTTCATGCACTGCCATTAACAGTGTGTTTGAAGCTAAGTGAGACACCCTTTTTTTTCTTTTAAATATCCTTTTAGAGCTTTCTCATGAGAGGTTTGTTCTTGTGTGGTTTGCACTCTTAAATTCTTGACATACCTCAACTTAATTAAGTATTAGTCTGAACAGATTGAAAGTATGTAAAATACTTTGAGTGCATGTAGTTATGGCTTTATACTGATGTTCTAGTTATTGTAGTTATAGGTAACTTACAATAACTGCAAGAAACAGTAGCTATAAAGCAGTCTGTGACGATATACCACTGTTGCTCTGAAGGAAGCTGTTGTGTGTCAGCTATTGGCTAGCAGAGTGCATTGCAGTCAGCTTCAACGTGTTGATTTGGAAAATAAGCCAGCACAGATAACACTTCTGGAGGCCAGTGGGTGGCAGGCTGCAACAGCCACTGGTAACCTACTCTCGATGTTTACCCTCAGACTGAGTTGTAAGGAAGTCCTGGAAAGGCTGCTGCATACGTGTTTCTTACCTGGTAGCTGGACATATGTTGATATATAAGATAAATTAGCTACTTGTATAGGCAGTCTGCTCATAAGGAAGGACAGAAATCTTCCTTTAACTAATGTAATATCACCGGACCCAGCTTTTCTTATGGCAGAGCCTTGAATAAAGCCTTAGCAGAACAAAAATCAGCATGGGCAGATCAGTATGATAAGACAGGTTATCGTCAATATGAAAGTAAGCTTTTTTTTTTTTTTTAAATATTGCTGAGATTTAATTTAAAAGGCTGGTTGGGGTGGATGAGAGCAGAGTTTCACAGATATCTCAAACAAAGGGTGACTAGTGTACATTTACTTATCCCATCTCTAAAGCAGCATACCTTTATAAGCTTTCTGCTCTAATTTATGGGTTGCAAGTTGGCTTTTCAGAACAGGCATAAGCCTTGTCGTTCTGGTGGTAACTGATGTGAAGAGCCACACACCACAGATGTCAATTCTTCTTCTGTTTGAATGAGGTCAGAGCAAAATCTACTATTCGGTTTAGTTTACTAAGGTTTGTTAGACATCCATCTCTGGTGTTGGTGATGAAGGCAGATGCTGCTACTGTCTAGAGGTCAGCATGCCATGGCCTGCAGCACAAGTGCTTGTGTTAGTTCTATGCAATCCCTTCCAGCCATGTTCCCTCCAGTAAGTGGCAGGTCTCTGCTAAGCCAGCTTGCCTTGCCTGAAATGGGCTAGGAGGTTCTCCCAGTAGCAGCACAGAAGGTACAAATCTCCATCCTGGAGACAAGAAGATACTATCTTTAACGCAGCTGGTAGCAGAGGTGCATCCCACTGCACTTTGGTGCTGTGCTTGGGGCCTGTGTTACGGGAAATGGCACGGAGAAACTGCCCTCCAAGGGAGAATGCTCCTGTTGGCATGCAGCTGCTGGGCTGTAGAGGGTGTTAGAGCATACAGAGCTCCCTTCTCCACAGGATAAGTGGAGTCTAGCTTTTTCTCTTCCGTCTTGGGGAGGAGGAGATACTTTCTGTCCTCGCAACAGAAGCATGGATCTTGAAGAATCATTTCTGTGCTCAGCATTAGAGAGTAAGGAGATGATCTGTGTCTCTGGACAGCAGTAGCATATATCAACTTTCAGAGAAGCAGTGATGACTGTTACGATGGTTCAGGCAAGATGGGTTAGAACCAAGTCCTTGGGTGCTACAGGTATCTGGCTGCCTGTCTCCAGTGGAGCAGAGCTAGCAGTGAAGATGGGCACAGAGCAGTAGATCTGGGTCACAGTGCAAACCCAGGAGAGAGTAGCAGCAGGATAGCTGGATGCAGAAGGCTGCAGTCTTGGTATGATGCTTGTAGCAGGTCAGGTGTACTAAAATGAGACCATTTTTGGGGTGAGTGAAACAGGTGTTGATTGTACTTAGGGAGTTGGCAGTATCTGGATATTGAAAATATGCAGATGGGAAACTAACCTGATCACATAAGAGAGGCTCATAAATGTGTCCTGTTGCACAAAACTGTGATTTGCGGCAGTGGAACAAAACAGGTTTGTAGCCATAGAAAGGGAATGATTAAGGATTGAGTGTATTTCAAGAAAGAACTGGTTTGCCCTGCTTTATGCAAGTACTTGGTTCTAAGAAGACACATCACTGATGCAAAACAAAGAACATTTTGTGTGCCTTTGAGATACAGAAAACCTGGAAGAGCTGTGGGCTTGTACTGTTTATGCTAGTTGCTGCTTGGTCTGGGCTTCCCACAGTGGTTCTGCAGTTAAGACTGGCTTTACAAGCCTGAGAAACTCTGCTAACACTCTGGCCAGACTTGGGGGCAGAAATTCAGCTGCCATCCAAATAATCATTGGGATGATTATGGATGTGTTAATTAGAAATTCCCATGACTAGTTGTTTTGGGGGTTTTCTTTATTTGTTTTTGTTTTTCACATGCTCCCAATTTATTCTCCTCTCCATTCCACCCTGTTTCTTTTGGACTGCACACTCTGTAAGGGGAGCTCTGATCTGAGGCCCTGCCTCGTGCTACACTTCTGATAACAAATGTGAGTTTCTCAAAACACGGAGTTGGGAAAGTTTTCTCAACAGGTATTGATAGTTTCTCACTTGCCATCTCCTTTGAAAGATTGGGAGAAACTCATTGTT
The DNA here is from genome assembly GCA_035584735.1 of Pseudotriccus pelzelni. NCBI lineage: Eukaryota > Metazoa > Chordata > Aves > Passeriformes > Tyrannidae > Pseudotriccus > Pseudotriccus pelzelni. The sequence goes on along the minus strand of JAWMRA010000113.1, from coordinate 9,819,349 downwards.
TATGCTGCAAAGCAGAGAGCTCTACAGAATTCCCATTCTTTCCATTCCCAGAATTCACATTCTTGGATGTAATTTTCAGTACTTTCCTGCTCTCCATGTACTTGATGCTATGGTTGAGAGCACAGTTATGAGTTACTTTAATTTGTACTCCTAAACACCTGCGTCATCACTTGGTGATAATGGAATATCTGAAGTGGATTTTAAATATGTCTGTTTGCAGCTCACTAGTCACTAGTGAAGGAGTGTAGGCACTGGTGATGCATTTTAATCCTTCAGATTGTTGCCTGGTTTCATCTTTGGACCGGCAGCTCACTGTCCCAAAAATTATGGTTCATCTGCTATCAAAGTGCTATCCAATGGCTGAATTATGGCATAGGCTCAGCCTCGCTTTTTGTTTACTTTTAAATATTACAAAGCCAGTGAGAAGGCCCAGCTGAGATCAGAGTTCAGCTCAGCTGGGTTTTTGTGCTTGCACGCTAAAAATAATTCCTGACAGGAATGCTTTGTATCTTAAATAGACAAGTAGGAACAGTGTCTGTTTTACAGCAGAGGGGATTCAGGTAGTATGCGGAAAAGGTCACTTGCCTATCATTCCGCAGGGAGTTTTTCTCAGAGCTGGGAATTTAATCTGAAATTCCACTCCAGGGCTCCTGCTGTCTCAATCAGGTGCTGTTGAAAACGACTGAATGAGTGCTTGTGATTTTTAGTTTGGCTGTCCCTTGGCTACGGTTTACTGCTCTTCTGTGGAGATGTAACTGCCAGTGTGACTGTTCTGCCTTTGCTCCAGTGCAGTAAAACGTGTAGTTTTAAATGGCTTTTAGTGCTCTCTTCTGTGTGTCTGTTTTACTTGGCAGTAGAATTGCAAGGTCACTTTCTGCAAGAGAGAGTGGTAAAGTCCTAGGCAGGTAGAAATGCATTGTGAGAGCTGCTGTGTTGGCACTTTGGCTTCTTGTCAGCACTCAGAGGTAGAGTGCAATGTCCGGATCACATGAAGCACCTTAACTTCTTTTAGGTAAGACTGTAGAAGTCTTCCCTATCAGTTAAGAGACTCTCATATCCTTTTTGTTCCTTGTGTTTAATGTTGCTTTGCTCTTATCCAGAAACTTTCCTAAGCCTGTTCTGTAGGGGAAAATGCCCTTAAGAGTCTTGACTCATTGATATAAAATAAAAGTAAAAAAGAACTTTAAGATTTCTGTTTAATGCTTTGAAAACAATGTACTGCTTTATTATGTCTGGTGTAGTTAGGATCAACTTCATTCTGCTCCCTCTCTCCTCAGAGATTTTAAAAGGAAAAAGTAGAAAGAAGAAAACCTGACTCTGAAACAGCACAGGTTTAGATGGCATCTATGGCTCAGCTTGAAAATTTACCTCAGGTTTCATGTAATTTAGTCAGGGGCTTCTGGCTCTTTTTGAACTGTTCATCCTAGAAGGCTTTGCTAAACAAAACCTCTTTAAGCATAAGAGGTTAATGAGCGGGTTAGCAGAAATGTTCTAGTAAAGTAAAATTTGAGACAGCAGTGGATGTAGTTTCATCACAAGCCTTCTGCCACTGAAAGGGAATGGCCTCACTTCCTCTCCTATTTTGTTCTTATTACATCCTTTGGGCTGGTCCTGATGTTCATGTGGCCTCAAGCCAAACTGACAGAAGTCAGTAAAATGGCACAAGATGGGCTAAAACAGAGGTGGGCCAAAACAAAAAAAGGCTTTTTGCCAAGTCAGTGCACTGAGTCTATGTTCCTTCAACTGAGAAGCATGTGGACCTGCGCAGGGGTGGATGAGGGGGTGGAGAGGGGACACGTTGCTGGGGACACTTAGCTTAGCTCAGCTGTGGTTTGGAACTGTTGGACCAACACTGGTCCAGTGAGTGCTTCCCTTTCAGGAAAGAGTGGCAGTCATTACTTCTAAACCTGCAGCGGGAAAACCTGGGACATCTAAATCCAGGGCTGTCTGCATGACAGGGACTGCCTTTGAACTGGGAACTGTTACTTATTGGAAAAGTAAGCAACAAGCTTGTCATTTGGAAGGCGCGTAGACAGCTCTTGCTGGAAGGTGCTGGTGGTTAGTGACTTCTTCAGAAAGATTTGTATCACTACTGCTTGAGAAATTTCCCTTGCATTGGGCAGTGCAGCAGTGGAGATTTACCCCCACTCGCAAACCTTTTAAGGAGAGTAGCAGAGTGGATTTGGACCACGGGTGTGGAAAACAGCAGCAAGTTAAAGCTGGAAGCTAACAGGCAGTGCCACTTTAAAATTTTTCATTCTGCTCTGGAGATTACTGGCACAGCCTCCTTCAGTAAACGCGAGGTTGTTGCCATGGAGGACAGGAAATCCCTAGTCTGCACAGAGTAAGAAAACATTGGAAACTGTCCTACTGAAAAGCACAGCTGCCTCTGTGCTTGGAGAAGTGAGCTTGCTTCTATGGGGTGTTTTCCAAAGGCCTCTATTTTTGTCTGCAAATCTTTGCACATATTTGCTCTGTTTCTTAGTGGGATGCTTGTGGGTTTAAGAAGAGCTGGACAAAGGAAGTGGGAGCATCTGGTTAGGACTAGTTTTAAATACCCTGATTAATGGGAGAAGCAGGAGTGACTTTCATTTGGAAGTAAGGTACTTTGCAAACTTTTGGTATATGCCTCTTCTTTTAACTCCACAGCTCCTCTTATTCCTGTTTCCCTCTACTGTTTGCAGAGGTGCTTCTCTGCCTTTTCTTCCCCTGGGCCTCTGCTGTGCTGGGTCTGTGTTCTCTACCTGGTAATCTTTAATATATCCTGGCTGCTCCTGCTGGAGGTGGAAACACCAGTTTGGGCCATGTATGCAGATCTAGCAGCTGGCCAAATATTCCTACAAATACCTAGATGCTTAGAGCTGTTCTGCCCTTACGAGACGGGGAAGAGGTAAGACTTGAGGAAGATCTTTCAGGACATGTTGGTGCCATCTTTCCACTGCAGGCTCTGCACGACCTGAGACCAGACAAGCCTGTGGTGGGTTAAACAGCTTTGTCAAGCCATCACTGGTAACATCATCAAGCTATATAAAGGCTAAGCCATGTCTGACTCAGCAAGCTTTAGCCTCTGCTTGGCAATGTTTCCCACGCCAAATTTTTGAGCTGACACTTATGAAGCTGAACTTGTTTCAGGGCTCCAGAGGATATTCCTGCAACTAGTGTTCTGGGAGGTGTTCTGGCTGGAGAGAAAAGCAAGTTGTGGTCTTCAGCTTCTCATTGTACACCAGTCATTGCTTTCAGCATGATGTGGTACTTTCTTTATGTTCAGCTAAGCTGTGTGCTGTTAAATCAGCAGCGAGGTCTCTGGGGATGCTTCTTGGAATTGCTCATAGGGATGTTGTAGGTGAATTTAAGGTACCTTTGGCACCCAGTGTGACGGGAACAGTGTCAAAATCCCAGAACTCCTGAATCGTTCCTGAAGTTACTCCAGGATTTTCCTTGCAGCTGTTCCTGGACTTGCCACAACCTAGCTTTTCTGCAGCACAGAATGTTCAAACAGCTCTCTTCCACTGTTTCTTCTCACGTTGGGAGGCTGCCTTCTGACGTAACCTGGCATCACTGTGTTGTCTTGCATGAACGCAAGGCTAATTTACACTGACAAGGCTCTCTGGCTGTGTTTGCCTAGCCCTGAATATGGCAGATTATGACATCTATCTGGAGTCAACATGCGGCAACAACGACGATCTGATCCACGTCTTCCTTTTATGAGTGACCGCAAAGTGCCACGTCCCTCCTTTCTTTCACCAGCCCTCCCTAGGTATATTTGCACAAGTGAAGTCCCACCCTCTGTATTGCTTTATTTTCCCATCAGTAGCGGATAGTGTGTGTTTTAGATGTCTTCACCTTGATGTGAGGTTGTATTCGCCTCTGCCTCTGTGAGGCTGGGCTTCTTAGACTTCACATCCGTCTGTTGCAGAGAGCTTGCTTAACCCTGGGTCTGGCATTCTCAGTCTGGACTGGCACTGTTTGGCCCATTGGTGTAGGGCTTGGCTGAGTTTCTTTAAGGTTGCCCAGTTCTCACGGTGTTTCTAGTCCTGTGGTCTATAAAACATGCAAGTTGACATGGAAACCACTTACTGATGTCAACAAGGCAATGTGAAAAAGAAAACCCTGCCTGTACCTCATGTGTGTGCAAAAAGAGGAGTTAAAGGCAGTAAGTGAAAACAAAGATGGTCTCACTGGTCTTCAATTTGGTTGTCAATGACAACGATTCTGGCAACTGTGTGTTGCATGGAGCCTGTCTTTTACTTTTTAGAGGACCCAGCAATCCTTTCTGTAAAAGAAGAGGCCTTGGAACGTGGCTCAGGGATAAACAAATATCTCGCATTAGACCCCAGGACAGCATCTTCTTCCTGTGTGGTAAGGACTGGTAAAAAGAACATCCAGAGCTTGGTGTTCTGCAGGAGAAAGATGGGAGGTGCAATGCTCCAAAAAAAGGACTGGATGGTTGTGTGTCTCCCCATCTTTTGCATGGATGTGTGTGCATATGGATGCACACACCATCTCTTTATGTCAGACACTTTGAGGAGCTCTGGAGAGGGTGACTTAGAAAATCATTTGGACTGCATTAAATCAAGTGCAAAACATAACATGGTATCTGGATGCTGTGTGTGGCTCAGCCTTTGGTAGAGAGGTAGAAGAGGTGAAAATGCACATTTATTTACTGTCTTTGGAACTGTGCACATAATGTTGGTCTGCTTGAGTGAAATGGCAAGCTGGAAAATGTGCGCTGAAGGAAGAAAACATGATGCTTGGCTGAAAAACTTAGGCAGGATAATTTAGTCTAAAGAAACTGGTTAATCATTGGAGCCATGTGGTGTGTGAGTACATAAGCCTTAAACTGGCAAGGCTTCCTTGGTGCACACAGCACCCAGAGGGAGGTACAATGCAAACAAAACAAAAACTCTCTGTGGAAGACAAGCATCCCTGTGTCTTAGTGGTGAAATCTTTGTAAATAAACCACCTAGCTCTGTTTGCTTACAAAGGAGCTAAAAAGGGAGCAAGGACACTGGGACGACAGGCATCCTATCTGATAGCTGATGAGAGATACATTGCTTTGGTGGAAGATGGAGATGGTGACATCTTCCTTCTTTCCTCCCCCAGCTTCATCCATGGTAGGAAGTATGTAGGAATTATGTTATTGCATATTAGCATTGTGCTATTGAATATTCCTTCTTAGTGTTCAGTAACCCACTCTAAGGAAGGTTGTGCAGATAGAAGGGGCCTGCAGCATGGCTTGGGGAGCAGGCACAGCAGATAGCTCATCTGTCTCCTTGGCTCTGGAGAAATGGATCTGGGATCTTCTGGCAGCTATCCTGTGGGCTGAACAGGTAGAGCACTTCTGGGGATGTTGCAGGGGCATAAAAGGGACCAATTCTTTTGAAAGCACAACAGAGAGAAGGAAATGAGAGCCTTGAGGGCACCTCTTGCCTTCTGTCTGCCCCAGTATGCCACTGTGTGCACCTCTTGTGCCTACCAAAGCCACAAGATAAGGCAGTCCTGCAAGGAGGTGTGTGTTTGCTGGGTGAGTGACTCTGAGCGCCAGGCTGAAATTACTCAATCCTTGTTTAAGTGGCTGTCCTGCAGCTCTGCAGAGCTGTGACGAAGCAGGTAGGGTAGAGGTGTGCAGGTGTCTGTCCTGCAGGTAGTTGCAGAGAGAGGCCAGCCTGGCAGGGGCGTGCCATGGGGTGCTGGTTCCTCAGTAACTTGGCCAGAGGTGTGGCAGTACCCCCTCAGTGTCAGCACTCTCCAGCAGCATAGTACTGTGACTTTTCAGTGCTGATAGATGGTGTCCTGTGCTGTCCCAAGGAGGTGAGGAAGATGCTGTGTTGGACATGTGTTTGAGCTATTTTGCCTAGGGCATGCCATGGCGAGTTGGTCAACAAGTCAGTGAATGCCCTGAGTGGCACAGTGGTTTGGGAGCAGGTTGAATCCTGCTGAGCTCTATGGAAGAGACACTTTCTGTCCCTGTAATGTCATTCTGAATGCACTACATAATATGGATACGTTGTGGGTGCTCTGGCTTTACAAAAAGCTGTTCCTCGCTCGACATTATCAGCTCTCCATTTCTGTGACTGTTGTGTTTGCTGATGAGGAGTGTACACATGCCAGCCACTTGGTTCCCATATGGAGGACAAGGTTCTTTTGCTTTGTGGGAGGAGAGAGTAAAGAAAACCTTTGCTCTGCCCTGAACCTCCCTATGGGCTTCACCATGGCCTGTATCCCTGCCTGGCCACTTGATGAGGCCTCCTGTGCCTCCTGGTTGGGCTGTGCAGGATGTGTTCTTGCTGTATGGTTTTTTGTTGCCTTGAGTGAGAGAGTTCCAGAAATCTGATACATGAAAGCAATATCATGGCTGATTTCCTGGAACCGGTAAGGACAGGAATTGGAAAAATAGCTTGGCATGTTTCAGTGAGGTGCTTCTTGTAGCGTAGTTTTAGGCTGGGAAATGAAAAGCAGAAAGTAGAGGGTGATGAGCTGTGACACGCACACCACAGCAGGTAGGAGGGTTTTTTAATAATATGCATGTTTTTAACGTGAGGGGCCTTGATGTAAATTTGGGAGGAATATGCTGCTTTACTGAGGCGAATCTAAGTGAAATTCTCCCTGTTAAGCATCAGTCAGACTCTGATTCTGTGGCCAACATAGCCCTGATAAGCGCAACTTGCTTTCCAGCCAAGTAAAAGGAGAAACCCCAGGAAACTGGCCTCATGCTTTGGATGGCTGTGAAGGTCAGATCAAAGAGGAATTGATAAATGAGCCTGCAAAAACTGGAATGAAAGAGAGTCCACCCAATCTAGCTTGTCCTTAGGTTTCCGTATGGGGAAATGAGCATCCAGTGGGCTATGTTGTTATAAAGAAGTTAAAAGTATGCAGGGTTTTTTTTTGTGGCCAGGTTTGGCCAAATCTGTATGTTATTAAATTACCTCCAGAGTAGGGTAGTCATGTCCATGCTGCTGCTGGAAGTGCTGTCTTGGCCATACTGAATCTTGGATACCTGCAGAATGAAGCTACTACTTGGCATGGACTGAAGCCACACCAGGGACCATCCTAACAGTGATGGTTCCAATTCTCAGCCAACCCAGAAACTGCCTCCTCCTTACTCTGATCCAGTTGATCTGTATGAGGACAGGAGGAATATTCAAGCTCTGTGACTACCTGGACAGGAAAAGACTGAATTTACCTAATGGAGTGTCTTTTGGGCATTTGGTAGTGTCTGGGAGACGGTGGTAAGGGGTTCTTCTGGCTGCTCATCTTTCCTGCAGCAGTGCCAGCCTTTCCAGCTGGGGAGCAGGCTTATTGTGGCACCGAAGCATGATGTGGGGTGTTGTGCTGAGGCTGGTGTGCTGGAGAACCTCGTGTATTGCTAGGGCCTATGATTGCTTGGCAGGTTAACAGGATTGATTTCTCACCCCTACTTCAGCTTTGTTCAGATGAACATCTCAGCTTTAAACCAAATGTTTTGAAGTCAGTCCAAGAAAAAGTTATTTGCTGCCGAATCTGGGATTTGCCAGGTCTGTCTCTGCAGCAGGCACACGCCACAGCTACCATGTCAGCTTCATTTGCTGCCCAGCAGCACTGACAAGCACAATGTCTGGCAGAGCTCCCACCTTCACCTTGTCTGTAAATATTTGTATCCTTTCCTTGTCAATCAGCAGCCTGATATTTACACAGAGAGAAGATAACACATGTTTGGAGAACTAATTTTCTGTGCAGCCCATTTCCACGAGCTGTGTAGGAAGGCTTCTTGGTGGGACTGCAGTGTTATAAAGCAGAGGAAGCAGCATTAATTCCTTCTGCTGTGTAATGCTGCCAAGGGGCATGGTCTCAGCAATGTGCCTCTGGAGATTTATGGGGCACTGAGCTTATCTAGCACCTGCCTGCAAAACAGGAGGTCCTTTCAGCTTGAAGCACTAGTGTTTGTGGGCAGCTACAAAGAACAGGACTCTCTGTAAACTAATGACACCTCAAATCTCTGATCTTTTAGTGCTTTCCTGAATCAAGCTGGTTACAGGTTTACAGTTTCTCTTTTCTAAGACTCACCATGCGTCCACAGTAGCCCAGTTGCCCAGCAGCTGGACAAGATGGGCAGGCATCTCTTGCCAGCACTCCTGCAGAGCCACGGCTCCTCTGGCATCAACAACATTCCACTCCCACTGCAGGTTTCTGCTGCCATGTGGAGCAAAGGGAGGTGGTGAGGCTCTGATTTGAGTCGCCTCCTGGGATCTCAGCAGACTTAACTTCCTGCCTGAATACCACCCTCCCTTCCATGTGCATGGATTCATCAACATTGCCTTGGATCCACAACATGAGGGTTGTCACCCATGTCATTTCTGCCCAGCCTTGTCCCATCAGTGGCTGTGTGGTGGATTGGCCCAGGTGTCTGCTGCAGCTTAAAACCCTCTTCTCTCCTAATGGATCTTTCATCATCCTCCCAAAATCCAGATGTACCTTGTTCCATCATACCAGAAAAGTGGCTGATAGTTTTTGAACTGTCATGGTGTCTTGATCCCACTCTTAGGGGTGGTAAAAGGGAGAAGGATGGGGAGACAAGCCAGGCACAGTGAAAGTCATTTGCTTAATTTCTTCATCTCTGAACTGCTGTAATTGCTGTAGAAGACGTAACTTGCACCTTTAGGAAACATCTACATTGCAGTCTTTTGATGACGCTGGTTTGTGGATTGGTGTGTGCACTGCTCATACCACCCCTTGCAGCAGCCTGGAGCATGTCAAGCATCCCAAGCAGGATGGCTGTTCCCATACTGATGCTGGGGAAGGCTCTCTGTTGCCGGATCCTTCTGAAGCGAAAGGAAGCTTAATGTACTGCTAAGACTTCTAGAGTCTGCTTGACAAGGTTTCATTTCCAGCCTTTTTGTTGATGCTGTTCAGGAATACTAGCCCCTCTCCCTGCTCAAAAAAAGAAGCTTTTGAGGAAACATTTGCCTAATGTTTCTTCTTGCAGCAACACAAGCTTAACTAACGCTCCCTGCTCTTGCCTCCTTCTTTATCCACAACACCAGGAGTAAACCAGAACTGATTCAGGCTAAAAATAACCTGGTCATTGCTGACACCGCATGTAGCCATGGTCAGAGATGTTAGGTGGACTGCTCTAGGTTTTTGGATACAGGCATGTTTTATCTGAAAAGCTACAACGCTGGTATCAGAAGAGTTTTGAGAGATGTGCAGTTGCTGCTGCTGGCATGTTAGCTTTTGAAGGTAATGACAGCATGTTTCAGGGCAAGGAAGCCCACTAGAATTGGCCCAAATGAGTGTGAATGATGCACTAGGCAGGTTCTACTGTTGTTTCATTTTCTGATTGTCTTGCTGGGGAGATGTTTGACCTTGTTAGAGGCATATAACACTGTCCCAGAGTCAGAAACTCTTATTTGAACCCGCTGAAGGGGAAGATAGCAGAACGGGTTAGTCGGCATTAGCCCCCGAAGAGGCAAGGAGGCAACCTGGTGTTTTCACTGGTAAGTTTATGCCTCTTCCACTTGCATGTTTTCACACTGTATATTCCCACTTCTTCAGGAAGTACTCTTTTTTTTTGAGTGTAATAGTTTTATTAATGGCTTTGCTGGGTTCAATGGAGAGATACTTGCTTTTTCAGAAATGGGTTGTTGCTTTCTTTGGTCAGCGCAGAACAGGTGATGGCCCTGTCTTGGCAAGTCCAGCCATGGTCTGTCTGTATTTTTTGCCTGTCTCAGGGCATTGGAAGGAAGATTTTTAAAATACTTTTTTTCTCCTTTTAATTCTCCTCATTTCTCACCTTCCTTGTCAGTTCTACTTGCTGCCACCTGAGTGAGGAACTGGCTTTTTTTGGTTGCCTGAATGTAAGGACAAACTGGCCTGTGTGAGAAAGGTCTGGTCCGCACGTCCTGCTGTATGAGACAAGGCCAGTCCATGTGTAGCCTGGCTGCACGTGTGGCTTGGTTCGTAGCCTAGTGAAGCTGGGCAGTGCTCTGCCAGTGACAGCTGGGCCATGGCTGAAGGTGGTGGCATGCAGCGGGTTGCTTAGGAGAGTGGTACGTGTGTGACTGCCGCAGAGTTGGCTCCTTCAACCACCCCCACGCCAGGGCAGTAAAACCTGCTTGCAAGAAGGGCTGTAGCCTTCATAGGATTTAAGGAATGGGTGTTTAGGGCCACAACAGCATGGTGTGGGGCTCAGGGGAATTCCTGCCTGCTGTAACATGGTGGAGCTAAGCCACATCTCTGCCTCAGCCAGAGGTTGGTTTCCAGCCAGAGAAAGTATAGAAACCCCTGGGAACAGCTGGAAGTGATATTGCTGTTCCCTAGCAGGTTGCTGCTGACTATAGTGGAGTTAGGTGCCTGAGCCTGACCAACAGGGACATAATGTCTGCTTCCCTTTGACCTATTTCTGTAGCTCATCCATTTGGTCTGTGATACATTGGGAAAACTAGACCTGTAGCATGGGTGGAAATTCACTTCTGACCTTTGTGGGTTTTGCATGTAGGCAGTGATCCATCAGAAATGTGCCTCAGTTACAGGTAAGGAGTAAATTGCTGTGCGTTTTTTGCCCTAGTAAGTGTTTGGTGAATGTGTGAATGAGTGTTCTTTGACAAATGAAAACACAGTTGATTTCTGGGCTGAAATGTCCTTGGTTTCCTGGGATGTGGTAGCATCTTGCTATAAGCTGCCACCACCTCCCCCAGCTGTGGCTGCACCTGAGATCCCTGCAGAAGCATCTGCTGTGCTCCTCCCTGGAGGCAGAAGTATTTAATTGCTGGGCAAGGAAGCTGTGTCAACAGCTGTCATGTTCAGTTCTCCTCCAAAGGCTACCAATTCATTCCTTACAACATAAACCATCTGTTCTCAGTCTCTAAGCTCTTGAGATAGGGGCTGTCTTTGCAATGTGTGCTTGAGCAGTGCTGCAGAAAGGAGTCCTGGCCTTGAGCATGGTGACAAGGAGCACATTAAACTTCTGGTGAAGTGGCTGTGAGTCCTGGTGCTCCTGTAGGCTGATGAAGCTTGTCCGTTTGACCACCTGCAGAAACCATCACAATTGCAGAAGTATGTCTGGTCAGTTTAGAAGTGTTTTGCTCTCCCTTGTGTAGCTGCTGTCCTACCATTTTGGGTACTGCTAAACCATGCAGGTCTTTTTTTGTACTGTTTTTTTACTGTCGTGTTTTAAGTTCTTAGGCTTTTCTGGAAGCGTGTTAGCATGTAGCTGAGATTAGTCTCTTCATATGTGTGGTCCTCACATAACTGTATTTCAAGGCCCTCCTCTCCAGAATGAAGTGAAAGCAACAGTGCTGCTCATCACGTGGCAAATCCTGTGCTGCCTCCTGTCCTTTGCCGTGTTTGTTCCCTGGGCTGCAGGCTGTGGTTTCAAAGCTCCTGGTAACAACATCAAAAAATATCCCAGCCCCATGATGCAAGGCACTAATGACCGATGCAAACTCAGTTTTCTGGTTTGGATTCATTAAATACTTTTGGCAGGCTGATGGGAAAGCCTTGTGCCACATCAGGAGCTGCCTGTCTCCGTGTCCCGCTAACTGCCTGTTGGACAACATACTGCCTGTTTTCCTGCACAGAGACAACATAAACTCTATCAAGCATGGCTAATTGGGTAAAAATTAGATGTTCTGCTCATGCAAAACTGAGATGAAATGTATGCTGTTAAGTGGTTGGAGACCAGTTGTAATCGTGTCTCAGTAGGCAGTGCTGCTCCGTAACTGGATCTTTTACACTGCTGAGAGTGCAGGTGCTGATGTGGCTCAGCTGAGATGTGATAATTCTTGGAGTCCCCATAGGTTTTAGCAGTTGAAATCAATTGTTTCTTTCACTGTAAAATTGTTGCTACATGATTTCACTTTGCAGCGTTTCAAATAGTCACATCTGTCAGACTTTGTTTTCAGTGTTTTATCATGTGGTATTTTCTTTTTATTAAGAGTGGGGCTTTTACCAAAAAAACCCCATATTAGTCACCATCTCGGTTAAAACAGTACATCTGAAGGTCAGCTTACCTGAAGTAATTTTAAGGACAGCATATAAAAAACCCAGCATCCACGACTGTAAAATTTGAACAGCTTGTGTCATTCTCCAAGCACTGGCAGAGAGAAGATGTGATCTGCTTAGTTTTCATCCTTGACTTTGCCTATATGGATAATGTAACTATGATATATATATTTCCATATAACTATGGATAACTAGGAAAAAATTATATACAACACCTTCTGTGTATACATGAAATTGGAGTCCCACAACTGGTGCTCTGAAATTCCCTGTGCTCTCCAGCCCAGAGCCTGACATGCCACATCATCCCATGGGAGTGTGAGGAGAAGAGGGCAAGGGGATCTTTTTGTAAATGTTATGGTCATCAAAAAGTCAGTCCCTGCAGCAAAACTTATCCTAGGGAGCTCGTTGCCAGCTGTGTGGGCAGGCTTAAAGCCTGCGTCACGTGGATGCAAATTCAGTGCAATTGAAAACTGAGTTAAGCCAGAGGGCTGTTCGGTAAGCCTGTGGAGAACAGCTGTTGTGGCAGCAAGTAAATGAGTGGGAAGGGAAAAACACTCTTTTCTTGTTTCAGAGAGAGAAGAATCTCTGCCTGGGGCCCTGCTATGTAAGGAGCTGTGGGGCTGCATGTCAGGCTGTGGTTTGTATTGCAGGATCAATATGGGAACAACTGTCTTGGCTATAGACCTGCAAGGATGGAAAACCTCAGACTTCTGTTTCCCAGAGTACCTAATATGTGTCCAAGAGAGTAGGCAAAGTGATAGTGAGAGGCTCCAATGCCACCAGAGAAGCAGCTGAGGACTGCTTGGATATCAGAAGGGTTAAGCAGTCTGGACTTGAGGAATGAGCTGTGGTGTTCCTTCTGTGATTCAAAGAGGGAAAAATGTGCTCTCCCTCTCAGATGATTCCTTCTGTCCAAAAAAGGCTAAATAGGCTTAGTGAAAAAGCAGCAGAGGCATTCCTCATGTTCTCTGGAGTAACTGTATGTAAAAGCCCAGATTTAAAGGGCTAGCTTGCAGCAAATTAAATTCAACTCTGAAAGGAATTCACCTTCTGCAGGAAAGCTGGCTGTGGTTTTGTTAAGGAAGGACGAGCTGGGGGCTAACTAGTGAAAGACAAGGCTGTGTACGAGATGGATATTAACAGACACAGATGATTCATAAGTCATCCCGGATTATTAAACACAGGAGGCCTGTTCATCTTTTTAATTTTATTAGGGACAGCTTACATGCACAGTAATAACCCCAGGACTCAACTGGGCTCAGCAGCTACCAAGCACTCAGGTTAACAGTGTTAACCCTGATGCAAAACCTGTTCAAGTCAATGGGGGACTCTTTCCTGACTTTCAACATGCTTTGGAGCACAACCAAAGTGAGTTTACTGAGCTCCTAATACATTCTGTGGTCCTTCTGCAGCCAAACAGACTGTGTTTTGTTCCCTGGGCCAGGATTGCAGGCACTTACTATACCATTTGCTGGTGGCTGTCTGTCTGTTGCGAAACACATGTGAGGGCTGGTTTGCAAAATCACTTCCACAAAGAGAAAAGCCACCTCTGCCAGCCAGCAATGAGTCACAGAGGCAACCTGGGGCCTGAAGGAGGGGTGGGGGACAGACAAATCTTTAAAAGTGAAAGGAAAATTAAGTAAGTAGGAGAAAGGGAGGGTGAACATAATTGCTAATGTCAGTATGATGGGGAAGGGAAGAATCTCTGGCAGATAGGTACTGTGTTGTGGTCCTTCCCTCTCATCTCCAGCCAGCAAAAGATGAGAGCACATTTTCAAGGTGGATAAATAGCTGCCTTCCCTTTCCATCTGGACTAGAGCTGGAGAGAGGTCTGCTCCATTCTGCTTATTGCCCAAAAGCAGAATTTCAAGGAGGCTGGGCTATGAACCCTCCTTGTCCTCAGGCCATCGTTGTCCTAGGGGATTAGCAGGAAGGTCTCTGTAGGCCAAGGAACCTTGTCAGGTAGCACATACCAGCTACTCTGGAAAAGAGTAGGGTGAGGTCTACTACACATCAGGCTTTGCTACTGTCCCATCAGCCTCCACACTGTCCCATCAGCCTCCACACCTCTGGGGGTGGGGTGGCTTCTTTTCAGATGCCAGTTCTGTTTGAGGTGGAGTTTCCCACTCCTATGAGAGTCCTTAGTGAGCATGGTTAAAACTGTGTGAAAAGTGAAGGTTAGCGGATAAAGTGTGGGCAGAAGGAAAACTATTGGTATGGGGGTTGGAGGAGGTGATCTAGAAGAATGTTTCAATCACTTTGAGTGGCAGTCTTTTTTATTTCCCTTGGGCAGAACGACTTTCTGGGTGAGTGGGATGCAGAAGACTAGGTTTCTTCATCCCTGAAGTCAGGGCTGCCTTTGCTTGGACCTTTATGTCTGGGAAAGAGCTTTAGGAAAGGATCCAGAAGAGAGACCGGAGATGTAGGGGGTGGAATAGTGTGTCACTCCTTAACTGATGGCTGCCTTTGGAGGGTAAGGATTAAGCTCTTCACTGTAGTGGCTTCTGCAAGTGCTAAGCCTGGGCAGCACATTCTCCCTTGCAGTGCCTGGACAGAAATGTTGCAGTATCTCAAAATCTAACTTATATCTGTCGGTGACTTTCACCCTGCAAAATTTGCTTGCTTATGTAGGAAGCCAACCATGGGGCTGCCAAGCTGCAGGTCCTTCCCCACTACCTGCTGGCAAAGTATAGGTTTTATGGGGTGTTTGTCAGAACAGGGTCTTCTTGCTGAAGGGTCCTACTGGAGCATCTCACAAGGGTCACAGTCTCTTGATCACTTTGCATATGACTTGCAGACAGCTTAGGAGCAGGACTGCATCCATCCAGTGTGGGGAGTGCTCTCTGTCCTGTCTCCTGCATGCTCCCTGAATGGTACTGACATCCTGATGAAGACTTGGTGCAAGGCCGTCAGGAGCAGTTACTGATGCTTGGCGGCACTTCCGTGCCAGTGCCGTGTGAAGGCTGCGGATCAGGTCCTCTTAGGTTGCTCAGCTGGGTGAGAACTTCCTGTGCATCAGTGCTCGGTTGTTCCCTGAGCAGTTTTCCATCTGATTTGTGTGTTTATGGTGTGCCTAGAATGTAATGTATATGCAAGCGTTTTTCTAAGGAAAGGTGTTTAAAGTTTCTACCATGAGCAGCAGGGTTGGCTTCACTGTTTATTACTGGGGAAAGGAAAGAATTGTCACCAAATTCAAGTAGCTTTTAATGTAAACTTGATTGCTAAGTGCTCACCTTTAAGCAGCAAGCTTAAACCAACTGAGAAACCACCCTCTCTCTTTCTCTCTCGCTCTCTCTCTTTCCTACCAAGTGCCTGACTCTTAAGTAGCATAGATCACCCCACAAAATCTCCTAAATCTCCTATTAGGTGAAGTGTTGTCCAGAGGTGGGAATACCCACGTGGATTTTCTGTCGCAGCACAGTCAGCCTTGGCAAGGTTATGAAGTTAAACACAAGTGTGTTTAAAGGGAGGGAAAGGAGATGGTTTGCCTTGGCTTTTCCTTGCAAGGAAATGCCATTTCAGAGGAGCCTTGGGAGAGGGATACCAAGACTCAAGGGGCCGGACACAGTGACTTCCAGAAGCTGCAGAAGGGGAGGGACTGCAGTGAGGTTAATTTGGACCTCTGCAAACTGAGGGTGTCAGGGAGTGATTCAGCTGGCTGTTCTGCTGTTGACTGCCCGCAACAGTGCTGTGCTGTTGGAGGCAGTGGCAGATCCTGGTTGGGTCTGCCTGAAATTTTACAGCTTGGATTTCCCAGATGTATTCCAGGGCAGACCATTCCTGGCTGGCTGAGATGGAGTGGCTAAGGGATCTTCAGGCAGACTTGTTGGCTTGCCTGCAGCTGGAGATTGCCAGCCAGGGCCAGCATCCCCAGGGCTCTGAGCAAAGAGTTGAGCTGGTGCCTGTACAGGTGGCCGAGTCAAGAGCCATGGTGGGAGTCCCCGATGGCCCAGCGGCTTTGCAGCACTTCCTTCCCATCGTGCCTTGGTGCTCGAGCACATGTGGGGTGCATGGGCAGAGCATCCTACTGGGAGGAGGGAATTGCTGACCCTTGGAAAGTAAAGGGAAACCTGGTTTAAGATTAGGTTGTCAGCATTTGCCTCGGTTTAGACTCTCAGAAGGACATCAGGGTGACACTGGCAGAGTCTCTGCTGTCTTGAGTAACCTGGAAGTGAAAGGGAGAGGAAAGAGAGAGTCAGGAAGACAAAACACAAGGTGAGAGGAAGAATCTCCTGCCTGCACTGAGTCTCTTTCTTGCTGTGTTGAAGTTATTTTCTCTCAACTTGCAGACTCCTATGCTGCTGGTATTGTCTTTCCCCTCACCTTCAATCTGAAGAGGCAATTACTAAGTGAAACCAGGCAGTTGGGATTTATTTAGGAGTGTGAATCAGTCTTTGCAACAGGGAGTACCCAAGGCTCCTAGCTGTTGAACTTGCACACCTGGGCACAGGTGAAGTGCCCAAGGGGTTTATTTTTATGTCTACAAGTCTCTTATTTTGCTCAATTTAAATTGGCTGCTGCTCCTTCCTGCTGGTTCTAACTGGCCTTTAGGGGAGTGTGTACCTGGATTGCAGGCATGGTCAGGGTACAGGAGTCAGGAGTACATCTCTCCAACTCACCTCATATTCCTGGCTCTGTGCCAGGACCCTTTTCCCAGCTTTATCTTGCCTTTAATTTTTATATTTCTATGACTTAATAGTCAGTAAACTGAAACCACAGTGTGTATATCGCTCTCGTTCCTGTCTGCTCATGTGCATCAAATCTCTGCAGGAGGCCATTTACCTTTAGGGAACCAGACTGTACTTTTCTATCTAAAGAAACAACACCTTGATTCCGTGGGCACCAGTAAAATCCCTGACAAGTGAGCATCACTTTCCTGATACATGACAATGTCATAAAAATCACAGAATCGTGAAAGTGCTTTAAAAACTTGAAAGAGTGCTGACACCTACCTTCTAACAATTTTTTTCTCTATTGGGCAGAAGACAGTGTCTCTCTTGTATTTGCACTGCTTTAGACAACAGTAGAGATTTCTTTGCAGTCACAACTCTGGTCTTTGAGGAAGAAGTTCCTATCACAAGAGTCATGAGTGTTGCAAGCTGGAAAATATTTTCCACTTTTCCTCCCTAGTCTTGTAAAAGGAAACAGGTAGAAACCCTTGTTTCTTTCTTTTTCTCAAAAAGAGCACTGAAAGGAGTTTGTGGGGAAAAATACAAAACCAAGAAGATTTTGCATGACCTCTTGCCCATGACTGACCCTTTCCATGTGGCTGCCCTTTTCCCTGGCAGACCTGGGTCTTTTCCACAATATTTGCTATTTGCATCTCTGGGAAAAGGCAATATTTTGAGGCACACATTTTGGCTGTTCCATCTGTGAGCAGGGCAGGTTTCTCCCTCTTGGCCACCAGCCCTGGCCCTCTTGACAGTGCTGGGCTGGCAGCGCCATGTCAGGGCAATGACTCAGTGCCTGGCAGAGGCAGGAAGGGCAGGCGGCAGCCCCCAGCCTGCAGCCAAACAGGCTCAGCTTTGTACTGGACATCTTAAAAGGAGCTTTATGAGTCCTCTCAGCACAGCATGAGCCCCAGCTCCTGCACAGGCTCCTCTTTGTGGGGGGATGACGTGGTCCCTGGGATGGAGGCAAAGCCAAGAAGGAGGTGGGGAGCAGCCCTGCTGGCAGGGTCCCTCAAAGGGACTGAAACTGGGAGAGGGTGAGAGGCTGGGAAACAAGACCCCAGGATGCTTAACTCTGATTCTCTCAAAAGGAGGTAAGTGCCCTAGGGGTGCGCCAGGAGTCTGATCCAGCCCTAAGTTGATGGTGGTCCCTAAATGTCACTTAGAGTCACTGAATGCATTGTTAGGTGTAGAAGACTGCAACTCTTGCAAGCTGGTGTCAGAGATCTCAGCAAAAGATAGGGGAATACTTAAGAGGGCACACCTTATCAAGAGTCTCCTAATAATGTGTAAATAAGCAAATCTCATCTCTGCAAGGCTTTTATTCACTCTGCCTCTGCTTGGTTTCACATTAAAAAAACCCCATCAAACCTCTTGCAGCTGCCTTCTCTCTTGATTGCAGGGACAACTGTATGAGCAATTGCCTTTGCAATTTGTCTCTCAAACCAAAATAGCAATTTTTGTTTTGCTTGAACTAAAAGGTTTCTGGATCATTTTTTCTGGAGATGGTTTCTCACTCTTTTCTCACCTACTTGTATCAGTGGGTAATGAGAACATGAGATGTTCTCAGCTCTCTCTTCCTAATGCCTCTGCCCAGATGGCAAGGCACTTTGCTTGGAAACACAGTGGCCAAAGTTCCCCTTGCTGCCTCTCCCATTGGCCGTAAGCACGTTAATCTCTCCCTCAGCCTCACCAGGCAGACATCTGCTGTTGTTTTTCCAGATGGTGTCATGCTGGGGTGATAAAGCACAGAGATGGCTTCTACTGCTAAGCTGCCTCCTAAGACTACCTAAGACTTAAGCTCGCCACCACAGTAGTACAACAGAGGCAAACACTGAGACCCATCATGCACCCTGCATTATGGAATGCCAGAGGGTCTCCAGGAAGGGAGCTATTCCACACTTCTGCTGATGGACACTCCTTCCTCAAGGGCTGCACTGCATCATGTTAGGATGATACCCACCTGTTGATGGGGTTTATTGCAGCATAGGGGTGGGAAATGTCCCTTCTGCAGTTGTTGTCTAATTTTGCTTGAATTCCACTGAGCTACACAAGAACTCCCAGGCAAGGAGCGAAAATACGAGAATGTTAAAACACTGTTTGCAACCAGGCCACTGCCCACTCCAGTGTTTTAGTCCTCCATCGCTTCTGTAGTGTCACCTCAGTAACTGCAGGGCATTTGCATGGCAGAAAGCTTGGAGTGATGCAAGATGAACCTGGCCTACATGTGTTGAAAGTGAATAATTTGTCTCCTAGGTATGGCACTGACTCTGAAGACAAGGCTGCCAGGTACTATGACAATATCTGTGTGATAATAGCAACACTAACAGCAGCCATGTTGAGGTCTGCTGGTGCTGGGCTGATGCCCAGATGGGTGTGGGAAGCACCGGTGTCTACAGGTAAAATACCCCTGCTTACAAATCCAGACCCTGAGCCAGGTTTCATGTCCTCCTTGTGCCCTGCAACTGGGTACAACAATGGTGGCATCATGGACTCGGGAATGGATCTGCGAGAGTGCTCTGAGCCAGTGGATGTGGGGCACCCCAGACCCCCAATTTCAAGCATGAGTTGCTCTGCCAACCTTACTGGATCTCTGGGATTGGAGCTCATGCCTGCGCTCATGGGCTGGCTTGGATGCTCATGTCTACATCTAGTTCCAGCCATGTAGGTGACGTGGTGAATTCCGTCCTTAGAACCAAGAATTTTCTCAGAGAAGTATGAATAATGAAGATAATCCTGATCTGACTTAAGAGAGAAAGCTGTGTGCAGGACTCCTGGAGGAAGTAACAAACTGCTCTGTGAACAGTCACATCTTTCTAGCCTTCACTTACTGTTGAATCCCAGACAAGAGCAATTTGTGATGGCATTAGCACCAGAGGAGGGTGAGGACAGGCAGACAATGCCAGCAGAGGTGCCTGCTTGGGTCTTGGTGCAGTGTCTTGATTACCCCAGTGATAGCTCTGTGTGTGAACTGGCAGCTTCAGGGGCATTTGCAGGCTCCAAATCACATCGGACTCTGAGGGCCAGCTCTTGGCCCAGGAGAAGTGGGCTTGTCATGCTGCTGGACTTGGAACAGCATGGGAACTGTTACCCATCTATCAGGTGATGTCCAAGTGTGCTTGTGGTCACATGGCTGGACACAGCACCCACCCTTTTCCCAAACTGCTGAGTTACAAAATTTACACATCCTAAGTCTTTCGGGGAGCAAACCTAGATGGACAGAGCACTGCTCAGGTGTGCAGGAACAAAACCATACAGGGTTCTCCCCTTCTTTATGCCTTACTTGAGTAACCTTCTCTGGAGCAGCCCCCAAAGGCATCAAGCTTGTTGAGCTTTGATTGGACCACACAGTATGTACAAGCTGTTACATATAGGGGGAATCCTGGGAATTCCTCCTGACTCTGATTAGTCCTGTCCTCTGATTAGATTAGTGATGTTTTTGGACTGGAGAGGATCCATAAATGAAAGGTTTTCCCCAAACCCAGGTGGGTGGTACCAGCACTAGAGTGCTTGAGGCTGGCAGGATGGGGATCACACCCTTTCGTAAGCCTGGAAATACTTGCTGGGTGCTGGGCTGCCCATTGGCATTTTTGAGAAGCTTTTAAGAAAAATAGCTGTTATACAAGGGCCTCTGCCCAGAAAGCCAGGCAGCTGTATAGCCGTGAGGAGCTGGATCACCTGAAACTGCTGCAGAAGAGCATGATACTTTTTTAAATGGCCCCCTCATCACAGATTACAAGCTAATACTCTAAGTGAAAAAGATAACACACCTCTTTAAAGTGGGAAATAGTTCACTTGCAGACGTGGGGATGCTAAAGCCAGGCAACAGCTAAATGAACATGACTAATAGCCACATTTTTAGTTCTTGAAAGTGGCAAGGTATATTTTTATCACCAGAATTTTAGATGTTTTAGGTACAAAACCACCTCAAAGGCTAAAAGTCAAGCCTGCTTTACTGAGCCCCACAGCTGTGCTTCGGGAGCCAGGCATTAAAAAAGTAAAATCCATGTAGCTGGCGAATTCAAACACCATCTGTTGCAAAACTTATTTGCTAGGAAGATGAGGCAGGAACAGGGAAAAAATTGTTAAAGGGACATTTTTCTGCTCTTGTACCTCTGTGTTGAGAAGGGTTTGAGGAGAATAGTGAGAATAAAAGCCCAGCTCCTGCAGCAAGAGGTATCATAGCTCACCAGGGCTCATACTGTCTTGTGACTCTTGATTTAGGTGGCACACAAAGTCTGAGTGATGAAAGATGAGCTCTTGAGGAAAGAGGGTAGTTTTAATCTGGTACTATGAAATGACTTGCTTTTGCCAAGCTATTTGAGGGAAATAGCTGACTATTAGGAGAGATTTGTGAGCAGATCTGCCTCAGAGGTTCCTCTTTTCTGAGTAGTGACACTTGGGCTCATTGCTGTCTGTGGCACAGGTATCAGTTAAACCAACCCTGTAAAAAGGCTGCAACGTCCTCTAAATTAATTTTAAACTTGACTTTCCTCAGGATAGCTGCAGCAGAGCTCTGAATCTGTGCTAGTTGGATGAGCTGCGCTGAGGTGTTGGCTGGGTAGCTGGAAGGGTTGATGGGTCTCATGCTCTTCTGCCACGTGGTGACAGGACAGTAAATTTGGCTGTAGGGCCTGTGGGATGGCCAGGCTTATTTTTCTATAGGAAAACTTAGAAGGAGCAGGGGAGGAAAGCAACCCTAAAACTTCCCTCTCCTAGCTTGCCTCAGGACTCCCAGCAGAGCAAGCAGTCACTTGAGGCACATCCACACTTGGGCCCACCCGAGTTTGCTGAGTCAGGAGACAAGATACAAACTCCATCCCACCAAGTCTTAGGTTTCAGGAAAATGCTTTCTTCTTCTTTATGTCACGAAGGAGGTTTCCCTCAGTTGAGAGGACTGTGACATGCAATTTGCAGGACTCCCACAGTAGAATTTAGAGGGCAGGAAAATTCCCTCCATTTTGCAGGTCCTGAAGGACCAAAAGGCCTAAGCCCAAAGTAATGATGTTTATGCATTAGGATCCAAGACTGCTGGGTGTTCTTGGAGCTGGGCTGGAAGAAATCCCACAGGAATTGGAAGGAGACGAGGTAGGGAAGAGGTAAAGTGAAGATGGAGAGAGACAGAGCGGGGTATAAGGAGAGATACTGAACAGGTTGTTGAACATGTTAAAATTGTGTTTCCTGGCATTCTGTACAAACTTCCCGTGATTTACAGGGACAAAATCCATGTTTTTCAGCAACGGCAGTTTAAGTACAACCCTGAGACTGATCTGGACCCTCATGTTCCCCTGGAGCAGTGTCATGCATCCTGGGGATGTAAGTCACATGACCATCAGCAGCTCAGGTCATCAAGGCTGTTGTTCCATCAGCATCCTCATGTTCTGCTGCCATAGGGACCGGGGCTTCCACCCAAATGCTCAGTCCCGAGTCTTTCATTGTGCTGGTTCCTCTGCTTTGCTGCAAGAGCCCTAGTCAGAATATGCGTTTTCCCCTTAATGTGCTTCAGATGCCTTAAGGAGATGGGCTGTGACTGGTCAGGTTCAGAAGGAAAGGTTGGAAGGAAAATGAGCAGGTGAGTTTCTGGTGGCCATCCCCAAGAGCGGATGGGACAGAGGTCAGACAATCCCAGGAGAAGGTGAGCTGTGGTGGGAAAGGTCACCTAGAGAGAAGCCCAGGAGGAACGTGGCCCCTCCAACTACAGAAAAGAGGGGCAATAGCAGTATTTGAGATAAATACTTTGTCGCCTGCTGATTTATGTGGCTGATTCCTGCTCACTGAGTCCAGACAGGCCTTTCGGGGAAAGTTAAACAAAGCAAGCAGTGTGCATACAGCAGGGCAGCTCCAACACAGTGTTGGGGGTATGCTGAAGGGCATTCATACGCAGGCATACCGGATGGGGGCCCTCCCCGATGCTGGAGGTGCAGTGTTCAAGGCTGCCCTGTATTGACTCATCAAATATTTGTTTGCATCTGTGACCTTCAGATTTTCTCATCCTGGAGGTGATTTCAGCTGCAGGTGTGCTGGCAGCCACTTTGAATTTCAGTATGAGACAAGAGCAGGGCAGGATAGAGGAGCTCCTTATGAGCTCTGTTCCTCTCACAAAGTCTAGTTCCAGATGTACCCAGTGCCAGCCCCTGGTAAAACTCACTTCTGCCCTGGGGACAGAAGGCTTTTACCAATAACTCTTTTTCTCAAAAAGTTTTTCTTGAGCAAAGGTGATGCCAGGGGAGCCTCTGCACCTGCATGGACCAGGCTTGGCCACCCCTATTTCCAGACGGCAGAAATGACTGTTGCTCTGAACAGCAGTGGGGAGCACTGCTTTATCCCTGCTCAAGACACTTTCTTCAAGCAAGCAGGGAGTGGACTCCCCTTACTGAAGCAATGTGGTGGCCAAAGCCCTCTTTGTCAGTTCAGTGCAAGAAAAGCACAAGCCATCTCATGATGCTTTACGGGCAGGTGAACACCTCTGTTCCTTTCAAACATCTTATCTGCCCCTGAGGAAGAATTTGAAGTCAGCGGGGTGGAGCTGTTACACTAAAGGTCGTCTCATTGACCCCTAGGAGAAAGGCATCCCTTCTCCTGAAAGGTGGCTTTCCTTCAGACGGTTTTTGTGCTTTTAGAAAGGGAGCTTTCATACCTCAGGCATATGGTTCCATTTTATACAGGTTGTGGTGAGGTACAGGACAAACTTTTCACAGCAGTGGCTTCTCTTAGGGGCTGACTGATTCTCAGTGTGTGTGTCTGTTTTCTTTTGTGTTTATCAAGTGTAACCTGCAAGTCTTATTAATTATGGCAATATCCCCAGCTGCTTATAGCTATTTGGGCAGAACCACTTATGTGCTTTCCACTAGCTAAATGCTGCATTGCTAACTAGACTATTTCTTGATAATATTTTTTTCTGTGTTTTTGAGGAAGCTTCCCTTTATCCTAGACCTTTCTTCCTTCTAGCTCAGGACTCTCTTCCCCAGCCTGGCTTGCTCTTGTTCCTCAGCAGGGTACCTTGCTGATTTGGTAACTTGCTTGCTTTCGGACTTATCTGAACTCAGTCATATCTTTCTTGGCCACTCTGAGTTTGGCTGTTCCTTTGTAGCATGAAAAAGGAACGAGCTGAGCAGCTGGTGATGGCTGCGGCTACCAGCAGTGATGCAGTTTTTGTTTCAGCTTCTGATTCCTCTTTCCAGAAAGGCAAATTGCTATAACTGAGCTGTCAGTGACTATGGACAGAGGCCAGGATTTGGGCTGGCGGTGTGACTTTGTGTAGGCTCTTGCTTTATGTGCCAGTTGGGCAACAGTGCTACAAATCTCTGATGGTCAAGGCTTTTGGCAGTGTTGACAAAAATTCATCTGGTTTTGTGCTCTGCTGTTGAGGTGCTGCTTTCATACAAATACCTTTACCAACCCTGGAGAGTGCATCTTTTCCCCAGGATTTATGTTGAATATAGCAACTGGTCAGAGAAGTGGGCAGCAATGCTCTGCAGTGTTTTCTGGTATACCTGCATGAACAAGTGGGTGGACTCAGGCTGGACGTGAATCAGGAAAACTTGTGACAGGACCTTCGGATGTGATTTGTTTCAGACAACAGCTTAACATGATTTAACACAGCAATGTGAAGTCCATAGAAAACTAATTCTCTGTATTTGAAAACATAGCTCTTTTTCCTCTCTTTCTTAAGCTGCGTGCTGTAGCTTGACCTCAGTCAGTGTCTCCTGGGCAGGGAGGGGAGAAGCAGCTCTTGCCCTAAGGTAAGCTGCTGCCAGTGACAGAAGGCATCTTCCTGGCTAGTGCAAGCATCTTACCAAAAGATTTTACAAAAATATTTTTGATTCAAACTTTTCGTGCCTTTCAGGATTTGTATAGGTGTCTTCTGCACCTTTCAAGGTGGCTGAATTGCTCTGAACAGCCACATGTTCCATGAGGTACTTTGCCTTTACTTCTGGAGAAGGTGCAACACTACTATGAAGTCATTCATAGAAGTCTGTCCTGGGAGATGGGTTCTCTCTGGGGAGAACAGGGATAAGTGACCAGCAGACTACATATCCTGTAAGTCACCCATGCAGTATGTTTTGAATCCACCTGATTTGGAGCATTAGCCAAAATAAGTTTGGGGAATTTCCTTTTCCCATCAGAAAACCACTTGAAACCCTCTACAAAGTGGCAATTTTCATTAAAACATATGCAAAAAAGTGAGCTGGATATTAAAATCACCTTTTCCTGCTAGCAGATTTGCATGGCCTTGTGGGTTACTCCATCCCACTAGGAATCACTGATGACGATTTTAATCAGTCAGTGTTTCAAATCACGTTCTGTAGCAGCCCCTAGCATGATATGACCTGATGAGCAGCCTGACTCCCGTGGGCTCTGCTTATTAGGGTGTTATGCACTGGGGTGGCAGAAATACCTGGTTCCACAGCCTAGCAATGCAGTTAACATCAAAGTTGTCACACAGCTGGCACTGACAGCGGGTCTGTCCTGCAGCCTGGGGTGTTTCGGATGCACCGTCACAGGGAATCTAGATGTGCCCACACTGGACCAAGGAAACCTCTTCGTGCCACTTGGTTTGCTTAGAGGCACTTCACCTCCATTTTCCTCTGCATCCTTTCATTCCCTGTGCCTGTTTTCACACTCAGCTTAGCTGCTGTCTCAGTACCTGTGTTCATAGTGAAGAGGTTATCAGTGCTGATTCTGGTCACAATGTGTTGATTCAATTGATAGTATACCACACTCTTTTATTCAAGTGGGTAACAATCCCCGAGAAGATCTAGTGCCTCCTGATGTCTCTCCTTTGGAGAGAGAGCTGTGCAGAAACATCTCTGGTGGGGACACTCGCTTTTGTGTGCTCTGTGTGGCCCTTGATCTTTTTTTCTTTTAAACTCTGAACACTGCCTGCTTGATGGACATTTAATCTGTGCTTTTAAAGAAATCCATGTCAATATGCTGGTCAGTAGATCTGCTTAAAGGTGGCGTTTAGAATCATAGAATCATTTAGGTTGGAAAAGACCTTTAGGATCATCAAGTCCAACTTGATGTGAGTCACGTCCAAGGATATGAGGACCGGGGCCATTCACTATGCAGGTGATCCACCATCAGCTCTTGCTTCATTTTACCACTTTCCATTAATCAGGGTGTTGCTTTCTGTTCCACACCCCCAAAACCACCGGGCAGTTCTATTAATGTAGTGCAGATTGGCTGCAGGGGTAGTGGTGGGATGTATTTGGCCCCTCATTTACAGCATCATGAGGTCTTGTACCTTCATGGTTGTGTTGCTGTTCCCCTCAGGCCTCCTGGCTGAACATTTGTGGTAGCTGCTGAGCGATGTGGCCTAGCTGTGGCAGGACCATGAACCTGTCCTCCAGTGTGGTCCTCATGCTTAGCCTGAACCCTGTGCTGTTGTCTTCTGCCACATCTGCAGGTCAGCACTGCTCTCGTTCAGCTCTGAATTTTATTCAGCATAGACCACATGGGGCTTTGTTTTCAGGACTAGTATTGCAGTTTCTGGTATTGTGTCAGCTTGTGAACTGAAATCCAAGGTAGAAACGAGTTTGGTGATCTTTAGGGAGGTATTTGAATGAGTACTTCTAGCTGCAAAGAAAAAAGATCATGTGCAAGTCCGACACCACACAGATGAGGGATCTACGCAGTGGGCTCCCTGCTGACACTAGGGAGTGTTTTCCCCTCTGTGGAAAACTAGGCAAGGCTGTAAGTTCAGCCTTTCAAAATACTTCCATGTCAGCCAGAAGTCTCTTTCCACGTGTTGGAAAGACAAATAAAATGTAGCACCAGGGAGCAGGAAGAACTGGTCTTTTATTGCCAGCATTTCTTGGCTAGTCGGTGAGGAGGAAAGGATATTTCCCTCAGACCTTTTTTACATCCCTCTGTCTTGATTTTTCCAATAGGAAATTGTGAGCACATGAGTTAGGCAGAGCCCTGGGGAACAGCAATCTCCATACAGAGATGCTAGTAGGGTGCAAAGCTAGTGGCTGGAGTAGGATGCGCACGTACTCACCACACATTTGGCATCGCTCAGCTGCTTCACCAAATTCCTTCCCCTCCCCTCAACTCAGACTATCTTTCCCCAGTTCCCATTGCTGCGGACTGGTTGGGAGTAATGCCACCACACTGGCATTACTGGGGAAGGCCCTCCAAAAGTGATCCCTGCTTCTTCTCTCTCCCCAGTATTTCTTTACAGCTGGATCCATTCCCTGACCAAGTTGTGCCCCCAGTCAGGGACAGATTGAGCCATGGCAAGTGGCCAGGAATGGGGAGGGGGTTGTGCTGCCCATGGCTGTGGGGAGCCAGGCAGCACAATGCTGCCTGGTCACTGCACTCCCTCCGGCATCCTGAGGCCGTTCAGGTTGCAGCCACCTTGCTCTGTCAAGGCTATAGCTATGGCTGGTCCACACCATCCATGTGGGAAGGAAGTGATGTCTTTTGTCCCTGGCATGATCCCCTAAAATCTCTTCGGAAAATCAGCACCAAAAATGCTGATTGATGCTCTCCAAGCAGTGGAGACTCCTGGAGCTGCCATGGCTGCTGTTACATACCCTGCATGTCTGTGGGAGCCAGAAAAGCCTGCAGCATCAGAGGAGCAGGCCCTTGTTAATATGCCTCAATGACATGTTGCCCTGTGTTGAACCCGAGAGTGCGTGCTGGCTAATGCACGTCAGCACAGCGTCCTTCCAGGCTGGCCAGGAAAACCCCAGGAGGTGGAGAGATTGTGAGATTTATGCTGGAAAAATAAATAAGTGTACTTTCTGTGACGATTCAGGTTCCAGCAGACTCCTACACAGCACTTCTCCCCTGCAGCCTCTACCCAGGGTGTTAATGCTGGGAGATATCCTGTGTTACTTAGCTATCTCCTGACACTGCTTGAAGGAGCAGGGAAGTGAGCAAAGCCTGTGCTCTCTCTGCAAGATCAGCAGCTTCAGCCATGGTAATTCAGCTGCTGGAGAAAGCAAATCTGGAGCTGGAGAGGACAAAGCCTCTGCTGCTCTAGAGAGTATTAACAACAGCTTCCAGCTGCTGTGGGATGGGCCCTCGGTCTGGATCAGCTACCCAAGCAGTGAAATGAGTCCTGTATCTGCCCACGCATTTGGACAGCACCAGGCACAGTGGGACCTCCTCCTCGTTACAGGTCTGCCTGCAGAGCAGCTAATCCAATATTATTAATGACAAACAGAGCAAACACGATGTAATTTAACCCATTAGGCTTCTGGAAAAGGGATTGGTCTCAGGTGTTGAGCTGCCCAAGGATGGTGGGAAAACATTATTCTGTATAGAGAAAAAAAACGGGAAAAACCTCCTGACACTTCAAAATGCTATGGGAAGGAGGAAATAACTATAAGAAAATAGAGCAGACCAGGTCCTCCTTCCTCTGATGATCTGGTGGATGAGCAGAAGCACATCAACTTACAGAGGCAAAGATGTAGCTGCAGGCGGTCTGGACCTAGGCTTTTCAGCACCTACTGGTGTAGCTCCCTGAAATGCTGCAAGGAGTTGGAAACCTTTGTCTTCAGGCAGGAATGTGCTCAAAAAGCAAGCCTCAGAAATTGCACAGTGTTGTTCCCTCCCTTTCCCATTAGACCTGCTATCCAGCCCTTGCTGGCAGGGAAGATACACAGAATTCACAGGAAAATCTTACCACGTGTGTGGACACTTTATTTGGCAGACAAGCTTTTCCTGGGAATGCACAGCTCACTTTGATGAAGGATGGGATGCAAAGGGTGAGTATCAAAGAGCTGATAGCTCTTTCTTTGGTGATTACAGCTCTTGCTTATAAATGCAAGAACTCAAAAGCCCAGCCTGACGGACCCACGCTTGAGACTTGAATCCTTGCCACCCCCCCAACATATGAAGATATGGATTACTTTAACTCTCTGGGGTCAGGTTGCTTTAGTGCAAGGATAATTTGTTTTGGTTTTGGTTTTAAACACTTTTGAGACAGCGGGTGACAGCACTCCTCCCTGTCTATGCAGGGCATTTGCACTTATTGGGATCATGTGCTGCAGAGCACTAAAGCTTTCACTTAAAGAGAAGCTGCTCACAGGTCCTCACCTTCACAGAGAGTGAGCCCAGGACTCCACCATGCAGATATAGGCAGTGTCAAAGCTGAAGACCTGCAAATATAAGCTGCATGTAAACAAAGATGAGCCTGGAAAGCTGGAGGAGATGCCTTGCTCGACTCTTCTGGCAAGCAGTTGTACTACTCTGCTTCAGGGCCCTTTGGTCTTGGCCTTCAGAGAAGTTCTGGCATGCACCTGGCCTGAGCCACTGCTGAGATGGGAGACTAACAGCATCCTTACTGACACGCATCTGTGTTGATGGAGAGCTGTCTTTGACTAGGAAATTCTGAAACAAACCTGAGACTTTCTCTGACCAGGTCCTCACCTGTCCTTTACTGGAGACATGGCTCTCTATTTCTTCTGGGCCATTTTCTGTAATTCTAAGTTGTCCTCTTGCATTTCTCTGCCTGGTTCTGTCTGCAGCAATGTAGTTGCTTCTAGCAAACATCAGCAATTGCTTTTCTTTGGCCAGAGTGTTAGGCTCACTCCATGGCTTGACCAGCATGTCTCTAGTCTTTGGACCAGAAATACAAAGGGGCAGCATGGGATATTAACTTCTCAAGCCCTTCCTCTAGCAAAAGTTGGGCATCTCTAACTCTGGGAATGACCAGGATGGGAGACACTCCTGTAATGCCGATTGCCCTTGCACATATGTGTCCCAACCCTCCCTAGCAGACTCACAAACTCAAGTCATGAATGGAGAAGTCAAGAGGAAGAACTGTAACACTGATGAATGCTAGGAGATCATACTGTGCCTCAGTAAAGGATGAAGAAAGAAACCGCTCCAGAGTCACTTGGCTTGGATGAGAGCAAACTCTGAACACTCTGCTCTTCAGGCTGGTTTTCAGAGAAAGTTTGGCTCTGGGAGGCAAAGGATGGCACAGAGAAGAGGAGTTTCACTTTACGCACATAATCACCACCTTCTGCAAAGCAGTCCTGGCCAGAGTAAGAAAGATCTGATCTGCTTCCTATGATTTGGTGAGAAGTGAACTGTGATGGGGAAAAAACTGTGGAAAAGAGGCATGTGAGTTTGCAGCAGGGGTTGTCCCCTTGACACAGCTGTGCCCACATCCTCTCCGCATCAGTAGTCAAGAGTGGCTACCCCTAGCCAGGGCAGTGCATCTGCTGGGGCTTTCCCTGCTACCAGACAAGGGATAGTTTCCGTGATGGGCAAATGTGAGCAAGCAGAGACTGATTCTTCTGTAAGAGCATGTACGTCTGACCTGTTGTGTGCTTTTCCTGTATGGCACCTGGTGAAGACTGTAAAGAAGGGATGTTCCTCTGGAGAAGTGCTGAGTCTGCACCATTTGCACAACCCAGCCTAGATCTTCACGCTGTCGTACAAAGACCTGGCCAAATCCCAAACCCTTCCAAGGAGGGAGAGAACATGGTCTATCCCTTGTCAGATGTCCACTGTGCTCATGCTGCAGTGCTCATGCCACAGTGCTCGTGCCCTCCCCCACAGTGGGGAACTGGCAATATCCCACTGGATTACTACTGTTATTATTGACAGTAATCCTGAACAGGCTGATTTTTTTTTGTTGGCTCTGGACCCATGCTGCTGCTGGCATGATGGATGGGAAGTACGTGGGTTGCAAACCACTGCCTGCCTCATTCACTGAGGACATGACCTCCAGGGAGTCAATGGCAGACCTGGAAAACCTGAAGCATCTCCACCTTGAAGCAGGCTTAACTTTTTTCCTTGATCACACCCTGGCTATGTGTCTCATGGTGGCTAAGCTGCACCATGCTGGATGTCCTTGTAACGCAGCTTCCAGCAAATAATTCTCTGAACCCTTCCAAGTTCATGTCCCTTGCATCAGGGACCCATCCCAGATGATTGTGCTACTCTGATGTGCCAGGTGTCTGTGACCAGGTCTCTATGTCCCCTTGAATGGCTTCTCTGATGTGAGCTTGAGCTCATACTGAAGCCTCTCTGGTTGAGAGAGAGGACTTCATAGAAGGTCTTCTTCAGAGCTCTTTCTCCAGAAAAAACTCTATCACTCTCTATAAAATCTGTTTGAAAGGGGTCAGTGGGTTAAAATGCTAAAAGAGGGGGAATGATGAGCAAATGCTGCTCTTGTTTAAGTTTAAATGGCCTTAAGGAACCATATATTAACAAAAGGAGTTGTTTCTAGGAAAAGTTTTCCAAAGTCTCAACTTGATTTCCTTTCCAGTGTCATGAAAGCTGCTCTTTAATAAAGACTGTAATTTAAGAACCCAACAGTCTTATTTTTTTCTCCAATTCATTTTAATGCTATAAATTCAGTGGAGGAAGGGAGTGCTTAAAAAGAAAATGTCTATATTTTCTCATATAAACATATCATTCTTAGGAAGACATTTACTTCTTCAACAAGGATCTTTCTGTTGGAAAACCGTTGCTTAGCTTTGCCCTGACAGCCCAGGGACAGTAAAACTTGTCAGCATGGAGAAACTGAGTGGCTCGGCTGGAACGGGATAATGTTCATATTGAGAGGGCAGTTGTGCTTCAAACTCCACTTTGGTGGTGCCAAGCA
Source organism: Pseudotriccus pelzelni (assembly GCA_035584735.1). Lineage (NCBI taxonomy): Eukaryota > Metazoa > Chordata > Aves > Passeriformes > Tyrannidae > Pseudotriccus > Pseudotriccus pelzelni. The sequence goes on along the minus strand of JAWMRA010000113.1, from coordinate 9,788,125 downwards.
TTCTCCGATGGTCATGACACTCCCCCCCACTTTGGAGCTCTAATGCAGCTGCTGACCTGTGGCACATTTCTCTTCCTAGATGTCACTTTGCTTTTTTTCCCCTGGCCCCTCTGGATTTCTAGGATGCTTGAACTCATTTCTGTGGTATTGCAGATGTGGATGGGCTGGGCTGCATTTTCAGGATCTGATTCAAAGCGCACTGAAGGTAGGAACAATTTGCTATCAGCAAATTGTTGATATCAGCAGTCTCTGGAGCAGGCACTGTGTAACTGCTAATTTTTATTCCAGGCAATTGCAGTTAAAAGGAGTGAAAAAAGTAACCCAGGTCCACTGGTGGCTGAGCAGCCAAAACAAGGATCCTGTTTAAACCAGGGTTTTGCACCAGACCCCCCAAAGAAATGAGATAACTAACTGTTCACCTCTTGGGAAAATTGAGGCTGTCCTCTTTAAAACAGAGACTTTATTTTCTCTCTTTGTATTTTGGGCTCTAAGCAAATGAAGGGCTTTATAAAGAGAGGGGAGGAAAAAGCAAAACCCAGGGACCTGCAATGCATCCAGCCAGTTGTGAACCTCTGAAAGGTCTGGCCATGGCAGCACAGCCCATACTGGCCTTACCAGTGAGTAGGTACTAGTTGAGGTTGTACCTCCAAGAGAGGGCAGGAGCTTACAGAAATTGCTACATCTGTCAGCTGGCAGTATTCCTGGGAGGAGGAGGGGTTGTGAGTTATTCCTACTTTTTTGAATAATTTCCTTACTTGTAGAGGCCATTGCTTCCAGTGTATCCGCACTGTGCATAGTGCATAGTGCATGTAGGCTGGTGCATATCACAGAGACCACATTCAGCAGAGAAAATGGTGGGCAATGTAGGTTGGATCAGTGAACCCCTCCAAAGGATGTTTCTACCAACAGACCCAAATTCCTGCTTTGCAGCCCCACATGGTAGTGGAGGGAGAGGCTATGTGTCAGATGAACCTAGTTTGCCATGTGGCTGTGGGAAATCTGACAGCGAGAACCACCCTAAAAGTGAGCAGCTATTCCTTGGAGGAGCTGATGTCTGCCTGCTAGCAACAGGAGCCAAACGGCAGGATTAGATGGCAGATGCATCATTTTGGGATGGCTGAAGCTGGAATGACTCCCCAAGCAGAGAGGGCCAAATCTAGCATGGCAAAGTGTGCAGACCTGCAGATGTGAATGGGGCACTGGGCTACCACCTCAGTCAGGATGTGACGGCCACATGGTTGTCATGGAGAGTGGATGACATTAAATGATTCACTGTCACCAACTGTTGGCATTTGATGTGGTTGAGTCAGACCTGGCAGGTGTAAAAACTGGTGAATTGGTTAAATGTTTTTGGAAGAGGGGAAATGTTAGGTCTTCTCCTTTGCCTACTGGATTGTGGACCTCTGGATGCTAGCCAGCTTGCATGCAATGCTTTTCCCAGCAAACACAAGGCTGGTTGGCAGAGTGTGTAACCAGAGGTCAATTGGGTCTGTGAAGAGCTGACTTTTGCTGCCTCTCAGAGATGCCGCTGGGCCTATCTTCACTTGGGATACAGAGCTCTGTGGAAGGCTGGAGGCTTCCATCCTGTGATGGGCACAAAGTGATGGGAGTGTGTTGTCTTAAACCTGGCAACTGTCTGGCTGCTTCTGCCATGTGTCCTCCCCATGCTGTGGGATGCTGGTCCCTGCTGGGTGACCTGTGGATCCCACACCCTAGGTTTGAGCAGTGTGAGGTTACATGGAAATTTGCTGCTTTTAAGGCTGCTCAGTTTTTGTTTGCTGCCTTTGGAAATCTTTAAATACGCTTGTAACTACAGGAAGGTCAAAGAGAAACACCAAATGCTCAGTCTCATGGCAAAGTCATGGACACCAGAGAGCTGTCAGGGGAGCAGGACCCATTAGCACTTTGTAACTAAAAAAATGTATGTATAGGTAACCCTCAGTATGGAGGCCACGCTGCAAGGAGGAGCTGCCAAGGTGGTGGTGTCCTACTTACAGAGATAGGGGTGGAGTTCTGTTTATTCCACACCACCCACATCAAACTGGAAGTAGGAGGTTTTAGCAGAAAATGGTGAAGCACTGGAAGCCAGGAGCTCGTTTCTGTTTCACCTTGGTGGTGGACTAACTCCTTTAACCTGGCAGTGAATTTTCCTTTTCAGTTGCCCGCTGGAGTTGTGGGAAATTGTAACTATTGCCAGAGCCGGCGAGTGGTAAACGTGGCCAAAGCTGGCAAAGCCGGAACTGCTGCCAGACTCGTGGGAGGGTCAAAGCTACCCTGGAACTGCACTGCCTGGCATCGCCCCCCTCCTCACTGAGGAGCTGCCACAGAGCCACTGCCTTGTGACTGGGACTTGGATGTGCCCACTATCAAAAGGAGGTGGCTTGAGTGGTCTTAATTTTCCCCAGGGAGTTTTTAAAACCACCATAAGTGGCTATTTAATTGGAAAGAATTACAGTCATTGGGACCAGATTGCATATTTGACTCTCCTTGGGCTTTATCCAAGCAAAGGCTGCTAAAAGCTAACATGATTTTCTTTTCCACCAACTTCCGTGGGCTTTGGATCTGGATCTTTGTGCCTACAGGGTTATCTCAGTTTCCTGGAACTCATTCACTGTTTGAATTTGCTACGTATATTTACTGCCGGGCTGCTTTCTTCTTTAACTCCTGCTGGCTGATTGCAAAAAGTTCCTGGCAGCTGCTGGCTACAGGAGCAGCATTTCTCTCTCAAAATTTGCCATGCATGTCCCGGGGTGTCCCCTTCTCCAGCTGGCCCCTTGTAAGTCTTAAAAGGTCACAAAATCCACTACTGATGTGCCTCTTGTAAATTATTTGGTGCAGTTAGGGAATATTTGGGAGCATTCGGCACCTTTTTTTTTTGAGCGTCAGACGGTCTTTCACAAAGACGTGGGCTCCCTGGAAGTGATGTTTGCTCTGTGTTTACTCCCTATTTAATTCACTTGGTCACAGTCAGGCACAGTACCAGATGGAGCATTCCTAGCACTGTCTGCCTGCAGAGGCTGGTGGAGGAACAGGGCTGAGCCACTGGGTTGCCTGAGGATACTCCTCTTCGGAGCCCTAGCAGACAGTGGAGAGCCATCACTGGAGACAGTCCACCCCATTGCATCTCCCAAGAGGTGTTACTTCTTGGTGTCACTTCTAATCTCCCACCTAGGAGCACAGGTGCTGCTGGTTGAGCAATGCCTTGATGATCGTGAGAGTTCCTTCACTAATGTCTACCAACTTGCAAACAAGTATGTTACTTTTCCACTTGAACTAGGGCAAGTTGACAAGTACCTCTTCTCGCCTTTTAGGTGTCAGTGGAAAAAAGTGACACTAAAAAAAAAAAGTGACACTTTTAGGAAAATGCATCTCATCCAGGAATCGAGATAGGCCTTTAAAATACAAATAGGAGCAGAGGCAGCAATACAGACAAGCTTTACATTGTATTCCCTTGAGAACACGAAGTACAGCTTGCAGTGTATATACATAAATCCAGGGACAGGCTGCAGCTCTCCAGTGGTGAGTATGCTGGCTTTATTCTGGGTCAGTGGTCTCCCTGTCCTCTTCTGTTGTGCTCCTGGGACCTCTCACCATTCTAGCACGGGTGACAGCCACTGGGAACTCTACCTGAATCTGCTCTTCTAGCAGCACACAGACACATGAAATTACAGCATGTGTCTAACCAGGACAGCTGAGGAAAAGTCTGAGAAGTATGACCCCCTGTCCTCTGTTAAGTTTTAAGCATGTGTTACTATGTCAGAAAGACCTCAAAATGTGTTATTTGAAAGGATTCAGTGGGGGGCTTTTTAAGACAATTTTGGCACTTATGTCACATTTAAATGTTTGGATTTTGCATGTTGTTTATAAGTGATTCCCAGAGCTTAATTACACCGTACGAAGAGATTAATTAACTTTACAAGAGTCACTGTCCCTGGCAGTGGAAATGGGAACCACTTCTGCTGGCTGGGAGGAATCCACACTGCATCTGCGGGTCTGGGCGCTAAGCTCCTGGGAGGTATGAGCACGCCAAAGACCATGCCCATTGCCTATGGGACAGCTCTGCTGTGTCACAATGCTTCTGACTGACCAGTGTCGTGATGACCTGATTCCTGGCTTTCCCATTCGATCTCCTTTCGCTCCAGTTTTACTTTTAAGGCCTTTGTCAAATACCAAATAACACTGCCCCTTGCCAAGTCAATCACTGGCCAGAAGTCCTCTTTTAAAGCGAACTGCAGGCTTTCCAGTGTTCGTGGTCATTCTGGGAGAGCAGAGCCTAAGTGTCAGTGGCTGGGGACATGCCTCCCTCTCCAGAGCAGATTTTATTTGATCACACCTGAAAAATAAGGTGATAGCACCAAGGTGTCAGGTCAAGCTGGAGTCACTGTTGTGTTAGGTGGTGCATGAGTATCCAAGGAACTTAAAACTGAGCAGATGAGCCAGGCAAACAGTGGGGGATGAGCAGTGCTACATCCAAGGGAAGAAGTGCTAAGTGTTCTGCAGCTGTCCTTCACAGCTCCCCTTGGAGACACAGGGAGAAGCCTAGCAGTGCATTTTAGGATTTTGAAGTGCCTTCCCACTGCCAGAGTTCAATGCCGCTATCACAGGGCTGGCATGAGGAGCCACCCTGGTATGTCAATTCCATACCAGTGTCATAGAGGGGAACAAGTGAGATACCTCTGGCAAACGTGAAACTGGACCTGAAACTCCCACAATTCCAAGCGCCCCCCTGCATACCCAAAAACTTCCCCAAGCCCCAAACACATGATGTTTTGCCATCCCAACATGAGCATTCATACTGTGCTGCTGCAGCAAGGTCTGGGGCTTGCTGCTGACCCACGCATTGGTTCAAGCCCTTCACCTGGTAGAAACATTGGCCTGGCTGGTGGGTGTAATCATATATGTACTTGGAGAGGTTTGTTGTTTGTTTTTTTTTTGCTAATATAAAAATCCCTTCTCTGCTAAGAGACAGGATTCTGATTACAAAGCATTGTGTGCAGGGAGCAAGCACAGCGTGTTCTTGGATAGCAATGTGCAGGTACACAGCTCTGCCCTAAGAAGAGTAATTCAGAGTTAGAATTTACCTTGTCATTTTTCAGTGCCACCTCAAACACCACAGATTTAACCCCAAGCCTCAGGTTTCCATCTAAATTTTTTGGAAGGAAAAATGCTTCAAAAATATTTTTAAATGTTATTTTCTCTTTTTATTTCTTTTTTTCTTCTTTCTTTGTATTTTTTTTCTTCTTTTAATCATGTTCTGCTTTATTGGTGCTGTTACAGACTCAGTACACCAGTTCAGCTTCTCTGGATAAATAACCATACTAGGTGTGTCTGGTTTGGAAACTGTCTGATACATTTCAGTGCTGACGTGGCAGATCCCAGTTCATGGAAATAAAGAGATTTAACAAAATGCAGGTGGAAGGCTCGTCTGCTTCTTGCTACTGCCCAGGAGCAGAGGAATGAGCAGTAGGGTGGGAGCCATGTAAGCTCAGGTGGTGTTGAGCTCAGAGGGGAAAGGTTTCTGTCCCCCTCATCAGACTAGAAGGACGTTAGGGGCAGAAAGGGTGTCTGGGTCCTGCACAGAACCTCTCCCAGACAGAGCCAGCATCCAGCCACAGGTACAACCTGCGTCCTGTTACCACAGTTCGCTTGCCTGTCCTGCCCAGGCTGCACTTTTCTATATTGTGAGAGCTGATAGAGCACTTGTGTCCTGTGCTGGAGGAGAGGGTCCTGGGACACTTGCCTGCCCTGGGCTTTACTCCAACACAGGAATCTGCTGACTTCCCATCTCCTCTCCAGTGCTGTCTCACAGATTAGTTCCACTCCCCATGGCTGTCTGGTGTCTGTGGGCTGGAGAAATATTCAAACAGGAGAAAAACCAAGGGAAAAAACTGCAAGTCAATTTTTTTCCCATAGGAAGCTCCATAAAATTTGGAGTGGTTGAGTGAGAAGAAAATTCCATATTCAAAAGAGGAATTTTTCTGCTTCAGAAAAATATGCCACTTACAGTGTATTTTTTCATATGATCATAGAACATGATTTTTTGGGAGGAGCCACTGTGCATCGACAGGCAGGAATGGTGGGATGATGCCATGCTTTTTGGGGAGTCAGTACATTCAGGTGGGACTTGGGAGATGCCTCCACTGCTGAGAGACCTAGGAGAAGCTGCACTGCTTTGCCTGCATTTCACCTCCTGAAAAGTGCTTGCCGTGGCTTGGTGTGACACACTGGAAACTGATATTAGTGGCATATCCACCTAGATGGAAAAGCCATGTAGAGGTGTTTTCCCCTGTGGGGTTGTGCTGACGTCTCACTGGGCAGCCCAGGGGAGTGACTTTAGAAAGGTGCTGTTTGCTTTTCCTACTTCTCATCACAGGGCAGAACCCAAGGTGAGAGAGACTCTCTCTGTGTGCTGAGGTGATGCAGCACTTATAAATAAACACATAGAAATAGATTAGCTGTCCAGAGGCAGTGAGTGTCCAGGCAGAAGGCATTACCTCTTTCTGCAGCTTTCATTTTACCATGAAACAGAAGAAACCCTCTTCAGCTCTCTGCTTTCTCTTGTGCCAATATTTTGCAGTTCCTCCAGGTGCACTGAAGCCTCTAACTGTGAACATGGTAGACACTTTCTCCCTGTTGGTTCTTGGCAAAGCCAGCCCAGAGAGTAAGAGGTGCTGGTGTGGCAGGGTCATAACTGCTGGGCTTTGAGCTCCCTCTTCCCTTTGAGTGCCTAGTGGCCCTGAGGCTTTGCTGTGCAGCTTTTGTTGTGTGGGAAGCCAGGCCACCCCTCCTGTTCTTCCCACGCAGTGCTCAGGCCCCTCCAAAATGCTTGTTGTGGTCTTCACCCAGCCAAAGCACTGGTGGGCTCTCTGGGTACTTTTCTGGTTTTCATCAGTCTCTTTGAAGCTTTCAGCCCGTTGTTAGATGAGTCGGAGATCAGATAGACCGTCTCTTCCTATCCCTATGCTTTGTGCAGGTTTCACCAGGCAAGAAGCACCTGCAGAAGCCAATGCTCTCCGCAAAGGGTGCTTCAACCAGGGGAGGAGAGGTGTTGCACAGTGTTTCATGTTGGAGGTGTGGTGGCAATAGGCAGAAGAGCCTTGTGAACAGCTTTAATCCTGTCCCCAGCTAAGGTGTGTTTCTTCTAAGCCAGAGGTACTTTGTGGCTTTTTATTTAATCCTGCAAGTGCACTCATGTACCTCTGCTCATGCTCTGTAGCACTAGCATTCCCAAAATACCTTGCCCTGGGATTGCTCAAAGCTGAGAGCTGTGTTTGTTCCAGGCTTGTTAGGAGGGCCTTCCTGGGCTGCTTTCAGTTGGATTAGAATTTCCAGATGTTGAATCATGCAATGAGCATGAGCCCTGCTAAGATCATACATGGGAAGTGAGACGAGTTCCCTTAATATAGCCAGTGATTGCCTGGTGTTGGTCGAGCAAAACAAGATGCATGTCCCTGAACTGCTTCAACCTTTCTTGGCAGATTTTTTTAAGTTCTGATGAAGTTTCTTGTTAAGCCCCATCTCCCTGAGTCATGTGAGTTTGTGTCCAGCCAAACTTTCAAGAGAAGCATGAATTTTTCTGGACCTAAAGCCAGTTTGGGGATGGGAAGAAGAGGAGTCTCCTGTATCCAATGTAGATGAAGAGCGTCTGGACAGAAGAGGTCCCAGTGCTTTTTTCCTTGCTCAGATGGAAGTGCCCTTTCTTCCAAGCTGTGTATAGCCCTGGCCCTTCAGACTGGCCACAGGGACACCACAATGCACGGTGAAGGATTAGTTAATTTCCTTCCCTTCTCCTCTGGAAGGTGTTTTGATTAGCATAACCATGGTGTTCCCAAACTAGCTTGTGCTCTTGCTTTGCTCTTAGGCTGGCTTTTCCTGTTACAAGCCTGCTCTGGCACAGTGATACAGTTTTCCACTGCAGTATCGCAGCTTACATCAGTATGGATCCAGCCACGCTCAGTCTTCCAGCTGCCCTTCCTTAGGCTGATACTGAGTCCTGTGCCTGGCATAGCTGCATGGAAACCTGCAAACAGCCCAAGCTTTGTTGTAAGGCTTGGGGGACCATGGCATGTGCTGGACCAAGACCAGCAGCAAACAGGACAATAGTGCATCTTCCTCCCTGCCATCATGACAGAGGTTATATTAACTTCTGGCACGGGCTGAGGTGCACAGCTCTGGTATCTCAAGCCATCCTGGCTAAACAGGTCTTTGTCTGTCTCGCACAGCCTCTGCTAGTCACCCACCTGCTTCTGTTTTCCTCATGCCAAGAATCATTCTCAGCTGAAACAGTGCAAAGTTCTGGGAAAGAAACTTAACATGAGAATGTGAAATATTTTCCAAGTGTCAACAGGATAGACACACAAGCACCCAGGCTGATTAATCAGGGGCTGCTGATTTCATGGCTCCTTAGTGCCATGGAGAGCAAGAGCGGCTTGCAGAATAGGCACACAGCTGAATAGCTGAAGTTACATGTTGGCATGTCAAGCCTTATCACAGAAGATATATCTGGGGGTCTGAAATCAGATGGTTAACACTCCTACAGTGCTGGCTGAGCCACAGGAGGTGGGGTATCTTCACAACTCTCCCTCTGCGGAGATAAAGCTGTTTAAATTCTCACTCAGAACAGGTGTAAGTTCTGCTTAAAACATCTCCAAAGAGGAATGGAGGAACTGATGAAGCATACAGATATTTGACCTTGCCCCATTACAAAGCTCATGTCATCATGCCTTGAGATTACCCAGAGCAGTCTTCCACCAGATTTCAGATGGGCTTACATAGTGGGAGCCCACTTATGGCCAGGAGGGCAGAAGAAAGGATGCCCCAAGAACATGATGTTCTTGATGAGGCCAGTGGGCATTGTGGGAAGTACCTGGAACTGGGGAGAAAAGAAAGAGGTTTGCTTCTCAAACCCTTCATCAGCCAATTTAACTCCAAGCTCCTTACCAATGCCATCTAATTCTGTAAATAGTTCAATTATCAGTGGGCCCAAAGATGAAGTCATTGAACTTTTGGCTTCTGGTGACGGCCTGCCTAGTGCTCCTCCTGCCAGCATTTGGGGCATCTCATGAAGCAGAGCTGTAGGGATGGGGGAACAGCAGAATAGGATCTAAGGTGTGAACACAATGACTTTCCTGGAAAAGTGTTATTTTACAAACACCCAAGGCAAAACCAGCTGCTGAGACACAGGGATTTAGTGCTTGCTGGGAACTGGGCTGTACCACTGGTCTCCAGCTGCTAGCCCACTGAAGTGGGGGTATCCTGCAGGTCCTGGTTCATATTTCATATTCAGGTGGTAACTTCTGATCCCACATGGAGGTAGGTGAAAGGGGACTTTAGGAGAGGCTGAGCAGGTGTACTGCTCCCGAAGCAAATACAGCTGTGGCATGGTGCATTTTCTAATCCAAGCCTCAGCCATGCCATCACAAAAATGTGGGCAAGGAGGGAGAGGAACAATCTAGAAGTTCCTGCACTGTACTCCGCTGTAGCACTTACCTCTGAGTTCCATCAGTAGCGCAGGGCCACTACTTATTAAACCCAGACAAGCAAGCGCTTGGCAAGGCACGCAGGCCGGGAAGGACCACCAGGGAGCCAAGGGGAGGCCAGACATACTGATTTCTACTTTTATGAAAAAGGAAGGGACTCTGCTTCCAGAGTCTTCAAAGGCATTGAGTGTGGATGTGGGGACACTTGGAGGATCGGCCTGGCTGGCAGACAGCATCATGTCCGTAGTGCAGGCAGCAGCTGCATCTGGAGCAAAGGACTACTCTGCTCTTGTTCCTACCAGTTTTTTGGTGTATTCCATGGCGGGAGTGAGGGGGGGAGGCACCTCCACACCTCCAGAAGGGCTCAGGATCAAAATGCACCACCAGACCCAGGCAGAGCTGACTACTCTCCTACAAGAAAGCTCAAGCCGTGCCTGTCTGTGTGCTCAGCCATAACCTGGATGCAGATCTTATGGGGAACAGGATGAAGCATTTGGATGGCTCCCCAAGTAGGATTTCACGGCCATCTCTGCACAACTGAGCCTGGACCTTCAGAAGGAGCTGGGCTGCAAGGGACCTCAGGGAGCCCCGCAGACCTTGTGGCAGCATTTGTTTGATGACTGCTGTGCAGAGCTAAAAATACTCCAGCTATGGTTATGAATTTAGCATAACTAATACATCCACTGAGAGATTTGGAACTGTTCCAGGGCTAAACAACAGCTTCTTCACCAACAGCCAAAGACTTGTGGATGCAAAAATAACTAGGAACTGAAAAACTTAAGCTGGAGCAGGTAATTTTCAAACTGAACTAAAAAAAAACTTTCTAGCAGTGAAGATGACCGTGGAAAATTGCCAGCACTTCGGTTGTTTTAACAACAGGGCACACAGACCTCTGGATTTGGGCTGGATACTGCCTCTGGGCAGGAGTTAGGAGAACTAGTATTTAGGGAGAATGCCTTCGTTATGAGGTAAAAGCAAATTACACTGATAATATGTTATCCCAGTGGCCTGGATCAACAGCTAGAATCAGAGAGAAACACCGTGATGGGAGGTATACACTTGATGTCTTAAAAACTGGGGGAAAGACCCAAGAATAGACCAACTGTGGATGCTGAGAGGAGTGCTGTGGCGTGAGTCAGCTTCCAGCCATGTAGGGGTTGGTTGGTAAGCAGAGGGCAAGCAAGGGTTTCAGACATCTGTCTACAGACCCGAAACACAGCTGAGGAAGGAACAGAGGGAGCCATCCTCTGAGAACATCTGTGCCATGGTGGCAGAGGACACCCAGGATCACATCCAGCTCTATCTGCCTGGGGTTTCACCCCATTGTGGGCATTTCCCCACACACATGTCCCTTACCCTGTCCTTGCTCTTGTTCCACGCTGAAGCAGACACTCAATTATTCATTTGGCTGGAGACCATAAGAGTGAGCCCAGCTCCCCATGCCCCTGGTGCTTGGCTGGTGCAGTGCATGCCAGTCCCTGCCCCAGCAAAAAAAGAAGTAGTCGATGCTTTGCTAAGAGAGCTCAAAAGAGCCCAGTCCCACGCCTCTCACATCCAGCAGGCATGACAGAACCCCAGGATGCTCGTGGCAAGGTGGGTGGCTGGGAAGGGTGCCTGGCTGTAGCCAGGGAAATAGGGGCCTGTGGTGCTTGGGACTTCAGTGCTATTCAGCCCCTGCATTTCTCCTTCCAAGTGCTTTGGTTTGGAGAAGGTCCTTGGTAAGTTTAATGAGCTGATGATCCCAGGTGGACAGGGGCAGAGCTGGATCCCAAACCTTTGCCTGGAGGCATCACAGCCATCATGGGTCTTCCCAGCCCAGGTCCTGGCTGAAGTGGTGAGCCCTGCCCTGCCCTGCCTGCTTGGCCTACAGCCTGTTGAAAAGCTTGTAGAAAGCCCAAAAGAGCCTCCAAGTTCTTATTAGCGCTGAGAAGTGTTTGTGCCTATTTCAGGTCCCTCTGCAGAAGCCGTATTACCATAACTAGTTGAAATGTTTCTCCATTAGCATATTTTTCGACATCAGCCTGCATGAAACAGTAAGTTATTCTCCCCTTGCCATTGTGTCAAGATGTACCAGGCTGCGGGCAGGACCTGCTGCTCTCCCCAGCCTGGCCTCAATAGCATGTCTTGTTGTCTGTGCAAGGGGTGACAATCCAGTGGCAGCTGATGTAAATCCCAGGAACACCGCTGAGAGCAGCCCCAGTTGCTACCCCCTGAGAAGGTCTGGCCACTGAAATACAGTAATGTGCAGCATTTCCTGAGGATGCCCTTCTCCAACAGTTCAGCCTAATGGTTGGTTCTGATGTGAAGGGAGCCCCTTCCAATCCTTACATTTCAATTTCCAAGGCACTGGAGCATCCAAATCACTTCCAGATAGCTAACTACCTCCAGTGCGAACAGGCACATGAGTAATAAACTTTGCATTTCTTCTGCCCTGCCATGGGAGGTCACAGCCAGACCAGGAGGCACACAGAGGGCATGTATCGGGAGTTCAGCCCCCATACGGGGCGGCGCTGGCTATCGGGGGCACGGTTTTCTTCCCGTCCTCAGACCCACAAGTTGGTGGATGATGGACCAGTCCTAGCGCTGTTTACCCACACAGCATTTGCAAACCGTGAAAAAAGGTTCCTGCCGGGAGCAGCCATCTTTCAGGTCCAATCTGCTTCATGGTGCCCACCCCCAGCCCTTGAGGAGGGTCCCACCGTGGAGCAGCACCCCCAACCCTTCCTGGGAAGTCCTCGAATTCCCCCAACCATCCTCTCCCCGCTGTGCTTCAGGGATGACGCTGACATCCTCAGCAAAGGCCGGCGGGCAGCCACCGCCTGCGCAGACCGATCCCCGGCAGCTCAGCCCGGGGGGCAAAGGTCCGCGGGGCTCCCCGGCTCCGGGGCTCTCAGTATCCCCTCCCCAGCCCGCCTCCTCCCGGCGCCCGCTCCAGCCTCGGGTACGGCTCCGCGGCGAGGGAGAGACGGGGACCCCGAGCCCCCGCCCCGCCCCGCCCCGCCACGCTGAGTGGGCCCCGCGGAGCGGAGCGGAGCGGCGGGGCGGGACGCGGCGATCGAGCCCGGCGAGACAGCGGCAGAAAGTGCCACGACTCCACACGTCCGCGGCAGCGAGGAGGGACCGCGACCCGGCACGGGTGGGTAGGGGCGGCGGCGGCGGCAGCCCTTCCCTTCCCTTCCCTCCCCTCAGCCCCTTCCCCTGCCACTTCTCCCACGACTCCTCGCCGTCTGCCCCGCGCTGCGAGCGGGACCCCCTGCCCGGCGCTTCCCCCATCCCCGGCAGTCAGCAGACGTGGAGCGGGGCGAGGACCTCCCCCTCCGGCCAGCGGCCCCGCCGCTCCCGGCGCGGAGGGGTGTCCCGCGGGGAAGCGGGACAGGGAGGAAGGTGGGATCCCGGGCTCGGCGTCCGGCCACGTCCGCGGAGGGCCGGGCAGATGAATGGCCCGCGGCGTGGCCAGGGCTGCGCGGAATGGCGGCGTGTGCGGCCGCGGAGCGGGGGAGGCGAGGTCCGGGCCCCGCGCCGCCCTCGGGCCCCGAGCGCCGCCGGCCCTGCCCCAGCGCCGGCCTGATGACACACATTAATCTGATTAACCGCGGCTACAGAAGGTCACGACGCTCGGGCAGTTGTCTCTTGTTTATTTTTTATTTTTTTTTTTCCCCTTAACTAAGCCACCTCAACAGAACTCTCCTGGCGCCGGGAAACCCCCGGCAGTGCGGGGTCCCCGAGCTTTGGGAGAGAGGCGTCGACCCCATGAGTGGAGACCCCCACCCTGGGGTCTTTCCAACCTGGACATCACCATCGGCTTCCCCCGGGTCTGCCGATGGAATGCCCCACTCCTCGCCAGCTGGGGAAGCAGTCCAGGGGGAGAGCGTGTGCTGAACACGTGGCTGGACGCGACGGAGGAGCCTCCACGCCTGTAGTGTCAGCTCTGCCCTTCGCCGAAGCAATGGCAGTGGCCCCTGCCCGCCTGCATCATCGGGCAATGGCTGGAAGGAATTGGGGCTACCTGGAAAGTGAGCCACAGGGAGGAGCTGATGAGGGCCAGCTGCTTTGGGCCGGGGAGGGGAGAGAAAATTTGTAAGAGCTGCCGCAGAGATTAGTCAAACTGCAGCTGTGTTATGGTGCTGTTATGCTCTTCTAGTATATATATATGTGTGTGTGTGTATTTTCTGCCTGTTTTTTCACTCCGATACTTAGGAAGGGGGCTGGCAGCACTGCCAAGCGCTGCTGGCAGGCACAAGCCAGCTGGCAGCTGGCTGCTGCTGCAAGAGCTAATGGAGCACTAAGACACATTCAATTAAGTTGAGCTATAGCTGTTGAGGATTGGCTAATCTGGAGTCGCTGTGTAGAGTAGCACATGCTGCCGTGAGGCTGCAAGTGCACAGTCACACAGAAAATGTATTTAAACAGAGGCTGGGGATGTGGGCAGGATCTGCTTGTGGTGTGCAGGCTTTCCTCATTTGTTTTTAGTTTTGAGTCTATTGCAGTAGGGCAGAGAGAAATTCCAGGAGAAGTATCTGGTGATTGTTTTTTATCTGCTAGCAATGCTGTTGTTTCTCCTGCTGATGGGCTGCCTTGCTGTTCGCAGGATCAGGCCTCCCAGTTCCATCTTCCTTGCCCTTTCCCTCCTTTTTTTTGAACCTGCTGGGAGATGTAGAGGAAAGGGAGCTGCAGGTGCTTAACAGGCAGGCGTTGCTGTGGGCTATGCAGAACCCATCTGTGTGAATCCAATTCTCTCTTTCCCTGCCCTCTGCCCCCCCCACTACCTCTTGTGTATTGCTCTAACCTGAGGTGCCACCTTGACACCATGTTGAAGTGCAAGTTCTGGTTTGCTGGGGGAACCGAGTCCTGCTTGCAAAGATTGTTTTTTCCCATCTGCCGCACCTATCAAGACCAGGAGGAGACAACATAGATTTTCCTTTGGCTGTGAAAAGAAATAAGGTTTCTGTAGTTACTGCACAACCTCTCTCTTCCTTTGCTCCTGCCCACCTGATGTTTGGCCTGACTGATTTAAGCCAGGGTTCATGGGGCTGGCTGGGTCGCAAAGATACTGAATTCTCGTGGATTTCATGTGTGGTGGTTGCAGGGGAGGAAAGTCTGAACAGGTGGCAAGGTTCTAGCCTGGTTTTTGACTCTTAGCTTTCAGTGACAGATGTGAACACAAGACACTGAGCACGGCCCCGGTGCTGTCACGTCACGTGTCTGTGGGTTGGTTCATCCTGGAAATTGTTTGGTGCTCAAAAACCAGCAAGGCCGAGTGCTTTACTGGTATAGCTTCCTTAAGGCAAGCTGGACTTTTGCTCAGGTCAAACAGAGGTGATGGCACATGCAGGGAGGCGAGAGAGGTCAGGTCTCTTGGGCTGTTATCTGGGATGCTGGGAAATTTGATGGATAACAAGCAAAAGCCCCAAGAATGGAAGAGTTGGAGAACAGCATTTCAGCCGGCTTCTTTACACGAGAAGGCCAAGTGAAATACCAGTTGTCCAGTGTATTCCTGTTCTGGTGGTGAAAAGCTTTATTGAGGAAGGAGTTTGCACATGGAAATATTTGGTGATTTTTTCCACTGTTTTGGCTGGGGAAGGAGTAGAGGATGAGTCTGCTCAAGAAATTTTTTTGAGGTATATGTGCTGAATATTGCACGTGAACTTGATTTTTTGAGCGTGGACTCTGATGACTGGTGGTGTCTGTGCACCCCTAAGGCACAACCCTCTCCCAGGGCAATCCGGGTGTCAGGTGTATTGAAAAATACCATTGCAGGTGCAAAGTCCCGTGGAGGACCAGAAGTTACAGAAGGGAGGATGCTGAAGTCTTTGAGCCTCTTCAGAGTATGCTGTCAAGCTGAACATGTGAGACTGCCCTTAGGCACCTGTGAGCAGACAAGCAGTGGTACCTTTGGCGCCCTATTTTGCCATGTCCTGGCTCAGGCTTTGCGCAGGCGGGAAGCGTGGAGGGCTTTCCTGCTGAGGGGCAAGGCACACGCTCACCCGCCATGGTCTTTGCAGAGAGGACTGCTATCTTGCCGTGCAAATCCAGGAGCAGACTTTCAGCACTTCAAAGGGCAAAGGTGGGCAAGGTCAGGAAATGCCAAAGCACAGCTTCACTCCTGATGCTAATGGCGTGGCATAAATGCTTCTTGCATCTATGCTTCAGGAAGTTCCCAGAGGAAGACTTTTCCTTATCCCCCAAATGCCAAGGCCAGCCTACTTTGATTTAAGTGTGTTGTGGTTGTGTACAGCCTGCTGCTGTCTCTGCATCGTTGGAGAGATAGGCTCTTCCCTGAACAAGCTGCTGGGCTGGTCGTGTCAAGTCTCGACCACAGGAGGAACTCTACAGGTAGAACTTGCTCCTTGGAGTCAGCACTGGGTCTGCCAGGACCAGCCCAGTGCTGCAGCCTGCAGGGCATGAGCGTTGAGACAGGACCAAAGTTTGCCATGATTGTGCTGCTGAGGGTGATTGCTGCCTGATTGGCATCTCTCACTCTTCACTGTGGATGTTCTCCTGGCACACCTGTCCTTGGGAACAGCATGGGCTTCCTCTGGTCCAGAGGTGGGAGCTTGGATGGCTCCTGCGAGCGTCTCAGCTGCTTTCAGGAGCTCTGGCTGCTGCTGCGGCTCTTCTGCAGGGTACACAGCTCCTCTATCTAGTGCTCTCAACTGCTTTTTTCTGGTATTCATTTTGGTTTGGAGGGGATTGTTGGGATGTTTTTGTTGAGCTAAGGAGGACTTCAGCTCTAAACTGCATTCTGTCTCACCCTGGCTATAAAGCTGGAGAGGAGGCAAGGTACAGGCAGCTCTTACTGCAGCTGGTGGGGCTGCTTGCAGGGGAGAGGGAGTGTGGGGCTCAAACACTATCTGTAAGGGCTTCTAGGGTTCAGCCCTGGAGGATGAGATATGGGGCAGGCAGAGGGTCCGGTGCTGTGTCCAGCACTGCCATCTTACCAACCTCCATAGCCCTCTCTCTATCCTTTCACCCATCCTCTGTAGTGGAGGTTTGGATTTTTCTCTCTATTCCGACCATTTTGAGGATGGCAGTACCAGCTGGTGGGGTTGGAGTGCATTTGCCAGCATTGGGGATGCTCTTGCCTTAAGCTGAAGCAGCAGATTTTTATCTATATATGAAGCTGTGGCAGTGTGAAGTCAGGAGGGATTTAATTTTACTGATGTGTTTGAGTTGCTGGGTGAGGAATGCAGGTTGCCTTGTTCTGTTCCTAAAACAGCTCCTGGATAGTTTGGTGTAGCCATAAGCCCAACACGAGGTTGTGGGTATGTATTCTCCAGCCCTACATTTTATTTACTTCCAGGGAGAGGAAATCCAAGTCCTTTTAATTCCATGGGTTAGGAATAATCTGTCTGTCCTGGTTGGGACTGTCCCAAAGCGATGCTACTAGTCAGAAGGCAGTGATGTGCTGGGATAGAGTGGGCTAAGGCCATTTAAGTATGAAATGGCCAGGGTAGATGTGAAATAATGATGCCTGTGGTATCAGCTGGGATCTCGAGTGGTGCCATGGCGTAGAAAATTGGCCCTGACAGGGGAAGCTGGTGCTGACAGCCCTCCTGCCTGACAGATTCTCTCTCCTGTTTTGCCTGGGATGTTTGGAGAGGTGGGCAGGGAGAACTGAGCTGCTGGTTAGAACATCCTTCTTCAGTGGGAGATGGGTGCTTTGCAGTTCCTCCTAGATCTGCACCCCCTGATTGGGTGTTGGAGGTGAGTTGTTCATTGCATTGTCCCCAGCTCACTGCAGGAGCAGCTTTGAACTGCAGACTCAGCTGCAAGTTCACTGCTCCAGCTGTTAGAAAGGAAGAGCCTCTGAAGTGTCTCCTTGCAATCACTGTGGTTTGAAAAGACGCTGATCTCCATAGTTTTATTCTTATTTTGGCCTCCTCCCTTTCCAGCCCCTCCCTCCCTCCTCAACCCACAACCTCTTAAAAAGGAAATTTGATAATGACTACAGGTAAGCGTGGGGATGAGAACTTCTGATAGCTGAGGACTTTCTGCGTTTTGCTCGTTGTGTTTTGGGTCACAATGATGAGAAACCACAGCCTTGGCAACTCGTGGAAAGCGCCTCTTCACAGATTAACTGTCTGACACCAGCATCTGGGGCTTCATGAGCCACCTCATTGCCACATGGAAGTGACGACCTGATGGATGAAACACATGTAATTGGTTTTGAAACTAGGACAAAGTTCAATTAGCCATTAAGAAGAGTGGAGGTAATAGCGTCTTTCTCCAGGTGTGGCTGCACCCTGCCTGCCAGATCTCAGGCCAAGGCAGTATGGTCTCTGTTGATGCTCTGGGTGTTATACAGGTGGAGAAACTGGAGAGGAGGATGAGAAGTGCCTGGTGAGAAACCCCTGTACCCCTTTTTCTCCCCAGCTAATAGTAGAGGTGGAAAGAGAAGCACCATATCCAGCACTCCCCTTTGCAAGTTTCACTTCTTCCTGCAGAAATCTCTTTGGAAAATGAGATAATTAATGACCGTGCTCGACTTTTTTTGTTAGCTTGAACTTACGACTTTTATTGGTGAAAATGGTTGTGACTTGGTCCTGTGTGTTGGTGTCCATGCCACACAGTGTTTTTGCTGGGGTGGTTCTCATCAGCGGGAGCTGGGAGCAGCTACCCAGTGGGACACAGGCACTGTACATCCTCCCTGCCAGGCGGGACAGAATTCAGCAGTGCCACAGGGTGCAGGTGGCAAAGGGAGAAGGGAAGGGCTGCTTCAAAGCTGGAGAAAACTCTCCTGTACATACTTTCTCCTTCCAGGGGGATATTTTATTCCAAAGCTGAGATCTAGATGTGCATCTGTCAGTGAGAAAGCCAGGTGCTCCAGTGAAAGCCCAGATCTTGGTCAACCTGCACCAAAGACTCTGAAAGTGGGTTCTCTTACTGCTGCATGTATTGCCTAGGGTCATGCAAAACCATCCCGTTGGACATGGAATGAGGCTCGTGGCTGTCTCTGATTGCATCCCTGCTTTTTAATTTCCCCTCCTCGATTCTTCGGGAGATTGCTGCAGCTGGTGCAGTTTAGTCACTGGGGTACAACCAGAATGCTGTGCATGGGCAGTGCAGCAGAGGAGCACAAACCTGGGCGTGCGTAGGCAGGTCGCCCTCAGTTGTGTGAATCTTGAGCGTTTGTCTCTTCAGTGCATCGTGCCGTTTGGAGGCACAAATGTCCATGTGAGACTCCCTGCTCAGGGAAGCCAATGCGTTTCTTTCCTCCCCGCCCCACTCCTAGCTGTTGTTCTGGTGTCTTGCAGGCACAGAAGAATAAGGCAGGATGGATGTGTATGACCCTCAGACGCTGGGTGTTGTGGTCTTCGGAGGTTTTATGGTGATCTCAGCCATTGGGATCTTCCTGGTGTCCACCTTCTCCATGAAGGAGACATCTTACGAGGAAGCCTTGGCCAAACAACGCAAAGAGCTTGAGAAGACCCAGCAGCAGAAAATGGAAAAAAAGAAAAAAGAGAAACCTGTCGAGAAAAAAGGAAAAGCAAAGAAAAAGGAAGAGAAACCTAATGGGAAGATCCCAGAGCAGCAGATGACTCAGGAAGTGACAGGCCCTCCCAAGGATGTGGTTCTTGAACCAGCTGTGGTGCCCGAGCCTCTAACAGTTGAATCTCCAGTTGCAGCAGTGTCAGTTGTCCCCCAGGAAAAGGAGAAACCTATTCCGTCACCTAAGGATAAGAGGAAGAAGGAGAAGAAGGTGGCAAAGGTAGAGCCTGCTTCTAGCCCGATATTGGCTTCAGCTCCTGTCAATGTCCCCAAAAGTTCTCCTGTCCTGGAGGTGACCCCTAAGGAGGTGCCTGTTGTGGCTGTGCCACCAGTTGGCACACAGCAAAGTGCTCCTGTCAACCCTGTCACCATCAAGAAAATCGATGCTCTTCCGAGCCATGAGGAGCAGAAGCATGATGGACCTGTCAAGAAGAAGGCTGCATCCAAGAAGAAGAGCGAGCCAGGTAAGGCCAAATTCCTCTGCATGTATCCCCATTGAGTAAGCCAGCAGGGCATCTTGGTGCTGTTAAAACAGGTTTATCCCATTCTGAGATATCTTCATTCTTGACCCCATGGCCTGGGGGTTGGAACTAGAAGATCTTTAAGGTCCCTTCTCCAACTCATTCTATGATTCTTCAGCATTGGAACCAGGATAGCTCTAGAAATGCTGTCTCAGCTGAGATGGGCCATGTACACCTTAGGATAGGTGGGCTAAAAAAGCCTGTACTGGCCTATCATTCTCTCTGGGGGGAAGTAGAGTTGAAGTCAAGAGTTTATTGACTTATTTTCACTCTGCAGTCTGTTGCCTCCTGATCGGGTACCTCCAGCTGGTGCTTAACTCCTTGGTCCTGCACACAGGTTGGAGAGTTACAGGTTCTTTTTGGATTTGCTGTTGTGTTATGGGTCTCAGCAGATCTGCACATGGGAATGAATGTGCATGTACCCATCTTGGGAGAGGGACAGCGGCCAAGGTGCTGGACATCTGGGTGGAAAGCCAAGATGAGGTGTTTTCCCAACACAGCTGTGATTATTAAAAGCACAGAGGAGCTGTACCACAGTTTTACATGGAAGTGAGTCACTGCTAGAGTTTCCTTGTTCTTCAGAGGAGGTGAAGAAGGATTCTCCAAGGAGAGAGGATTGATGGGATTTTATACTGCAGGGGATTGATCATAGGGTAATTAGAGGGAAATGACTTTGGATGTGTCACAGGGAAGGGAAAACTTTCCCATCATCAATCACATGTCACTTGATTGACTCGGAGATGGAAGAGATTAAAAGAAGTGGTCCTGCACTCTTCAGGTTATAAATAGGGAGGAGGAAATCAGCCCTGTAGCTGGATTCTTGCCTCTCATTGTACCAATGGGAACAGTTTGGGATTTATTTTTGGCACTAAAAATGTGCGTGCTTTCAGACCTGTAGAAGTGTTCCCATGTGGACACATGGGAGAAGTCTCTCAGGTGTTCTCAAAGATGTGATGTGGTGTGCATAGGTTTGATTTCTTTCTTTATTTACAAAAAAAACCCCAACAAACCTACCAGATAAAAACACATCCCTTCTTGCTAGCCTTCTGCAGCAAGCACATCCAGACCTGGGTTGCTGTGTAAGCTGGCAGTTTCCACACCCACGTTTTGGAAGAGGGCCTGTTTCTCAGCAGGACATTTGCAGCTGCTGGTTTCCAAGATTGGGTTAAAACCCTTGCATCTGTTCCTCTGAGGAAAGGGTTTTAGGAAAGGCCATCTCCACATAGTGATGCAGTTTTAAAGGATTTGAGGAACTGCTTCTGGAGCGTATTGTAGTGACAGTGCTGGGAAAACTAGAGGTGACTGGTTTGTTGTGTGCATCCACATGGGATGCACTTCTCTAACACTGGAAAACATGGATGCACTGAAAAATGTGGCCCTAAATTCAAGCTGTAACAGCTAAGGGAACGTGGATAGGAAATGAACTTTTAGCTTTTGTTAATTTTGGAGTTTTTCTGGATGCTCCAAACTTAGATTCCCTTGGGTATGAAGTGCCAATCCTGCTTGTAGTAAAAGCCAAGAGTGTTGTCTTAGCTGCTCCTGTGGGATTTCTCAAAGGAAAGCTCTCGTCAGTGTTTGCACCCTGAAGCCGACTGCAGTTTGACCAAGGTTTTGTGGGCAGCCTTTGGCAAGCTGTGGTCTCTCCTCTTCAAAGACAAAAGCAACAAATTATTCTGTGGCAGATAAAAATCAGTGTTCAAAGGCACATGCTCAACACTGAAACAGATGGCAAACCTGATGAGAGCAGCTTGTGGTATTTTTCTCTTGGTAGTTTATTTCACCCAAGTTCCCTTGGGTGAAAGAAGTGGCTCTTCAGGCCCCTTGTCCTGCTGTGCTTTCCCATGGCAGCTTTGCCACATGGCTGGTTCTTGTTCCGCTGCTTCCTCAGCAAGGCACAAAGTTTCCAGCTCTGTGCATGGGCTCGCTGTCAGCATAGACTTCCTTGTGCCACAGCTTGGCAGGCTGCCCGGGCTCCACGTGCCAGCTGCAAGGTGGGCTTTGCGTGGTGCCTGCCTTTGCAGTGCTCTGTTGCGTGGCACCACTGGGAGATGGGCAGAGTTTTGCTTTGTGTGGGTCCCTCCGGCCAGTGGGACTGAGCCAGGGAGTGCGATGTGCTGTCCTGCGTCCATTCAGTCGCCAGCGTTGAGTAAAGTGTTGGGCCAAGCGTTGGGCCCTGGTTGCACCGCTAGGGAGTGGCTGTGGCTGGTGAGACAGACTCTGCTGCTGCTAGGGGTAGTGCTGCCATCTCAAACAGATCTATCTACCAGAAGCCAGGAGCAAGCAGTGTGTGCTGGGGCTGCTAAGCATGCCTGGGCTCTGGTGCTGTGGTGGGTTGACTGTGGCTGG
Organism: Pseudotriccus pelzelni; assembly: GCA_035584735.1. NCBI lineage: Eukaryota > Metazoa > Chordata > Aves > Passeriformes > Tyrannidae > Pseudotriccus > Pseudotriccus pelzelni. Next base: position 9,766,290 of record JAWMRA010000113.1, on the reverse strand, counting down.
CTGCCAGAAGCCCACCCAGCTGCACTCTCACTCCTCAACAGGATGGGGGATAAATAAGAAGAGGAAGCTCATGAGTCAAGATAAAGACAGGCAGATCACTTAGCAGTTACTGTCACTGGCAAAACAGACTTGACTTGCAGAAAACTGATTTATTTCCAATTCAAATAGATGAGAAAGAAGACAAAACAATACCTCACCCCCCCCCGCCCCTGCCCCCCACCCTCACTCCCGGGCTCTACTTCACTCCTTCCCTTCTGACTTCTCTAAATCCCCTCCCTGAGTGGTGCAGAGGGATGCGGGCTGTGGTCAGTTAATAACAGCCCCTTTCTGTAGCTCCTTGCTCCTCACAGCTTTCCCTGCTCCGGTATAATGCCTTCCATGGGCTGTACTTCTTCAGGATGAACCTGCTCCCGCATGGGCTCCTCTCTGGGGGTTGCAGAAGAAACTCTGCTCCAACACCTGCAACATCTCCTCCTCCTTCTCTGAACCTTGCTGCTTGGGGCATCCAGGCTTTGTGTTCAAGAGACCCCGGTATTGGTGACTTCTGGGGTGTGTTCTGGAGCTACTGACCTCCAAACTGCTTTTTCTTCTGTGATTTTCTAGGAAAATAAGCCCACTGGGCCGTAGATACCGTGTGGTAACTCCTAAACCACTGCCCACCAACCTTTATGCATCGTGACCATGTGCATGTCCTACAACAGCATCATGGTCCCTGATGCTCCTTGGCTTGCCCAGGTTAGCAGAGGGGTAGGGGAAGGGTTGGAGTCCTGTTTTACGCCTGGCAAAGAGCTGGAGCAGACTTGCCTGGTGAAAGGTGGGGAATGACCTTGCTACCTTCTGCATCGCTGGCACCACTGCGTGGGGTGACATCCTTCAGCAAGGTTGTATTGTGGTGCAGTCCAGCTTCTGATGCCCAACACATCTGTGCTCCTTGGCAATGACAAAGCATACCCAGCTCCTGCTGAGAAACACTCAGTTTGCTGGTGGGTGATAGCAGAGTGCTGGGACCAGTTGTAGAGCCAGGCAAAGGTAGCAGCTGGCTTAAGGAACACATGTGTGGTATCATCTCCAGCACTCTTCATACTGCTTTCACTTAGGGAGGCATCAAACGTGACTGTGGAAATCTGGGTGGATGGTGGTTTGACGTGGTAGTTGTGGGGTTGAAACCAACTGAAATGATACTGTATCTCTGCCTCTGTCCCCAGCAGTCCCAACCCCTCCTCTCTCCTCCCTAGCACCCGCAGATTCAGATGGGCCCCTCTACCTGCCCTACAAGACGCTCTTGTCCACTGTCAGCAGCATGGTGTTCAGTGAGGGTGAGGCCCAGCAGCTCATCGAGATCCTGACGGAGAAAACGGGCATCATGGACACCTGGCACACGGTAGGGCTACCAGTGCCATTGTGGCCACCTGCTGCCAGGGCTCTGCCGAGCTTCGGAAGGTGGGAGGGGAGGGAAGGCACCCCCAATTTTGGGCTGGCTGGCCCCTTGGAGACTGGAGTTTGAATCCTCCCCTGGAGCAGAGGGCAGGATTTTGTGCGTGTGCAGAGGAGGGTATGGGTCATCCCCACTGATGTGCCACCCCATGCTGGCAGGCCACTCAGAAGGGTGACCCAGTTGCTGTCCTGAAACGCCAGCTGGAAGAGAAGGAGAAGCAGCTCTCAGCCGAGCAGGAGGATGCAGCTGCTGCCAGAAACAAGCTGCGGGAGCTGAGCAAGGTAAGCACTGTGGAGCTCTCCTGGCATTCCTGGCGTGGGCTCTCTCTGTTCACGGTGGCTTGCCATATACCTGCTGCTCTCTACGTCTTATCGCCCTTGCAGGTGAAGCCCTGGGGCTCTCTGGGCTCTTCACCTGTTTGCTGTTTTCTTCCCAAAAAGGGGAGGAGATCCCCACCTGACCTCCTCTCCTGGGCCTCACCCAGTCTTGGGAGGCAGCAGCCCGAAGAACTGCAGGGTAGTGCCCTTTGGCAGCCATAGGAGAAGCAGGGAAAAACCCTTCCCTTAAGAGATTGCAGCTTTCTTCTGCTTCAGGGAGAAAAGCAAATCCCTTCTCATCTCTGCCTGGATCCCCTGAGCTGAGAAGGTGCCTTTATAAGGAGCTGGATCCTATCTACAGTGCCCTTACTCAGACCCCTGTGTCCACCTCTTTTGGCTGTTGAAGGCAGAACAGACCCCCATCATGCTGAACTTGGTGGCTGGCAAGTCCATCTGTATAATTTCCTGCTTTGTCCCAAATGTTACGTGATGTTATTCATCCTGGGGGAAGGAGGGAGGTGGGGAATAAAATTCCAGGCTGTCTTACTCCTTTCTCTTAGCTGGCCCAATATGGAACAACAGTGGCATCCAGTGGCCACAGAGCCCAAAACAAAATGCAGGAGGAAATGTAAGTGCTAAACGTACCTGGACATGGGGGCACCAGTGAAAGTGCTAAACTTTTTAGTCTTCTGGGCTAGGAGGCCACTGGTTTCACATCCCCTTGAAATGGGGAAACCCATACTCTGAGAACTAAGGGGATGACTTCTTTGCACGAAGGACCTGGCAGCCGAGCGGGCCAAGGCAGCGGCTGCAGAGGGCAAGCTGAGGGAGCAGCTGCTGGCCCGTGAGCGGGAGATAGCGGCGGTGCAGGTGCGCATGCAGGCCAGCTACCAGGACCATGTCAGCGAAACACAGCAGCTCCAGGTCAAGGTGAGCCCCGTGCTGTGCTCTGAAGCTCCCTCCTTTAGCTGCCAGGTGGCTTCTGGTGGCAGATGTGTGGTCTTTTGGAGAAGACTGAGCTATGTGAACGGACAAGAGCCTCGGGGGGGGGGGGGGGGGTGAGACCCTGTTATGCTCCTGGATCGTGGTGGTCAAGGGAGAAGAGGCCCCATAGGAGCAATCTCATGGGGTGTCATGTCCTTGGGGGCTGTCAGGATCAGGAGACACCCTCCGGCTTTGCCAGTCCCTCTTGCTCATCTCGTGAGCTTCAACAAGGAGAGTAAAGGGGCCAGTGGTGGCATTAACCCCTGTTGGGCTCCTCTAGATCCGGACCCTGCAGGAACAGTTGGAGAATGGCCCCAACACACAGCTGGCTCGCCTGCAGCAGGAGAACTCCATCCTGAGGGATGCCCTCAACCAGGCCACCAGCCAGATGGAAAGCAAGTAAGGTTGGGGTTGGCTGACCATTGGGCATGGCTACCCCCTTTCTCTAAGGTGGAGGTAGAGGAGGGAATGAGGGAGAAAGAGCTTTCCAAATAGCTTTTGGGGGGCATCCAGGGGAAACAAGGATGTTTTCCCAAATGGAAGGGTGGGGGGGATCCCTGTCTGCATTGTGGTCACCTGTGCTGATGCTAGAGCCAACAGGCAGTGGAGGTGGGAGAGGAGACCAGAAGGCACTCTGGCACTCTTCCCCCATAGAGAAGCTCATACTCTCATACTACTGCATTGAGAAGAAATGCAGCTGGCTCTTTGATGGGAGTGATGCTGCAGAGAACAGAGACCAGCCCAGTGTGTGCAGGAAAAAAAAGGAGCTAGGTAGAAGAATTTCAATTTCACACTCCTTTTCATAGGAAGTCTGAAATGACTGATGAATAACAGCGGTCAAATAATTACAGAGCGGACTCCAGCTGCTTGCAGTGCTTCCTCTTGTGTCTGGGAACACAGATTCCCTTATCCTCTGTTTCATAAGAAAGGAATGTCTCTTGTGACTGAAATGCAGCTTTTCTAAAGTGATTTGACAGCTCTTTCAGCCCCTCCCTGAAGAACCAGGCGTGTCCTAGAAATAGGCAAGCAAAGCCGCTGAGGTGTTTCAAGTCCTATATGATGACCACAGAAGGATGTGTTCCCCCCTAAGCAACATCAGAGAGGCTTGAATGGCCTGTGGGCTAAAACAACGCTGCTTCTGTTGATGCAGGCAAAACGCTGAGCTGGCCAAGTTACGGCAGGAGTGCAACAAGCTGATGAGAGAGCTGTCTGAAAAATCGGAGGTTCTGCAGCAAGAGGAGCAGCAGAGGAAGAGCTGGGAGATCAAAGCAGCGGCTTTTGAGAAGCAGAACGAGCAGCTGCAGGTCAGGCAGGCACCAGCAAACCCGCTCCCCTCAGAGAGATGGGCAAGTGGCTAACTTGCATGGGATTTGTGGACTTGGCCACGGGAAGAGCTAGGAGGGAGATGAATGCCCATGTTTGAGAAAGAAGTGCCTTGCAGGCTTCCTAGTTGCTTTCCCCCCCATTAGCTCGTCGCATTCATTGTGTGCCTTGCACACCATTGCGATGCCTTGCATCACCAGCGGAGCCCAGGGAGGATGATCTTGAAGCCCTTCTTCTATGGGTGCTGTCTTGAAACTCAGATGTTTTTAAGCCTGTTGCTCTCCCTCCCTGGTGCAGGAGATGGAGCTTGTGGCTTTTTTTGTTGTGGCTGGGTTTGGGGTGTTTAGAGGTGTTAAAAGGACGCCTCCCAAGTAGAGCCTCTGCGCACACAGTGGTGTGTTGGTGGCAGGCAGGCTGCACTCACACGGGGAAGAGCATCTTCTGGGGGGGTTGACAGTGCTCTTGCTGGGATGCTGCTAAAGTGGATGCTGGGACCATTAATCCCGGGGTAGCAAAGTGAGTGATGTATGATATGTCCCTCGGGCATGTGCTGTGGTCTCTGAGTTGCTCTGGCCTCTTTAGGAAGGGGCTGTAGTGAAGGAGACTTTTGTCTGCACATGCCAAAATGTTTTGTAGAGGTGTTCCTAGAACAAGGGGCCTTTGATATCCTTGCTCTTATTTTTTTCTGTGCACATCTCTTTTTGGTGGGCTGCATTTAGCCCCAGCCACTTTTGCAGGCAAGGGGCAAGGTGGGGTGATGCGGACACAGCTGGCATGAAGGCAGAAGCCACCTTCTTGGCTCAAAACACTAGCTCCTAGACGTGCTTTTAGGAGAACTTCTCCAGGGCTGTCAGATTGCTGCAATACCCTAATCCCAATTAAGTTAATCATACTAGCTGGAAAGCTTTGAAGTCAAGGATGTGTTTAAAGTGCTGGGGAGAATGTAACAGAGTAACACCTGGATCTCTGAGCTGAGGATAGGGAGTCAAATCCTCAAAAAACAGAGAAGTTCTGCTTTCTTGGTGTACTGGAAGCATCACTTGGACAGAGACCATCCTGCTGCTTTACCTTTCTCTGTCCCCTTGATGCAAAACAATGTCTCTCCATCTGCAAGGGTGCAGTTTGTACCTGCAGAGCTGAAACTCATCCTTCTCCCCTGCCTTCCCCCTCAAAATGCCTGCCTTGGCCAGGCGTCTTCCTTGCTGCTTTCTAAGATGGAAAAAAAAAGTATTCTCTGGCCCAAACCACACAGAAAATTCATCCACGTGTGGAAACATGTGGTTGGGTTTCTCTGTCCTGCAGAGCACCTCTCCCTGCTGGGCTGAGGCAGTGTGTTTGGACCGGAGTTTTAAGCGGTTTTTTCAGAGCTTAGGTTTCCAGAGGGAAGGATGGTCTTGGCCCAGAACCGAGGCGTTTAGTTATTGTCTGCTTCCCAGTTTGAGGGCTGGCAAATGATAAAATGTGAGCACGAGGCGAGATGCTTCGTGCACAGGGGAAATGTGAGGAAAGGGTGATTTAAATCCCCCCAAAGTACAGCTTAAAAATAACATTGTGTGACCTGGAGCTTTGCTTCAAATTGGCCGGGGTATCTGTTATGCTGTAGGAAACCTTCTCTTCCTGTTGTGCAGGCTTCCCAAAGGGAGGTGGAGGTGATGCTGCAGAAGAGGCTGGATGAAGTCAGCGATGAGCTCCGCAAAACCCAGACCAGCTACAAAACCTTGTTAGCAGATGCAGAAAAGGCCAAAGGACAGCAGCAGATCACTGCTGGTGAGGAACTGGGGTTGGCATGGGGAGAGCTGTGGGGCAGACAGGGAACTTTCAGAGCTGGGTGCTTAGTGGTGCTAGTCCAAGTGGTCTTCAAGTAGACCCAAGTTAGGCTGCCTGGTGTTGGTGTGAGCAAGATATGGGCTGGTCCATTGTTCTATTGTAGGATGTTACTCCAGTGCCTCTCTCCTGTGCTGTCCTGCATCCCTGCCTCCCCTTTCTGTGCCTCCTGAAAGCATTCACAGCCAAGGCTTCTTTGGCTAAGATTCTGCTTGGGCAGGGCAGGGTGGGGAGTCTCCAGTTTGTTTGCACCTACCCTGCCATGTTTCTCACTCTTTCCTCCAACAGAACTGCAGGCCAAGCTGCTGAGCTCCGAAGCAGAGGTTAAAAGTAAGTTGCTGGAGTTGGACAGTGTGAAAGGGAAACTGCAGGATGCCAGTTCGGAGAATACGAAGCTTCTGGAGAGGATCAAATCCATCGAAGCTCTGCTGGAGGCAGACCAGATGAGGGGGGCAGAAAAAGACAGAGACTTGCAGGTTATGTGGTCATTTAATTGGGGTGGGAGGAGGGGAGTGGGTTACACTGCTCACACAGTACCTGTGTTATCTTTCCTCTGGGATCCCCTCTGGAATGCCACAGAAAGGATTGACCTGCGTCATGTGCCGTGGGCGGGTAACGAAAGTGCTTTCTCTCTTCCAGGCAGCCAATGAAGCAGAAATGAAACAGCTGCAGGCAAGGTGGGTCTGGCTGCACGTGGAGACTGCTATGGCACGTCCAAGCTTGCTGTCCATGTGTCCCAGGCTTTCTCAAGCACTGAGCCTGTTGGTGAGGGCTTCCTCCCTCCAGTCAGGCTTGGGGACTGCCAAGCTGCGAAATCAAGGTTAATCCTGGCCCATAGTGCAGTTTAAAATATTTACAGGCTCCAGCGCTGGCCCCAAATAACAGCCAGTCCATTCTGAAGTGGGACTAAATTGCTGGCAAGCACATGGATTCTGACCAGTCTTACAGAATAGGATGTTGTGGTGGTGTTGGTCCTAGCTATGGGATGTCTCTGATCCAAGTCCCTGCTTGAGTCTGGGCTAACCAGAGTAAGATTTTTGAAAGTGTTTCCGGGTATCTCCAAGGATGGAGATTCACCACTTCTCTGGGTCCCTGTTCCAGTATTTGATAACCTCTTCCCCCATCCCCTGATAAGCAGAAAGGTTTCCTGCCATTTAAATGAAGTTTACAACTCATTCACAACTTGTGCCTGTTGTTCCTTGCCCATGTACTGGGCACCTCCGAGAAGGCTCAGGCTCTGCATGGGGGGAGGATTTCTCAGCTGCCTCTGTTGCCAGCAAACATCCAGCATTCCTCTAAAGGAAGGCAGCAGTTCCGTTGTCCTGGGACCCCAGGAGACTTGTGTAGTTCTTGTCAAGGGCCTGAACCTTCCTTGGTTTGCTGAAGCTGAGGGTCCCTTCAGGGCAGATGGTGGATCTGGGGGAGTGGAGGGAAGCTGCAGGCTCTCTGGTGTCTAGTTGGCAGCCCTTATTTATGGTTATTCAGGACAGTAGGGTGGTACTTCCAAAATGTGGAGCTGTGGGCTATCTCAGCCTAACAAGCTGTGTATAGGAGCAGTCTCAGTTGTGGCCTTTGGATCACTTTTCTTCTTCCTCTTTTAGTGTGTGTACAGCCAGACAGCTGGTTGCTTGTTATTGCTCATAAGATGGTTAAAAACTAGATCCTACTCCAGTATTGCATTGACTGTGGTTTTCAGTCCTGCTCCCTCTCCATCCTGCTGTGTAGATCCCGGAGCAGACCGGGATAGGAAGGGCTATCTCAGGAGCTTGCTACCCAGGAGGGAGATGGATTCTGAGACTCACTCCTGCATCCTGCTATTCCAGACTCCAGGAGAACACAAGCCAGCTCTCATCCTTGGAAAGGGAAGCCACAGAGCTGCGGGAGGCAGTGGAGCAACAAAAGATGAAAAACAACGTACGTGAGTGAACAACAATCCGTCATAGTTATCTACTGATAAGACTCTCAGGTGCAGTCAGAGGCTCTTCCAGCCCCACAGAGCACTGGAGGTGTTGCCTTGTCTCCTGGAGTGCTGGAAACACCCCGTCGGCCTGTGCAGCTGAAGCTGATGGGCTGTAGTAGGCTCCTGGGGTAATATGTCTGTCCCCTGTTCTCTTGAGAGGTTTAGGACCTGGTAAGCCAGAAAGATGCTATGTGGCAGGGCTAATCCCTGAGCTGGCTCCCTCATGCCTCACTGCTCCCGTGCTCCTTCTCCCTCTGCTGTAAAGTGGTTATCAATTAGGTGGAGGCCACCTTTCATCCCTCCACTTGGCCTGTGTCTTCTCCAGGCAGAGGGTGCTTGTGGAGCTCCTGCCCCCTTCCAGCTCTGCCCTGCTCCCTTAAGGCCACTTCCTGCGTGATGTGGTGCATCAAGCCACTGTGAAGGTGAAGGGAAAAGGGATGCGTGTGGGCAGTGGGATGGAAGACCATTGAACGAACCGATGGGCCCAATTTCCTAAGTGGAGGCTTTGAAATCCTTCTCAGTGCCTTTGGTGTGAGTTGTGGCTTATTGCCCTCTGTGCTCTCTGCAGGACCTTCGTGAAAAGAACTGGAAAGCAATGGAAGCATTGACCATGGTGGAGAAGGCGTGTGAGGAAAAACTACTTGCTGCTACAAAAGCAAAGGTAAGCCTGGCATTTTTCTCTGGCGGTGATGCTGGTGTTGGAACGGAAGACACCAGACATGCTTGCTCTGGGTTGCCTGCCTCCTTTTCTAGGCACAGAAAAGCAGGACCAGTGTTGGCAGCCTGGCTGGCAGGTGCCCAAGAGCCTCCATCCCATGACAATTTGTCTCTCTTACAGGAAGAGCTGGCCCAACAGCTGGACGCATTCCAGACGCGAACTAAGCAGACCTTGCTCTCTGCCCTCCCTGGAATCAGTGTGTCCTCACAGCAGGTGGGCACAGGTTTTCTCAGAACCTCACAGAGCCTCCACCACATGGGAAGGAGAGGTGTCTTAAGCATCCTCTTTCTTCGTTGTTCTCTTTTTTTTCAAACTCAGGATTATGATACATGGCTACAAGAGTTTAAGGAGAAGACGGTGAGTGTGCTAAAGCAGCAGGTGATTACAACAGAGCCCCCGGTAAGTGAAGGGGCTGGAAAGTGGAGGGGTGAGGAAGTGCTGGAGGGTCATGTGTGTCTTTTCCTCACTTCTCTCTCCCTCCCTCTCTTTTTAGGATTCAGCTCTTAAATTGAAAGAGGCAGTGGAAACACAAAGCACTTTACAAGCAGAATGTGAGCAGTATAGAACTATCCTCGCAGAGACAGTAAGTTGCTGCCCTTTGTGCTGTGTTGGCCTTCCACTGGAAATACCTCTTGAGAGGTCTCCTAGCAGCCCAGGCTGCCCATGAGCTCAGTGTGGGCATCCCTTGGTATGCTGGGAGGGCTGCTATGTGAAAGACTGTTTGTCACTGAGACAGAGGAATAGGAGAAATGTAAGTTTCTAGAGCTCTTCTTCAGCCTAATTGTGTTGGAAACCTTCCTGGTGGTGATGGGATGTGGCACAGATGAGCAGGGTGGTTGAGCCAGAATAGGAGTTTGGAGCCTCCAACCCCACCTGAGGCATCTAATTCTGTCGCACATTCTTCTCCTTGGAGAGGCTTTGGGTATGCCAGGGCTTCCAGCCCTGACACTGCTCAGGTTAGTGGGGGCTGGAGGAGGTTTGGGCTCAGCTGAGACTTTGCCGACAGGAAGGGATGCTGCGAAATCTGCAAAAGAGCGTGGAGGAGGAGGAGAAGATCTGGAAAGCAAAGCTCACGGCCTCTGAAGAGGAGCTCCAAAAGGTGCGTGTTTGCAGCATACCTGGGTTTGTTTTTCCTGGAGCTGGAATTCCAGGAGAAAGGGGGCTGTTTGCAAAAATTATTTGGTGACGTTAGGTGTTCCTGCCAACTTTGAAACCCGCAACACGGAGACTTTCTCTTCTCCCCAAATCTACTCCTCCTGTCACCAAAACAGCTGCCAAAAATCCCACCTCGTGCAGAATCTGCACCTGTCTTCCTCCCAGATCCCACATTTCTGCCTGGTGTGTGCCTAGACTCTGTCAGTGGAGCTGGAGGAAAGGCTTCAGCTCCTCAGTTCAGGCATGATAGTTGTGAAACTGTGTTGCCTGTTCAGTAATCCAAGCTCTGAGGCTTAGAAATCAGGTTGGGCCTTCTTGGTGGGCACGAGCTTGGTGGGAGGAGACCACTCTTGGACTCTCATTTTCTGGAGAACTTGGCTTGATCTCAAAACATGGATTGACCTTGGCACTTGTTGAGCCTTGAGAAAGGAACTGAGATCCAAGCCACGTAGTGCACATGGTTTAGGGTCCAGCTGTCTGTCTAGCTCTGGGTACTGTTCTTCCTAGTCAAAAAGCCAGTCAGCAGCTGCCAGAGAGCTGCTGTTGCCCAAGGGGTTGGTAGGGAGCATATTCCATGAGCTCTTGTGACTTATCTGGAGTCTGGGAGAACTTGGCTGGCCGTGCCTTTTCCGCAAAGCAGACTGATGTTGTCTCCTCCCTCTTGAATGCAGAACTGAGATGAAGCTATTTTCCATGGTCTGCCTCTCCCCATCCATGACACGGGATTTTGAAGTTAGCTGGGACTGCAGGGAGGTGGAGGAGCTCCTGTACAAGAGATCTTTGATTTCTCAGCCTGTCACTGGCTCCTGGAGCACCAGTGCTGCTGAGGGCTGGTGTAGGATTGCACAAGATGACGTGGCTGTTGGTAGAGTGTGTGATGGGATGAATGTCTGGTGGCTAGAGCAGGTCCCAGAGCAGTCCTGCCTCTTAGTGGAGAAGAGGTGAATTCCTCCTTCCAAAAAATTTCAGCATCTGTTGGAGTCCTCTTCAAAAACCAGCTCGGGTTTAAATGCAAACCCCATGCTTTTTCTGGTAGATTGGCTTCTCTTAGTAGTGAAGTCTATGACACCTCATTGGAAAATCTACCTTGCTGCTTCCAAACCAAAGAGCACTTTCAGTGGGAAACTTGTGCAGAGTCTGGTGCCAGTTTCTTGGGTGTTGAAACCTGACTGCAGCCAAGGGAATTCTTGCAGGCAAAAGTTGTTACCTTGCTCCACAACTTATGGCCTGGGCGTGTTGGACTCATCCTCCCGTGAAAGAAAAACTCTGCAGGCTGCAGAGCTCCACTTTGGCATCGGGTCTCTTTCACACTGTCATGGGTTTGCCTAGGGGACAATTTTTACCACACCCCCCACAAATTGCTCTAAGGTGAGAGAAAGTTTATGCA
>JAWMRA010000113.1:9734758-9755087 GCA_035584735.1 Pseudotriccus pelzelni | reverse complement strand
TTGGCCCTTGTCCGGAAATTCATCCGGACAAACTATTTCCAATCCCCAAGGAGGGGGACTTTTGCAAACCCATGACACACACTTGGGTACAGGATGAAAGTGGGAGAGGTGGGAGTGAAACATCAGCCAGTTTTTGATTGAACCAGAGGTGCTCGCTGTCCACACGAGATGCTGTTCACTGACCTTCACTGATGCTTTCTGCTTTTAGTCGCAGTTCCAGCTGAAATCCCTTGAAGCCACGATGGAGAAGTTGAAAGCAGATCTGCAGAACACAGATCAGGTAAGGTTTCTGGGGTATGGGAGAAGGTCTCTGCACAAGTGCCAGGCAGATGGATACTTTGCTTGGGTTGAGTCTGGTTCCATTGCCAGGGGGAAGGCAGACTTTAATCATGGGATGTTTGGGATGTGTTGGACCTCAAACAATCAACCTCTTCCTGCTTTTCCTCTCCTTTATTCCAGCTAAAGGAATACACCTCTCTTCTGGAAGTGCAACTGGAAAATCACTTGCAGACAGCCAGCTCTGAACGTCAAAACTACACAAAAGAAGTTGAAGTCGTAAGTGTGGTGGCTGTTACCTTCTTAATCACGTTTTGATTCTAACCCTGACTCACCACCCATGTACATTTTGGGGATTCGAGGAGTGCCCTGGAAACCTGGGAAGTGCCCCAGGGATCTTCAGCTTTGCAAAGTGGGAGAAAACAGGTGGAGGTAATTGCACCAGTCTAGGTTGTAGACACCGAAAGTCAGAGGATCCATGGGCAAGGTGATGGGTCAGGGAGGTCTGTGTGGAGATGCTGTGCACTGCTTCTTGGTAGCCTGTGTGATTTCTGTGGCTCAGGTGAGACAGAGCTGTCTCGTGGCCATCTCTCTGAGCAGGCATCAGCAAGTGGTAACATCATGACCTCTTTGGGAAGATATTGCATTGTAAAAATGATTCCTTGGGCCAAAGTGTTCCAAAACCAAGTGCATGAAAGGACTTGTTTTTCCTTTCTGTTCCTCCTCAACAGTTGAGGCAGCTCTTGTCAGAGTCCCAGGAGCAGCTGGAGGCAGCGAAGACTGAAACACAGAAGCAGAGCAAGGAGCTGGCGCTGGTAAGGGGGGTGTCCAGAGCTGCCCTGGTGGGATCTCGGTGCTCTGCCTGGGGTTGGTTTGCAAACCCTTCCTGTGGGTTCAGGGAGGGGAGGAAGGCACAGCCAGTGCACTGGGGAACCTGGTGCTGCCGGGCACCAGACTTCCAGGGGGGATGTTTGAGACGCAGGGAGAGATTTTTATTTTTATCTTTCCTCCCGTGGTGGGGGTGGGAAGGAAGGGAGAGCAGCAAGACTTGTGCAAGCTGGTAGGTAGCAGAAAAAAACAGCTGCCCCACCACTGGACACTGGTTACCCCAACACCATCCTGGGACAGGAGTTTGGGTGCCTTAAGCATCCATTCATCCACCTCTGGATGGAGGACGGGTTGTGCAGCCCAGGTGTACAGGTCACTCAGGAAGGTAAAGGATGGGGCTAGGTTTCTGCAGGTAAGTGGTAGGGAGATGACTGGGATAGAGGGCCAGGAGAGCTAGCAGACCTGCTAAAACCATGAGGGCTGTAGTTTTTAAATCCATACTTCGATCATGAGACACTTGGGAGATTGCTTTTAAAATCCTTGACAGTACTGCTCATCCATTCTTGAGTGCTGTGACTCTACCCAGCCTCACATCCACTACTGTCTCACTCAGTCAGCGAGCTGATGCACCCCCTTGCTCCCAAGGGGATGTGTTATGGGATCATCATTAGCCTTAATCTCATTAGCTGGGCAGGCAGTTGTAAGTGTGGAACACACTTGTGTTCATCCAGCAACTTTCCCTTTCTGCTGGCCAAGGCACACTGTCGGCTTGCAGCTTGGCTGCCACTGCTGCCATGATGCAGGATGGAGTGTGGGGAGGTTGGGGGGGTGGGCGTCCCAGCTGTGATCCATGGCAGAATGGGACCTGCCACTCTGCCTTGATTTATTTAACACCTTGGCTGTGTTATGCCAACCCTCAAGCAGTGGTTCTAAACAAAGGTGCCAAGGGATCGGAGCAGATGAGCCGTGAGCATGTGTTCTGCACCCCTGGGAGCTGTCATGCCTCAGGCTACCCAGGTTAGGTAGCACTGCCCTGCATCTAGCAGAAACTGAGGTGGTTTTCCAAACATTTCAGCTCGTGCGAAAGCGAAAAAGCTGGCAGGGCTTTATCTGTAGGTTCTTGTGAGTTGTGTGAAGCTGCAGCACAGGGATGTGTAACTGAGCCAGGCTTGCTGGTCCTCCCTCCAGGCCAGGCAGCAGTTGAGTGAGATGAAGAGCCATGTACAGGATGGAGAAGTAGCAGGGTTACAAGCTGACCCAAGCAAGCCTGTGTCCCTCAAGGTTAGGATGGTGAGACTGCTGCCTGTGGAGGCACTGACCCTTTAGCATGTCCTGTCTCACCATCTCTTAGCAGCATGGAGAACTGCTCATGGCTATGCTCAGGGCTGTCACAGCTGTGTTGTCTCCTGTCCTGTGTGTTGGGGAAAAGCTAGCCCCCTATCCCTTCAAACGTGTCCTGTTCCCACTGGGAACATACCACCAGCTGGCTTTCACCAGGTTGTTCCCCTTGGGAGCTCTCCATCATGGCATCAGGCTGGCAAGATTTGGGGGGGAATGCAAGGCAGGGCATGCTGCAATCCCTTGGGCCAGCATTGCCATGTGACATTGCCATGTGACATTGCCATGTGACAATGTTGGGTTCGGGGCTTGGGTCTTCTCAGAGAAAGGGACACCCCAACAAAGTTGTGCCAGGATCCCTTCCCAGCTAGCAGGGATTGGGATTACAGAGCTCCATAAATTGCTGGAGCTGGGCTGAGGGCATTAGCATGGCTGTTCCCTTTCAGGCTCACACCTCTTGCCAGTAGCAGTGCTGCCAGGAGTTGGGCCCTTTCTCCTTCAGTCCTGTTAACTGTGAGGCCTTCTCCCAGGTATGGGACCTGCCAGGCACATCTTCCCTATGGGGTGCCTCTCATCCATGTCCCAGCTGACACTGCCTGAGGAGCAAGCAAAATTTGGCACTGCAAAGCCAAGCCCCCAGACATCAGTATCCTTCCAGCTCTTGTGCTGAGGAGGGATGCTGGTGCCTATTGCCCTTTGATGTTCTGGGGGAAGCTTCCATTTTTATTTCTTCTGTCTAAGCCCAGCCTTCTTGGTGAAGTCCCTGCTAGCTCATTTCTTGAGTAACTTTTAAATTTTATTTCTGGGTGTTTTTCCCTTTTCTCAACACAGTTGAAAACCCAGCTGGAGCAAAACAAAACACTGGTGGCGAAGGAGCAAGTGCTGCGGCAAAAGCTGGCATGGGAGCTGGAGGAGGTAGGTGTGGGCAAGGAGGATACAAAGGTTTGCAAAGCCTTTATGGGTTCTTGGCTGCTAAAGAAGCCCAAGAATTAACTTGCAGGTGTTTCCTTATCACCGTCCATACCTCAGATATCACGTGTATTTATTCCCTTACACTTCTGAAGAACTCACAGCAGCAACACTGGCCCCTCAAATTGCCCCTCTCCCAGTCCCCCCATGTCTTTTGCCAGCTCTTTCCCTTGAGGGTTGAAGGGCCTAGCTGGGTTTCGTGCCGCTCCTGGCGAGAAATACCATCTTCCTGGTGGGAGCTGGATCAGCAGAAGCAACGCAGTGGGCTCAGCGTCCGGCCAGCGGCGGCTGTACAACCTGGCTCTTTACCAAGGGCACACCCACCAGGGACCCACCCGGCTTGTAGGGAACACCATGTGGGAGATGCCTGCCACTGTTGGCTTCTGTGCTTACTGAGTAGTGTGTGTACCCCTCCAGGCCCAGAGCTCGGCGTGCACGTTGCAAGCAGAGCTGGAAAAGCTGAGACTGTCTGAAAATGCAGCAGCTTCGGACACGGAGGAGGCCCAGCATCTCAAGGTGATTTGGATGTGCCAGGACAGGAAAAATCATGTTTGAGCAGGACTAAGGGCATGGTTTATCATTTTTGAGGAGGGCGGGGCAAGGTCAGTGGTTACCCTGCAGGGAGATGGCTGAGAACTCCACCAGGGCTGAAGTCTGGGCTTTTCAGGTACTGGGAAACTGTCCTGTTACCACGAGGTCTTCTCAGCCCATGGCATCTCCACATTAGATGCCAGAGTGAGCTGTAGCTGGTGGGGTGATGCCTGGTCTATCTGCTGAGGGAACTGAGTGCTCCTCTGGCTTGTGGCTACTGAGGCAGCTTGATGCAGACCCGAGGTGGCCTGGAAGTGTTTTGGAGGGGGAAAGGTCACCAGATGGGAAAGAGAGGCTCAGGCAGATGCCTTCTTTTGACTCCCACGTAGGAAAGACTTGAAAAAGAAAAAAAATTAACAAAGGACCTGGGTCAGGCAGCAGCCAAGCTACAGGAGCTACTGAAGGTTGCCCAGGACCAACTGGCCAAAGAGAGAGAAACGGTGAAGAGATTGAAAGAACAGCTTCAGGAAACGGTACTTGTTGGTGGCCATGGCTATCCCTCCTCTTGATACCGGTGGAGGCCCAGGGAAGTTCATGTCAGGCAGTGTTTTGAAACTGGAGGCAAAGTGGCTGTTGCTGCCAGAAATTATTTGGTTGGATTTTGGGAAGCCCTGGGACCACACGAGATGATGCTCATGGTTCTCCTTGCCCAGAAGGACCAGGCCTATTTGTGAAATGCTTTGGGGCTTGAGCTGTTGTGAGAATAAGGATGAGATCCAGTTGAGTAACTCACCTCTTTTTTCCTTCTCCAGGGGAAAGAGGACAGTTCAAAGGAAGGGACTTCAGTTTGACGAGTCTGCAACCTAGACCTTACCATTCAACTTACCAAAATGCCTTACACATTCCTAAAAATAAAAATATATGCTAAATTCACTGTAGATAAGAGATACAAGCCAATAGTGACCCAAAACCTAGTTTTGAAACTTAAAAAAAAAAAAAATACAAAAAACCCCCCAAAAAGGGTAAACACTGCAGTTTATAAGAAAATCTTCATACTGTTTGTACAGCTCTTTGTTTCCCAGGGAGCCGCTCCAGCAATGCCAGGGCAAGCGCTGGGGCTTCACCCTCCTTGTTGCAGCAAAATCCACAAATACGTGCAAAAGGGAAGACTGTGTTTGTACATCAACTCGTGCAATTATTATTATATATTTTTTCCTTTTTTTTTTTTTTGGAGTGAAAGAAGTGTGAAAGTAAGACTCACCATGGAAGGATGCCGCCCTTTAATGGGTGGCTTTTGGCATGTATCCTCTTTTGTATTTCCGGGTGTCGATGCAATTAAAATGATGTAGTGAAAAGGGCTTGTCCTTTCTTTATTTTTCTGGGGTTACGTTTGTGTTGTGTTTTTTTTTAAGTTTGCAAGCCAGGTAGGTCTTTGGGGTCACTGAAGGACTCTGCCATTCCAGGAGCATATTCTTTATTCCCCCCTTTGCTTGCTTTGTCTCAAAAGACGTACCTTCTGTTTTCAATCCGCTGCAAGCAGAGGAAACTGTTTTCACCCTGGCAGTGCAGGGCTGGGTCCCCTGTGTGGGGGTTGGCAGAGGGATTGCCAGCCTTGCCATGGTGGCAGGGGGACAGCTCAGGCTGCTCCCTGGCCGTGCGGTCATGCTGAGGTGGGGATGGGCACGGCGAGGTGAGCCACGTCAGCCCTGCGGGGACCATTCCTCCTGGGAATTGTTTTAAACCTTAGTGCTCCCCTATAATCTGTCCATGGGGGTGCTCTGATGGCAAGGTGGTGGCCCTTGGTCACTCTCAGGCTTTCTAGCTGTCTGCTCTCCCCTTGTGGCTTTCTGGTTTTGGGGTTTTTTTTCCTTTTTTTCTCTTGCTTTTTTAAAATTCTTTCTTTTATTGTTCTTTGTGGTTTTGTTCTTTTTTTTCTTGCTCCTTTTTTATTTTCAGGCTGGTTTCTTAGGAAATGGCAGAGGCCATGTGACAGCTTGGTGCCTGTCTCACCACAATAAAGCTGCTGAGCCCAGTACTGACATCAGCAGGAATTTGAGAGAGAGGAGAAAAAGGCTCCTGAAATGCTTGGTCCCTCCAGGGTGTGCAAAGAGCCAAGGCTAGAAAGGAGGATGAGAGACAGACCTACCTCCATTTTGTTCCTGGGGAAGGTCAGTGTGATGCCAATCCCTATGTTGCACACCAGAGGCTCCAAAGGATTGGGTGGACGTCCTGTTCCTCCCCTAGCCCTGTGGCTTTTGGGGCCATGGTGGAGAAACGTGGGGCAGGAGTGTGTGTGATTCATCTCTGACCAGGTAAGAAAAAGGCGTCCTGCTGAATGCTGACTGAGGAAACAGCAGGGTGAGACCCACAGCCTGCCCCCCAACCCATCTCCCACCCTTGTGTGTGTCCCCCCACGTCCCTCCCAACACAGGGCTGTTGCATGCAGCAAGTATCCCCACACTGCAGGCATAAACTCGGGAAGACCTTTGCCCCACAGCCAGGATTAGCCTTCGGTTTCTCTTTCAGGACTTTGTGGCACACGGAGAGGAATGCGTGAATCAAGCACCACTGCTGACCTCAATATGTCACCTGCCCCAGACCAGCATGCCCAACTGTTTGGCTTTCAAGGTCCCCAAAAGGGAGGGAACGAATGCCTGTGTTTTTTCTCCACCCACCCCAAGGCTGGAGAGAGCTGTGGAGCTTAGCAGAGTGGCTATCACCTCTAGGGGGTCACAGGCAGGAAGAGCCCCAAAGCAGCAGGTGAAGTGATGCAATTCCTTAGTTTTTTTTCAGTTTTTTGATTTTGCAACAACTATTTCCTTTTTTGTGAGCTCCTGTGCAAAGGAGTAGATGCCCAGGCATGCCCACAAGAGCAGTAACAAAGACCCCAAAACAGCCAATGCAAGGAGGGCAGTCATTGTCACAAATGCCCTTTGGAGTAGGTTTCCTCTGGTGCGGCTCCAAAAGCTCATAAGAACAGATTCAGTGTGCCCAGCAGAGGGGCATACGATGTCCTTCTGGGACACACTGCCGAGCAGGCTGTTTTAGGAAAAAGGAGAGGGAATGGTCTTGTTAATGCAAACATATAAAATCCAAGTCTCCTTGGGGAAAGATGTTTAGCACGTTTTTTTACCTGGAGTTGTACCGCTGGGATTTTTTATTTCCCTCAGCACCTTGGTCAAAGGGGAAGGACATCTTGAGTGGCTAAGAGAAACCCAAGCCTTGCCCAAGAGCATGCAGGGATGAGGACTGGCCAGCCCCCACTCTCCCTGCAGCTTGGTGGGATTTTGCAATGTGCCCGCTCCATTCGAGGGTTATCTCCTTTCCTCCAGGCCACCCAAGCTTGTTACTTGTTAGCCTGTGACTCAGCTGGTATGATCGGCAGCCCGAGCACCACCTCAATAAAGGCAGGAACCTTTATTACTAAAGATCAAGACATTGCCCAGGTGGAGTGACTTTGGACAGGAACAATGGATCCTTCTGCTGATTCAGCCACGCCCAGAGTAACCTTTCAGCCTGGATACCTGGGCTTAAAAAGGCTTAAGACACTCAAGTTTACCTTTGTTGGAACAGCTAAATTGCATTTACACTGCCTGCTGTTCACACGCCTGAATTATCAGTCTGAATCTCCCTTTCCCGTTTTCTCCCAGGTGTAATGGACAGAAATGGCTTTTGGGAAACCACTGCCTGCACATGGACTTCAAAATATTTCTAGCTGCTCTGCCCTTGGGGCAGCCGAGCTGCACTACCTGGACACGTCCTGCTGAACTTGTATGGCTCTGAGCTGTTTTCATCACCTGAACCCCTTCACGTTTTTCTTCATGTACCCCTGTCAGAAAGTAACTTCCCCCCCAGCAACCAGCCAAGTTACAGAAACAGTTCCTCATACTGCCTTGCCTTGCCTTTTCAGGTCTGGGTGACTGGGAGAAATCTTAAAAAGTCACAAGAGTAAACATCTTCCTGTGCTTTCCATCCTCTCCAAAAGCAACAGGACAACCAACCTTGAGACGGGGTGAAGTTTGGCCCACAAACTCCAGTGTGGACAAGCCTGAAGCATTATAGCTCCGAAGGCTGAGTTACTGACAGCCCTGAAGTGCAGTACTCCTCTTCCAGAGAGGCCAAATTGTAATTTCAGGAGTTGCTGTGAGGGTCCTAAAAGCAGCCAAAGACTCAAATTTGCCTAAACTGTGGCACCACATCTAGCCAAGGCCCAAAGCGCCACCTCAGACCTCTTATCACTTAGTTCTGGGACTAAGGCACTTTGAACTCAAGTCCCCGATCTGAGGGCTTTCACGCTGTGGGAAACGCTCTATTGCAGCATCTCCCGCTCCGTTCTTTAACCGGGGAAAGAAATCCTAGGCAGAAGTCCACCAGAGCATCACCTGAGCTAGACAGCCCTTTGAAGATGCCTGCAGTATGGAGGCACTAGCTATCAACTGGATCTTGGCTAGGAGTTGCCTTAGTTTGTCAGGCAGCACTGCTCCCCATGTGTCACACTTGTTTCCTTATCTCAACCTGGACTTTGGACAGAGACCAGCACTGTAGACACCTAGGCAAGGAGGAGCTGTTTATGAGGACAATTACGCGCTTGGGCAAGCTCCCAGTTGACTGAAAAGAAGCTAAAAGCTCCAGCAGAAACCAAGAGAGTTTGCTTTGCTCGGAATCAGAAAGCTTCACTCCAATGGATCCCTTTGCATCAGAAAACCTTTTGCTCCCCAACCATGTGACCCGCGTGGGTGCCAAGTTAGAGCAAGCAGTCAATGCCTGCCTAATTAAAGGTTTTAACCATGCAGCATGGCCAGAGAGGGCACATGCTGAGTTAGCAATGGGCCATTATTTCCCTGGCCCTGCAGATACAGCAGCGCAGTGCTGGCACTGCTCTGCCAAGGAGCTGCGGGGACACTCTGTTTTCTCTCCCTGCACAGCTGGGAACAACTTGCAGAGGAAGGGACAGCCTGTAACTGCCTGAGCTTTGTGGGGCTGGCCAGAGAAAGCTCCCTCAGTCCTCACAGGGAAAGCGGCACAGGATAACTGTCACATGGCTGGGTGGTTCCTGCTGCTCAGACTGCAAATAGGGAGGTGTTTCCCAGGAAGCTGCCCAACCCATGGAGACATTTGCACCTGAAGCCTAGAACGCAGAGAGCAGGTGCTGTTTGGGAGCTAGAGCCTGCAGCGGAAAAGGAGTCACGGTGAGAGGGGGTGCAGGGCCAAGGACGGGAGCACACTGCAGAGACAAACGTGCTTTCCCCCCCACAACTCCACCAGCTCTTCTTTCCAGCCTGTTTCGTCCCATCCCTGCTCCCCTGACAGCAGTACAGGGCAGGAGCTGCAAAAGGCACAGCAGCTCCCCGAGCGACACAGCTTACACAGGGCACTGGCGTGCCCAGCCATGGTGCCAGCCCTGCTGCAGGGAAGGCTAATCCGGAGGCTGGAGATGAATCAGTCACTGACCCAGGGGAGGGGAAGCCCATTTATTTAAGGCTATTTGAATTTGGCACACACAGAACATATCACAGTAACGCACTGGAGGCTAACGGTTTTGTTTTGTTGGTTTTTTTTTTCTTTTTCTCTACAGACATACAAGAAAACTCTATGCAACTCCCATGTACACATTACACAAAGGAAACAGCTTTAATCAACCACTGGTGAAACATGGAAGCTTTCAAGATCTCTGTAGCTGGCACAGGAATGTTCTCTACCCCCCATACAAAAGGCATTTCAGGTCAAACTTTCTAGTAGGTGATATTTCCATGCATTTCTACAGAATTAAAGAAGCTAACAGACAAAAAGCCCAGATCAAGCCATATTAGTCAGGCTGATTCATTCTACTAAGTTAAATCAATAGTAATTATGGACAAATGGACCAAGTGACCAAAGACTGGGGCTGAAAATACCACTTTTCAAGTTGTGGTTCCTTCTCGTTTTACTACCCATAACTGAAAAGCTCTGATATAAGAATCTGCATTTATAAAAGCCTCAGAAGCATCTGATCCACTAGTAAGTGTGTATTAGAGAAAGTAAGGTAGTTCTAAATTAAACTATGTCAACAGAAAAAGCTATTTTTATAGAATCACTCAGGCTGAAAGAGACCTCAAGACACTTCATAACAAGGAAATCGAACCTATAGAACAAGTGAACCTTTTAAATATTATTACCGCACCAGGAGTTTACAAGGGAGGGGATTAGGACTATTTCTCCAGAAAAGTGTGTCTTTTTTATCTCTAGCTTCAGAATTAGGCTTTTTTAGTACAGCTCTGCAACTGCAACACTAAGAATTTAACCCAGTTTTGCTGCCAACAGGTTGCTTTAGTCTAAGTTTAACTACAGCTTTTAAGTTTTGTCTTAAATGGTTACAGGGGAAAAGCTTTTGAGTTTGGCAATTTGGCCAGTAGCCTCAAAACAAGTGACTGAATTCTGCTTGTTACAATTTAGAAAAGCAAGAACAAGAACCAGATTGTTCTCACCTCCCCCCCTTTCATGATACACTACTCAAATTTTTTGAGACCTTTAGTGTTAATCCATTGGGGACAGTATTGGGCTGGACAACCAATGCAAATATTAATACACCAAGATAAATCCTTAGATTTTGATTTATTTAGGGTCATTTGTACATACAAGCTACATCTCCAAAATCTACTTTATTCTACAAGACAGCTTCCCTACTGTTAGTGAAACCCTTGCTAGAATGTTTGCTTTATATAACTGATATATTAAAACACGGAATGCGTATGGAGTTGTGGCACTGTATGACATCTACACGGGACTTCCTTCAAAAGCTACGACTAGGGAGCCTCCTAGCTTCTCAGCAATGCAAGCTCGGTTGAGGTCCTCTGGCCCATTTGCTTGGCATTCATGCTTTATGCCTAAAAAAGAGGCAAAACACTCAATAATGCAGTATGTCAACATGCTGATAATCAACCAAAGAAACGTACTCGGTAGTAATATTAGAAGAAGAAATCCAGTCACTCAAGCACACGAGTCCTGCCTTAGCATAGGAAATCTATTTTTTCCCCTGGTACCAGAGACATCACACCTCAGTGCAGGGACATGAGGGGAGAAATCTGTCATTAGATCAGAGCTCAGACTGCTGGCCTTTCATCTCAGGCTCTTACAAGGGAATCTCTCATGTCTCCTGCTGCCCTGGATACAGCTGGGGAGGAAGCTACATGCAAGCACATGGAGATGGCTGACTCAGCTCCTGCTGGCTCTGCAGATGAGGGTAAAAGCATCTAGAAAGCCGGTTTAAGGAATCAACAGTGGTTTTTTTTTCTTTTTGGAGGGTGGGGATCCCAACCCATGCCTGTCTTCTGTGGTAAAAGGCAGAATTTCTTCAGGATTTCTTTTTTTTTCAACTTTTACATGTGCAGCACACAGTCCCACTGGGTACTTCCAATCCCTGGGGCAAGCTGTTCTGTGAAGGTTGGCACTGCTGCCCAGTGATCTTGTCTGTCTTGCACACTGCAAGATTTTGGCCCAGTGCAGCCCAAGGAACTTGCACCAAATCCAGCTCTGAGTTATAAATCTAATGGTTTCTAGCCTGTATGGTACAGATGTGCTGCTCTGTACTGTGCAGCTAGTGTGACACAGCTAGTGTCACAGCAGAACCTGCTCTTGCTCTGAGCACAGTTCTAGTGCCTCTAAAATTTACAGTCAAACAGTATAAATTTTCGCTAGACCTCATTTTAGCTCTGTCATGTGACATTTTACCTCTCACTAGTTTCTCAAAAAACCAAAACAACACCCAAGCCCCAAACCAATTAGCCAATGGTTAAGCCTTGCTGTGTAAGTATTCCAGAGGCACGGCAGAGCTAGCAGCATCAGCTATATTACATACCTTGAAACTTCTTTTTGATTGCATCCTTGGAGCTCGCGTAGATCATCTTACTTTTGAGAGGTGCTTGTTCTGGTGCCCTAGTGGGATATGCCAAAGAGAGTGCAATTACTGACACGGATTATTCAACACAGCTAGAAGCAGTATCCTTCCCACCACGAACAAGTGAAACATCTCACAGCTCAGAATACAGGCATCAGGCTGCCCTCTTGCCAGCCTGGGCAATACAAATGCTCAGAGACCTCACCCGCAGTGATCGGACTGCATGTTAGGAATGAGTCAGTTGGGAAGATGGCTTACCACAAGAAAAACATCAGCTCTTCTTTTTTGGATTCCTTGGTCTCGAAGCTTGCATCATACAAGGCATAACGGCAATCCTTCTCAGGAAGCATCTGCACAAAGTGCTTGAAAGGGTCGGTAACTGTCACACCGACATCTCCCACCAGAATCTCTTTGCCTTCTTCCACGATAATGCACTTTTTGTCTGGACTGAGGCAGAAGATGACAGCCTTCTTCCTCTTCTTAACTTCCTCAGGTGTAGAGCACTTCCGCACTTTCATGTCATAAAAGATACGGCATACCTCATCAGCAACTTGTACTCCAGATGCCTGCAAAGACACGAGCAAAGACCTTCAGGGCTACCACAGCAAATTTCTGCAACTCCGTTACTGCACTGCCTTAAATACAAGGCTAGAAGACAATAGATACTAACAATAGTCACTAGTCACCCAAGAGTCTCCTCAGGAAAGGCTGCAGACCCTCTTTTCCAAAGGCAAGTAAAGAATCTGGAGTCTCACTGCTGACCACACCCAGCTGCCAAACCAAAACTATTCCAAACAAAGCACAATCCTACTTACATTAGAACATTGTTTTGGGGGAGTTTTACACACATGTCCACCCCTTGTCCTCCAAGAATACAAAAGCTTAATTGCTACCCATTTCAAGCTGGCTAGACAATCAAGCCCACAAGGACCTGCTGTTCAAAATTTCCTAGCCATTTCTAGCACGCTTGCTAGCAGCTTTAGGAACAGAGGTAAAAGTGGCCAAATTCCACAACTGTCACGTGAACTTAGTTTAGAGATCAAGAGAGATGTAGTGAGGTACAGGGACTGCAGTGGTACAGTTTTTAGCTCAACAAACCAACTTTCAGAAGTTGCTCTGAGTTCAGGACTTTAAAGGGAGAACTTGCAAGCTCCTCCATCAGTTTTTAAAGCCAGCTGCCTGCCTTCTCAACTTTCAGCCTAATCTCCCCCCCAAAGTCTGATGGGAAATTGTAGTTAGTGGTATGGTATCCCCTGTGTTTGCTGTAATAGGAGGTGCACATGCAGCTTTATCAATCTAATCTTAAAGGCAGCTGCACAAAATAAAGAAGACAAGACCTAGCAGGAAAGACAAAAGGCTGAGCTGCATTTTCAGCCTGCTTTTTCGGGTGAACAGACAGAAGACAGAAAAAAATTGTGGCAGGGTAGAAGCATTTGCATCTGAGCGTTGTTCTCAGGGTACAGCAAAGTTGGAAAGCTTAAAAGCATCTGTGAAATAGCGAATACTGCAAGTACGGGAAGGCAGCTGATGGTGATGGAAGGACATTACGGCCAGAGCAGTAAAGACCAAACTGAAGCCTGTCCAATACTCAACAATCTGTTCAAAATTCTGTATGCAGTGTGAACAGTGAGATTCCTTTAAGATACTGCTTCCTCCCTCACTGCTCTTTGGTCTTCAAATTCCAATGACATTATCCTCAGATACGACAATTCCTATCTCAGACAGAAAACTGCCATCCTCCCTCTGTGTAAACTGCCACACGTCACTGCTACGAGCACAGTCAGCAGTACTAACAGTCAGGTACAGCACCATCTGAGATCCGCTAACTGAAAAAGGCTAAAGATCATTGTTCATTTTGGTTTTTCTTACCTTCAGCCCCAAAATATGAGCTCGACTGATTAATTATATACTGGACAATGACTTATTACGTGTGGGTTTTTTTAAGCCTTGACCAACCATGGAAGGCCTCAGATGAGCCCAGATTATCCTCTTTCTACCAACATGTATCTCCACCAACTCTGTATCTCTGACTGGCTGGCACAGCATTGCTAACCCAGTGAGGAGAGGTGGC
This sequence comes from Pseudotriccus pelzelni, assembly GCA_035584735.1. Classification (NCBI taxonomy): domain Eukaryota; kingdom Metazoa; phylum Chordata; class Aves; order Passeriformes; family Tyrannidae; genus Pseudotriccus; species Pseudotriccus pelzelni. The sequence goes on along the minus strand of JAWMRA010000113.1, from coordinate 9,741,201 downwards.
ACAGCTAGCAGAATCTATTACCGTGGAGTTTGGTATCTGTATCTCCCAACTGCTTGTCACAGAAAATCTCACCCAGCAGCGAATCTGAGACAGAAGCTTTTCTCTAGTATGAGAAAAGCTTTTCTCTAGTATGGGCTTTTCTCTAGTAGCTCCTTTGGGGTTTACCCAAATACAAGGGGACATCCCTCAAGATTTATAACGCATGGCCTGTCTACTAGGTGTAACCTATCCAGAATTCCTCACACTTACTTTGGGACAGGAGAACAGCAAATCCCTCACTGCGCCTCAGCTCCCTGGCAGGCAGCCATCCTTTTGCATATCACCAATAAGGCGAGGCAAGTAAGCAGAGAAAGCCTATTCCAGGATAAACTCGACCAAAAGTGCAAACATCGACTCAAAGTGACTCATTCCTATGTCATCTCGTTCATACAGAGACACTGCACTTTGTCAGAGAGTGACCGAGAGCTAATGAAGAACGAAGGTCTTTCCCTTCCTCGTCCCTGTGTTTGGTGTAGGCAAGAGCCTCTTTGGGAAGACTCAAAATAATACAAAGTTGCCTTAATAAAGCAAACAGTGCAGCAACTAGAGCTATTGTATCATTCACTAGGGACCAATCCACAGGGAACTCCAGAACCTTTTTCCTCCCTGAGGTTCGTAATGGCACATTAATAGCTGACAAAAGGTGTTAAGACTTGACTTTTAGTCATAGAAAATGCACAGAAAGCCTGAACTAGCATGGGAAGAAGGCAATTAATCATTTAAAAGCCCTGTCACTTACCTCTACCTTTGTCCATTCTTGATCTTACTCCAACACCACAACAACTAATTCCCCTACACCTATTCATGTTAACTTTGAAAGAAAAGGTTAAATGCTCAGCAGAGAGCCAGAAGCAGCAGCAACAGAGCCACAGGTTGATGCAAACTGTTCAGCCAAGTGCATATGCTTGTACTACTACACAGCCAGAAACACGTCTCCAAGTAGGGAGACAAGCTGTTTCCTTAAAAAGAAACTGAGCACTGCTGGCCAGTCAGTTCTGATTTCAAAAATGTTGAGTATTTAGCCTGGCAACTCAAAATTCAACGTTAAATTGCAGTTTATAACTGGGACAGACCAGAAGCTGAAGGGACAATAGTGAGAACTGAATTTGTTAGCTTTCTATAGTAAGAGGCTGTTAGTAGCTGCTGCTACTATTTTTTCGCAGCTGCTGTACAACCCCTGGATTCATCCCACAGTCTGACATTAGCAGCCATTATGTTGCTAGGGACAATGCAGATTTGTTCCATCTCAGAAAACCCTATAGTTGTGCCACAGCACTAGTGTGCTACCCATAAATTCCCAGTGCAGTGAACTAATTACTTCCAAAAGGAAGATCTGCTATTGCAACCCTCTTCAACTTTGGGCTCGTACCAGCCATGACTGGCTTCACAAACACATTTAAAAAGTAGAAACCTCCAAACCCTAAAGACGGTTGAAACCATTCTGCATAGAACATCAACAGGATGACTGTTAAGAGCACTGGAACAAGAAATGCTATATTCAAAGTGTATGTCCTCAACTGACATTTTAACTTCATCTCTGCTGTCTTGTCCAGAAGAAGAGCTGGTGAGAAGCCTCCACTCCACCAGTAAGGACAGAGTAAAGGTTTATCTGTTAGTCTGGATTTTCTCTCTTTGGCCAGATACCACTCTGCTTGGAGGATACAATACAGCACATTCACTATTATTTTGTGCATTCTGGCTTGCACGTGGCAGAGCTACAGCAGTTAGTTTGGTTCTGTTCCTTTCCCATTATAAAAGCAGTTATCCAGCTCTGTTGGTGCAGTAAATGTTGCAGGTACTTGTTAGATACATGACCATGAATCAGCTGGTGACACTTTTTTGTAGGGGACTGAACCTTAACTGCAGAGTCTTTTAACCTCACCAAAATAAGGCAGCAGCAAGCAGGCAAGACACCTAATTACCAGATGGGAAAACCATGCCAGTACAGCATACTCAGAGTGAGCGTACAGAGTGAGCTTCTCTGAGGAAATCAGCAAAAATGAGTTTTTCCCCAGCACCTCTGTGCAACTGTTGCAAACGTGGCACGTCTTGTGGGCCGAGCTCCTCATACATCGTTCCAGGGCACTGATACCAGTGTCCCCATTGTACTTTCATATGGACTGCTGTAGGCACATGAGGTAATGATTGCATTAAATGCCTTGTCAGCATGCGCTGGAGTAACACAGCGACTCTTATTTCCTACACAAAGCCACTGTTCCTGCCTTAAGTGCTAAGCACTGCAGAAGTCTTGCAAGAGTAGAATGCCTCCTTACACAGGGCAGCCCAAAGAGTGAGCCTTCTGTCTAGCACGCTTCCTACTGCAAGAGCCATACGCAGCTGCCTCCACTACGAGCTTCCAACACTTTGCCTCCATTGCCAAGTACCTGAACTGAAATTTAATCTTAACTGGGGAAGACTGAAGAATAATCCAAAGCTTTCTCAAGAAAATCCCCACATACAGAAAGCTGTTTCAGAAGTGAGATACATGTCAGACATCTTATAAATTGAATTTGTAGCAAGCCTGCATGGAAACACAATGGTGACACACTGAAATTTGCCTTCTCTTTTGTTAGGAAATGCTGTGCACTCCAGTATTTTCCTTTGATATTTAAAATATTTTACCTAAGGAGAGTCTTTGTTTCCTCCTCAACTGTGAGACAGCCAAGAAGATTTTAATCTAATGACTTAGTTTGTCTCAAGACAAGTTTGAAGGATGAGATTTGGTTTTAAGTCTTGACAATTTTAGAGTGTTGAGTTTCTCTCCCGTGATTAGGATCCAAGAGTTCTCCATAGAGGTGTCTGTGCATGCATTATCTACAGAGACATTTAAAGAACCAGTTCTTGACTTGTTTTGTCTGGGAACCACACACACACATTGTATACACCAGGGTGATACTACTCACAGGTACTCAAGTGCAACCTGTTGTTTCTTGGAAAAGCATCATCAATTTTTCCAGAATTTGATACCAAGACCTTTATTAAAGTATGCCTTGTTTAATCACAAGGGCAGATTTGAGGACACTGTGCTCCTATGTTTGCTCGTCACATTATTGCACGTATTTGGTTCTTAGTTTCTTCAGCAAACACTGCTTCCCCTATGCTTGGCATATCATCCGTCCTATCTACCTTCGAAATTCTCTGCCACTGCCAGAATCGCTTGTGTAACCACGTGGCATTTCCCTGTGACTCAGTAATGTGTCATAGTACATCTCTGCAACAAATACTTTTTCAATTTAAATTATTACCACCCAACCCTTCACAGAGCTGACCCTTACACTGCCACATAACACCCTGCCTTGGGATATCATCAGCACTGAGACCTTGAAGGGCAAACTAAGCTAACACAGTTGTGGGAGCACCCAGCAGAAAGGGAAGATCACAGCCTGGCTGCACTAATACGCTGGAAGACAATTTTACCAAATCAGGCCTCTGAAAAGGGTGTCACCTAAGACCAACAAGCCAACTGAAAATGTAGGTGGTCAAAACCACGGATTTTAAATACTGCTTTGCCTTTAATCTGTTATTTGAGCACTCAGGAAAACACATTGGATACTGCCACCCCCACTTCACTGAGTAGGAAAGGTGCAACTACTTGAACTTGATCCCAAAGACCAGCAACAATGTTAGAACATCAGTGACTTCCTGAGTTCTGCAAGGCCCACATGCCCTGCTATCTATAGCCGTACAGATGGACACCTCTGTTTACAGGGGACAGCCTGAAAGTTCAAGGCTTCAATGCAGATGTGAAGCACGATGGGAAACATAACTAACTGCCTTTTACGGCTGTTGTGTAACAGGCTATATTTGCACACCATAAACCAGCAAGAACTACGAAGTTATTTTCATATCACTTGTAGATAGATCTTGCCAGCTAGACTCCAGTTTTTTACTTAGCATTATTTGGTCTCTTTTGGAAGGAGAAGAGGTGGAATCAGAACTCTATTCAGCTTTTCTACCTGCCCCCCTCCCCCCCACAAGACAAGGAGAGATGAGAAAGAAATTATTTAAAAAATAAGAAAAAAACCTATCCTTCTAATTCCTGGTGGTCATTTCCTCAGCTTTCAGCCAAAGAGGAAAAGCTTCTCTGAGCTACCATGAAGTTCACTCCCATCAAGGTAGGCAGAACAAGCAATACCCACAAAAGGCAATCCCAGCAATACTGCTGAAAAGCAGCCAGTAGAAGGGTAGAAGTTTTGAGTAGCACCCATTCCTCTGTTGAAACACAAGGTTTCAAGGTTAATGCAGGTGTAAGCTGGTATGCAACAGGACTCTTGCAGAAAAGCAAAGCTTCTTAGAAACACATTCAGCGCAGAAACCAGCTATAAAGAGCCCAAACACCCACAAGAATTTTCTTGTAGCCCTCCAGGCATCTACAGCAACCTAAAACTTAAAAGTTATCCTCAAAAGCAGGCTTTGAAGGCCTGCTTTGGGCACCACTTGTTAGTGAGGGATCCTTCCTGAGTACTGTGTGAATGCTGTACAGCCAGGCGAGTGAAAGCTCCAAAGAGCTTCACACACAAGTCCTGGCTGCCTGCAGGCTCTCCCGCATGGGATCGCTTAGGTCAGCCCTTGCACCCAGCAGGAGCCCCTTGATAGCAATTCTGACAAGGCAAGTAGGAACATGCCAGACACCCACACCACCAATTGTCATGGGGCTGTCATCTTGTACATGAGGCATATGTACCTTGTAATTACACAGATTCGGGAACAGTATTGACTAACAACCAAGAAAAATAATTTGCACGGTCCTCCAAAGACCATGGACCCATTTAATCCAGTAGCAAAGAAATTGAACCTTGTGGCAAGACACAAAAGCTGAAAATCCAATGCTCTTTTGATACCAAATGATGCCCTCCTGCTGGCATTACTGTATTTTGCCAGAAGGCCTGCATTCTGCCCAAAACCAAGTTCATTTCCTGCATCTCAAAAAAGCCAACCCAGACCCTGTTGCAAGACGATCACTGTGAGAAACACTAGTTTTGACTGACTGGGGAATTCTCCAGTTCCAAAACAAGATGAAGCCTGACACACCGAGTAGTCAGTCTACACTAGGTTTGCATACTGCAGAGGTGGTAGTTGGCTTGCTGAGACAAGCCTGTTTTAAACAAGAGCTGCAAGTTTCGTCAGACTTTTTAACAACTTCAGCTGCAACTCCCATCAGTTCTGCTTCATGTTGCAGACCAGTCACAGACGCTCCAACTTGGGTGTTAGAGGAAGCAGGAAGATTAGCAGTACATCCTGTCTGCAGCCCTACAGGGATAAAAGTTCATTTATTGGATATACCACACATTCAGTAACCTAATGAGAAATACCATGGGAAGGCCCCAATACGTAACACCTCCAAAGGCAAAACACCCAGGCAAGTGTGTCAAAACACACAAGTGTGTGTTGGTGGAATCAAGTCAAAACAGGACAGGAGTTAAAACTGCATGAGCTAGTAATTCAGGCGAACGTGCCAGTCACAGCTGCCACAGTTAAATGGGGGTGCAAACTTTGAGCACAAGCTAATCAAACCGAGAATGAGGCACCAGGAAGTCAAAAAGGCGTTTGGTCTATTCCGTTCCATTTATGCAAGGAATCCCTTGGCCCTTTTTTTTTTTTTTTTTTTTGGAAAGCCAGGAAACACAGAAAAGTCAGTGTGTATGCTTGATACCTTTTTATGTTTCCAACATTATGTAGATAAAATGTTTCCAGCACTGCGTGGAGGAGCGAAGCAAAACAAAACAAAAAACCGCAAAAAACCCAAGTCCTCGCAGCAACTACCTTAAAATTTAAGCTTCCTCGAGAGGCCGCTGCGAAACCCTGTTTGTTACGACCAGCACTTCCCTTCCGCGGGTTCCGCTTCCCCCCATTTTGCCCGCCACCAGCGCTGCCGGCTCCAGCCGGGGCTGGCGAGCGGAGCCCCGGCTGCCCCAGGGAAGGCCCGTCGTGCTCGTCGCGGCCTCCCGCGGAGCAGCCGCCGATTTTCTAGGCCGGGCCCGAACCCTTCGGCCGTGGGAAGATGGCTCCCGCCGGGACCGCACCGGGCTGCGGCGGCCGCGCTTGCTCCCGAGCAAGGCAGCCCCCGACCGCGGGATAAAGGGGCTCCCACCCGCGGCGCCTTTCTCCCAGGCCGCGGTCCCCTCCCACGCAGGCCCTCCCGGAGAGGGGCGGGGGGCGCCGATGCCCCTCTCCCCACCCCGGCCGCGCCCTGCGGCGCGGGGAGGGACCGCGCATCGCCCCCCCCCCCCCCGGGCTCTTCCCGCCTCGCCCGCCCTCCCCCGTCACAGGGTGGAATGGATGCGCCCGCCCCAGTGCCTGTGTGAGGCACGGAACGTACCATCACCTCACGGCGGGGGGAGGGAAAGGAGGAAGGACAGTTCCATTGCCTCAACAGGGGGGGAGTAACCTTCCGCCGCCTCATG
>JAWMRA010000113.1:9712378-9734527 GCA_035584735.1 Pseudotriccus pelzelni | reverse complement strand
ACTCCGGGCGGCGCCCAGATGCCTACCATGGCGTCGGCTGGGCGCGGCGGGCGGGTGGGCGGCGGAGCGCGGTGCGGCGGCGGCTCCTCTCGGGTGTCTGGGCGCGGCGCGGGCTCCGGCGGCAGAAAGGGAAGCGGCGAGGGCGCGAGCCGGGCGGAAGCGCTGCCGACGTCACGGCCGCCGTGCCCGGAGGAGGAGGAAGCGGTTGCTAAGGCGGGAGCCCCGCGCGGCGACGCCCTGGCCCCCGCGCGCAGGCGCGGGCGGAGAGCGGGGGACCCGCCGCCCTCGCGCACAGCCCCCTCCCGCCACCCGGCCAAGCTGGCCAATCACAGGGGAGCCGCCGGCTGATTGACGCGCCGGCCGACCAATGGCGGCGCCCCCTCAAAGAGGTGGGGCAGGGCTACCTGCCCCAAGGTGTGCGGGGCGGCGGGCAGGGTGCTGAGGGGAGAGTGGGGCGCGGAGGGAGCCGTGTGGGAAAGGGTGGGGTGCGGCTGTTGGCGGGGCGTAAGGAGGATTTGGGCTGAGGGAAGCGGGGCTGAAAGGGACTGAGGCGGGCGCGAGGGGTCGGGGGCCATTCCTGGGATGGCCGTGGGGCGGGCGGGGAGCCCACGGGGCGAGGCGGCCGCAGTAGAAACGGCCTGGGCCGGGCGGGCGGCCGGGCGGGCGGAAGAGCCGGCGAGGCGGAAGTGTGGGACTTTCCTTTTTTTTTTTTTTTTTTTTTTTTATTTCCCTTCGAGGGTTTTTCACTACCTACTTTGGTGCGATCTCAGTCTGGCACTCCTGATTGGCTCGCGCTGCTGCGGCAGGAGCCTCGCGCTTCCCGCCGGCACCCGCGAATCCCGGATCCCGGCGTCTGCTTCATCCAAGTGGCCGACACATCGAGCTTTGTCCTCGGGACAAAGCTGATCCTGAGGAAACGCTGCTGCGGAGGCCGGGGCGCTCGGAGGAGCTACTGTTCCGTGTTTATGGCAGTCCTGCTCACTCTGACCGCGGCGAAAATACTCGTTCCTTAATGTTTCCAGGCAGTGAAGCTCGGGCTGCTTGTAAACAGAGTACACAGGCACCTACTGATGTTGCAAAATGTATAGAAATTTAGGTTTTATTATTGAATCCTGACTGTAGTGATGTTTCCGGCTTGAATCCATGAGTAAAAGCCCCCAGCATCAAGCTTATTAGTTAAGTATGTGCCTACTTGTAAGCAGAAAACAAAACCAAGACTTGGCGTGTTTTCAAGGCTAGGGTATGAGGCAACTAGCATGAAGCTGCAATTCTAAAGGTTCACATACCTTACAATTTTCATCCATATTACTGTTCTAATTAAAGGGGTTTAATATTGACTTTATTTTTCCCCTCCTTTCAGCCTACCCCAGTGAATACCCTTTGTAGATGCTGTTAGGCCTGTTCACATTAGATAGAAGTTGCTGAAAGACCCCATACCGAAGATTCATGTATTGGGAAAGCAGTCCTATTGCATTAGGCTCTTGTGTTGGGTGACTTACTCTGACCAAGGGCTCCTTTTGTGAGAGAATTTGCAACAGATTTGTACTGAAACTAGCAAAAGACCTACCAGCATGACTTGAACTTGAATTGGACTGAGGGGGGTAGTTCTTCCCTAGGGTCTTTCCTGATATATTTAGTCACGAAAGGCTTAAATTCAAATCCAAATGTTGACTTATTTTGGAAGTATTAGCAAGAATTGAGCAGGGACATGTTTGATTTTTTTTCTTTTGAAACAAGTCAGATATATGCCTGTGTAATAGGTAGAGCTTCAGTCCTAAGTGTATGTTTCTCTGGACAACTTCTAGTCCTGCCTCCTTGCTGTGACTGTCCTGGTGGGGAGAGGAAATCAAGGCAGGCTCTGTTTGGGCAGTGGGGGTCAATGCCATGTGGCAGTGCCGTGGCTGAGCTCCATCTCCAGTGGCATGTAGCAGAGACCTGGGGCAGCTGTGCTTTTTAGTCTTAATTGATGTGAGTAATTTGTCTGTTGCTGTTCCAAGCTTGCTTTTCATAGATGGGTTTCGCTATGACAGAGGGTTACAGAAGTGAGACATCCTGGGGAGGAGGGGAAGAGATGATGTAAAATCATGAGAACAGGGCTGGGACTGTTTCATGTTGTATACTTATAAGGGAAAATGAGTTGGAACTGGCCTGTTGGCTCACTCTGTTTCAAGACATCTTTTTGGAAACGCTGCAGCGGGTTGAGAAGGTATCTAACTGGTTAAAGAAACTTCAGTGAGGACAGGAACTCCTTCACAGCAGAATAAAAGAAATCTCATGGTTTGGGAACCACTGCTACACGTAAATCCTGTGCTGCTGTTTGTGTAAGGGAAAGAGAGTCTGTTTTTTCAGCCCTGTGCTGCTCCTCACTCAGCCCTCTGCTCGCGTCTGTGACCTTAAGCACCACCCCAACTGTTTGCAGCCCTGCAGTTCCCTCAGTGAGAGCTTGCAATAGGGTCCTCTCACGGCTGCTACATAGCTGTTGTCTTGGTGCCTGGAAATGAGGGGAAGCTCCTTGTTTTGGGAAGGGCAGGAGGAAATTTTGGTTCTATTTACAAGGTTCTTTTCCATCAGTCCCACACTTTTCATGGGATAGGAACCTGAGCAGAGGTGAGGAAGTTGTGCCTTGTGGCTTATTGCCACACTGACAGTAACCCTCCCACTGCTTACTGCACTGCGCACCCTGTTTTGGCCAGCTGTTATGGTGTATGAGTGAGCAAGGCCAGAGGTTTCTTGGGGTGAGACTTACCCCTTTGTCCCCACCTTTCAGTGCAATACAAGGTTGTTACAAAGGCAGACTTGAATACTGTGAATTGCTACAGTGTTGTGGAGAGGAAGGGTTCTTTACTAGCTCTTCTGCCTTTCAACACTGAACAAGCTTTGTCCTTTTTGTCTCGTGTTAGTGCTATAAATAAGCTAAGCTGAAAGCTCAGGCTGTATGTTTGGATGAAGCAATCTTGCAAGATGAATTCTCCTCCCTTTTTTAAGGTAAATGGTACTTACAATTAGCCTGAAACTTTCTCCTCCCCACCCCCCAAAAAATCCATCCCCTAGCGATAGGGGACCCCAAGAAATTTCAGCAATCCTGTAGCTGATGGTGACTGCTTTGGCTCCAGGCGGAAACACTGGTGTGAACTGCAGTTGACAAGTGCCTGTCCGGTGAATGATCGCTTCAAAATCCAGCGTGGTCATTATAAAAAGATACCCACAGACTCCATTTTTGCATGAGACCCTGAATCAACAGAAACCTGAGATCAATACATCTGCCTCACTGACTAGCATTTGCTAGAATCACATTTGAGACGGTGACTACTTGCTTACTTTATATGCCTCAGCTATTTGAACTCCCCCTCCTGTCCTCCAAGCTACTGACTCATTTCCTCCTCTAAAACCTTCCTTTTTTAGCCTTTCGCTCTGAAGTATTTGGTGGCTGTTTTGAGTTGCGTGCTCTACCTTACTTAGGCAAACTCCTACATGACAGCCCTGAAAGCCTTGCTTTTGTACCCTGGAAATCGTTTGTTTTCCCCTAATAGTCTCAGTTCTGAGGGGCAGTCTTAGCTACTGACTGTGTTCTTCGGCAAATTGCTTCTTTACTGTTGGAAATCAGGGAGGCAGACAATTGGCAAAGCAGCTGGTGAGCTGAGACTGCTGCTACTTATGCTAATTACTGTTGTCTCCCTCTTAGCCCCCGCTTTCCCCATCGGCCCTGCATCCACCTGCTGTTTTTCAAGCATTTCTGCCCTGATCTCACAGTTGGAGCAGGGATCACAGAATCCTGTTAGGCTGGACAACCACCCCATGGCCACAGAGCACCCAGGTGGCAGGATCAGGCCCGGACTCTATGTGCTGTCTCATGCAGCAAAGGAAACAAGTGGTGTCCCCTTGTGTGAGGCCTGGCACGGTGGTAGCCCAGAGCTTTGGTCATGGCTGATGGATGCTACCGTAACTACACTTAGATGAGTGTGCCTGAAATGTAGTTCCTTTTTCACAGGGCTTATGGAATATTGGTTCTGTGCTTTTGGCATTGCAAGGATCAGCAAAGATAATTTTAGACAGGAACAGAAAGTCTCTGTTAACCTTACATTCGTAGCTATTTCCCTGGCAGAAACAAAGCCACAAGGAGCCTATCACTGTGCATTGCTGAAAGATTCAGTTTATTAGGTGCATTGGAGTAAAAATTTAAAGGGAAATTTTGGGAGAGAAGGAAAACCTAAAGGTTTCACAGAAACTGCTGTGATGCTCTATTCCTTTTCTCAGGAGGTGGTGAGGTGCAGCAGACAGCATGCAGGAACTGAGAGTGCAGTGTCTGGTCCAATGCTCTGTCCTTGCTTGTGGAGTGAAACTGGGCAAGCTGCTTTTCCCCTTTACAATTAGATATCTGGTTTTGAAGTGTTAACTTTGTTCCTGCCTTTTCCGTATTGCAATTTGAGATTTAGTGCAGATCAGAGCTAGATGTTGTTCATAAATACTTGCTATTTTTACAGTAATGGAAAGGCTGTCCTAAATCGCTACAGATGAATGCCAGAACTCGTATTCCTTTTAATTTGCTGTCAACTTCCACAATTGCTGCAGGTTGTAATCCTTTTAATTTCCATATGGTAAAACCTGCAGGCTATGAACAACCAGACCAAAATCTGACCCTGCTTGCTGCTGGGTTAATTTTCATCAGAAAGCAGCTCTCATCAGAACCTTTCTGGATTGAGTGTGATGGGGAAGGTAGCCCAATGCTTCATCACCCCTGGGGCATTTTCTCCACTAAAAGGACAAAGGAGGAAATAGCACAAGAAGGCAGCTCTGGAATGGAACAGCTCTGTGTTAATTTAAGTATGCAAGAATGTCATCAAGCTACTGACCTACCTGGCTTATCTATTTATTTATCTTTTTCCCCCTCTTTGATTTTGTTGCCACTAAAGGGCCTGCGTGAAATACTTTGTGTGGTGAGAATGAAACGCATCTTGCCCCAGAATCAGCTTAAGGACTAGTTGCTGCTCAACTCTCTCCTAAATCATCAAAACAGGCAATGTGGAAAACTTAAAATTGTATTTTCCCTGCTTACATGTGAATTGGATCTTAAATTCCTGTCAGTATGGGAAGGGAGGCTCATGTTGAGCACAGAGGCCTTGAACTCCTCTTAACCAGTGGGTAAAGCTTTAGGCAGCATCCCTGGCTGCATTACCTAAAAGCTTTACAGCATTCACTGTGATTATGCTCCTGAGCTTTTGCTGTGAGACGGGGCTGCATATGCAGCCCCTTTTATAGATGAGGAGGGCTGAGCTGAGAGAAGCCGCACAACTCCCAGCCTCAGGCAGGAAATCTGTGGTAGTTCCTATGAAGCCTTTGCTACCCTAACCTTCAGGCCATCTATTTTCTGCGCATGTAAGATGATAATGCTGCTACATCAAATGTGCAATGGCTGCAGAATTTCTAGGAGAATAAGCATTTTTGGCTTATATGGGCTTCGTTCCAGGTGAGGAGGTGGTTGCTGATGCCATTAGCAATTGCTATCTGCAATGCTATTAATAATTATTTTATTTCCTGATTAAATTAGCCCCCCACTCCTCTCACACCGTGAGCTAGACAGAAGGTTGTTGTAGCAGTTTGATTTTCTTAGACAGAGTTTGCACTTAGCTTCATGAGAATAACAAAGAGACCTTTTGGAGGTGTGCTGCTCCTGCAGGATGGCGGTTCTGGCTTGGGAACTGCAAGCCTGTTTATGTTTGTCAGAGCTGTGGCCACTTATTGAACCTGTCTAGGTTTGGCACTGTGGAATGGGGGACAGTTGGTTCTTGTTATTGGGGTGGTTAAAATTGGGAGTTCATTACAAGGAGGGCTTCTGAGGGTAAGATGAGATGGCATGTGAATTAGCCCTACCCCATGTGTCACCAACCATGCAAGGTGCTGTACAGGCATAGACTGGAAAATCCTCCACCCTAATCTGCTTACTGTCTAACCATAAGAAATGCATGGGGTAATGAAAAAGGAAGCAATGAGACCATATTAGTCAGTATGATGGATGTTCATCAGCAGAAGCCTTATAGCTGTGGAGGATTTGCTAGAAGGTAGTGAAGGCCCATCAAAACTGTCAAAAGAATGAAGTAGCACTGAATGTGATTTCTGGGAATGCAGTGGCGTGTGAGGGGAGTGCTCTGAGCATTTAGGATGGTTACTGAGGGCCTGAGTTGCAGAGGCGGGTTCGGAGAGGTAAGCACTCATTTCCAAAGCACAGCCCTGGCCGTTGTGATGGTGGAGAGAAGCCACAGCACTGCCGGTGCCTGTGGAATACAGCTGGGGCAAGCTGCACGAGAAATCTGCCCACAGCCTGGGATTGGGCGGGTCTAAGCTGAATGTGCCAGCAATGTGGTGGTAGATGCTAGGGAGAGCAAGCATACCAGTTTTTTTTGCCTTCCAGAATATCAGGTAGCCTAAAAAAGGGTATTGCTTTCCTGATGAACCTGCCTCACACATAGATGGACAACACTCCTTGCCACTTCTGCCACTTGGACTGTGCAAAGTGAGGTGTAGGGATAGGAGGACATTGCAAACTGGAAAAGAAGAGGATCTCACTGTGTTTCCTGCAAGTGTGCAGGCAGACAGCACACAGCTATGGATGGGAACCTCTGACAGTATCCCTGACCTTTTTCCTGTCTGTGTTGTGGGTGCTGTCAGCCTGCAGGATGTGGTCTTTGTGCATAGATCCTGAATGGAGTTGAGTGGCTTGATAGCTATAGCTCTGCCACCTGGGCAGACAGCTGGGCCATGGTGAGCTATGTGTATGTGCTGTGATTGGTCTTGTCCAGGAACATGGCTATGGGGAAGTCTCCACTGAAAAACAGGGTAGCGTGAGTGGAGCATCCCTTTCCCACCACCGTCTTCAGATCTGTTCTCTGTGTTTGAGTCTGTATTGGTGGCCTGTGCTTGGCATGCTGGCTGTCTTCTGGCATGCTGAGTGGAGAAAGGCTGGCTGGTGTGGTGGGATGAACCAGTTTGGTGAGCCTGCATATTTGCAGTCTTCAGCAACCACTGATCTCTTTCTGAGCATTTGCATTGCTTGAGTCGCACAGATCAGTTCTCCTGATGGGTAGTCACCCAACAAGATGTATGTGGATGCTGGCAGGAAGCATGACTGCAGCTGCGTTCCTGAAGGAGGCCAGGAGGCACAGGTTGCCAATCACAGAATCACAGAATATGCTGAGTTGGAAGGGACCCGCAAGGATCATCAAGTCCAATCCTTTGTCCTGCACAGGACCATCCCCAAGAGTCACACCATGTGCCTGAGAGTATCATCCAAACACTTCTTGAACTTTGTCAGGCTTAGTGCTGTGACCACTTCCTGGGGAGCCTCTTCCGGCACCTAACCACCCTCTGGATGAAGACGCTTTTTCTAATATCCAACCTAAACCTCCCCTGACATGAATTCAGGCCATTCCCTTGGGTCCTGTCACTAATCACCACAGAGAAGAGATCAGTGTCTACCCCTCCTCTTCCCCTCACCAGGAAGTTATAACTGCAATGAGGTCTCCCCTCAGTTTCCTCTTCTCCAGGCTGAACAGACCGAGTGACCTCAGACACTCCGCTCTTCACACGTCTTCCCCTTAAGGCCCTTCGCCGTCTCAGTTGCCCTCCTTCGGACTCTTTCTAATAACTTAATATCTTTCTTATATTGCAGTGCCCAAAACTGCACACAACTCCTGGACAGTGCTTCCCCTGTCAGATTGCCCATCACAGAAGTCTGACTCCCAACATATGATGCTTTGCTGTTGCCATGCTCAAAAAGGTACTTCTGACCTTCACTCCAGCTCCAGGGGCCTCAGCTGCGGGCAGGCGGTTTATTTACCCTCCTCTCCTGGATCCCAACGGCCTCGCTCCCAGATTCAGCCTCACTCCAGCTCAGGGTGAGGTGGCCCTACAGCTATGAGATGCCCCGCTGGGGAGGCCGGGCCCTGGGGTAGAGCAAGGCTGCCGTTGCCCTCTCCTTGCAGTTTGAGGACAGTGCCCATGGAACGCAGGTGGAGCAGGGAGCAGAGGGCTGCTGTCCCTTGCCAGACCAGCTGCCTGCTGGTGATCGAAGACACGGCTCCATCTGGTGGCTTGAAAGGGATTTGCATGCCTGTCGGAGAGCAGCCCTGCCTTTCTCAGCCGGGTGCAAACTAGTAGTCTCCAACTATTTTTTTCTCCCTTTTTTGTTTTTTCCTCTTCTGAGAAGTTAGGCCCCTCTGTGGCTTTGCATACCTGCCTGATGTTCTTGTTTCTCCCCAGCTGCTGCGACTTCTTACAGAGAGGCTTAAGCTGACAAATGTGTCCAGCTCTGGGCCATTCCTGAAGCGTGGTACAATTTCTCAGTCTGGGAAGAAGTGTTACAGAGCTGCAGGGGGCATTTCCAGAGGACAGGCTCTCTGCTATGGCCTGAGATGTGACAGCTCTGCTCCTATTAGACATGTCCTGGGCCGGATCAGAGGTCTGTCTAGCCTGGTGTCCTCTTCCTGGCAGGACATGGCTGGGGAAGGAGGGACAAAGGCAGCTGGCAGCATCTAGTGTGCAGGCAGGAATGTCTTGAGTTTGTCACTGTGCCTCTTCCGTGGATTTCATCCTTTCTGGTTTTGACTCATCACCATCTGAACCCATGAAGACTCCTGGTGTTGCTACACCTTCTGGACGTGCAGCTGGGCAAGAGACCTCTGCCCTGGGCTAGGAGGTATAAACAGCTGTCCAAGGTTGCATGGACATGGTTCATCTGTGTGCTGGGGCTGCAGGTCAGAGCACTTGCCAGAAAGGATTGGTGATATTCTACTGCTGCCTCTCTTTTCCAATTTTTTTGGAAGGGCCAGAGATGTCAGATGTGTCCAGATTGTGAATCTGCTGATCTTGAGGCAGAGCGGAGCAGTGGCACATAACTGAGAACCAGGTGTCAAGGTGGGCCTTAAGGAACAAACCTTGAGGTCTCTGTATGAGATGAAGTGGTTTGGGTCCTCTGGACCCCATGAGGACCCAAACTGTTTGAGGGCTACTGGACACTTAATCTTGACTGTTGCCTAAGAAGGCAGTGCCAAAAATCAGGTAGGGAAAAGTGAAGACCTCTTGTTTTGTGAAAATCATGGCAGTCCAAGCACTTTTCCACCCAAATTCCCTTGTTTTTTTGTCTGGGTTTTGCTTCTGTTTTGGCGTCTTGTGAAACCTGGATGGTGAGGATTGAGATGTTCCTCCCCTTGGCTGACAGATTACACAGCTGCTAGCATTTCTCCAAGCAGACCAGTTTAATGCACTTTTATTTTGCTGTTGGCTTCCCATGAGACATCCCATCATTTTTCCTGTTGTCTCATTAGCATCTCAGATTCCCAGAGCAGTTCTGTCCCCTGTTTTCTTTGGGCTGGAACCACAGGAGCCCCTAAAAAACACTCATCTGGCTGTTTGCTGTGGATTTTGTCATTAATCAAATACAGGTACCTTCTGACCTGTGAATGTGTGTCCCAGCACAGCTTTGCAGATTCACATTTTGCCACCAGAGAGCTCCCATTCTCCATACCAAGGGTAAGGAAATAGAGACCAACATGGCAAAAAAGTCCTTCAGTCTCCACCACATCCCAGCTCTTGTAGTATAGGCTGGACTCTGTGCTGCTTGCTCGCCTTAAAAAGAAATATTATTTTAGTGCTTGGATAAGTTTTACCCCCTTCATTGCAGGCTTCTTATGAGAGGGAGAACATTGAGGCTGGGGATATTGAGGCTGCTTAATGAGAGAAAACACAGTGAGCAGGTGGAAATCTGATAGCTGCAATGTATTTTTTCTCGCTCTGGTGATTTTGGACAGTCTTGCTGACAGCAGGACTTGAGAGGGTCTGCCTGCAGCACACCCTTGCTGCTGGTTGACCTAAAGAAGAGTGTGGCACTTGTGGTTCTAGAAAGAGTGTTGGCACATCCAGTAAGTTTAGTTTTGTACTAAACTGAGTTTACTGAGTTTTGTACTAAATTTGAGTTTGTAATCACCAGTCATATCACTTTTTCTGTTTGATTACAGGGTTGAAGCATTTACTCCCCCAGACAATGTAATTCTGGCCTTTTCCATCCACTCTCCTCCCTGTCTGGTTCCTTTCCTGCTCTTACCTGGCACTTTCACAAATACATATTTCATCCTCCCACATTTCTGCTTTGCTGAGGAGACAAGTCTTTCACACTTGGAGGAAAAGATAATTGGTACAATTCATTCAATATGTGAAACTCATAACTGAAAAATTAGTAGTCTGAACACTACAGTGAGTTTGGAAAAATGACTGCATTCTGTTTTTTGAAGCTGATGTGATTGATGTCTTATTTTCCTTCTGCATCTTTCCTCCCAGCCCCTTACCCTTGCTGAGAGTGTGAGGAAGCCCTGGCTCAATTGCAGCCTGTGAGACATTGGCCAAGGAGCAGTGGCCACCCCCGTGGCATCTTGGCAGAGATGAATCAGCAAACTAATACCCTCAACTCCTGGCTCCAGCAGAGGTTGAAGAGCCCATCCTTGCAACCGCTCTCAGTTTGCTCAATCTCCTCCATTTTTGTTTAGACATCCCTTTTCTGTGGTGCCCTGTGCCCAACAGAAATCTGAAAGGAACTGAGGGCTGAGGAGAATAAGGCACTAGAATTCACAACAGTCACATCACATCAGATCTACTCTCCCTTGTCCTGTGTTAGAGTCTCTTCCACAAAGGACCTGTCTTCCAACAGTAGCAAAAGTACCTCAAAAAAGCATCAGTAGCTGTATATTTACAAGAGCCCATTCCTCTACAGCCTCCAACCAGTGGATGTAAGCTGTGCAACTGTGCCCCAAAGACTGGCTCCTTCCTCTCCTTGCCTTGCTGGCTGGAGGTGATGAACAAGGGCCACATTTGGCTGTAGCCAAGAGGAAATCCACAGCTCAGTGTTGTGGGAATTTGTATTGCAACTTACTGTGCTCTGAAAATCGTCTTGTGCAAACCTAAGCAGTCATAACGCAGGGGAAGTAGAGCCATGAGTAATCGGAAAAGCTTGGTTAGTCTAGAAAGCTTGATCTTCAAGGGAAGGTGGAGAGAACTGGAAGGTTATTTAGTTCAAGGAAGAGACGACTTCAGAGGTTATAGCAACCTTCAAAAATATGTGAAGTCAGCTATGGAAGAATAATGTGTTATTTGTGTATCACTGAACAGCTGGCTCAGAGATAGACCTCATCTGCAAAACACTCCCTCTTGGTGAGCTCCCTGCTCTGAGTGCAGAACGCGATTTTCACTCCAGCATGTGGGAATTTTAAATGAGTGTGAACTCATGCTGGTGCCCTATGAAGTGTCCTCTCTTTCTCCTGAACCATGGAAGGGACCTTTAACATTAATGAATTGGCTTCAGTGCTGCAGCAGCTGTGAAATGAGTTCCACTTTCAGCTGAAATAGGTTGCATTTTGATTGAAGAATTTTTGCTCTCCAGATTTTCACTAGAAATTTATATCTAAAGAATGTATATCTTGTATATCATTGACAATCAGAGCAGCTTCTTAGCCTGGAGGAATCCTGATTTGCAAACCAGCTGTGTCAGCAGGACCAAAACCCTGGGTGGAGAAGACGTGTCCTGGAAAACTGTCTAACCTATGAGGGTGCACCAAAGCAGCAAGACTCCTGCAGCAGTAAACCTAGTGCAAGCCACGGGAAATGTTTCAAGTCAGGGTAAGTTTGGGGATATATATTGGAAGACCAGCGTATGCTGGCATGCATCTGTGTGTAAATATCCACAGGCAAAAAAGCCAGGGCTCTTCTAGAGTGGAAGAACTTGCATCATCATTTATTTACACACTCCAACACTTGCATTTTCATGAGGCTTAGATATCTCGTGTATTTGCCAGAACAAACACAGGAGAGGACTCTTCTAAGCTCTTGATAGAATCATTAAGGAGCTTCGTGTCTACTTGTGATTTTCCACTTCTTTGAGTTTACTTTAAAATGTGAACATAAAATCTGGCACCACAGGCACTAATGTGAATTTGTGATGGTCTTGGGAGCACTGCTTCTCCATAAAACAATGTCTTGATCCTATCCAAGCACAGATGTTTGTTTGTCTGTGACAGCTGTAGTATCATTGATACATGCTTGGTGAGCTATCCAAGTCATGCTTTAATGGAAATTCTTTAAAGAAGTTGCAAATAGTTCATTTTAGTAGACTGATTCGGCAAACATTGCAGTAAACTCTTTGGAATAGAGTCTGAATTACACAAATATGAGAGTTACATGTGAAGGTGAACTGGAAAGCATTATGTTTTTATGGCATATTGCAGTGGTTACCAAGCCTTATGGTATTGTCAGCAGGATGTTGTATATATTTTTTTTCTTAAAATCCCAGCTGCTGGAAGATATTGAATAAGAATCTCCATTTTATAATTTTAAAAAAGTAAGCTTCTAACCTTCATGGTTGCTTAGAAAACCATGAAAACATGAGCTGAATGTTCCAGATAGGATGTTGAAATCAAATCCAAACACAATGGAAAACTTTGTTCATAGCTTTATACTCCAGACAGCAAGTAAACAGGCTTAGATTAGCTTAGAAATTCTGCAGTTTGGAAATGTATCAGTGCCTGACTTTTGGGACCTGGCTGCTGGCATGAGGACACATGTGATTTTGGAATCAGAATTCAGTCTCTTTCGTTAGACCATATTGACATTTATAAAAAGTAAATATTCCCGTCAAAAGATTTTTTAAAAATATTTCTCTGGTGAGAACACTTCTTTTTCAAAACTTTCTTTAACATTGCTTGAGTCCCATTTTATCACCTCTTTTGTTTCTCAACTAATTTTGTTCTGCTGTAATTTGAGAATCCCGTCCTGAATCTCTTTTGGTGCACGCTTCTGGACTTTAACGTTTCTGTCCGGAGATTTACATTTGGTTAGGTTTTGATGTTGACCTCAAATTTGATGGTATCTTCCTTTTGTCATTTTGGCTTTCTCGTCCTCCTCTTTGCTTTCCAGCTTTGTTTTGAGCTAGTGCTGTAAATTTCCACCTTGGGTGATGGGTGATGTTCTAACTGGACATTGCCTTTTGTCAGCTGAGTGTCTGATGTTTCCAAGTGGCTCAGTGCAGCCACTCAAAGTCACATTTGAGGTCATCTTCTTGTGACTGGGGAAGTTGTTGGCTTGTTTTGTTTTTCCAGAGGAGATGAATGAATTTTTGGTGAAAGACATGCACAATGCAGGAATTAATGGAGAGGGAATTCCAGTTCTCCAAGCAGAACTGGCCCTGAGGGTCTGTGGTGGCCAACTTTGTGGCTGCACTGCTAGTGAAGCTGTTGGGTGCTGCGAGAGAAGTTGAAAGATGAAAAACAAAGAGCTCCTTCTCTCTCCTATACCCCACTGTGTGACATGGTAATGGTGACTGTAACTTCATCCATGCTGCAGCCTTCAGATAAGCTTGTTCTTGCATTCCACTTCTGGAGCTCACAGGCAAATTCAGGCTCAGATGTTGCCTTAGCCTGACCTGTGGCACTTTCTGAAAGCTGGAAGACAGATGTCTAAACAGACTTTCTATGGGCCTAAGATCTTGTTCTTAGGAGCTGGCAGAATTGAGCAAGGCCCCATCCACATCACTGAGCCTGAACTTAGTCCTTACATCATGAATATTTAGAGGGCTAGCAGCCAACAAATGAGAACAGAAACCCTGTTGTATCCCAGGCCTTAAGCCTGCCCTTTGTCTTGCAGAAGAGTTCCCTTTCCTGACGTAACTGACTGACTCTAGGTTTTGTCTTGTGAACTGTATTCCATATTTGCAGAATGAAAACAAATGGTCCGCAAAGCCCTGGTTACTGGAGTCTGAGGGAACAGCAGTGGGATGAGTATGACCTACACAGGAAGCTCATGGCAGGAGTATATGTTGGGGAAGTCCTGGTCCAGAGAAGGTCAGGAACCAGCATACAGCACTGTCCCAGGCTGCCAGCCCATCTGAAGAGGATCCTGAGGTACGTATGACAGCTCTGGGTGCATGAATCAAAGAAAGTCACAGCCCAACTACAGATGAAATTTTTTCTTTGGAGCCAGTACAGCTAACAGGTCTTTTCCAAAAACAGTCATCCTCTAAACCTGTCTTGCACTGTTTTGGAAAGGGTATAGTTTTTCTCCTAGATCGTGGGAGGCGGATTGTTTTTAGGGGAGAAACCATGAGTTAGTGCTTCCACACAGTCCTGAATTCTGCAACTGTCCCTACAGGCTGCCATCTCTCAGCTTCTCCTATAGGCAGGCTCCCAGCACATAGGACCATTTCTCCCCTGGGGAAATTTCACCTAAGTGAAATGATGTTTCTGACCTGGACTATACATTGTTTAAGATATACAAAGTACTATCCCTAGTGTGTGATTTTTCTTTTCCAGATTTTTTTGTTACTTTGTTAAGATTAGAAATCCACAGAGTAAGATCTGCAGCTCTGAACATCACATATATGAGAGAGAAGTGTTTTAGTCATAGACAGGTTTGATAGATTTATTTGTCAGAGGCCTTGTCTTCAGAGCCTAAGGGTTTGTATCTATCACCTTGTAGTTTATCCTGTAGTAGACCTCTGGCTGTCCAGGACTTTGAGGTTGCATGGATAATTAACAGTCAAGCTCTTACATTGCATCTAATTCATGCCTTTCCCAGTATTATTAGCCTCATATGACCCTGTTTATGCTGGTTGCAAGGCAAGGGCCAATCCATACATTAAGCAATATATGTCAGGCTGCCAGAAGGTAGGGGCAGGGGTAGCTTTACTCCCATTTTAAACCAACTTCCCTTTGAGCCATACCTCAAGTCATGCCTCAAAGCGTGGGCTGACTTATCTGTGTTTGCCAACCTTTAATAAGTGGTGTGTACACACATTTCAGAGGAAGCTGTTGAGTGGTATATGGTGATTGGAAGCACTTGAGCAGGCAGTTAGAGATAGAAAGTTAGAAGTGGCATGGCCAGGTCTATAAAGATACTGTGGCACTGCTGGTCTCCAGAGCAAATAGTTACCCCGTTTCAAGATACTGATTTCCAAAGTGCTACTTAAAATTCCTAAGTGGGGACTTTGTAGAAAGCATGATCTTAGAATGGGGCTGGTGGGACTCAGCGTACTTGCTGGAGCAAGATGCAGCAGCAGAACAAGTGAAAAATCCCAGTTTTTATTTTTCATTACAGGCTTTCTCAGCCTCTCCTCAAACTCCAAAGCATGTTGGAGTTTGACCATCAAAGCCCAAATCCATGAGCTGTAGTAGATCTGAAAGAAGTGGTTCCTGACAGATGTGATGTCTTTGGTCTTTATTTCTCCTTCCTTCTCCTCAGCCAGCCAGGGTGTCATTGCAAGGTGACTGTGATGTTTTTCAGCAGTGCTTTTGATATCTGCCAGTAATGCCTGTGCCTGGTTGCTGGGTTTGTTCGGGATTGGCTTGGTGGAAGACTCTTACCTGAGTACTGTCTCCTGTGAGATATTTGTTTCCTGTATGGATTTTGGTTTTTCCTTTTTTTAAAAAAAAAAACCCAAACAAAACCACCAGGTTTTCTGTGTAAGAACATGCAGGAAATTTGTATTTTGGCCTTGTTCTGTAATATTTGCATGAAATTGACTGGTCTTGTAAATATTCTTGAAAGTATCAACAGAGAGAGCAAAGTTCTGTTGTACAGTGTAGTAAAAAAATTTGTAAGCATTTGGTGTAAGTCATTTACTAAAATGTCTAAGGTCTTGTTAGAATGTGGGTAGGACAGAGCAGATAAAATATCATGCCTAGATATCAGAGGTGGAAGAGACCCTGAGTGTCCATTTTGTCATTTCCCTGTCAGCATGCAGGATTAGCCTAATTAAATTTAATAATAGCTGTTCGTCCAGTGGCATGAATTCTATCCCCTTTCCTGGCAAACTCCACATCTGAACAGAATTAACTAGATGTGCCTATTCCTGCAGTGTTTGTCAGAAATCTGGATCCAGTGTTTCATTGCATGCTGAAAGGCATGAATTCATTCAGAATAAACCAAGCATGCATCTGCTTTACTTGTGTGTGTGCCATGTTTGTGCTTTGAACCCTTGTCTGAGTATCTTATGGTGCTGCTGCCTTCCTCTCTCTGTGTTCCCAGATGTTTTGGGTTTGTGAACAGTTGTTCTTTGGCACACTATATCTGTCCTAATGAGCTGAGGGAAAGTTTGTCTGACCTGGGTGCCGAGGAACACAGTAGTGCAAATACCCGGTGTGCAGCTGAGGTGTGAGCTGCAGGTTATGTTCTGGGGTGGTGGGAAACAGCCCTTGGCAAGGGGCTGTGACCTGGCACTGACCCTTTTCCTGACAAGGGGCATGGGGCCCTACGGCGTGGCCAGGGGGTAACTGGTCACCCAGAGACT
This sequence comes from Pseudotriccus pelzelni, assembly GCA_035584735.1. Classification (NCBI taxonomy): domain Eukaryota; kingdom Metazoa; phylum Chordata; class Aves; order Passeriformes; family Tyrannidae; genus Pseudotriccus; species Pseudotriccus pelzelni. The sequence goes on along the minus strand of JAWMRA010000113.1, from coordinate 9,718,209 downwards.
CTGCAGGAGCCAGTGAACAGCGAGAGACCCCGGACTAAATATCACTGGAATGGATGCACATACTGTAAGGGTACAATATCCAAGGAATTCCTTTGTTGGGTGTCCCTCCCTGGAGGCACCAGCCCAAAGTGTTATGGTGTTTAAGGAACCAGTCGTGTGGGACTGTGCTATGAAAAACCTGGGGCTGAGCCGGTGAGGGAACTCTGACTGTGAGTGTGGTGTGTGGTAAGTGGGGCACCGCTGTGAAGGGACTTTGGTCCCAGCAGTGAAAATCTGCGATGGTAAGAATGTGACTGTCAGAGTGGTCCTGAATGGTAAGACAGGAAGGTTTTCTTAACACTGGGAATCTGATAAGAGCTGCAGAATATTTTTGGAGAGTTACTGAATGGTTTGGTAGGGTGTTTTTACTGCAAAGATGCTCTGGTGAAAAGTAATGATGTATCTTCCCAGTATAATGCTGGGAAAATTTACATTTATGTCTCCATTCCTTGCCTGGATTGCTTTTTGAAGCCCAAGTTTTTGCAAGTTTTGTCCTGTGAAAAAGGAGGGAAGGTTAGCCCTTTTCTTCCTAAGGCTAGGAGGTGCCTTCCTGTACATACGTGGCTAAGGTTCTTCATGATGTCTCCACCACCCTTCCATCCACCTGTCCCCTGCAACCGCTCCGCTATCTACAGGCTCCTCTTCAGTTCATTAAGCTTAGAGGTTGCCCCTGTACTTTCTGGGCCCAAGCAGTGAGTCTTTACGGGTAGGCTTTATGCATTGGAAGTTCCAGGCTTTTGAAGCCGGCTGTTGACTTTGTCCTGGGGACAGCAGGTGGGGACTGACTTCAACATCACTGCAACATCAGGAGGCTGATGATCTGGGAAACTGCATTTTTGGATTGCTGTAGACCTGGAGACTGTGTATCACAGTCGTGAAGAGTTGTGTGAAGAGTTGTGCCTGAACTTATGCCATGGGGTAATCATGTGGGTCCTATGCTCCCTAGTTTTCCAACAGGTGTCAAGGAGACACTCGGAAAACACTGGCCTTGGCACAGCTGCAGGCAGAACCGTGGTTGTGGGGGTTTCCAAGCAATGTGACCTCATCCGTGACCCCAGATGCCTTTACGGAATCTGCCATATCATTGCACTATCTTCTGTGCCTGGTTCATCTTGACTCCTCTGGACTTCGCATTTGGGATACTGTGTTGCAAAAAAATGTCAATGGGGAACGTTTCTGCACTTCCTCATAGTCATGCCCCAAGTCAGGGCGTGGCTGACTGGTTTGTGTTTATTGCTGCAGATCCAGTGCTTCCTTCTAGCCTTGGCTGATGCCACACTCTTCGCTGTGGACTTGCAGCTCCACATAAACAAGAGGCCTCCCTTGGACTGTCTGTGGGGTGGGCTTCCTCTGCCTGATCCCAGCTAAGGGGGTGTGTTGAGCTTGGTTGAGCCACAGGGCTTACATGTACTGTAAGGGGCCACTTGCAACATCCAGGAGGATTGTCTGATTGCTAGGGTGGGCAAGAAGGGAAAGAAGGGAATTTCCTGGCCGTGCTGTGAACTTTAGAGGAAAGATCTGTATGTGGGTTTTGGGAAGGAAGGATGACAGACTTCCATTCAGAGGCGCGTGGGCAGTGGAGTTCCAAGGAGTGCTCTCTTGCTGTGCAGTCAGAGGCGGGGTAGGATTGATGCCCCAGCACCAGGGTGAACAGATTTAACGGAGGGACTGAACTGGGAGGTTGGCCAGTGTGTTTTCATGGCGAGGGAAAGAGGAGGAAAGGGGGGACTTGCCAGCTTGTGTAGAGTATGTGTACCTGCAAGCAGATGTGAAGTGTCTGCAAAGTTTTATAGACTGGTCTGGTCCTAGGCTTCACAGAGAAGCCAAAGAGTAAAAGGGATTAAATATATGTGTGGTTCTGTCTACATCCTTGCATCTTTTTGTCTACTGAAAGGGCAGTGCTCCTACATATGAAGCACAGAGCTTTATATGGTATTCATATGGTAGGTATTACTTTGTTTGAGTGGCTTAGCAGGTTTTGCTGTCTGTCATAAGGATTGTGGCTGGATTTGGACTACGTTCTTGAAGGGCCTTATCCTTTGCAGGGTAAGACTTCAGAATATTTTATGCCCCCTTGGAAGTTAGCACTGTTGGTGTTTGTGGTTTTTGGTGTCATTTTGCTGGATAATTACTGGCCCTGCCTGCCTCTGAGCATTCAATATATACAGCTACAATTTAATTTTTCCCTCTGAAAACTCCCACTGAGAGAACTGGTGTGGCTGGGCAGGTGTTCAGTCTTCATGGGATACATTCTCTACAAAATAAGCAAAACTGTAATTACAGCTAAAGCCTCTTAATTCTTCTGTTTAATTGTGTATGGCTGGTAGCAAGGATGTCAATGAAAAAGCAGTGAGGTTCTTTTAAAATTGATATTAATGAGAATAGACACATGAGCACTGCTTCCAGCCTAAAAGCAGCAGCTGCAGAAACAAGTGTTACTTCTTTATCAAGACTGTGATATGCCCAAGAGGGAAAAAATGCATGAAGCTGGAATTCAGCAGTTGGGTCCCAGGTCTCAACCCTGCTAATGGTTGCCTGAGAGCCCTGCATAAATGAATTTCTTTCTTCCTGGCCTGGGACTCCTCTGTGATCCTGAGACCAACTGTTCGCTTACTTCTGCTTGTTTTTTTTTCTTTCCAGAATCTCTAATCTCAACTGTTTGGTGACTGCATGACTCCTAAACTGGCAGGACACTTTTACCATTCAAATTCAACAGTGTGGGCTTCACAACAGAGGATGGCTTGTTGAGGGGACTGGTTGGGATGTTCTCTTGGGCATGGGTAAGAGGGTTTTGGAGAAAGTGCCTTTCATGTGGGGTCAGGATCAGAGAGGACTGCAGAGGCCTCTTCTTCAGTGGGATCTCCCTCCCTTGCTACCACAGGCTTCGACTCACCCCAGCAATGAGTCACACATGGTGACTAAGCTGATTAAGCCCAGGCAGAGAGGGGAGAACAGCAAGGGATCGGAGATGGAGGAATCTCTGGACTCTGCCTGATCCCCAGGCTGGAGGAAGAAGGGGAACAAAAAAGGGGCAGCTTAGAGGTCTCTCATGATTCTTTGGCCACTTTCTCAGCCTCCTCTGGTCTGTGGATTCCCTGCAAACCCAGCTTCAGCCTCATGCAAAGGGGCTGTGCTTTCCCTGGTATTACTTCTCTCACAGTGCTCTTTCTTCCCCATACCCTCTGCTAGGGAATGTCCAGTTACACAGACACTGTGTCTTAAGGAGACTGATTCACTGATCATCTACATCATTTCACCGGCCCTTGACATGATGTTCCCTCACCCACTTGGCTACGCAAGCCCCCTTAGAAGGGCCCCAGTGTTGCCCATGATGAAGCAGATGAGGTTTCTAAGCAGCTTAAGTTGTGTCTTTAAGGAGTTGTAGAAGCAGGTGTTAGAGCCCTTGGGTTTCAGGCAGCTAAGGTATTGTGTAGGTGTTCTCTGCATGTTTTTTGCTATAAATGCTATCATGGTAAGAGGTCTGCAACCTTCTTTTTCTTTCCTAAAGCAGCCTGAAAACTAGCATTCATAATAGGAAAAGTAAGACTGTTTTCATTTCCCCAGTGACACTGGAAACTGGGGCCCTAGCACGTGCCTTCATCTGGCTGTGGGGAGGGAGCAGGTGGTTTTCATCTGAATTAGAACACCCTTTAATCTTGTTCAAGGCTGTGTAAGTGAAGGGGTGAATTATATCCAAACCTGAGACTGCTGAGGTGTCCTTGAAATACTGGACCCTTTTACAGCCAAAATCCTTTGGGGTGGGGGGAAGCTTGCATTTCTGACATTATTAAAGTGGACATTGTTAATTACATGTGAGGTTGGATTACTGCATGGCATGCAGTGAGTTCTTATTTTTAATCAATCAGAAGTAGATGAAATACAACTTTTGCTTTATTAACAGTGACCTCCTGGAGGGACTCTCCCTTGTGGTTGAAAGAAAATATGCTGAGGGAAGAAAGAAATAAATAATAATGTGATTGAAGGAGGTGTATTAAGGCATGTTTTCCATCTCTCTCTCTCTCCTGATACTGGGCCTGGATTCAAATCTCATTCAGTGTATTCAGCTACGTTGTGTGTTATTGGGCAATAGCCTTGCTTGTGCTGGTTTTACAAGCAATCAGTTGTATTAGAAGTTCAACTGATAGCCATATTGACAGCTCTCCACTTTACTTCTTCAGGAAGGATCTGAGTTTCAAGAAAGATGCAGAAAGATCATACAGGACAGATCTCCACCCAGCATATGCTGACTTCAGTCCTGTAAACTGCAAATGATTTATGGTGTTGTGGCACTTAAGCACTGAATTCCTTGAAAATGCACCAGCATAGAAGGAAGCAGCTCTTACCACTCAGAGCTTCAATTCATTGTACAGCCAGAACAGTAAGATCTAGGCAGAGGGACACAGTGGCAGGCAGTAGAAAAACACGGTTTTAATGCACTACCTTCCTGTCCCCTGCTTTAGTTTCTCATCAAACCAAAGTTTTATCCTGGAATCTGAAGGAAAAGACAAGGAGGCTTTGTGAGTAGCTTAGATGAATAGTTTTGGAGGAAAACTGAATTTTTTCATGGAAAGCCAACAAAAGGTTCAGGAGACACGTCCTCATATTTGACAGTAAGGATAGTTAAGGTGTTATTCCTGCTTCTGCTGTTTGCATCAAGAAAGCATCACCCCACATGAGAGAAGGACAGAATGACAGCTATGTGGTTGCCTGTGTGTTTTCAAGCCCAGAGTTGAAGTGCTGGACTGTAAACCCTCCAGGCTTCTTCCTTTGTACCCAGTCAGCACAGTGGGACTTCTGCTTTGCTCAGCACAGCAGGACTTCGAGGTAGATAAAGCTGCTTGATGCTGAAGTGGCTGTGGCATACTTGTAATAACTGCCTCAAGGCATGCTCAGCTGCTCTCTGTTTTCCTAGTGAAGTGCAGCCATGGTAATCAGGCATTTTGTTGTTGAGTGATTTACTACTAGGCAAAAACCTGACCAGCTAGGGTCCTGAAGTCTAACTGTAAGTATCTAAGGGCCCAATGGAATACACAAAATTATTCAGAATAACTGGAAAGAAAATACCAAGTGTCAAAATGGTTTATTAATTCCACACCCAGCTGCCCAACTTCTCTTTATCCTGTCCTCTCTGATTTTGCACGTCCCTAGAACTAGAAAAGAGGAAGGGTTGAATGCACAATGTCAGCGCATTTTCAAAGTGAGACTGCCTACCTGATTAGAGAATAATGCTCAAACAGCTGAGGCATTTTGCCCTTTAAAAATCTCTCAAGAGTACAGGATCAAGCATAATTTTTATTCCCCCTGCTGCTCTCACTCAGGTAGTGTTTTGTTTATTGGAGAGGCTTGTGTGTTCATACGGGCATGGTTTTATTAGTTTACTCTTAGTCTAGTAATAAATGTATCTTGCATAAAAAATATCTCCAAGTACTACATGTTGCTTATGGCCTGGTGCAGTGATGTAACATCACAGCCTTGATAACCCTTATGGATTTTATTTCCCCTCAGACATCTCACAATCATTTGTAGGGGTTTTTCCAGGTTCCAGCCCCAGGACTCACATGAACATACGCAAACCGTGCTATTTGTTCCACTGCATTTGGCTCTGGCTTCCACTATGACAGGGGAAAGCTGGGAGATCTAACCCTGCTTTATGACTGATATATTTTAAAAGGAATCAGAAAGCACGTTAAAAAAGCACTTAAGAGCATATTGGTCTTGAGATATTTCAAAGGTAATCTCCTACCTTTAGGGAGTGTGATTATTTTTCAATATCTGAGGTTTGCTATCTCATT
>JAWMRA010000113.1:9670410-9706597 GCA_035584735.1 Pseudotriccus pelzelni | reverse complement strand
GATCATGTGCAAGAGGCTGCCACATTGGAGATTTTTGTGGGAAGTGCAACCAAACTCTGAAACTGTTCAGAGAAAAGTTCTGCATACATGTTAGGAATTATCAAAGCAGAGAGCAGGTGACATGTGTCCCTTAAGAATGCATGGCCCCAAATTAATTTTCAACTAGCCAGCTTGGTGATGTGGCTGGCCCGCAGCAACACTACCCATTGATGTGAGCCATTGTATTTCCACCTGCCATTTCTGGTCCTGTCTTTACGGGCTTGATCATACAAATCTTAGTGATTAATTAAATGGGGCATTTTGTCTTTCAGTCTCAGGGAGACAGAGCTGCCCATATGACTGTCTAACTGGACAGTGTCCTGCCTGGCTGACTGTATTTCACAGGATCTCTATGCCCATACAGAGGTAAAAGGCTTTGGTTGGAGGCTGCAGAACATTTATTTGAAGGACTTTCTGCAAATTAGCACATATTCTAATGGCTAGACTTATACATGTAAAGCTTTCATATCTGAGAAATATATTCTTTGAGTGATAGAGATTGATAGAAATGTTACATAATTTATGACCGAGTGCTTCTGTGACTTAATAGTCGTAAACCCAGCAGCATGCCAGAGGCAGTGGAGGAGTCCTGCATCATATATCTGCAACTCTTCCCACAGGAGTCAGTGACTTGACCCCCCAATAAATTGCATGGAAGAAAGGCTATTGCTTTGTCCCAGCAGAAACTGCTGACTATCTTCTTACTCAAGAGGCTTTCAGCCTTCAAAATTGGTCCTTTTACAAAACACTTCCCTTGTGTTAGCTTCACAGCGAGGTGGGAGGAGAAGGGGGAACCATGTCAGTCCCCCACCCTTTGCTGCTCTAGATTCTTTCAGCAGGATGTAAAGCACTGACCCCAGCACAGACTTGGCTTGCTGTCCCTCAGTTCAGAGAAGCCGAAACAGATGTTTAGTGTTTGATCAGTTTCCCAGTGTTCCTGTCTCTAACACAGACCCTCTTTCTTGAGGGTCAGTCAAAATTCAGCTCTGTGAAGAAACTTGCTCTTCATTAAAGGACTAACTGCTTTTTCAAAGATCCTTGTCTAATTGTACTTCGAAAGACATGTCACAGTATTATAGATCTTTTGAGGTAGCTACTGAGTAGAGATATAAATAATTGGTCTTTTGGATGGTAAAAGAGTGATGAGGGATGTCAAAAGCAAGGACAGTGAATGTAGCAGTTATCTGGAGAAATGAGTATGCCTGGTAACATAAAAAGCTCATCAGTCCTATGTGAAGTTGAAACAGACAAAAAGGTACATACAAATATATTGGATGTTGTACAAATGCTTGAACCAACCGTGTTAGGAGACACTAAAACAGTTATACTGATAGCACACAGTATTACAAACTTTTGCAATGTTATCACAAGTCTTCTGCTGCTTGGTAAGTTCCTCAATTATCATATTTTTTGGTCATCTGGTTATTCAGGAATTTTTGCTTTATATTTAAAAAAAAGCACCTCTGATAGAGTAAGATAGTTGCACCTTTCAAAAACAAAAGGACAAAATGCAGTTTTACTTCATGAACCAGGTGCCCTTTATTCACCAACTGTAGAACATAATTGTTTTGCCAAGCCTTTTTTTTCCCCTCATAATTGCTTTGTTTCAAGTCCTGATTTTGTGGGGTTTGGACTGGCAGTAGTCAACAAATGCAGCTTGTTTCTGTTTGGGGGCCTGCAGGTGGCCCCTGTCTTGGAGAGGATGATCCCTCTCTGTGTCGAGCCCTTTCCATCCTGTGTGAGGAAGAAGTCTCCCCTGCTTCCTCAGTTTTTTCAGCTGGAGTACCTTTGTGGCATCAATTATTCATTGGGCCAGTGATAGACTAGCATGTGAGAAGAAACTGAAGTCCTGGGTTTCTGAGACAGAATAGGGCTGGCTGAAGAGTCATGCTGTGGCATCGAAGCAGGTGAGGGAGAACACAGCTGTGACCTCCTGTACCTTGTACAATGTCCCCTTGCAGAAATTACCACCCGATCACCAGCACTGTACTGAGAGCTAACTTGCTGCCTACGACTGCGAGTTTAAACCCCGCTGGGATGCCTTAACCCCAGCACGCTGACCCAAGCAGAGCGAAGGCTTTGCTTGCTTGTTTGCCTGCAAGGTCAAAATTCTCGGAATCCCCAGGGCACTGTTTTTGCCCGTCACGGTGCTTCCCTTGTGCGGTAGTGTGAGGCACAAATTTCCTGCATGACCTGTGTGGGGCTGGTGAGCATCTCCAGTGGTTGGGAGCCGGGGCACTGCTCGGTGGAGGCCTGAGCTGGCAGGGCCAGCAGAGGGCAGTGGGAACGGACCTGGCAGGTGACTGATTCAGGCCAGAGCTGACTGTTCCTGCTGGCAGCTGTCACTGGCAGGGTGAAAGAGAGCCTTCGCCTCTGAAGACACTAGGCAAGCTCCAGCCCTGAGTTTTAAACTGCTTCAGTCTAGGTCCGAGGTCCGTTAAGGACAAGATAAATGTAGACAGACTCCTGCAGCTGCTAGCAGCTCTGGCTCACTTTCCAATATATGTCCTGGTTCCCTCTCTGGCACTTTGAGCAGCTTTGAGCAGCCTGTCTTGTGGAAAGTGTTCCCTGTCCAAGGCGGGGAAGTTGGAACGAGGTGATCTTTGAGGTCTCTTTCAAACCCAAGCCAGTCTATGATTCTTTCTCTAGCTATAAAAACGACCCCAATGCCCTGTCCCTGTTAAATTAGTCGCACAGCTTGTTGGCAACTGCAGGGATTTTTCCAGGGGTCGCTCATGCTGGATACCGCGGCAGTGCTGGATATTGCTGGCATGCAGGCAGCCTTTCCAGTCAGCACAGCAGCCCCTTCCATTACAAGCCACTGTGCCGATGCAGCTTCAAAACCTCACCCTCTCTCAGCCTAACAACTCCTTGAGGCCTTGAATCTCACCGGAGCTGTCTCCCTCATACTGTATTAGGTCCCATCTTTCCAAACTTAAGGTTCCTGACGGGATGTGGGAGGTCGGCTGGTGTTTATGGGAGCCGACGGGAGGTGAAACGATCCACCTGGGAAGCCGCCCATGGCGCCGATGGCCCCGGAGCGTAGATGAGGCAAACGCCAGTGCTGCGGAGGCAGAGGTAGGAAATGACACACGGTGTTTTGTGCCGGGAGCCACACCAGCAGCTTAAAACGCCCTGTGGTTTTTTTTATTTTCCCTCCGCAGTAGAGGGAAACGAGTGCACGAATAACCCACGGGGGACGCAGATCCTGGAAAAAGTCTCCCACCTTCCGATGCCCGTGCGGGAAAGCATCCTCCTCCCCCCGCCTCCCTGGTCCCCATCTCCCGTCCAGAGAGGTCCTCAGGGAGCCGCCGGCTCCGGGGCTGGCAAGGGGAGGGTGTGCTGAGGCCCTGCCCAAAACAGACCGCCCCGGCCCGCCCCTGCCCGCCCCGCCGCCTTGAAAACGTCGGTGGCCGTGGGCAGGCGGCAGAGCGCAGCCATGGCCGGGCAGACGGGGATTGCGGCGCTGCTGCTGGTTGCGGCCCTGTTCTCCGCCGCCGCCGTCGTGAGGGCCGGCGAGTACCGCCCGCGGCTCCTGGGCGCCCCGGAGGCCATCGACAACCCCGAGAACGACGAGGGGCTGCAGCGGGCCTTGCAGTTCGCCATGACGGCCTACAACAGGGCGAGCAACGACATGTACTCCAGCCGGGTGGTGCGGGTCATCAGCGCCAAGAGGCAGGTGAGCGGCGCGGGGGGACCGCCACCCTCCCGGGGCGGGGGGCGCAGCTAAGAATGAGGCCGGTGGGATTCCTTTGGGGACTGGGCACACCCCGAGCCCGACGGCATCTGCAAGTTTTTCCAGGTTTTTTTTTTTTTTCTTTTCCCCCCCCCGCGGAAGGTGGATGAAAGCCCTTTTTTTATATAGCTCGGTTCCTCTGTCTGAACGATCTTGAGTGCTGCGTGTTATTGAAGAAGCCAGTGGTCTCCGTGTGCTGCTGATGAATTAATACGTGTCTGTTTATTGCTAAGGAAGCTGCTCTGTGAGAGGTGTTTATTTGGATTTTGTTTCCTATTTCTGAGAGGGTGCCAAGTGCCGCTTTCGTGGAGGTTGCAACATACAATCCCTTCTTTACTCTCGGAGTCTGTTTTCCATCACGTAACAGGAACACTGCCTGCCTCTTTGCCAGGCTTGTCTCATCAGAGAGCCCTTCTCCCTGTGCTGCGAATAAAGTTCCCTCTGACTTGTCTTGTTGCAGATTGTGGCTGGAGTCAAGTACATAATGGAAGTTGAGATTGCCCGGACAACTTGCACAAAGCCAGCAGCTGATCTCCAGCACTGTGCTTTCTATGATGAGCCGCAGATGGCTCAGGTAAGCTCTGGGGTACACACCTTACTGACTGCCTGATTTCCAGCCTCATCTCACTGGCTGGCTTAGTAAAGACCCCTCTGGGCAGTGTCCCCTCTCTGCCCCAGCCAAGAACAGAGACCTTATGCTTGTACACTTAACAGGGTACTGCTCTTGCAGAACTCGTCTTGCCGGGTGATCTTGTCAAAGAAGGCAGGGCCTTTTGCCGGTTTCATTAGTGAGGTTCTGAGGCTGGAGCACTGCGTGCGTCTCAGTCCTCTTAGCAAGTGCTCATGGTCTGGATCAGAAGGATACGTGGGAGAAGCTCTGCCAAGCCTGCAGGTCTCCTGGCTCTCAGTCCCCATATCTCAGCTCTTCTTTCCCATGGTGGTGTAAACATGCTTCGCTTGGCATGCTTCCCTGTAGGACTTGTACTGCTATGAATAGAGCTTTGGGCAAAGCACTGTCCAAAAGAGGCAGATTATCCCTGTTCTCTGTGCCCACCAAGATGTTACACCAGCATTTGTCTAATAGCAATGCTCTGTAAGGAGTAATTGAGCTTTTTGGATGGGAGCACTGCCTTGATCTGGCCTGAGTCTAGTTTTTCCACAGCGTTTCATTTCTTCTGTTAATGGTGTTCATAGGCTGTATGTGTATGTACCTTTGCACCTGTGCGGGGATGAGAAGTGTAGCTGCACACCAATGATCCACGAAGCACCTCGCTAGAATCTAGCGTGTACCACTCTGGCAGCTGCAATGATTTGACATAGGTACCCGCGGATTAGCTGTCCAAGTGTGCTTAGTTGTGCCTGGGGGCTTACGTTGGAATATTATCCTTGGTGAAAGCTTTCCTGTGAATGGATAAAGGAGGTAACCTGATCCTCAGCAGTGCTGACTACTCAGCCTTACTTGTTCAGGATTATTTGAGAGACATGACTCATCCTGAGCAGGTACTAACAAGAGTAAATAGTTGTCTGCAGAGGGCAAACTTAGAGAGCCACAGAAGTGTAGAACAATGGTAAATGACACTGTTTTATGCTCTTAATCTGGTAACTACTTCTTTCTTTCTCTCCTTAGCACACCACTTGCAAGTTCGTAGTGTTGAATGTTCCATGGCGAAACCAAATTGAGCTACTGGACAGTAAGTGCCAGTAAACCTACCTTGATTCCAGCAGAAACCAGCAACCAGTTGCTCAGATCTAAAAGAAAATGGCAATAACACAAATAGAAATGGGCTTTATCAACGACTGTAACTCAGCTACTTCTGTATGCTTGTGCTATGCAGATTAAACCATGTAACTTTACTTTTAAAGCACAGTATGATCTCTACTTTTTCTTCTTTTGGAATTATTATTTTAGAGCAGCTGTTCTGATCTTTCAGCAGCTTTCCCAATGAAGTCACTCCACCATCAGAATTGTGATTAAAACCCCTTGGTATCCCTGTTAAGTACCTACTGTAAACATAAAAACTTAATTAATAATTGCTGTGATGTGTGGTTTTCTTTGATCTTCTGCTGTCTTGGAGGGAGGGTTTGCTCTTATTTGTCACCTAGTCTATCCTGCCTGAAGAATGGGATGAGAAGGAATATGGGGTCTTGATTACAGAGACAAACCATGCCTCTTTATCCTTTAACCTGGCCTCTAGTTTTGAGTAAGAGGTGGAAGTCTTAGCTGTTTTCACCGAAGGAACACTGCTCTTGAAAATGCTTTGCCTTGGGAAGATTAGCTAAAGCTGGTACTGAGGCTGTGATTGTTTTGGATCCTGGTTGCAGTACTGTTGTGTTGTAAGGCTGCATGTGCAGCTATGCTGTATCAGAATTAACCACTCTAGTGTCTTTCTGCACTACATTTTTTTTTTTTTTAATAGATTTTAGGAACTCTTGCTTCCTATGGCATCTTATCTTTTCAAGAATAACCTTAGCTTTTTCTGAGCAGGAATTCTTGGTGCTTTCCTTCCAGTCCAAGCAGTAGCATGGCTCACTACATTTATAAGTTAAACTCTGACTGCTGGGGGAACAGCTTCTTTGGCATGTGTGCCTGACCCATGACAGCTCCCGTTTGCAAGCAGAGGTGAATGCAGAAATGCCTGGAGTGTATCAGTGATGAGCCTTTCTCTGGGGAGACTGAACTATATCTGGCTGTGTATTGCCTGTGGGTAGTTTAAGTGATGCCTCCTCTGGGCAAATGCCTTTAAATCTGTAGGCAGAGAGGATCAGCACCCAAGACCTCTTATGAGAATTGGCTGAGGTATTTCCTATTAAACTGTGATGAATTTGTATTGAAAGGAAACTGGGAATACTGTGCCTGCAAGGGGAAGGACAAGTGACCCTGAAACCCGTAATCTATTTAGCCTGAGGACAGCCCAGTAGACAAGGAGGGAAAAAAAAAGTTAGTAATTGCTCTCAAGTGGGTACCTGATAGGAAAGAAGTGTCATCAGCCAGTGTAGTTTTATAGCAAATGGATATTCTACCCAACACATGGCTTTGCTCCGTGAGTCTGAATATTCCCCAGAAGTGACCTTCTAAATCCAAGGGCATGTCCAAGTTTGGAGGTGCCTTTCATTCAGTCAACTCATTGCTGCTAATTTCTGTGTGGCACTGTATCTGGTGTTGTGAGCATCACAGGGAAAGGCAGCTCCAGATCTAGGGAAGGGGAAAAAAGAAAAAGTAGCTTTTCTTTGTCTTAACATGTGATGTCGTAGATCCCAAGCAAGAGAGACAGGCTCCTCTGAGCAGAGCAGAAGGCAAGTGAGACTGGAGCTTGGGTTGACGTATAAAAGGGGTCTTTAGGTTTTTACTCTCGGTAGAATACTGGAAGGAAGAAGCAGGATTCCCCTTGAAAGAAATTTCAGGTAGTAGGGGAAGGTGCCAAGTCAAGAAAAAGAGCCTTGGGAGTGGGTGAAGGTGTTGAGACGAACCATGGCGATGCTCCTGGTTTTGCACGGTCCTGATAATGCATTTCCTACTTCATCTTGTATCTTTGTTCTTCTGTGTTTTGAAGTAAGCATATTCTTTTTGCTTTAGATATCACCTGTGGATAAAGTGAGTCCAGCTCCCTGGGAGTCCACCTTCTGTGGGTTGCTCTTCCGCCTAAAGGGAATGGCACTTCCCATCATTGCTGGGGCTTGACAAGCTTGCAATGAACATAAGCCGGATCTTGATTCGTGCCGTCAGGAATGTGAACTGGTTGCGCAACACTAAGAATCTGAATCTGGGTTGTGTTCAGAGCCAATAGGAATAAGTCCTCCTGCTTCCCCACCATCATCACCCCCATCTCTGAGTGCTCTATAGGAAGGTGGCCTCTTTTTTTTTTTTTTTTTCTTGCCAGCCATGTCAGTAACTATGCATGACCCAGATGACCTTAGGATGACAAGCTGCTCACTTGTCAAGTGACCTCACTTGTCCTTGTCTAACTACTCCATTCGTACATGCTTATTCCCTGTTTTGCAGTCTATCTATACAAGCACTAGGCAGTGGTGAAAGGGTTCCTTCATGCTTTTGGTGGGTTTGTCTCTGTTTCCCTTTTATTATCTTGGCTTGAGGCCTGGCTGGGTAAATGAGGATGCAGATAGACCTAACTAGGCATTTCTACTACTTTGCTGTTTGTATTAATAGCATGTGGGCAAAAGAGTGGCTGTGCCAGAGAAAATGATTTTGAGTGTCATGAGCTCCTGAATCTGAAGGTATTGCACTTTCATGTTGAAATGCCAATGACTTGCGCCATGAATGAATGGCACAGATTACCCCATACTCACAAGCTGCTGAGTGTCAGCCTTGGTGATTATCTCTCTGTGCTCTCTACTCAGAAGTGCCAAAGAAGTCTGACCTAATTTAAACACCCACTGTGGGCTGTGTTACTTTGCATTTGCAACAGGCTAAGAGCATTAGTAGAAGTTCCTGTGCCAAGAGCATTTTGCTTGGCTGGCTGGCGATGGCTCAGTCAGCTGAACACTGAGCTCTCATTTTTAGCTGTTTTCCCTGCCTAACTTTTTCAAACATTAGTGTCAAATATGAGCAAGTGACTAGAGAAGTGCTTGGTTTATGTCTTTTTACACTTTGCTTGCATCTGATGGATCAATTCCGGGGTCGTTCTTCTTGAAACTTAGGGAGATCAGAGCTTTGCTGCTGTTACAGCTCATGAACCCAAGGCTTTTTCCTGGCTCTGGTTCTCAGGGAGAGATTTAAGGCCAACCACGTGAGAAGTCTAGCTCTCGTTAGCAGTGCTTGCACTTGCAGATCTGTGCTCACATGAACTTGTGGCTCCCAGCTCCAGAAAAACTCAGCTAAGACATTGCTGTGGAAGTCGTGATGTTTTTGGAGCCTGTGGGCATTACCAGTATGCCACAGCTTTGCAATGCTCAGCTGAAGACAGCAGGATTATATCCTCAGTGTGAAAAAGCAGTGGACACCCACACACCCCTTTGCCCGTGGCCCAGGACCTCATTTAAACTCAAAGCTGGGTCCTCTGTCCCTTTCAGCGCTGCATGAAGTATGTACTGATCTCCTGCCCTGGCTGTGCGTGGGTTTTGGACCTGCCTTATAGCTTTGTCTCTAAGCCCTTCTCCTGCTCCAGAGTGGGCATCTTGGAACGACCCTGTTCTTGGTTCATCCTCTTGCTACATCTGGGGCTGTTTATGGGACCTGTCCCATCCCCAACTCTGCCAGCTGTGCTGAGACCCTATGGGGCTGTGCCCAGTTGGGGAGGGCATGGCTAGCACTGGAGTCCCTCCAGCACCTTGGCTCATTCCCTGCTCATGCAGCTCCCTGGGACATGACACTGCAGGGCTTTTTCTGAGATTCTTGAAGCTACATCAGCACTCCTGGCAGGTATGAATGCTTCCCTCTGCACACAGCCTAAATTGCAATTTCCTGCAATTATGAAAGGAAGCGACCACGTGAGGGTCCAGGTCATGCTGCAGCCCTTCGTCTGGGTCACCCAGTGCTGTTGCGCGTGTGTTCAAGATGTACAATATTGCATAGACACCTCTTCGTGAGTGTTTAAAGATGCTTGGTTGTTTGTATTCATTGTTAACATGCAATGCTTTAGAATCACTGTAGTGTAGGATCCCTCAGAAGGTCAGATTTACCAATCAAAACCCACATCCCGTTTTGAATCTTGGTGCTTTATCTCTTGACACCAGAGAGGTAAGGCTTCATATCCCTTTCCTTGTGGGATGTAATGGTCGTTTGGAGATCACTTCTGAAGGGTTGAGCAGGAAAGTGTCCTAAGTTAGGTCACTGCTGGCAGTGCTGAGCCATTCCATGGCTCTTGGTGGTGGCCTGCAGGTGGGAAGGTAAAAGGGAAGGTGCCTGGTTCTGCTCTCCAGGCAGCACAGTCCCAGGCTGAGCAAGAAAGAGTGAGGAGGACTCTTCTAGCATGAGAAGAGCAGCCAATCTGCCAGCTTCACAATGCAAATCTCTCCCTGCTGTCCCCCTCTGGCACAGGTCATGGCTCATTGGGACAGCAGACCCTGGGGCTGGATCCGGGGCTTTGAGGTGACACACGCTAAAGCCTCTCTTCTGTGTCACGCAGTTGTATGGCATTGCTCAGCCTCTGTGAGCTGAGGGGTTCCTGCTGTAAGATTTTTGCAGCAGGGAAGGAAAGGAGAAGCTCAGCTGCTCATCCCCATGGTAAGCTGGTGGATGGTCTTGGGGTATGTACTGGGCTATATCTCACCTTCCTGGAGGTGGCTGCAGGTCTGTGTGAGCATAGTGCTGATGATGGGGAAACCTGTCTCTGCTTCCAGCTGGAGAAAGAACAGCGACTCATGATGCCCTCATTGTACCATGCCTTGCTGAGAGACACTGTCCTCTCATCCCCACCAGCTGAGAAACATCATACCTTGTGCCGTGCCATCTCCACCACTTTTCTTTTAAGCACCCAGCTGCAGAAGAAACTGGGACTCAGGCCTGGTCAGGGATTGATTTTATATCTTGAATATAAAAGTTAGCAAAGAAAAGAGTTCTGTCAGTTGAGGTACTGATGTTTACACTAAGCGTGCCCCCCTCCCTTGTCCTAGGTGAAGTCCCTCCATCTGTCCAGTGAGTAGTAGTTTTTTTCCCCTTCTTGTGGGGCCAAGGAGGGAATCCCAGGCATCCCTGGAAGAAAGTTACTGTCTCCACGTGCCAGAAGTGGGTAAAAATGGCTTAAAACCTGTGGCGTTAACACCAGTGAAGTTCCTTCCGCCAATGTTCCCAGTAACACTGCCCACCCTTGATCGTGGGGTGGGCAGTGAGGTTACTGCTGTTGTCCTTAAAGGACTCCCATGCCTTCATAAGTGAATGTCTTCAACCCTCTGTCATCTCCCAGTCGAGCTGGTGCAGTGATGAGCTCTGCCAAGCTGCAGGTTGCTACATGGCAGAGGAAAATGAAGCATCACCCTCCATCTTCCGCGGGAGTTCCAACAGCTGCAGGGCTGGGGATCATCTCTCTTCACTGCTGTTTTCTCCATCACTGTTGCAGTCCTGGGTTTATCAAGGTGCAAGTCAAGCTGTGCCAGAATTCATCCTAACCGGCTACACAGGGAAGTTCTTCCCTCTGCATGCCAAAGGCCAAAAGCACAGTGATTTTCCCACACAGGAGCACCAGGACACTTCTGTGGTTAGTGAGCCTGGCATTAACTTGTTGCTGGCCAGCCAATCTGGAAGAACAAACTACGCAAAGAAGGAAGAGGCTGAAGACTTTGGTTTGGGTGACTTCGGTTTTCAAATGCAGTCATGCAGTTCTGAGTACATCCAGAGGAGAGGGGGCACCAGAGCCATTGGGAAAGAAGCTCTTCATGTAGCAGGATGTGCCAAGCTCTGGCTGTGCAGAGGTACAATTTGGTGAGCTTGGGGGTCACAGGGCTGGTTCTAGAGGGAATGTGTGGGAACTCTTCAGAAACAGCCTTTCCCCAAGCAATAGCCTATAAAATGAAATTAGTTTTGGGCCTCTGAGCATGGCTTGGCTGGACAGGTTGGCTAATTACACTGACCTTCTCTTGATAAAACTCATGGGACTTGTTAAGGGGACTACAGATTTTTAGTTACCTATTTTTCCTTGCTGAACAGCAGGTCTTTTCACTGTTTTCTGTGTTAGGCATATAACATAGATGGAAATGTTTTTCCTATTCAGTCTGACATTTTGTGTGTCTCCTGCACAGATGGTTCAGTGAAAATTATTTCTTCTGTGAAATGTTGAGAGAATAATGAAATATGATGTTTCTACAGCTCTGACATGCTTTTTGCTCAGCTGGCTTGCTCAGAGGCTTTTGAACATAACTCTGTGGGATCCCAGTTTGATAGGAAATTGGAGAACCTGCAAGAAGCTTTCTTGCTCTATTCTGTTTAAACTACTCTGTCCCAAATGTAGGAAATGCTTCTTGCAGATGTTTATGCTAAAAAAGCAAGGAGCAGCAGAGTTCAGATAGAAGAAAAGGAGCACAGGCAGTGTTTGATCAATCCAGCACAAATCCCAGAAAAATCTTGTTTTGGCCCCCTGATTACCACCTCTAGTGGGAATAAAGAAAGCCCATAGCCTGCACCCACTGGTGGAAGCACCTGCTGTAGATAAACTCAGTCTGTAGCACAGGAGTGCAGAGCTAAATACTTAATCCTCCATGCAGATGTCATTGGGGCCCACTGTGCCTGGACCTGCACGGGGGAAGCCGGCATGGTATATGCCCACTGTGGGACAGGCTGGTGTGGAATCAGGACTTGTAGGAAAAGGGGCTGGTCTGTGCTTGGGTCTGATAGGGTAGTATTCACCAGGGAAGAGCTGTGGCTGCTCTAAACCAATTTTTTCCACCTCATCACAGAGTGTCAGCTCAGTACTAACCGCAGAGCTTCTCAGCTGATAATGGGGGAAGAAGGTGGGAGCAGAAATGCCCAACAAGTTTTCAGATGCTCCACGGACCATCCTCTGGCTATCAAGAGAACCAGTTTGATCAAGAAGTTATAAGAGTGAGTAGTGAGAAATTAAACAGTGGCCCCAGACAGATATGTTTTGGTCACATTTCAGATACCTACTACATTTTTATACAGAGTGCACTGAAATTAGCCTTTTTGTCCTCAGAAGGGGCAAAGCACTCCATGCTTCACTGTGTCTGGGCTAGGAGGGGAGAAAGGAAGGTGTGGACATCACCTCCCCACACTGGAGAGCTTCCAGTCAGCGCTGATGCTTGCTGTGTTGTGCAAAGCTGTGACTCTATGGCATCCTTGCCCATCCTGGGGGCAATGCTCATGGCAGAACCTGGCGTGGAAGACAATTTTCAGTCTAAGGCAATACTGTGTGCTACAGTGACTTGCTTGGGAACAAGCTTGCCTCTGAGCTTGGCTGTAAGCTGTATGCCAGCCTTCATGGTTTTTTTTTTTGGTTGGTTGTTTTTTTGTTTTCGTTTAGGGTTTTTGTTTTGTTTGTGGTTTTCATTTGTTTGTTTTGTTTTTTTAATTTTAAATTTTTTTTTAGAAGAGAATTGGAGAAATCTGTAACATTTTGATTGTCCTTCAAGCACGTTAAAGGAGAAGTGTTGCCCAGGTGCTGCAGTGAGGAGACCCACGAAAGGGCTGCAGCACCTGGTGAGTATTCTCTCCCCTCATGGTGCCAGCAGGGCCATGTTGAGCTGGAGGGCAAGGGCTGGTCTCAGAGATTATGCCTGTCAGTAAATCCAGTGGACAGGCACACTGCTCCATCACCTTGACACTGCCCAAAGCACGTGCAGCCAATTCAAGAGCTGTGGCAGGACACCTGGCTGTCTATGGGGGCTTCAGTGCCTTGGACTGGCAGTGCAGACAGCAAATGCTCTCTGCAAGTGCTTGCACTGCAATGGGCTCCCAAATCCCCCTGAAGTCACAGAAGATCTGTGGGCCTTTCTTTGAATCCTGAGTTTGGTATCCACTGCTGGGAGAGGGCATGCCCCACTGTATACACTCCTGGTGTAGTGCCTGCCAGTACTTTTTCCAGGCTCCTTTGGAGCTTCCCTGTGGAGCCAAAATACCTGCTGCAAGGGGAGCAGAGTACGGCAAAACCCTGCTGTAGCCAACAGAGAAGCACAGACTGGACCCCGACGCAGGCAAACAAGGTTTGTATATTTATTCTTTTAAATTTTATTTTTACAGGAAATGTTGAGGGAACACCTACTATTAGAGAAGGTGCTGTGTGGTGGTGTCTGAAACTGGCACATAAGCTGCAGATATGACCCCAGTGCTGACATTTGGGCTGCTCTTTCTTGGCCATCTGCATTTTACTAGGGTATTTGTGTCATCTTATAGAAGATATTGTTTCATAAGCCCTCCTGAAACACAGATGTTGTCTCACCATTGCACTTGTGTCTTCCAGGACTGGAAGACATGGCACAGATAGCAGGGAGAAGCAGGGCAAGCAATTACTTATTGGATGAATTTCCAGCAGGCAAAAGTGGTCTCTGGGACCCCCCAGATATCTGGGGCTAAGTAAAGCCTTCCTTTCTCAACTCTTGTAGCCTTGTATGTGTAATGTGTAACCTGAAAGCTTTCCACAGGGGGTCACCGTCTGACAAGGAGATACAGGACTGGGCTATGGATGGAAGACAGACTGGTTTCTTACCCTTAGCACAAGCAAGGCAGAGCCAGGCGTGTGCCACAGCCCTGTTCCTTATCCAAGCAGGTCCATCTCCTTTCAGGTGTGTGCTGGAGGAAGATCTGACTTAGTCTGGCTGGAGCCACACGTTGCTTTGATCACCCAGGCAGAAGGACACTAGAGGGACATCAGTATCCCCTAGTCAGTAAGGGCGACCGAGGGAATGAATTACCTCTGTCAATCCCTCAGAATCCTGGATGTCCCAAACAGATTCTCTCCTGCAGGACCAGCACCCATTGTTGCAGCTCTTTGCCTGGGTATTTCCATTGCCAACAGATGTATCTTGTGTCCAGGTGGTCTGTGAACTGAAGGAAGTGTACTCTAGTTTTATCCCATCTTCTTGTCCTGCTTCTGAGACTAATAAAGCTGTTCGTGTAGGTGTGAGGAGCAAACCCAAAAATATCTGCCCTTAGGTGGGGAGTGTTCTTTGGGATCATGGTAAAGAGTGTTACTATGTGATTTCTGTTCATTTTGTAATAGAAAATGTGGTTTTCTCAGTAGCTCAGATGTGATGAAAATAGCTGCAGAGCTTCTGGCTGTGTCCTTGCAAGTAGTGGTCCTGGGCAAAGCGTGGGAACTGGGATATTGAAATACGAACATGCTCAACCACTGATCCTCCAGTACGCTCATACCCGGGTGCTTGGAGAAGCAGTCTAACAAAGACTGCCAAATTGTATTTGTGGCTGCTACAAATTTTATACACGTATCAACATAAATGCTTGTAGAGAAGGGCTATGAACTTTCCTGAGCTCTGCTTAAAATGTTACACTGAAGATATCTCATTATGTTTAGCTCCTCAGGAAAACCAGGATCAGAGAGGAAAATATTAACTTCTGTTGATGAAATAACCAGCCATTTTTCAATATGATGCCATAAAAAAAATAAGCAGAAACTGGATGTTATCATAATTTAGTGATTCTTCAGATCTCTGGCCTAACTGAAATGCAGTCTATTGTATTTTGTAGAACTTTGCATGGCTTTCCCAAGAACAGCTGCTGACACGTGCCACTGCATTGCTTGTAAGTATTGGAGCTCCTGCACACGGGCAGACCCTACAATGGGGAGGTAAACCATTGACTCTACAGGCACTGAAACCACCCTTTTTTGTTCACAGTGGCATTTATTCCTGGCAAACAAGCACCACATGGGAAACTGCCTTTATGCTGCCCCAAATATGTTTCAGGGCCATGTGCAAAGCCAGCAAAAGTCGTATGTGCATTTCAGAAATTAGTGGTAAATGTCCTCCCAACAGTAAGAAATCGTTGCCCAGAAATTAGATAAGGTCTGGAGGATTCAATTTATGTAAATACCTGGGACTGTCCCCTGAATTATTAAAACTGAACAATGAGAGCATTACTCTAGTTGGCTCCTGGACCCTTCAGTCTATTAACTTGCATAAATCTTTTTTTCTTTGGAATTGAGATTAGCTCCCTTAACTGCATCAACATAAAGCAAGCATCTCATTTTCTACAAGCCTTTTTTTAAAGGTAGGCTGAGATTAAGTGGCTGGCAACTCAAGCAGATATAAAAGCTATGTTGTGGCAATGCAAATGATGTGATATATGGTATAATTGGTATCAATGTGCAGAAGAAATGAAAATCAGGTTCACTTTTTATTTGCTTGTTGCTACCTTACTTACTTCTGGGATATTGTGCCATCAGTTAAGAGCTGTTTTCTTCCCTGTGAGGGTGAAAGTCCCCTCTTTGAGGCAAACCTGCAAATTGTCTTGTATCAAATGGTAAAAATTACAAAAGTGCAAATATTAATTGTGAGTGCTTGGCACAGTGTCCTGGGGATGGTCCTGACTGTGCCCAGGTCAGGCATGGCTAAATTCCTAGTTCTCTGCTAACAGCCAGACACAATTTAATGAAGTGGCATGTGAGTGAATGCAAGATGTTGAGTAAGGCATGCAGGGCTCTTGATAGCACGACACAGTGCCAGCTGTGTTACAAGGTGCTACAAGGACAGTGTCTAGGGCAGCCAGGATGTCTCCTCCAAACCCTCCTGGGGGCTTTTTCAGAAAACTGTTTTTGGTTCTGGAGTGTCCAGAGAGCTCTGCACAAGGTCCTCTCTCTTCAACACCTGCTTGGGAGGTCGAAGGCTAAATCTTCTTGGAAGAGAAGGAGAAACAGCTACTAAATCTTGGAAGAGAAACAGCTACTAAACAGCTGAAAGTTTATACTGAGGGTGGTCTTGTCAACAGCTGCATCTCAGCCCTCAGTTACTGGGTTTGGAAAGAAAGCTTGAATAAGAGCAGACAGACTCGTGATTATTTTTTCTACTCTTCGATTTAAGGAGAAAACAACAGTGAGATTGAAGAAAACCTTGTGGTTTCTGTGCTTGGTAACTGAGTTGGTCACCACTGTGCTTAAGACCAGAATGGCTCAACATGGTCAGAGCTAATTCTGTTCTCTGAGACCATTGCCAAAGCAAAGGGAAAGTGGTTTTTTTTTCCCACTCATGTGTGAGGTTTTTGTCCTTTTTTGAATTTGTTTACCAGCTGCCATGTTTGGAGGATTTTTAGATCTGAGAGAACACTTAATTCACTAATTTAAGTTCATCTCGGAAGTAACTTGACTTTTACCGTATGTCTTACTTTTAATGTGTTTAGTGTTATTCTAGGTCAGTTTTGCTGGTATGTTAAATTTTTATTATTATAAAATACCATAAACGGTGGGTAAGACCTTCAGACCACACCAAAACCTAATAGTTTTGAGAATTAAAGATGTCTAAGGATGGTGTAAAGTAAGATGTGTGCAGTTATTCCCCCAAAAATGCCAAGGCAGTGGAAAGAATTCAAAAAGGTTTATTTCAAAGGCCAGAACACAAAAAAACTTACAAAGGAAAAAACACCCTGCACCAGCAACAAGTGCTGGGATGGAGAAAAAGACACGCCTCCTGTTCTTCTCAGGGCTTTATCGTCCCTGGTCCCTTCCACTGTGTGGCCTTCAGACATGTCTGCAAGAATTTACCCTCTCTTGTACCTGGTGAGTCAACTTCTGTGGAATGCAGGAGGAGAAACATCTAAAACTGTCTCTGGGAAAGATGCCTCATTCCAGGCAGGAAAGCTTCCTTAAGCAAAAAAGTTCTACCTTCCTGTTACAAATCCTTCCGAAAGGGTACCTACTCCTACAGCTGGTCACTGGTTACTAAGCTCTTGCCTTTCCCTTGCAAGGCAGAGCCAAACACAGGTACCAGTAGCTTCCAAGGCAGAAGGCATCTGTGTATTAAGATAACATGTTATTTGGAGGGACGTTTCAAGTATTTTATATGAGAATTTGCTCCTTCAAACTGGAACGCTCCCAACCACCATGGGAGACTAAAGTTTAGACCCTGCCATTGTGCTGTCAGAGATGGAAAAGGAGGCTCTGGGGATGTTTACACAAACTTGGCAGAGGTTGGAGCAGGAGTGGCAGTACCACTTTTTCTCCCTGACTGACTACCACCACTCCTGCAAGGATGCACAAACTGTTGTCTGAACTGTATTTATTTATAGTCCTTCATAAAACCCTAGTAACCCAAATGTCACAAAATGGTATTATTATTATTATTATTATTATTATTAGTGCATTTCCTGTTGTGTTAGCATGCCCTGAGTCCTTGCACAGGGCAATAGAAAGGGCAGTAGAAAGCTTGTGGCCTTTTACTAGCAATTGCAAAAATCACATTTACTGAGCTGTGCTAGAGCTGAAGTAACATCTCTTTAAACTCCCAGCCCTGCAGGCATGAACAAAGCATTTTGGCAGGGGCTCAGGGGCTGCCAAGGAAAGATGGATTGCTGATCCTAGAGGGAAATGTGTTCCACATTAATCTGGCTGCTGCTGAGTAACTGGAACAGTGGGGTGGTGGATGGGTCAGGAGAAAATTGATTGCATGCGCAGCGGTGTTCATGGAGCAGGACAAATCCTGGCTCAACCCCTTTGTGCAGAGGAAGAATTGTGTCTTCTGCACTGTTTCCTAGGTGCCCCAGGCCATGCATACAGGAGAGGTGGATGGGCTGGAGCACTTCCCCTGTGAGGCTCAGCCTTCTGAAAAAGGAGTGGTACAAGAGGACCTAAGAGCAAATTCCCAGCATTACAAAGAGGTCAACTAGAGCATGGGTTTGGCCTCTTCACACCAACGCATGGTGAGAGGATGAGAGAGATCTGGCATAGGTTGGAACGCAATGAGACTGGATTTTCTCATGAGGTTGGCTAACCACTGCAACAAGCTTGCCTGTAGAGGCTGGGAGATCTCTATCCTTGGAGATATTCAGAATCCAACTAGGCAGGTCCGTGAGAAGCCAACTCAAACCGGCTGTGTTTGGAACATGGTGTGATATCAGAGAACTCCAGAGAAGTCTGGCAGCTGTCTGCATCCATCTATGGCTCTAACTGTGGATGCCACATTTCAGAGATGTGATAGTTGGTGCTGTGGTTTTTCTGTTGCAGGCTTCAGGCTGTTGTGTGACTGCCATGTTCTTCTGCTCCCTCAGAGTCCTAGCGGGTGTTCGGAGTTTGTGACCTTCAGGATGAAATTCTGGACACCAATGTCCAACTACTTCTCATTCACCCAGAAGGCAAGAATGCAGGTCCATGAATCTCCATCTGGTGCAGTCAAACAGTCGGGCCCGCTGCAGGTTTTATGAGGTCACTTGTTGGTGCTTAGGTCTACACCTTGGCAAGGTTGTCCTGTGGGTATTCTCAGCTGGGCAAAGAGCCTTCGTGGAGGCAACAGGGAGCCAAACTGCTTCCCAGGGAACAATGTGCCCCGGAAACAGAAACCAGGGTTGGATTTTAAGAGGCTTAGTTTCATTTTCTGACTCTGCTGCTGGCCTTTTGGGTGATCTGGGGCAATTTCTTTCATCATTCTGTGCCTCAGTTTCCCTAGTCTGTAAAACTGTGATAATAATTCCAAGACAGGCTGGATGGAGCTGTGAGTAACCTGGCTTACTTGGAAATGTCTCTGCTCATTGTAGGAGGCTGGACTAGCTGGCCTTTTAAAGTTCCCTCCAACCCAAACCACTCTGTGATTCTGTGATAATGAAGTGCTTGTCCTGTACTCAAAATACTAATCCTAAACCCATGGTCAAACCACCACAGTGGGTATAAATGTGGTTACACAGGAGCTGAGCTCTTATTTGTTGGGGCAATTTTGTCAGTATGTGACTTTGAATTTGCTTTGGCAACTGGAGAATAAACTCAGTGGTGCAGAAGTGAAAGAGTGCTTTTTGGGTGACGTTTTCTCTGTTTGTTGTTTCTTTGGTTGTTGTTTTGTTCTGTTCTCCATTTTAGTAAACTGTTATTTGTTTCTACACTTTATTTGAATGTCTCATAATTTGAAATTTACAGTAATTTTAAGGGAGGGGTTTTCTATTCCATCAGAATTCCCATCTCCTAGCACACATTGTCTATAAAACCAAGACAGTGCTGCTGATGCCTGGACAATTTTCAATGAATATCTGACTATAAAATGCTGAGATGCTTTCCTTATTTTCCTGTTTAAACTTTCTCAGCTCTCAGTGAGTTAAAAAATGATTGTGAGATAGGCTTTATTCATTCCTCTTAAATGAAAAAATAATAATTTCAGGCAGGATAGGATGTTTATTTTCCATAAACAGATGCAGGAATGTATTTTTTTTTAATTGCAGTTTTGTTTTGTTTTAAAGTTTTCCACTCAACAAATTACCAGCATCTGCTGTGCACATGAGGGTGCCCAATTCATTGCCCAATTCATTACCTCTTTTGTGCTTTTGAAAACTTGCTCTGAGGAGGTTTGAATAGTGAGGAACCAATAAGAGCCCACGAGGATTGATTCTGATCTGGCTTGGATGATAGTATGGTTTTGGGGAGGTCCCTCCACTCAGGAGGTGTTGTTGAAGAGGCTATAAGGACAGGAAAGCAAGGCTTTGCCACACTGGTTTTGCTGCGCATGTAGATGATTTGGGTCATGTAAGTTCAGCAGTACCATAATGGATGTGGGGCACAAAGAGATCTCTGGTAGACTGGCCAGAGCTGCCAGAGCCCAGGCATATCTTAGAAGGGCAGACATATGGAATCACAGACTGGGTTGGGTTGGAAGGGGCCATGTGATCCAACCTCCTTGCTCAAGCAGGGTCATCCTTTAACAATTGCACATGACTGTGTGCAATTGTGTGCAATTGTCCAGACAGTTCTTTAATATTTCAGTGAGGGAGAGTCCACGACCTCTCTGGGCAGTCTGTCCCAGTGCTTGGTCACCTGCACAGTAACAGAGTTCTTCCTCATGTTCACATGGAACTTCCCGAGTTCCAGTTTCTACCTGCTGCCTCTCACCTGATTCCTCAGCATCAGTGAGAAGGAGCCTGGCTCCATCCTCTTGTCACCCAGGGAAGATGTGTGCAAAACACATCCATGCAAGTATTTTGGGGCAGAACCACGTGCGAATGTGAGGGTAATACCAGGGTGGATGTCTCTCAGGTGCTTGGCCAGTGATGCAGATCTGCTCTCTGCTGCATAGCCGAGTCTCAGGGGCATTGGGAGCTGGGGGTTCAGGATTTAAGGCTGCAGCCTAAAAAAGTGAGAGGGGCAGTGGCAGCAAGTGCCACAAGCCTGGCTATTTGAAAGCAGGAGTGAAAATCAGGGCAAGCCAAGCACTGGCATCTCCTGCCACACCTCCCACTGCTCGAGGGGGCTGGCAATCCCCTTACAGCAGAGCCGATATTACTCTACCCCCATTTTTTGCAGCCCTGTGCAGACAGGTAGAGAGGACAGGCTGCTGCCAACATGCCGTTTCCTACCTGCATCCTCCTTGTTTCCTCCCCCTCTGACTATTATTTTCTGCGTTGCTTTTCGAAGGCCTTTCATTCTTTTTGTTGGCTGCGAATGCTGGCAACCAAGACCGACTGGGAGTGACACCTCTCCAACAGGCTGCTGGGACTGGATGTTTAATTGGCTGCTTCACCCCAGGATAAATAAACCCTCAGAGCCTTAGCCTTGAGAGTTTAATCAGAGAAGTTAAATGTTTAGGGAACTGGATTGCTTGATCTCTTTGCTTAGAAGTTTTTCTGCTTCTCCTTGATGAGACAGACGGACATGCTGACAGTTGGCAGAAATCTTAAAGAGGTTTGTGCAGAGGAGATCTGGAGTTGATATGTTTTTTCTGGTTGATTCTGGAGACTATCAAATGAAGTTGTTGAAAAATAGCAGTGTAGTTCAATCTCTCTGACATTGGCTTTTCCTCCTGAACACATGCTCCTTAGCACAACTGTGTTTCTAGCTTATAGGGAGAAATTACTTTTCAATCTGGACTCCTGGAAAACACAACCCATCAGGAATTCACAACCTTCACACCTCTTGATTTTCCCTCTCTGCTCCTTTTTGTCTCTGTGTCGCTCCTGAGCAGCTCCAGCGGGAGAGAATGTGATCATGAATCACTGGCTTGGGAAAAACCTAGATTGTGTCTCTCATGTTGTTCAGGAGGGGAGTTGAATAATGGTATATGCAAGTGTGGAACTGACACTGAGTCACCCACATCCCCGGGGAGGGAGCTGTAGCAGAGGGCAGATTTTTGCAAGCCCAGGAGCATTGGCAGTGCAGCAAAGGGAAAATTCACTGCTTCTGTGTATCTCTCAATGGGAAGAGTGTCTCTGTAGCTGATGTGGAAATACCACAGTAGATGTGCAGATGTGTTTGAGGAATGAACTCCCAGCCAGCTGTAGGTTGGACCTGACAAAAGTCTTCTTTGAGGCAGAATTTTCACGGTGCAGTATTGATTTCATGTTATTTAATTACCATCTTAATAAAAACATTCAGCCTTTGGATGATGGTGTTCTCAATTCCCCCAAGTGCAGAATGTAGTCAGGGTATCAGCTGAGATGGGTTTGAAAGCATTGTTCCTTTCAGGCCTTTGGGGAGTTATTTCCAAGGATTTCAAGTAGAAGTCAGATGGTTTGCAATTGCTTTTTGTTCTGAAGTGAGACACTGAAATGAAAAAAATCTTTGATATTTTAACTGCAAATAAATTATTAGCAATCATAAAACTTTTGATTGAAAGTTGTATTGAGATGATTGCAAGCCTAGGGTGCCGTTTTTGTTACAAACAAACATCCCATAATTCATAAACTTTTTTACTTAATGAAGGGGAGCAAGAGGCAGGAAGGCTTTGCTGTCCTTCCCACTTCCTTCAGTTATCACCTGAACCAGCATTAGCTCATAGAAAGTAGACCCACACTGATGAACAGAGAATGAGATTTTGTTCTGCCTCTGGCTGTCACGCAACATTCATCCTTCTGAGGGATTGCTGCTCTGTCTCTGCAAGCTTCATGCACCGGTGCTTACTGGCACAAACCAAGTCCTTCATGGCTATGGTCCGTGTTGCTGTGGGGAACCTGGTACGCTGAGGTCACTGCTGAGAATAAATAAGTACTTTATGTTTTGAGGAACAGTTTTGGCTTCTTGGGTGTCCCTGGGAAAGGTCTGCCACTGATCATCTGAGGGATGGTTTCCTGTTCTTACTGTGGTGTTCAAGGAGGGCTTAACTGCTGGATGTCCTTCCTTTCCAGTAGTAAACAATTTGCTTCAACTTTGCAGCTGATTCACGAGGGCACACAGTGTAGAAGAGACCACAGACATATTTCCTTAAGCAGTGCTCGTATTCAGGTGCTCACTAGAACTTGGACTCCTCAGATTTCTCTTGTTAATAACAACCTTTTCTCATTTGAACGTAGGCTGCTGACTTGACTCAGTTTGGCTTAGAGAGTCCTGCAGCAGTCATCTAAGGGTATCCCTGGACGTATGATATCTGGGTTTGAAAAAGTGCCTGTGTTCACATCTACATTAAATTAACACCTACCTAAAATTAACAGCCATAAGGAAAGAAAATCCTGCTTCTCTCTTTTTGCAACACCTGGCTTATTACAAAATAGTTCATATAACCTTCAAATCATGAAATTCTTTCTATTATTCGTTAAAATATGAAATAAAAATCTCTGTTCAAAGAGAAGAATGGATGCATATTCATAAAGAAAAGGTGAAACGAAACATCTGAACTGCTCTGAACTACCCATTTCTACTGAACAAATTTAATGCACTTTGTGATTCATGTCAGCACCTTCAAACCCACATTCCATCACATTTATTATATGTGCTTTTTCCTTCCTGCATCTAATGAATTACATTTTCACTGCAAATTGTATCATCCAGCCTCCCAATAGAAGGTCATGGATGTGCGTGTGCATGGGGACCTTCCACAGCTGAATGAAGGCACGGGTTGTTCTGCTCTTGTGGCTTGTCATGCAGCCCTGAGCTTCTTCTGGCTCTCCTCCCACAGCTGAGTGACTGTACCACGCTTCTGCACCTTCTCTTGATCCTCTGCCGTTGCTTGCTAATGTCTCATCCCTCATGTACCCACATACCCTGCGCTTTCTGTCCCTGTGCAATGTTTCCAAACTGGGTGCTGCTTCAGCTTTTTGCACCGCTCACTTTCATGAGCGCCTCCATGGTGCATCCCTCCTGCAGCACTGGTAAGTAGGGAATAATGTGGCTTCTCTTGAGTCTGCCATAAGGAGAAGTCCAAAAGCCAAACCAGAGATGTACATTTTGATCTCCTCCACAGGAGGGAATAGGTTAGTAACAATAAAAGTCAAACTCGAGCTTTTGCTCCTGCAGAGCTCATCAGGAAAGCCCCAAGGCTGGGAGGAGAGGAAGCATGGGTGCAGATAAAAAAGTTGTGAGTAATGCAGGTCATCTTTCTGTTTTTCAGCCTCAAACTCATTCTTGCCGTAGCCCCTTTGCTGTGCAGCCATCCTCTGCGAAGATAAAAAAGGTTTTTTTTCCATTTAAGATTAGATACGGATCTTCAGATTAAAAAGAAAAAAAAACCCTGTGTATTTTATTGCCTCAGCTATCCATGGTTTTGAATCATAAACTCACCTCCCACAGCTGGCTGCACAACGTATGCCTGAGAGGTTCCTGTTTTCATGTACCTGGCATTACCCATCTTTACACTGTCTAACGTGTGTGTAACACCAAACCCAGGAGCTGCAGCTGTGAGCAATATGCTACTTCCCACCTGTGGAGGTTAAAATCTTAGCAGCTCCATGTGCCAAAGGGCTGGGGTTCGGTTATTTCCCCCACCAGTCAGTGGTGTTCTTGTTGCCTGTGGATGGTGATCAGCATCACTGATCTGTGCCATTATGGTTATTCCCATAGCTGCAATTATGCAGATCTGCTTTGTCCTACCTCTGATGCCCTTCGGGGAGCTGTAGTTCCCTTCAACACCGGACCACAGGGACTGGATTCAAGTGTGCCAGGGTGCTCCTGCGTGGCTCAGCTGTCTCTGCTTTCTTCCTGCAAGTGTCCCAAAGCTGAATTTCATTTGAACATATCGGCAGTCATTTTTTGCTCATTTCCCACAAAAGCTGCCAGCATGTTGGGTTGAATACTCACAAAAAGCCAATTTAAGCATGACCATTCCTCAGAAAGCCAGTTGCAAGTGATCTGTTTGATTTCAGGATTCGCAGTGTGTGCTTGCTATGCTTGCCTGGGAAATTGTACCGATCAGAGATCAGAAGCCAGACTCTGAGCTGCACATGTGGAGAATGTTTACAGCAGACTGTGCTGAAGTAGCCAACTACCAAAGGATGTGTCACTGAAGATATTTGCAGATAATTCATGATGGAGATACCTTCCTAGTGCTATTTTACTCTTGCTGCAGAGAGAGATGATTTTTATCAAGTGTTCCCAGCAAGTGACTTCATTATAGAATCATGGAACAGTTTGGGTTGGAAAGGACTTTTAAAGACCACATAACCCCACACCCTTGCAATGAGCAGGGACATCTTCAATGAGACCAGGTTGCTCAGAGCCCTGTCCAGCCTGACCTGGAATGCTTCCAGGGATGGGGCACCTACAACCTCTACCTGTTCCAGTGTTTCACAATCCTCAACATAAAAACCTGAATTCTTTCTAATCTAAGTTGACCCTGCTTCAGTTTAAAACCATTACATGCTCTGTGACATTGCCAGACTTGGGAGGCTTCTTCTGTGCCCTTCCTGCCTGTGAGGCATGATGAACACTGGAAGGCACAACTCTAGGGGTGTTTTGCCACTGTGGGTGTGTCAGGACTTCCACGCTGTGCTGGAGAGGTGCTTAGTGTGGGACACTTGTCCATCTCTTAGGCATGTTCTTGTCCTTGCAGAGCTTGGTTGAGCAGTGCCGCTGGACACACTTCCTGGGATGAGGAGTTGCAAAGACCCCTCACCTGAAAATACATGGGCATGTCTTTAATGTGGCACCCTCAACCAAACCCACTCTAAGCTTCTCTGGGACCACCCCCTCCTGACAGACCCATCTTTAATGAACCGTTTTTTCTGCTGCTTCCCTCTGGTCCAGTAGAATGAACATTATTTTCCCTCTTTTCTGTTTTCCTGGCTTCATGCAAGTCAAGCACTTTGGCTGAGCAGTGGTGTACAGCTTGCCTTTGCTGCAGGTCCTAACGCTCTGGACAGCACCTAGGATGATGAGATGCCTGAGATGCATATACTTAGCAAAAGCTGTTTTAGTTCTATGAGCAGAATTCATCAACTCATCAATTGCAACCATGATTGCTTTATTAGGGGGAAGTAAGCACTCTCAGGAGTTTTCCTATCTGGATTTACACTGTAATTCAACACAAAGTCTCTCAACGCTTCAAAATTGGTATTTTCTGTGCTTGACTTTGGAGTGATGCCTTTTTTAAACAGCACTGTGCCCCCCCTGCAGCAGGTAACTGGAGGATGTGAGTACCAATAGTACAAATCCATACGACAGCAACTTGCTCACCAACTCGCGAGTTTGTGTACCTGATGCAGCCTTTTTACTACAAAGAGAGAAGAAGTGCGTTCCAATGTGGTTTCAGCTGCAGCTGAAATAAACAAACAACAAATAAACAATAAACAAATATTTATTCTTTTTCTTTCTTCACAGAGCTGTTGGCCCGGCTCTTGACCTGTATTGATCACCCTCTAGGAACCTAGCCATAGACAGAGAGAAGGACACAGACACACACACAGGCACAGGCTCACACACACCACACACAAAACCCAGAAAAAACAGAACACCAGTGAAGTTAGCGTGTCACACATTTAGATTGGTGGAAGCCTCTGGAGTTCTGTAGTCCAGAATGGAACAATAGTGAGTTACATTCTGAAAGTTTTGTGTCCCATTTGCCAAAACTTTAGGAGTAAAGTCTCTCAAGAGGGGCAGTTCTGAAGAAAAAAAATCGGTTTCTATGTGAGTATTGGGAAAGACTGCAATCTGCTCAAACCACTGAGTCTCAGAACTATCAAGTATTTGTATCAAATCAATTATGAACAGCTTATTTCCTATGTAATTTCGCTTTATTTGAAGCAAGAAATAAATTTTTGAAAAGGGTGATCAGCACATCACTGGGGAGGAGGACAGGAAACAAAACCTGACTCGCTGCATTAAGTCTTTGGAATAAATTTCACAAACAATTTATAAGTATTTATAAAAGAGGAGTAGATTTCACCCTGGGGATAACTGAAGTGCCTAATATAGTTGTATGAGGAAGGCATGTACTGAAACTTGGAAACGCTGCAAAAAAGAAAAGGTTGGAGGGAGAGGAGGATTTGCTTCTCTGTATTTTATTGGAATCTTTCAGATAAGTCGAAAAAACTTTCCTAGGCAGCAATATAATTTAACATTCACTGGAAAACCAGTAGACCCAGGTGCTGAAAGAAAACAGAAGTGCTTTGGCTATAGTTCAGGCAACTAGTGGTTCTTCCACACTTCACAAATGACAATTGCCCTGTACTCAAAAATGGGAAACATAGAGGAGGGGGCCCTGCCTCTAGGACCCGAAGTTCCTGCACTTTAGATGAACTGGGACTATTGCCGCAGGAGACTTACCTTCCTATCGTTCCCCAGGTCTGGAAAAACAAAGAGGATGAACGTGCCTCTGATGCCCTGTGCTATGGTTGGGTGATCAAAGGTGGTCAGGTTTCCTTTCATCACTAGCCTGAAAATACATGCAGAATGTGAGAAGCTGGGATGCTGGAACGCAGGAGCCATTTCCAGGGGACTTGCTGCTGTATTCACCTTTGCTCCAGGTGGAAGAACAGTTTCTTGGCAGGGAATGTGGTCAGCTCCCGTTGCTGCAGTTCACCAACAGTGCTCCTGGACAGGTAGGACCAAACCAGTCCTGGAACAGAAACCCGAGTCATGTGGTGGTTTTTAATTCCCTCAAAACTGCACCTCCCTCCCTGAACCTTGCAAGCAGGACAGCAAGCTACACAGGCTACATTTGGAGGAAGGTAACTGTGACAGGCAGTAGGGACGGAGAAGCATCTCGAGAAGGAGACCAGGTGTACCTAAGATTGGAGTCCCCTCTCTGGGCTGGAGATTATCCCTTCCCATGCTCACACACTCCCACCTGCCAAGGACATACCCGACAGGATTCTTCCTGGCAAACTCTTCTGTGCCCACACTTGCAGAAGAGGACAAGAAAAGACACTCTGGCAATTTAAGCACAACTTTTCTTTCCTCGCCTTTCTCCTCTGCCTGTCCCTTTCATGACCAGGTAGATCACTGTCATGAAGATGGCCATTAATATGGGCACTGGTTACCAGCAGCAGTTAATTGCAGAAAGCAGGGTTGGAAGAAGTCCAGGAGGTCCTTGCCTCTGGGCAGCATCAGCTCCTTTTCCTCCATTCCAGCTAACTTGTTCTTAAAAGCCAACAGTGAGGGGTAATAAGCAGTGTCTCAAGGCACCTCAGTATCCTTTACTGTTACAAAGTGCTCTGTAATGGAAGCTAGATAAATCTCATATTTATTTACCTTTTAACAAGCAAGTGTTTTCAGGGATTTTTTTCAGATATTCATGCAGAAAAGGACATACAGATCCCAGCTGAATCCCAAACTGAAGATGCAGAACTCTGGCTGTGGGGTGAGAATGCTTTGCTGCCCTTCCACCCCATGCAGGGGCAGGCAACCATTGGCTGTGCAAACCAGCTCCCTGAAAACTGAAGAAGGTCAGTACAACTTTTTTGGTTGAAAATCCAGCCTTTTCTCTTTGGCATTACTTATTTATAAAGGACTCTGATTCTTAATAAGTTTTGGCTGCCACTGAGTTTATAAACTGGCTGATCCGGGGAAAAAAAAAAAAAGAGTACATTGGCCTCTCTGGTGCTGTTAGGATGGTGGAGTCCAGCTTGCAAACTTTTCAAAATTTGCACACATAACTACTTTATCACAACAGATTTCTTCCCTAGCAGTATTCCAGCACAGGAAATTTTTTTGTGTGCTCTCTTCAGGCTCGAGAGGACGGGGTGAGGAGAGAAACTGTTCCTGCCAGAGACACTGGACATCATCAAGGAGTGTAACACGTCTTCCCTTAGGGGAACGATTTGCCATTGGAGATGCCATGTCATTGTAGGCAGCATTTGATGAAGAAGGTGGAAGTGTTGAAGAAAAGGACAGAGAGAAGGGGAGAGAGTTGAGGGATGGAGGGGGAATGTGACTCGCAGTTTTCCCTCTTCTTGCAGTGCTTTGCAGAGATACCAGACTGGTCTCCATTTGATCCTGATGGATAAGGAGCCTTTCAGCTTAATGCAGGGAGGTAGTACAGAGCAAAGGCAATCATCACATTTAGAACAGGCAGCAGCCCAAATTTCTGATGTGAAGAGGGAACTGCTGACATGGAGAGCTCGCCTTGACCTGGGACTGCCGCTGGATCAGGGACCTACGGGCTGCAGCTGCTGGCTGCTCTGCTTCCTGCTGCATTAGGCAGATGGAAATGGAGAGTAAATGAATGTTGCTGCTGAATTGAAGGGCTCCCTGCTTTGATGAGGAGAACTTACCCAGAGAATAGAGAAGAGATTTATGCCTTGGCAAAGCAAGCAGGAAGGAAATAATTCTGCTAGGCACGGATTACTTCTTCCATCTCTTACCACTGCTATGAGGTACCTGGAAATATCAGCTCCCCCAGGAGAAATTTGGGCATCCCTGAATGAAGCAAGACTCCTCTCTACTACCAGGGCTATTTTAGCAGCAGGTAGAATTGCTTTCTTTGCAACATTTATTTTCTCAGGTTGTTTTCTTCCACGTCCCTGAGTCCACACTAACATTTCCTTTTATGCTCACCTAAGGAGCTGATTGATCCTTGCTGGAGCTTTCCCTGTAAAGGCAGCAGTGGGGGGTCAGAGCAGCACCCAATAATACAGAGAAAATCAATTAGCATTATGAGACACTCAGTTCCCTATAGTGAGAAAATTTCCTTTCCCAGCTATTCTGCCTGAAACCCCATCACTCACAGCAACAGGATGGTGCCTTGTTGCCTCTAAATTAGGAGCCCTGAAAGAGAAGAGCTTGAAGATCCTGGATCTGGCATCTCTTCTTCAGTGCCCTTGTTCTTCCCTCTGTGATCTGAAAAGTCAGAGCAAAATATTTCCATCATTCCATGACTTCCAGTGGTTGATGGGATGGCTTAGGGAGCACTCTTTTCAACACTGCTGCATGTTCATATGTCAGAAAACATCTCCTGACCAACTACAGCATTTGTGGGCATTCCCAGCATTTATGTGCACATCACTGTGTTTATGGAGCAATGCATCATTATGAAAGCAAATGGTTTGTTAAAAAACAAACAAACAACAAACTTCATGCAGGCAGTTAAGGAGAAATGACTCAACAGCGCAACTGAATAGCCTTTAGGAATGTACAGTTTAAAAAAAGATATACTTCTTGGGACACAACAGAGCTGCCCTGCCCTTGCCAAGGACATTAAACTTAGTAATCTTCAGTGGGATTTTTCAGAAATTCCTCAGTTTTGCGAGAAGGACATTTCTTATCCTTAATGACTTGTACTCCTAAATTATTTAGGTGTCTGACAATCTCACCACTAATCCTAATGAAAGCCAAGTCAGGCTCTTTAATAAGCATTATGCTGTGGTCCACGCCATTTGTGTCCTTGGTAGAAGTTGTGCTGCTCAAATTATGGGAGGTGATTAAATCTGTATAGCTCAGCTATGCAGAGATAACTGGCCTGAATGCTCCCAATTTTTCCTTCTGCCAAAAGATAAAAGACCTATTTGGTGAATACCCATCAATGAAGGACAAAAATTGTGTGCCTGGCGACACACAGGCAATTCTAACAGCAAATCCCACCAGTTTAGTAATATTTCATACCAACACAATTTGGGGGCAGTATTTTATTAGCACGTGCCCTGGGAGTGTAGGTTTGGTATTTCAGTATATAGCCCTTAATGTACAGTTTTGTCCCATAAGGTCCAACACACACCTGTATGATTCACAGTACATCTGCAGTGTTTGCACCTGGAGGAAAATTAACCTGGAAAAGAGGAAACACAAGCTTTGGGTTCAAGCACAAGGGGAAATTACATATGGTCTGAACAGTGGAGCACTTCTGCCTCTTAGTTCTGAGCAGACAACATCCTAGGAAAAAAGTAGAATGTACTCCATCAACCTCTCCTGCAAAATATTGACTCTGCCACCTGAGGTGTTGTTATGCCTGCTAAAACTGCTCAGTGGTGTTGCCTGTGTTATCACATACCTCTTCTACTACTCTTGCAAGAATAGCTGAGGCCCCACTCCTTAGCTGGCAAAATCAATAAAAAGAATCATCCCGTGAATCGTGCGATTCTCTCCCAAAAGGTTCCCACAGTTCTTGGAAAATGTTAAACACAGATCAGCATGCTATAGGTATGGGAAGAATGGAGCAGATACCAGGTTACTTTCTGTCAGCATTTCCAGAGTGCAGCATCATCATCATTTCATATGCAGTTAAATAGGAAGCTTTCCAGAGTGCAGATTTTGCCATCAGAAATTGCCTTTTTTTTTTTTTTTTTTTTTTTTTTAAGTAAATGCTGTTATGGGATTATTATATTTTTAATGGGGAAAAAATTGACAGTGAGTCATTTTGAACTTGCTCATTTTTCTTTAAACAATGCACTGTGCACATACTGCACGTTCTGGCCTTGAATTCTCCACAGATGTTAAAATGAAATTACTCCATAATGTGTGGAAGACAGAGCAGGATTAAAATACACCACCATGAAAATGAAGTTTTTAGCTTGAATATGAAATTCACTCAGAACTCTCCGCATCATGAAAGTTACATTCAGAATTTCACTCCAAAAAACAGAATGAAAAAAAGTTTTCTACAGATTTGGGCTTTCTTCCCGGGAGGGTGCTCCCAATTTCTAATTGGCAGCTTTTCTTGAGGCAGGTGGTGCTCTGCAAGTATCGTAGTCTACTCATTCTTATATTTGAAATCACCTTTCAAGGCTACTCACTTTTAGTGAGGTGGTTTTGCCTTTGGCAGCAAAAATGATTGCTGGGGGTGTTGCCCACCACCCCGCTGCATTATTGCATGAAGTATGTCCTCAGAGTGGTAAGCACAGATTTAACACAGCCCAAGCCCCCATAACAGCAATCTTGTTATTGATGGACAGTTGTTGGCTAGAAATGCTGATGGAGTTCTTGACAGTCACTCCCCAGCCACCACGGGCTGGTCACCATTTTCTCAAAATTCACCTTTTTCCTGGGATCTGGTTCTTTGGGAGCAATAGTAAAAGCCCAGCTCTCTAATTCAGCCTCCCTTGAAAAGCAGGAGCAGCTCTGCCTGGGGTGGAATGGGTGAGCTTAATGTGGGAGGTGGAAAACCTAAAGGGAGAGACAGCTTGTGTGAGGTGCATGTTTGTGCGCTGAAAGAAAGCTGAGCAAAGGAGAGGGGAGATTGGCAGGTGGGCTACAGTAGCAGGGAGGCTGAAAAGCAGGGGAATCTGTTCAAATTAATTAATGCTTGCTCATTTGCAGGAGGCGGCGTGCATACCTCAGGTATGTATGTTTTTTGGGGGGGTTATTAGGGTTTGTTTCAGAGCACATCTTGCTAAAGAGCAGCATCTCTCCTCTGCTCTGAGGGAAATGCCTGAGCATTCCCAGGTACAGTGTGGCTGCACAGACAGACAGAAGTACTGAAGGAGTTGGGCTCCAAATTTGAAATGCTGATGCTGCTTTGCACTATCCATGGCGACGCCGTCCTTGGTGTGCCAGCCAACACGTGTATGCTTGGGCTCAAAAGTGCCCAGGCAATTTGAGAGAAAAAAAGTTAATTGTGGGCTATTAAGCATAGAGATTCTCTTCTTCAGGAGCCAAACTCACTGGCTGTCAGGAGAGTGGCTTGGGAACAGGAAGTCTGGCTTGCATGGGGGGTTACTGCACAGGGAGAGTGACTGGTGGATCTTCCATTGCGGGTATCTCAGCAGGCTGTACCCTAGCCTGGGGTCTCTCAAGCCCCTCAGAAGTACCATCTTAGGTAGGGTACTTCTAAAACTGGAGTAGAAGGGAATTGGTGGGAGATAAACCATATCTGAAGAGGAGACAGCTAGCTAAATTTTCAGGTTGCCACTTAAAATTCCAGTCACTTTCCACTCTGATGCTTCCATCCATCATCAAAGTGGAAAAAGATCAGCGAACCATGAAGTGTAAATTTATTATATTGATTTTTTTTTCCATTTTGCCTTTTTTTCCTGTTCTATATATAGGCGTGACCTGTAATCAGGAAGATATCAGGCACCTGCTTTGAATCCCAGTGGTAGATGTGGACAGCTTTCTTCCCGTTACATGGACGCTGTTTGGATTGCTCCTTGCTAAGATGACCCTGCATTAGTTAGGACAGCAGGAGATGGCCTATTCCTTTCCTATGGTATCAATTGAAGACCTGAACCTCAGCTAGATGTATGTGATCTTAGTGAAATTGTGATCAGGCTTGTATGCCTCTGTATTCTAAGGACAGAACTCAGCTCAGAAATATGAATCTGTGCTGTTAGTTTTTGGCAGAGCTCGCGAGAGTCCCTTACAAGTCCTGGGAATCTGTGCCTGGCTTGGGGTGTTGGAGTAGTGTGCCACGAAGTCCGATGTCCAGCTCTGACGTTTGTTATAGGACCCAGTTGTGTAAATCACCCAAGGTCTCTCCTGACTTTAAAAAAAGCCAAAAGCTTTGTCCTGATATATAGTCCTGTCACTAAGGAGATATGTCAAGTTATACAGACAGCTCCCACATCAAAATCATCTCTGGACATGCATCTGTGTCTTCTAAAACTTGTCTAGCCAGCCTTATTTCCTTCCTTTCAATTCTGCATTGTCAAGACCTTCTGGCAAGAAAGGGCTTCTTGTTTTTGTATTTGAAATGCAGCAGAGAAGTACATAAGAACAAGGATAATATATAAAAGGCATCTGGTAAATGTTGAAGAGAGACCTTGAGTATCAGAACTTGTGCCAAACCAAATTCTGTAAGATAATATTTACCTGTCTCCCAGGATTTGTTGCAGAGAGTTCTGGGGGAGGGGGGGGGAAGCCTCATACATTGGTGGAGGGCTCCAAGAGAAGAATAATAAGAAAATGAATATCAGAACTTCAGGGAATAAAAGATGGTCCAATGTTGTGGTCAGGCAAGGATCTTTCTGCATTAGTGTTCTTAATAAACTGAAAGGTTTGGGAAGTTGCTTTTCAAATGGAGATAATTAAAATACAAACTGCTGTGGGTTAAGAGGTTTAGAAATGAAACCTAGGAATACAGTGGTGGTGGAGAAGGTAGAATACCAACTGGGTATGCTTTGGATTTGGTTAGGGATGTTCACATCTGCTCTGTAAGTTAGCTATTGGAGCCATTGGTGTGCTGCACTGTGGGCTGAAGTGGTATAAAGCGAGACATGAAGCTGCAGTAGTGCACCTGTTTACATCAGGACCACAGAAATATTTGATTTTGTATCTTTTCGACAAGCCCCACTGTGACTCTAGCAGTTCTGCTTTCACCCATTGTTTTTTTCCCATCAGCCACCATTTCTCTGCCAGCAGCAGATGAATGCACACAGTTGCAGCTGGGACATTTTGCAGGGCTCTGCCCAGTGGCTCATTAGATTGTGTGCAGCCCCCTGGTGCTTCCCCTGAACTGAAGAACACTCATGATAACCTATGCTGCCCTAGCACTGGCTCAACAGAGCCTGCGGCAGCCTCGACATGAGAGGTGAGGAGCTGTGTCACTTTATAAAAGGGAAGGAGGAAGGTGGGTTGGTCTTCCCCTGACGTCCTTTCCGGAGTGGAGTTTTGCCCCAGTTCCTGAGCATAGCTGGTACTGCTTCCCCTGCCCTGCTGATGGTGGCACCTGGGTGAAGAAGTGCTGCCTACCAGAGTTCCTGCCGGGCCTTCACCCTCCCACATGGTGTACCATGCTCATTTTTCACCTTCATGAGAGGAACAGGAATTATTAGTCATCACCTTAATCTCAGGTTTGCCCAGGCTAATTCTCAGAAGGTCAGATTCTTTGTCCCTTCTCACATCTGGCTGCACACATGGCTTGAAGAGGTGTATCGTGGTACCTGCTGTGCAGAGGTAAACTCCTACCTCTGCTTGCAAGTGAGACATCCATAAAGAAAAAGAAAAAACTAAGTATGGGAAGATCTTATTTCAGGGGCAGACCAGATTTTGGGTTTGAAAGTTTCCGGCAAGATAGAGGTGGGGATCAGCTCCGGTTCCTATCCTGTCCCACAGAGCATGGGAACAATGGACAGAGAGCAAAAGCAGGAGATGCCAGATAGCAAATTAAGTTTGGTTTGGTTTTTTTTCTCCTTAAAAAGCACAGCCAATTCACTGCTATAGGATTGGAATGAAACCACATCTTTTTCTAGCCCCTACTGAGTTTTTGACAATTTTTAAGAGTCAGTGCTAGACAGATGGGGAGCCTGGGTTTTGGGAAGTCCAAGGTTGAACTCAGGTGCAGAAGAAACTATCTGAAGACAGATTGTGAAACAGCTGCTTCCAAACTGTTTATTGCTGTTGGCTTTCTTCTTCTGCAAAGCCCTAATGGCAGCCACTATTTGAAGTTTGCTTACCCAAACACACACACACAGAGACAAATATGTATATAAGAGAGCACCATGTCTCCTTGCCCTTGGCTCATTCTTTGTACCTTTGTTGCAGGACTGTTCCCAAAAGCATCATTTAATTATACCTCCTTTTTCCCAGAGCATGGCTGGTGGCTGCCTTTGGACAAAGCTCATTGAAACAGAGCCAGCGTGAATTGAAGTCAATCTGCATGCTGAACAGAAGTCCCACTTTACTAATCCGTGTGGGATAACTTCAGCAAAGACATTCATCTCAGTTTCTTGGCTCTCTGGGGAAAGAATGTGTGACAGATGATGGAAAGAACTTGGAACACTGAATTTTTAAAATCTACTTTCTTTTACCATAGCATTGTAAAGCTTGCACGTTCAAGGAGTAGGAGATAATTCTCCAGACTTCAAAGATGGGCACAAAACTCACAGTCTTGTGGAAGGTTCCTCTTACTTGCCCTCTGGGTTTTGAGGCAGAAAATGCAATATAACCAGCTCTGCCCCCAAGCATGTTTATTTCACAGGTAGTTGGCATTAACAGAACAAGGTTTAATGCTGCAGAGCGAGTTTTTGCTTAGTGAGGATTTTGAGTGTTTGCAGACATGACTCATGCTTACTGTGGTCTGTGAGTACTACAGAGGGAGCAAATGCTCTCTTACAATGAAAACCTTCCACAAGAACTCTAAACATTCCTCATTATAGTGTCTGGTCCAGTGTGGGATGAGGTAAGAAAGGATTTTCCAAACACTAGTCCCTGAAACATGTTCCTCCTCCCACCTCTCTAGGAGTGATGACCAAAGCATGGGCATATCTGTCATGAAAGGACAGGAGTGGCAAAAGGTCTGAGCTAGAGAATCAAAGAGGGACAGCAGAGACTGGAGCAGGCAATAGAGAAATGGGACATGACAGAGTCTTTCTCTGACTTGGAAAGCTCTGGCTGTGACTGGGAATAGAGCCAGGACACCAGCTGCACGGACACCCACGCCAGCATGTTGGCTGTCAAGCCAAGGAGGTTTGCAGAGTGGTGTTTGAGCAAGAGAACAAAACTCCAGCAGCTGTCCCAACCCAAACTTCATCTGCTGTTTGGCCTCAGCCCCTTGGAGCTGCATTGGGCTGGGCTGGCATCCCAGAGGGATAGACTGTGTCACCAGCTGCACTGGAATGTATTTCTAAGCTCAGGTCTATTGATGGAGACGGTTGTGGGGTGGACTGGGCTGATGCTGTTGTAGGTGTAACTAGGATGTGTTCGTGTGTTCGTGGGCTCCATGGGACTGTAAACCTTCTGCTAAGATTTCTGAGTTTCAGCACTCACATTTCCTGGTTCTGTGAATGTCCCACCGCAACTGCAGCAAGGTTGTCTTCTCTTGGTATCCAGGGAAGAAGTGATGCTTCATTGA
>JAWMRA010000113.1:9652935-9666831 GCA_035584735.1 Pseudotriccus pelzelni | reverse complement strand
TCCCTGTGGGCAACAAGCTCCTCCTGAGATTAATTGTGGATACCGAATAGGGCTGTCAGAGAGTGGTGGGAGTGTCAACATTTTGATCAAGTCAGGGAGGAAGAGCTGGTGGAATTTCAAGAGCTGGCATGTGTCCTCCCCCCCTCTCCATCAGCTCTGCACATGGGACTGTGCAGAAAGGGTTACAAACAGAAGCAAAGGAGCGAATATGATAGCTGGACATTTCCTAGAGGATTGTAAGCCTCATAGCTGCTGGGAAACATGAACCAGTGTCCTGCTTACGTCATCCACATGCTCTGAAGAACTGGCACTGAAATACCTGGGGAACGAGTGCACGAGGTGCACCAGGTGCGCAGTTACACTGGGACACATGCTGTGGAGATAGACAGAAGAGCCAGTCTGCTCCGTTTCTGGGGGATGAAGAAATCCCAGTGATGCCAGTGCCAGTAGTTTGGAAATGCTTTCTCCTTTGCCCAGCACTATCCAGTATTGGTCTTGTAAGTGAAACGCAACAGCTTGTTTCATGATCAGAGCTGTGATGAAAAGAAAAGCTCCTCATGGGGAAATAGCTCTTTTATGCCTGCCTCAGTTCTCAACACTATCAAATTCTGGATCTGGACTCCTGCCAGGTCTTTTCAGAAATAATGAAATTATTATTCTTACCTCCAAGCTAGAAGGACTTTCAACTGAAAAAAAAAAAAAAAGGCAAAACATATCCTGCATTTGTTACAATTTTATCCCTCATTTTCATTAGCAGTCCATTCCTCATCTAGCCTGAAAAATACGTACAGGTCATTGAATTTTTTTCACCTTGTGTGGTTTTTTTTCTTGTATCCTACAGGACTGAAAATTGGACTATGATGAAGGGGAATTTACCTGAAGGCAAGCCAAGGAGGAGCAGAGAAACAGGGCATGGTGGAGGAAAGACCCACTGGACCAGGGATGTCAAGGAAGCAGCTGATTTATGACCACCTGGTGAGAAGGCAGATGGAAGATAGTCTGGGAAGTGTTTGGAGAAGTATCCTGTGGATTACAAATGAAGTAGAGGGAGAAAGGGGAGCTATGCACAAAGCAAAGGTAACAGAAGCCAGTGGGAGCTTCTTGGAGTAAAGCTCTGCCACAGTTTTGCAGGTGGATCTCTTTTCCCCTGGGTCAAAAGTAAATTCATCAATGCCACCATACTTGGTGAACTGTTTTTGGTTCTGCCAAGTTAACCATATCAGAAGCAAAACAAGTAAGACAAGAAGAAAATTTCCCGCTTGGTATTTGGAAATGAAACATTCATTCCAAACATCTTCCCTTTTTTTTAAAAAAAAAAAAAGAGAAAAAATGATTGTGCAAAGTAAACAATCTATTCCCCATTCCTTCAGTGTTTCACTGAACCCAGAGACACATTTCAGTATTTTTTGGAAATACTGAGACTATTCTGGATAGGGAGGGATCTGAACACTCTTTTTAATTTTGGGTGTAGGCATTGCAAGCAATGCAAAAGTAAATGTTACGGCATTACTGGTTATGTGTTGCTGCTCTGGAAATCTCCCTCTGTCCTGGGCCTGAAAGCAAAACTTCTGGGATGGGGCTTTGGGAGCTGGTAGCGTCCTGGATAAAATGCGGCACATATGGGTTTTAATTGGTAACAGATGAATAAAGGGAAGAGAAGTTCCCCGTGTGTGGTTGAGCACAAAAATGATACTTCTGGCTCTGGAGGTTGAGAGAGGTTTGTGGGAAGTATTGCTGCATGTTTGTCTTATTTTTATACTTTTCCTGAGTCATCTGTATTCCCAGTGCCAGAAAGGGTGTTAGATTAGACACGCTTTTGGGCTGAATGTGAGGTCACTCTTTTTGTTATAGTCTTAAGTTTTGATGAAGACAGAGAAAATAAGTTCCCT
The DNA here is from genome assembly GCA_035584735.1 of Pseudotriccus pelzelni. NCBI lineage: Eukaryota > Metazoa > Chordata > Aves > Passeriformes > Tyrannidae > Pseudotriccus > Pseudotriccus pelzelni. The sequence goes on along the minus strand of JAWMRA010000113.1, from coordinate 9,664,942 downwards.
CTAGCTTTTAAAGGCTGTGGAGGAGGTGGGGAATAACAAGGGATCCAGGCAGCATTTCTACTAGAATTTTTCCAGGCACTCAGTGTCCTGCCTTGAGCACCTTTCCAGTGATTGGCATTAAACCAATCTATGGAGTGAGTGAGACCAGTGAGAAAAAAAGAACGTTTGAATTAGAGTTAATTAAACATTCTGAAGTGAAGTTATGAGTCTGGATTTCCAATACCCACATAAGCACACCAGGGATGAAATGAAGAGGAAGAAATCCTGTAGGTCTTCTGTATGATATGAAGTTGTGAGACATCATTAAGACACACTGACTACAGGCCTTTTCAGGCAGAATGGATTTAATATGTAACACAAGCAAGTGAAGCACTAAATAATGTAGACTGTAAAGGACCTCTGGAGGACTTTCACCTGTCCCCCCTGCTCAGAGTAAGACCAGGAGAAGCAGGTTGCTCATGGCTGAATCTGTTCAAGTTTTTAATATTTCCAAGGATGGAGTTATCTCATGTCTCTAAACTTCTATTTTCATGTTTAACCACTGACCTGATTAAAAAAATCCTACCAAAAGAAGAAAACAAGATAAAAAAAAAAAAGGTTTTGGTCCTCTGGTGTGAAGGGGTTAGCACTGAAAACTTCAAATCCTTGACAGAATGAGGTTCCCTTTGTCACCATGAGTTACGTTCCTACCCAGTGTTGTATGAAAAGCATTTGTCTTGCAAGCTCCACAGCCACTCTGCAATGTGACCCAAATCTTGGTGAAAGGAACAGCTGTGGATTCCTGCCTTGGATTATAGTCTCTATGTGTATGTTCAAAGTCAGCTGTATCATCTCCTCTCAAGAAGTGTTCAGGGCCAGGCTGGATGGGGCCCTCAGCAATCTGATCTACTGAGTGGCATCCCTGCCCATGGTGGGGGGGTTGGAACTAGAAGATCTTTAAAGTCCCTTTGAACTCAGATCATTCTAGGATTCTATGTTTCTTTGAATACATGCTTTATAGCTGAGCAATTTCCTGAGTGCTTTTCAGGGTTGGGCTTGTAAATCTGAGCTGTGACACTCCTGAGCCCTTTCCTCTCTACTTCCTTTGATCCCACAGGGGCTGTGACAAGAAGACAAGGATATTTCACTAATGCTTAAAAATAAACACAGAAAGGACTGAGAGGAAGGATGGAGGACTCCCAATACAGCCCACTATTTTGTCCTTCTGAATCAATTTAGGTTAAATTTTTACCATCCTCAGGACTAAGTTTTCAGAGGAAAGAGACTTGTTGCAGCAGAGACTGGAGGAGGTCCGGCTTCTCTTGAGGTGCAAGAGGATCCTACCAGCTGCTCATAATGTTGGTCCTGTTTGCCCAGGGAGAGATATTGCTGTGAATCAGGCTGTTTTGGGGGAATTTGATCCTGTTCGTCTAGCTGCAGGAATCAAGGACACTGGGAAGCTGAGCCAGCTCATAGCAAGTAGGTGCATGTCATGGGCAGCTTGGTGGAGTTTGCACTGATGGCATCGATTGTGTTGATGCAACCAGCATATTTCCTTTCAAGAGCCTTAATGTCCTGGACTTAGAAGCACCTCACACAGAGGATCCCAAGGATCTGCTCTCTGTATGCCACCCTTCCTCCTGTGCTGCTGCAGCTGAGGCTTGGCTTCATCAGATATTTTATGTTGGCTGTGCAGGTGTGGCAATTGCAGATAGGTTGCTAGGAATGAAACACTTTCAGAGCAGTACACACCATTAATCCCATCCTCACCAGCACAGAGCTACTTCAGCATCTTATTAAATGAAAGGAATGAAACCTATTTATTCACATGATTTCTTATAGAAACAAGGGTATTGCCATTTTTCTTGTCAGTGCCTCTTGCCCTTACTCTTCCCTCCATCACTTTTTTAGTATTTTTCTAGTTTCCACCAGATTTAACAGTAGGTGAGAGATATGAAAGATTCTATGTTCTAACAGGGTTTCCCCCCTCCTCAAAGAGATGGCCATGTAGGGCTGGAATTTTCATGCTTCATGCCAGTGAAACAACAGAAATAGCCCTCACAGACAACAGAAAATCCTCAAATGAGAGATTAAACCTGTTAGCAAGGTGTTCAGACTCCTACATTAAGAGCCATTAGGGTTTTTTCTGGCCCCCCCTTTACACCTTTTGGGGGCGTAACTCAGGCTGAAGCAGCTGAGAAGGGGCTGGAAGGGGAACACCAGGGGACTCAGTGCTTTGAGATCAGCCTCAGTAACTAGATTTTCCTGTGGATTGCTCAGCAGGTGGAACAGCACTGGCAAAGCACCAAAACCAGCACATATAAATAACATTTGAAAATTAATCACCCTAGTTCCTGCAAGCGATAAGAAAATTTGCTTTGTCTGTGAGTAATTTGCAGTCATTCATGTCAATTTCTAATATTTAAATACTGAGTAAATTAATTATTTGGCATTGCTTTTAGTTAGCTGATTTACTGTAATTGCAATGACTAAGTAAATCAATCACTTAAAAAAAAAGCCCCAGACAAACATGGTAAATCAATTACTTACTATTAAATGGGAACTACTTGTTATTACAGAAAACAACATAGGAACAAATCCTTTTATGACATCAGCAAAATTCAATTGCTGGCTGGAGAAAGGGGTTTCAGCACAACATTACCCCTATTTAACTCAAGAGATAATGTAATTAAATAGTGAGAATGCATGGGAATAGTGAGTCCAGATGAACCACCAGGCATGGGGAAGCAAACAGCTGGGGCATGGTCTTCTGAACCATCTCAGATGCAGGCAACACAGGAGAAAAGCACCATGCCATGGAAGTTGTGACAACAGATGGTGAGTGCCTGGATAAATACCACCTATGCTGGAAAACCAAATCTGCTGTTTGGAATCATTAGAGAAGGATTGAAGAAGTTACTGGAGAAATCATTGCTATGGCTGTGGGTGGGGGTTACTGTTAGTCCACACTTTGGACATGCTGTGCAGCTCCTGTGTGCTCATCTCCGGAGAGTCTTTTAGGAAATTTTTCAAATCCCAGTGCGGACAAGTGGGAGTGTGTCACACTTTTTGTGCAAAGAAGCCATGGATAAGCACGTTAGGAGTGATCAGCCTGGAAAATACAGTGATAGAGAAAGTTTAGGTGTAGGGAGGTCTGGAGAAGAGAGAGTTACCATGGAAGGATACGGAATGCACAAGGTGAACTGTGCCTAGAATATTCACGGAAAAAAAACCTGGAGGCACGGGCAGTGCCCAGGGAAATATCCAACTTGGCAGAACCCCTTGGCTGTGGCCACTGTCTGTCCTCCCCATCCAATGCAGCAGCATAAGAAACATTGCCTAGTTTCCCACTGGCTTGAACATCACCTCAGCAATAACCTCCCCTGCTGACAGGAGGCTGGTCCCACACTCCACACGTGCAGGGGAGCATTGGGAACCCTTGTGCCCACAGACCTGCCAGCAATCACGGAAACTGCTGAGCTCTTCCTGGCAACTTCACCTCAGAGGATGCACCCCGTTTGCATCTCTCTATCCAGCCAGTGGTTTTCATACAACTTGGAGGAATTTAATTACCTTTCTGGGCTCAGATTATGTCTGATGAGCTTTAAATTGGGCAGCAGCTTCAGTATGAGTCATGAGAAGGTGGACAGGCAGACGAATGGTGCTGTGCAGTGTGAAAACCCTGCTCACTAGGACACTGGGACTAGAGCACAGCAGAGCTTGGTTAAATAGGCACATTATTATTTCTAGTCTCCTGTCCACTCTTCTAATTACCATTATGACATGTTTTCACGTTTGTTTGCTTGGGATGCTGAAAAAACAGGCTAGAATCAGAAATGATGAAATATTTTACCAAGGTAAATGCTATGTCTGTATTTTTGGATATGCTAAGACCTAGCTTAGCATGAAAATTACCCCCTTGGTCATACAGGAACCATCCCAAAACACTGAAGGAGGAGGGTTACAGGTAGCACGAAAATATCCACAACATCATTATTTGTATTGTGGTTACATATTTAAAATAACATTACTCACAGGAAAAAAAGAACATTTTTAATGGGATATTCTCAGAAGGAAAGCCCACTTCCCAGCTTCCTGTGTGGTTTAAGGTACTGCTCCTAGAGATGGGCATGACTGCCTCTTGACCCAGCAATCCTGTTCATGCAGCTTCAGCATGCTCTGGATAACCCAGGAGCTCAGTGTGAGTGAGATCAACTTCCAGTATTCCCCCTTGAGCCCAACCTGATAGTTGCCACCATGTAGAACTCCATGGGAACTGCCCAAGGAAGAAGTAAGAGCCTTTCAAAAAAAAATGGTTTAATCTTCTTATCCAAAGCAATGAAACCATTTTGGCTGAAGCCTTCTGTAAGACAACTTTCTGAAGAAGGCTCACCAAGCAAAATTTACCCAGGTTACAGAACACTGGGAAAAGCCACAAATAACTGGAATATCTAGTCCCATAATGAAAAGCACCAGGTTGTAGGTGTGAACAGGGAACAGCTGAGTCCTGCTCTGGGAGATGTGTGCTGGACCATTTGTTACAGGCAAGCCTGGGAAAAAATGTGGAAGCAGAGGTTGGAAGTGATGCTGACTCAAGGGGATTTGAGGGGCTCCCCCATGTCCACACTTGCAAATAATCAGAAAGGTTTAGGTCACTCCCCACCCTCTGCTGTAGATGGCTGGATAGACAGTGTAGCTACTAGCAATTTGAACCTGGCTTTATCTTTAATACAGCCTGAGGGGAGCTCTCAAAATGGAAGTGAAAGACTTTTCCAAAGTGTGAGACCTTTCCCAGGAAGGAGGATTTACTCTTTCCACCCTTACTGAAGTACTGTCAGAACTTGTGTTTCAACTTCTAAGTGTTAAATATGTGGCATCTGTGTCCCTGATTGTATCAGTTAACCAGGAATCAACTGAGAAGCCAATTTTATGTTTGAAATAGAGAGACTTAATGAGATACCTGTTTTGATTTGTTGGTTTGTTGTTTTTTTTTTTTTTTTTAAAAGCCCAGCAACTATTAGATCTGGGAGGTGGAGGTTAATGCAGAAGTGTATTATTACTGTTTTGGTCTTTGTCTTAAAATAGTCCTCTTCACAGTGATGCTAGAGATGTTTTCCATGCAGTTAGAGGCCCTGTTACAAAGCCTTTAACACTGATATGTGGCACCAGGATAATTCTTATTTTGCAGAAATTAAAGCCTAGAGCCAACCTACAGAAAACTCAGCATACTGGGGCATAAAAGTACAGAGGATGGCAAAGTTGCCCAATATTATTGTAATAATGAGTATAAATTAGTATATCCTAAAATAATTTTGGGGTGGTTAATTCACAAGCAGACTTGGCAGCAACTTGTCCTGTCAGTGGTGGTGGCAGCTCTGTGCTGAGGCATGGTTCATTTGGAGCTTTTTTTATTCCTGGCAAAAACTGCTGCTCATGAGATATGAGCAGTGGTGCTGATGAAAGGAGTTCAGTTCCCATCTCACCTGCTGAGTGCCATTGGAAGGATTCATTACCATGCAAATGGAGATTGCACACAGCCTAATAAAAATGCATCTGTCAGACTGCACATATTTATAACAGCAAGCATTAGCATAGCTGGGATTTAGAGCGAACGGATTTCAATTAGGGCTGGTTAGACTTGTCTTGCCATTGGAAACAATAAGGGTTAATTATGCCTCAGTAATTCTGACATCTTCCTGATGAACAATTCATCTCTAATTGGACCCAAAAACCTTCCATGGTACTAGGAAACTTCTGACCTTGGAATGGTAGAGGAGGATTTTGACAAAGAAATTGCAAAACTGATAAATAAGAAGGCATCCTATAAGGAACAATGAATGCACTCAAGTGAAGGGGGGAATGATCATCTAACTCAGCCATAATTTTGCAATGGATCATGTTGTTGACTGACTTACGCTGTAGTGAGCCTCCAAGGACATGCCTGTGATGATGCATGTACTGAGATTAAAGACCTAAAGGATGTTACTGCTTTGACCTGCTGTTGGAAAGCTGAGGACCCAGGGACACTCATGACAGGTTGTGGAGTGTGATGATATAGGTACCAACCTGGAAGTCCGGAAAGAATTAGCTGTGTAGCTTGGGCTGTACAGTGGAATTTTTGGCTGGGAAAGCCAGGGGACCTCAGGATCCAGAGGAAGCAACAGCACCAAGTTTATGACGCCATCGTTTTCTTCCTCCATTTGGGGAACCTGCCTCTAGGCACAACTAGCCATGCCTTGGGTAGAGTCCCTGAAGAAAGCAGTCATCCTGCATTGCCAGAGACACCCAACACAGGAGGCTGTCCAGCTAAAAATATTTTTATGTCTTTGTAGCTGTGATGGTACACCAGCACCTCCACAGAATGACTCGCTCTATGCTGTCAGACAGAGCTAAAGCCTGATCTACAAAGCAGCTCTGAGACGGACAACTCCAGCCACGTATGCTACCATCAGATGGAGAAAGTTATGCAGGACAGTTTTCTTCCTGAATAGTAAAGCTTCCTCGGACAAAGGAGTACAAACAGCCCCCCTGAACATCCCCACTGGGAGAGAGTGAAGTGAGATCCATCCTAGGAGCCAACTAGGTAGGGAAACAACATACAGTTTTGTTCACAAATGCCTGCTATGCGACGTACGCCTGCTTTTGGCATCTCTTAAAATTAGACAGATAAATCTCCCATATGTCCTGGATCTCAGTAGAGCTCATCTGTTTTCTATAATAGCCCTAACCTAGCAAGAGGACACTCATAGACCCAGTGTGTCATCTATGTTATCTACATAAATCAGCTTCTGTAGAAAGTATCTCAAATTGGTGATTACAGGAAAATAATTTATTGATATATTAAAATTGACATTTGCACAGTGCAAGGCATTTGCCAAGGCCTATATTTTGCATTTACTGAGGTAATACTGGCAAGAAGTCAGGGACAATTACCTTTGCAAAGGCCCTCCAGTGAAAAAGATGAAAGCAAGTTTTTAAGTTATACTAGATATCACATGTAAAGCCTGTGTGTGTTTAACCTGAGCTCCAGGATATATGTTTCTTGGAAATGTATAAATTCATCCCCAGGTTTTATATCTGAACATGTTGTTTTGAAGCACATCTTGATTATCATGCTGTTTAGACTGTTTAAGTGGTTAGTGCAGAACATCTCTGCTTTGTATTGCAAGGTTTTCTATACTGTTGTACTACTGATTTTCATGGCTTTTACCTTTCCTGCAAAAGAAAAGCTAAGAACAGGTGGTAGTCCAGTGACCAAAATGTTTGTCTACATTGGTTAGCACTGAAATGAACCCTGCAGAACTCACAGGAAAATTCTTTAGTTAAGGCATTGATACTTCTTTGAAAAATTAGTTGGTATTTTTTAGTGAAAATGGCTTTTGATTTAATTACACTTTCTTATTCATGCTTTTGGATTTTTCAATGTCAAGGAAAAAGTGTACTGAACACCAAACAATGTGTTTCCATGTTGGTTTTTCCCCCCCCAGTACTCTTTCTCCTCCTTCCTTCCTGCTCTGCTCAACATGCAGTTTGAGGTGGGGGTTCTCACCTAAATATTTCCTCAAAAAGTATAGTTCTCCAATCAAGTAAATTTTTTGTCCTCTATGTTTGTAAAGAGCAGTGGTGTATTTCTCTGTGAGTTATGTCACCTATATTAAAAGTGAGGAAAAAGGGTGGTAGGTGTAAATTTTGCATGAGAGGTACTTCAGGGCACCTGCCTGTGTCATACATGGCATATTGCCAAACAGGCAGCTGGGTCAATAGGCAGTAGACCCCAAATCCAGGTGCACAGAGCAGGAGAGAGCCACAGCCACAGAACTCAGTCCACTGCCTTGTCTTCGGATGTGCCCGTGATTATTGTCCCCTATTCCTGACATTGGGCTCACTTGGTATTGTGATGCTGTTGAAATAGGTCAGGAGAAATATTTCAACTACTGATAACCAGATCTAGCAGATTTTTTTTAAAATATATATCCTAAGCTCTTGTAGCATATTTTAGTAAGAGTTTATACAGCTTTGTTAGCAACTCAGTCTTTTTAGTATGAAAAGTCTTTGGCATATATTACTCAATCCAAGCAATTTGTTATTGTCTGATGTATTTATTTTTCACAACATCCTTTATTCTGGCGATACGGTCCAGCTGCATCCTTCACAAATGAAAAGGGGAAAGGTAATATCTACGGCAGCACAAAGCCAAAGCATTTAACAGCACAGCAATGACCTTTCCTCTACTTTTCAACCAGAAGTGGGACTCAGCACTGAAGAAGGCCATGGCTAATTAACTAATTACTCTGAAAGATCCTGAAAGGCCAACATCCTTTCCCCTGCCACAGGAAATCTTGGTTTTGTTACTGATGCTCTTCCCATGAAGTCTATCTAGCTGAAAAATAATACTCCTAAATGTTTGAATACACCACCTAAACTAAGAATTGCTGGTTAGTTAGGGGCTGAAATAACTGAGGAGGGGAGCAGACCTGCATGGAGAATTTCAGCTTTTTCTGAAGAAATGAAGCCTGGCAGTTTTGCACTTTTCCAGTGACCTTTCATGGAAAGAAAGTACACAAGGATTCATTTTTATGAAGGGCAAACATTTTCTAAAGAACTGCTACTCAAGAGCAAAAACTCTCATCTTGTGGTGCCAGATACCCCAGTGGCAATCATCCATTTCTGCCCAGATTCCTTCGTGTTTATCTTTACTGAAGTCACCTACACTGATTTCTACTGTTTCTCCAGCTAACCCAGCCTTTGCTAATCCTGTCCCCCAAAGCTCTCAGTACTGTTCTCAACACAGTTATCCACGAGTTTTATGAGTGCACCCGCTGGGCCATATTTCTCTCTTTGCTTAAGAGAATGTCATGTAAGACAATGTCATACTCTTAATAAATTCAAGACATATATCATCTGCTGTCTTCTCTTTATGCACTTGGCTGGTTACTCTGACAAGGAATGAAATTAGAAATGGTTTGAGAATGTAAATTCTTGAATAATCTGTGCTGGCTGTTTTTATCAGTTTATTCCCTAGATGACTACAAAGAGATTATTTAATAATTTTATCTTCTGCCTTTCTGGGTATTAGATTACTCCAATTTCCTTTGTTCTTCTTTCTCTCCTGAAAGATGAACTAGTCTGCTTGCCCTCCTCAGTTCCTCAGGCACAGAGAATTTAGAGATGATGACTAAACATGCAGGGATCTTCTCACCTGACTACTGAGTGCGAGAGGCAAAACTTCAGCTCTGCCTCAGGATGTAATAACTTCTCTAAACATTCTTTAACCGAGTCTTTTCCTATTTTGGTTTGTAGTGCTACTTCTTTGGTTAAATATAATAAAATGGAGGTCTCCTGTTTGTCTTTCATTGGGAAGGCTGAAGGAAACAAACCTCTCCTTGTTGTACCAGATAGCTCTTATTTTTAATTAAATAATACACCTATAGGCTAGTTTGTCTTTCTTCCAATCCTAACACATTTAAAAACCCGTTCAAGTTTCTGTTAGTGTTCACTGTGACCTGTAGCCTGTCACTCTGTGTATTTTTGCGTGCATGTGTTCTTCCTTCATTGTGTCTCTTTTTTCCTACTTGTGTAACTTTTGGGAGACTCCCCTCTCTGATTTTCCAGCCACAAAAGGACTCTTTGTGTGGCCGTCTTAATTTTGAGCTGTGCTGCAGCAATGCAGCTCCTGTGCCATCAGGAAAATGGAAAGGCAATGCCTGGTTGGAGTTTAGCTCTGTATATCAGAGTGAGCATGGTTGAAGCTGGGGCCCTCAGCAGTATACAGTCAGGAAGCTTGACATGAAAAGGACCTTCTGTCAGCACCCTTCCACCTCATCACGCACCCCTGAGACTGACAAGACAAGCTTCATCTTAACCTTGGCCAGGACAAGTCCACTGACTTTCTCAGAATGATTCCTCTGCCCGTCTATGGGACCAGATTCTCTGTAAGACAAGCTAAGGGAAGGAAAGGCTCTGTGTTTGGCCACAGCTGGGGAGGGCTGTTCTCATTAAGGCTTTGGGTCTCAGGCAAGTCCAAGGCTTTGCTTGCTGCTGTGGAGAAAGTTCTTCTGTTTCAAGGGGTTTCCTGGATTCGTAGGCATGAGCCTCTCCCAGTGTGAGATCTGAAAAGTCCCTTTGGGCAGGACTCGGTTTCCTAAATGTGGATTTCTACGGATACTCTGTGGTACATGTTCAGCTGCTGCTCCAGAAGAAAAGGGGTTGATAAATCTCATGTGCTATCCATCAACCATGTGGGGATGGGCTGGTTATGCCAAGATAGCTCAAGTGGTACTGGGCAACTTTATTGCCCTAAATATGAAAATTCTTTTCTAACCTTTCAAATAGTCCACTCAAAAAGAAGGTACTGGAAAACACTAATCCCCCTCTGGCAAAGGGAGTGATCAAACACAGTGTGCAAACAGCTTCCTTATCAGCTAATGAATTGAGTGCAAAGAGGTCCAAAATCTGAAATGAGACAAGGTCACATTTCCTTTTTAAGCATTTCTTGGGTGCCTTAAAGTCATGATCAAAGGAGATGTGGTAGAGACGGGAAAGAAATATCAGAACTGCTAACAGATGTAGCTACAGAAAATTGGTTTATGTGAGCCCAGAGGCTTGTACATAATGGCTCAGGAAGTATTTTTCTGCTTACTTGCCAAATATGAGCAATGTCTAATATTTTAGAAGCCCTTGAGCTATATTAGCAACACATACACAGCTCTTTACAAAGGTCTGGAGCACCATCTCAGTTTGGTTTCTGTTTTATGATACTAACCATACAGAGAGACGCACACTGGTCAGAGGAGCAATGTAATGAGCTCCCAGAGCTGTACAGTCAGCCCAGATTTCTGCCACAAAATGGCTTGTGAGATATTTAGAAAATAGCATGTGGGTTAATTTTTTTTGCCTGCCAAAATCTTCAGAACTTATCTTGTCAATTTTCAGTTGCGACTGCAAACCTAAAGAACTAAAAAAACTAGAACATAAAACTTGCTATTGAATTCCAATATAATGATTTCAAAGGGAAGGTCAGAAAGGAAAAAATAAGTACATTGGGCAAATAAGTAGCCTCATTGATGCATTGCTGGTGGTACTGATGGAGCTACCCCAACACATACAGACCTTTTATATCAACTAACATGAGACAAGGGTCCCAGAAGTGATGGTCCTTGCAGCTCATCACCTGTCCCTCAGGGATGAGACTGAGTTGGGCTAGTTTTATATTTTCCACTACGCAACATGCCCAACCATGCTCTTCCACTGGCCAGAATAAAAGGAAAAAGGAGAAAATGATCCCCAGTTATTAATTTCGATTCAAGAGCATCTCTGGACTACTTGATTTTAACAGGCCTTTTAAATTCATGTGCCACAAACATAACCAGACTTGCCTTGAATTCCTGGAACGAATCTGTCATCAGCCAACCCAGCTCTGCTTGTGGGGATTTATGCAGGCCAGGGATCTGGCTCTGACACTCAAAGTGCCCATGCCACAGTGACATTCCAAAGGCAGCCTGGGTTACAAAATGTGCCATCCATGCCCAGTTGGTTGGATCATTCATTCAAGAAAGAGAACTGAGTCAACTTGTAAATGTGCTAACATGAGATGATTTTTAGTGTCTGCCTCTTCTCCCTCTTGTAATCTTTGCCGGCTGCTTTATAAGATGTGCTGAGCTTCACCAATGGACTCTGCCAGATTATTCACCACAGCAGTGCACAGGGCATACTGAAAAGCTAAAGTAGCCTGGGGGAATACATTAGAAATAAGGCACTTTTAGAAAGCCTGCCTAAATGCTGTCTAGAAAAAAGACCTAGATGAAGCTTCTTGGCCCCGTCTTCAAAGAGATTACAAATTTGCCCAAAATCTCTTTAATAATTTTGAGTATTTCACACATAATGGAATTGAAACATGAGGAGATATCCCATCCTTTTAATTATTGTGTCTCTTTCTCTCAAAGAAGTGTGATTCATGGCTAGGCTTCACGAACGAAGATTTGGGAAGGGCTCTACCCACGCTTGCTACAAGCGCGCTGATGGCTAAAAA
>JAWMRA010000113.1:9641965-9652835 GCA_035584735.1 Pseudotriccus pelzelni | reverse complement strand
TGCTGGCCACACTGTTCCTGATGCAGGCCAGGATGCCATTGGCCTTCTTGGCCACCTGGGCACACTGCTGGCTCATGGTCACGTTTTAATGTTTAGCATGATCCCCATTATACAGTATCCAGTGATTTTAGAAAATAATCATTGTCTCTTCCTCACCAGCTGAGCAAGCTGTTCTTCATCTGGCAATCACATATGAAATGCTTTCTATGCCTTCACACAAAATAATTGTTCATCTGTAGTCCTATTGCACTCTACCTCCTCTCCCAGGGGTTTGGGGTGAATGCAGATATCCAGTCGCAGCAGAGCATTGCTTTTTATCTGCCAAACATCTGAGTCTGCAATAGCAGAGAATTACACTTAACTCTCTAAAGTGCCAGTTTCACCTATTATTTTAAGAAAGTTGTCCCTATGGGTATTAAATAACTACAAAGAGCTGCTGCAGCAGAGCTAAAAATTTACTAACAATGTTAAACTAACACATCCGGGTTTTTTTGCAAGGTAGCATTGGCACAGAGCTCTATTGTGAACCATAAATACATTTCAAGCTCTTATAGAAGTAAAGCTAGAGCATTTCTAGTGCCAGACCCAGTGTCAGCGGCTGTGAATAGCTATAGCCTGTTGATGCCAATGGAGGCACGATGCTTAACGGACTGAGAATTGGCCTCCTCCTACCTGACGTTTCTAAAATCCTTTTTAGAACTCCTCAGATGCTCTGGCTGAATTTCACAGCTCTCAGGTTGATAAGGAAAAAGAAAGGTTTTTTGTAACTCCTAAAGGTAGATTCAATTTGTAAAAAAAGGCCAAACTGGAAATTCTTGTGCATGGTGCAAATGATATTGGCACCTGGAGGACTACAAATTATTGAGGATTTTCACATTCAGCTGCTGTCCATGGGAACTGCCTGCATTTCTGGCAAGAGGACAGAACTGGTCACCTGCGATTTGTTAAGGAATGCGACTTTTTTTTGTCTTTTTCAGATCTTGCTTTAAAAGTGGGTAGTTTTGCATCTGCCTTGCTCTGGCCAACATCGCCAGTCATTCAAGGAGAGGAGTAGGGCAGACTGGGTGAGGGATTGTGGTATCTCCAATGGAGAAGGATCAGCACTTATTGAGACAAATCAAAGGGAGAACACACATTTTCTTTGCTTACAAAGGACCAGAGACCCCACCAATATTATACTGGATGTGAACAAGCACAGTGAATAGGAGCACCGTCATCCCAAGGACCACACGGACTGGACAGAGCCTAAAAGCTGAAGGAGCAGAAAATCAGACAGTTCCCTTGGAACATGGAGAACTCCTCTCCCAGTAATCTCTCCTTTCTTCCAGAAGAGGAGAGGACTGTTTATAAATCTTTCCTGAGTCTCTTCTGCCACTGTCTCTTCTGAGACTTACCATATTGAGGAGTCCCAGGATGAGGAAAACAGACAGAAAAGGAGTTTCACTTATCTTAGGAAATCTAGAACAATTCTCAGTGATGCTGTGGGTGATCCAATACTGAGCCACACAGCATAAAGCAATGCAGAAGAAAGGGAATGCAGCACTGAGCTGATAAATAATTAGAGAAGGCAAATAAGATTAATGCCAGCCAATAAGGTTTTATAGAAAATAAGGTCTTGTCATAGAAATGCTATTTTTTTCCCCATATGAGCTTCTGAGTAAAGCAGAATGAAGGAATGACATTAACAAAAATTCCACTGCAAGCTGATGAACTGACACATCTCAGGAGAATGTGATGTTGGATGGTCATAAAATAGGAACTTGGAGGATACCAGTCTGATGCTCAAAACACTTCTATTCTCACTAAAGCTTTTTAAGTAAAGATGAAATCATTGCTCATAATGTTTGCTTTATTGTTGCTGGTGAAAGGATGGTAAAGAATAAAAAAAAACAGGGAACAGATCTGTAACAATCTGAATGATGTAAAGGAAATATATTTGTAATGCATGGAAATGCTGTTCCTTCAGGAAAAAGGATCTTATATCTTGCTATCAGAAGAGCTCACGTCCTGGAAAACCATGAGCTGTCTGGCAATGTGGTGTCAAAGAGCTCAGAGGACAAGCCCAGGATGAGGATGTAGTCTGTGGATTATGTATGTCTTAAAAACATTCACTTTCAGCTTTATTTCATTTACATTAGACACTTCTGAGTTGTTTTTTCCCTGGAGCAGCAAATGTCAGGCTTCACCACAGACACTGGTTGAAGCAGCCAGCTGGTGTTTCCACCATTGCACTGAAGCTCTCTCCACTGTATTTTCTCCCCTCCACCCACCTCCCTATATTCATGCTATTTGACATAAATAAGCAGTTTTGTATCTTTCAAATCGAACCACCTTGGAACACAACACTGGAAAAATGTTAAAGGAGGGAAAATGGCATGACAGCAGCTGCTGACAGGCAAAGTGCTTCCTTGGGAAAACAGGGCAAAAACTGCCCTGTGTTAGATGTTATGTTCTTGATATACACATTAAAAGAAGAAACTTTTTTGTCTGACTGGTTTTTCAGCCATGATAATGAGAGCCTACCAGTAGTAAGTAAAGCAATTAAAAATAATTAAGCTAATTATAAACACTGACATAATTTGACAAGGTTGCAATAGTAGCTTTCAAAGGCTTGCCTGTTTATATTAGGATTTTAAAGTGGAGCCATGTTTTACAGACAGGAAAGCAAGGAGGTAGCATTATCAACACGTCCTGGGAGGATTTGGGAGGGAGCTGGTTATGGATACAGGCTTCCACAATAGGATGGTAGGTCTGCAGAGCATTTCCCAGGATGCTCCAAGGCTTCCTTCTCTTCAGATACGGACCTTAAAGGTAGGTGCAGTTGAACATCTACTCATCTACTTCTATTGCCTCAGGTATGTGCTTCATGTCCTGCCAAAAGCCTTTGCTTTCCAGCCACACAACCTGAAGCCTGTCTGAGGGCAAGGCATCTATGCCTGCCAGGAGCTGTGTGTCAGAACTCCTCTGACATAGATGCCTTTGCTGATCCATCTCTCTCATGACAGCTTCCAACTGATTAAATGAAGACTACAAAGGCATTTTGATTCTGGCTGCTGCAGCCAAATGTTTCATGGCTTTGCATAGAGCTCCCAGTAATTTACTGCCTGCAACATTGCTGGAGAGGCAGGGTAAAAAAAAAAAAAAAAATTCAATTTTCATCCAAGATGATTTTTCTTAGTGTCTACAGTTGTCCATATACATTCCAAAGACAGGGTCACACTGTTGTCATTTGCTTTGAGGACTGTTGGAAGTTTCCACATAGTTCACTTGCTACTCTGCTTCCAAAGACATAGAAATACTCCAAAACAAAGATGGACTTTTAAGGACAAACTGTTAAAGAACAAAATCCTCACTTTTCTGCTTGCCCAGCTCTGGTACGTTGACAGTGGCATTTAGCCTGACATGCTACTAAACTGACATTTCTCACAGTGTTGTTGTCACTCAGTCATAGGGCAGAAAGCAAAGCCTAAAGCTGTCTGAGGTCTTCCACATCCTCAAACTCCATCATTAGTCAAACAGTTTTATACCCAGCAAAGCACCGGGGTAGAAGTTTCATGTTGTCTTCCCCTTCCTGCCATCTCCTTGCTCATCCCATGAAATGGTAGGAAGTGCTGAGTGCTTCTGCCTGTCTGTCTTCTGGGTCTTTGCCATGGCTTACCCCAGGCATGGTGGCAGCTAGTGACAGGTGGGTTTTGCCCTAGCACAGACTCTTTGAGTAGAGCTGCACATGCAGTGGTGTCTCCCAGAGCCTGCCTCTATGTTAAAAGTAGCTGCCTTCTCCTGACAATCTACGCTGTGCTTTAGCCTCAACTGCAATCCACCTGCAGACAGTTCCCCTGCGGCATCATCACAAAGCAAAGGGGTCGGAGTCATCGCCATTACCACAGCTGTTCAAACATGATGCACCTGATCTAAACTCACCTTCTAGGTCTCTCCACAGTCCAATCAAGAGAAATGGGTGTCTCCAAAGAGTGAAGTCTTGGACATGGCTTTTCTGCTTTTTTGTTTTGTTTGTTTGGTTTTTGGTGTGGTTTTTGGTTTGGTTTGGTTTTTAGTTTGTTGGGGGTTTTTTTGGTTTGGTTTGGTTTTGTTTTGTTGGGGTTTTGTTTGTTTGTTTGTTTGTTTCCTTCTTTTTGAAGGGTGTTTTTCAACAAGGCTGTACTAAACCTTGCAAATGCTACCCTGGTTGACAGTCATTATGAAGAGTGGGACTGTGAGAGTAATCTCTGCCTCCTACGAGATGGGCATAACTCATGTTAAATGGGAGATTCTGGCATGTCTGATGCAAGACAAGATGGATGGTCTGAGAAGGGGTTTGGAGAATTTCTGAAGTAGACCCTCCTTTACTGCCCAAATTGTAGATCACAGCCCTTTCTCCACTTCCATCTCAAGGAGGGAAAGCAAAATCTCTCTGGCTACTCTTTCTCCAAGTATGGAGTTTGAGCCTACTTTCACAGCAGTTGTTTCGGATGCTTGCACTACAGTAGATGTGTCAGTCCTAGAGCAGAAGGGAGCCCTAAAGCAGAGAACATGGACACGTGCCTCCCACTGGATGCTTGGCCCATGAGTCAGTGTGCTGGGGATCATTCTTGTTGCTCAAAGTGCACTTGAGAGTGGACACACAAGTGGCAGCCTGGCGTCACTGCCCCGCTGTGTTTGGTAGTGTAAAGGCAGAAGGAAACCTCAGAAAAAGGCAGAGGAGGAGAGTGTTGAGTAAAGGAGATTAAGCTACAAGCCCTGGACTGAAATTTGTTTCAGCAGCTGTTTCCACCAGCAGTTTAGCTGTGAAGGGCATTGCTTGTCAGCTGTCACCACTGGTTCCTTATTCTCTTTGCCTTAAATGAGAGCTGAAACTGGCAGGCAGTTCAGGGAAGGAAAGAAGGAAGGAAGACCTGGTTTATTTGTGCTACACTTGCCAGTCCCATGGCTGAAGGCCTTCTCTGAGTAACAAGATTAGTGATTTCAGGTCACTACCACTACCACAAGCATCTGCTCTGACTAGTAGTGTAATGATGTGGCCTTTTTAGCTCTAGGTTTGCTCGAGCCTGCAGCACTTTTTGTATTCAGTCTGTTACTAGTCATATCATTTGCAGTATCTGCCCAAGGAAATGATGCTGAGACATTCCCTTCACCAGCCCGTGGGCTGGAGAATGCTCAATCTGTAGAGTCCTTAGGCAACCCTCTAGCAGCCTGGGGACAAGTGTGGACCCAGGGCTGGACTGATCAGTACAGCAGGGACACAAAGAGAATTGTGAGTCTGGCTCCTGGCCCGTGGCTGCCCTGCTACCCCTTCCTCACTGTGCTTGTGCATGCCAGCTCAGCTCAGCACAGCACTGCAGATTTCCTGGGTCCCATGTGCTGGGCTGGCATTTCACACTCCCAGAGCAGAAGAGATTTGACAATATACCTCAGGAGCTGGGACCTCCAATGAGGTAGAAACTCTCCTCTTTCGGTTATTTCCCTCTCCCTAAATTATGATTTTTTTCTGAAGTTAAAGGTGTCTGAGCCAAGTAGAAAATGAATAACAATTTTACTAAAAGCAGAGAACAAAACAGAACAAAACCCTCCTGGAACGAGTGCCAACTTCCAGAAAGGCTGTGGGTTTTTTTCCTCTTCCCTCTCAGCCCTCACAGTGTATTACTTTTGAGGACCCTCCCTCCACACTTGGGCTGTGTGATAGTATGAAAATTTCAGCAAACGATCTTTTTTGTTTAACCAAAACTGTAACAGAGGTGCACCAGCAGTATTCTCTGGATGGAGAGCTGAGTGTGTCTCCAGTCCTGCTATCCCCATGCTACACCCTCTACTGTGGTGGTATCAGGAGCAGGCTAGGCATGGCACAGAGTTCATATCCTGCATGATACACTGGTGAGTGTGCAACTCAAAAAACAGTGTTGATTCAGCTTGTTTAAAATGCTTTTTATCTGAGGCATGATCTCCATTCAGTGTGGAGGCTTGTTTGCTGAGAAACATTTCTGAAACCTTTCCGAAACCTTTCCAGGGAGCTGGATTCCTCAGCTGGACTGCTTTGCAAACAGGTCTTTCACTAGCACCCCAAGAGGCAAGAAAAATTAGAAACTATGGAGCAGTTACATCTCTGTCTCCATGTTATGCCTCTGTAAGGACTTAAAAAATACAGTTGCTGGTTGTAAAACATTATCAAAGTCACCGAAGGAACTGACCATAAGATAAGCCACCACAGAGGGAACTTGAGATAAGTACACATGGCAGAAATTTACAACAAAAAGGTGCTAATTCTAGGCCTAGCAGAAGTGAGGTCTGATTAGCATATCCTGGTTAATGCATCCGGACAAAAGTTCCTGCTGTGGTAAACTGGGGGAAAGGAAGCAACTGCTCATACACATGCCACCCCAAGTTATGAGAACATCTGCAAGCACCCTGTGGATACTCAGAACTTGGACTGTATAAGAGCGGTACCTCCAGAAGAAGAACTCCAGGACCCCCACCACTGAGAAGCTCAAGGTGAAGAAGAACCAACAGAACACTGCTGGGTCATCAAGTGGTGATTATCTGCTACTCCATCTCTCTCTCTCCCTCCCTCCCTGCTCTCTTCCCCCTGCCTTCACTACCTTTTCTATTTCTTTCTATCTCTCTCTCTATCTCATGTTTACTTTTAATTAAAATCCATATTATTCACTTTGACATATGGTCTCATTTGCACCTTAATTTGGTCAGAGGCATCAGATCGTAACAGCCTCAGAACTGGGGTACTCGGCAGCTGGGCACTGCTGTTTAACCAGTGCAGCATTACTTTGGAAGGAAGAGGCAACACAAATGATCTGAGATTACAGCCTCTTTCTCAGGTTATTTTTACAGGTTATTCTTGCAGTAGCAATCACCAGGCCAGGCCAAGCCCATTTTCATCCAGATTTGGATCTCAAATCATATTTATGTACTAGAAGACATGAACTTCAAGTGGTGTTTTGCTAAGACTGGATTACTGCATAAAGTGTCTCCCCCACTTGCCTTTTTTCCCAAATGGAATTTTTTTGATTTGGTTAGGATTTCAGGGCTGCTGCCGCCTCTCTCACTGCGGAGTCATCTCAGGCACTTTGCTCTGTGTGGTTTGCTACTTGCGCACATCAGGAGCATAAATGACCTCAGAGACATCTGCTCCTGCGTCACTTGGGCTGCAAGCTGGTAGAGAGTCAGCTAAATGGTGGCAACACACAAAGCAATTAAATATTCTTATTTTATCAGGAAAGCAATTTAAAAAAGAGTGTTATGAATTGCCTAGTCTTTTAGACACCCAACTGAGATATCCTGAAGAAACATGATTTATAAGAAAAGCTGAAAATTTACTACTTCAAAATCAGACCCTTTCAAGCACATTAAAATTCAAACTGTAGGACGGTTATCTGGATCATAAAATATTCTGGAAAGTTTTAGCCAAGAATCTTCTTCATAGGACCTACTGCAGAAGCTAGGGCAGCCCTTGGCATTCTGCAAAAGGCTGAGGAACAGAAGGATAGTTTTGAACACAAGAGATCTGCCTGACTGATTTTTTTACTGGCAGTAGTGAGAAATATTTGTTAAATTAATAGTCCAAGTACTTTCTTGTCATGTAGGTTCAATCTACCTTTATTAATTATAGTTTCATTCATTTGCTGCATGACTCTTAATGGTCACTAGATGTCAGTAATAATGAATAAGAGGAAAGTTGGCAGAACTTCTTGGGGAGGCAGAATTTTAGGGACATTTGTGCCTGGGAGTGCCTCAATCCAAACCTGTGTTAGCAAAAAAGCACATGCATAGCTTAAAGCAAAACTTTAATTGAAGTTGAGGTGTGTTGGGGTGTAGTGGGATCAAATGCTCTACTGTTTCAATAAACTGAGGGTCCTGTCTTGGATGCACTTCTGAAGGAGAGGTGCCATTGCTTATCCACTTCTGTAAGCAGGATGATTATTGTCAAGAACAAAGAGCACAGACGGTCACTGTTTGGTCTTTGTTGCCTGCCTTAGATACACTTTACACAAAATAGGTCTGGACCCAAAGGAGTGTGATCATGCTTTCCTGTCTCCCAGGCCATCTGATTAGTCCCCTCCAGAATGGTTTGAGCAAATGTAGGATTCATAAAGTGCCACACATCACTTTTCCTTTTTTTCTAGAGCACGGAAACCTTCCTACCCTATTTCCCACTGCTGGAAGAAAAAGAGCAGAGTTGAGCAGGCCAGCCTAAAATGCTGCCACGTTATTCCACAGGAGTCCCTGTGGCATGGGTACAGACAGCACACTGCCTGTGCTCCCAAGGAGACCAGGACAGTCCTATGTCTTATGGGGTCTCCTGAGGAGCAAGTAGTCATTATGTCTGAGACTTTGGCATGCATTTACTCAGGCATTAGTAATATATATATATATATATATAAAAGTCTTTATGACACTTTATGGTGCATCTTCTGACACATTTCCCATTGCTTTTGGAGGAGCAGCCAGTACACATCACATACTTGAATGACTTTGGGGAACTTGCTGCTTGTTAACATAACCCCGTCTCTCAGTGATGATTTAATCCAATAAGCACAACTACCAGCACACCATTAGTTTGATGAATAGATACAGCCAAAGCCTTAGATGTGTTTAGCTCATGAGTGAATCCATTAGGAAGTGAAGGTCATCCCGCTCCCCTTATCCTCATGTTAACAGCTCTGCTGTTTAAGGCACTTTCAAGTGACATTTCTTTCAGACTGTGTTTTCACTAGGAGCATAAGTGAGTTGTGCCAGATAGACAACACAGGAATTAACTTTCTCTGGGGTGTAAATAGTCAAGTATATCCTTAGGTTCATCTCCCATGGTTAGATATTTAAACATCTCCACGAACTCCCTCAGGTCTGCTCAGTTTCAGCCTGTTGCCTCAGTGCTATTGTGCCCATTTGATTTGGCTGCTTATGGGGACATAAAGATGGTCTGGACAAGTCTGTCCTTCACCCTGGTCTGCTCAGCAGCCTGCAAAATGTTGGAGAGCCTTCTAGCAAGTGAGAAGGAGAGAATATTTTCGCACTCCTCCCCTCATGGGGCAGCACAAGGAACTCAAGTAATGACACTGACAGAGGGAGAGATAAAGCTGAGACGTAATTTGTAGAACTGAGTACACTTAATTTTCTGACAGCCTTCCCTGCAGCAGCTCTGCCTCATCTATAGACCAGCAAGGTAACCTCTGCAGTCTCAGACAGGATCATCAGCAACCATCCGTCTCCTTGTTCCTTTTCATTTTGTGCCTAGTTTTGTTGGCTTCTTTGTTTCTTGGCAGAAATACCTGCCAGTACCAGCATTTTCAGATAGTGATAAAATCCCAAAGTTTCAGAAGTAATTTTTGTTTTAACTCAAATTTCAACATAAAATGCACTTCTCTTTCCCTGTTCCAGAAATATCTCATGAGAATAAACAAATTGGATGGTTATGATGACATCAAATAATTTTGTTTCAACGATACCTAAATGCTTCATTTCCATAAGGTATACACATTTTTACTCTATAATAACAAAGCATTATACAAGCAAATATTAATAACACAACAGAAATATAATATTAAAATTAATATTTGATATTACCCTAAAAGTTCAAGTGAAATTAATGGAAATGGTTGAGTTGAAAAAGGAATTTATATACTT
Source organism: Pseudotriccus pelzelni (assembly GCA_035584735.1). Lineage (NCBI taxonomy): Eukaryota > Metazoa > Chordata > Aves > Passeriformes > Tyrannidae > Pseudotriccus > Pseudotriccus pelzelni. The sequence goes on along the minus strand of JAWMRA010000113.1, from coordinate 9,643,205 downwards.
TATCTCAGCAGGATGAGATTATTTGGTGTTATCAAGAGAAACTTACTGAGAGTTTTTTCCAGTACCTTCCCTGTTCTAGTTTTTAATTTTATCAAGAATTATATATTTCTGAGAAAATGAAAGGAAACTGCCTTTTCCTTTCTGGAGGAAAATTTGTGCTGGAAAAGCTCCAACCAATATTGCTTCTAAATCATCTTCAAAGCCACCTCTTCCCCTGCCCTCAGTCCTCCCCACTCTCTGCTGTAACTGATATTTGCATCACCTCAGAAGCCCAGTGTCTGATTAAGACTGACTGTCAGAGACTGAAATGGTTAAAAACTTACTTAAACATTGTTAAGGACTTTTGTCCACTGTATCAAACTGCAAAGCTGCTCATCTACCGAAGCCCACTCCTCCCTCAATATGCTTAATAATTTGGACTTCAAAAGGACTTGGAGTTAAGATAAGGTCCAGCTATCCCAGGTCAAAGGAGAATAACGTATCCACAAGTGTAAGAGATCGAACTGCTAACATTACCTGCAGTAACTGCTCAGGTCCAGGTTAGAGGCTGGTGCTAATGGCTCGAACAATAGCATGGCTGCTTTGCTAGTGATGCACAGAGTGGCCTCCCAGGTGCAGAAAGGCGTTCATACCTGAAGTTACAAACTGGATTTCCAGATAAAAGAAGAGGCTGATAAGGGGCAAATCCTTTGACTTGGGATAGTCCTTCTGATCATGCCAATTTCCTCCCATAAGGAATGACTCAGCTGTGAAAACCGCTCTGGGGAGCATTGAAGACATTCACACTAAGCCTGAGCTACGTGGTTGTGGTTGATGGACCATAATGGGCCATGATTGATTCAACAGCCAACATCTTAGAAGGCTTCAAAGACTCATGAAATGTCCTGTGATCCAGTAGAATATCACCCAGGGAAGGTAAAGGGGGCGTTTCCACGTAGCCTCTGCACAATACAAACCCATGAAGCGGGAGTTTCCCCCCACCACTTGACAGATACAGTCTGCAACCACCAAGAAGACCAGAAGATCATAGAATCATGGAATCATAGAATCAGCCAGGTTGGAAAAGACCTCTGAGATCATCAAATCCAACCCCTGATCCAACACCACCTTGACTACTAGACCATGGCACTAAGTACCACATCCTGTCTCATCTTAAAAACTTACAGGGACAGAGAATCCACCACTTCCCTGGGCAGCCCATTCCAATGCCTGATTACCCTCTCTGTAAAGAATTTCTTCC
>JAWMRA010000113.1:9595264-9636221 GCA_035584735.1 Pseudotriccus pelzelni | reverse complement strand
GACTTATCAATTAGAAGAAGTGTTGCTAACTGCAGAACTTACCTTGCCTACTTGAAAAACATATTTCATCATTTGTCCAGGCTCACCTCCACACTTTTTCTCTGCCATTCTCTTCTTGAGTATCCTTTACTCCTCTTCGTTTTCACATCTCTCTCCTCTCTGGCTGCCTTTTTTTGTCCATTTTCCAGCCACCTCTAAGGGCAGTGACATGGTGGCACGAAGAAGCATCAAGACAAAATTTTTCACCTCGCCTAGCTCGTTCTGATAATGTCAAGCCAGTGTGTTTCAGTCCTCCTGATGGTTTGTTCTAGTGACAGAAAATGCTGCCTCACAACTTTCTCTGTTGTGAAGACACATGCTAATGGTTTGGCATTCAAAAGTCTTCAATCAATTAGCATATCGACATTTATTTAGCAAACATTTCCAGCGTGCCCCTATTCTGCCATCCAAACCTTCTTCTACCTCCTTCAACCTTATCACCTGCTTAGCTCACTGCTTGTCCCTGCTGGGTAAATTGTTTACTGCTGTCAGAGCAGAGGGTCAGCACTACTGTCATGATGAGAAACATGAGAATTAGAAGTTACTTTGAGAGTGCTTTTAGGGCTAGGTAGGGCCAGACACGCACAGGAGATTCTTCTGCTGGGACTCTCCAGATTATGGGACCGTGCAAGTGATCTCCCAGGTAAGCACTAGTCCCAGAGGCATATTTCATTCTGCCTCAGTCTGGTTGGGTCACCTCTCTTCCTCTCAGCTCCCTGGGTCCTACCTCTCTCTCTCTTTTTGTCTCTGTCTTCTGCCCAGCTGGAAAGTGGCACGTGGGAGATGTAGGCTTCATCTTACTATATGTCCTGAGCGGTAGGCAGTATAAGGTTTTTCCAGCTCAGTGAGTTATTTAGGGGTGAGCATTTTTCCTTTCTTCCTTTTCTTCTAGTTATCTGTGTTTCAGACAGGCTGAGACATTAGTTTCTAGTAAGCACATGTGGGAAATATTAGATATCAATGCAAATCCTCTCTAGCAAGAAGCACTGTGGTCTTAATTAGCAAGATTTAACTCTGTAAAAATGAAGACATTTATCTTCCCTGCCCAATGCTTACTTCACAGTTCACTATGATAAGTTGCCTGCATTTTAAAGCCTAGCAAATTAAATTCTTTATACAAACCCCTCTTGTAAAACACCTGTGCTGATGGCAGCAGGAACTTATTTCTCATGAAAGCACCCGCTCCACTCCTGTTAATGGAAGGGTACAGAGATCCAAACAATTAAATTATTTTTGCACCTTTTGTGCACAAAAAAAATGTAACTCTGAACTTGAAGGGGTTCTTAGATGGCAAAACTATCTTTTGCCAAACCAAAAGCCAGAGGCACAAACTGAAAATGTAACCTTGAGCTGTCTTGAGGCCAGAGGGAGCCTCTTGACCATCTGGGGAGTAATAGTAACAGCTGGAATACTACCATACTTTGGTAGTCTCCCAGGTGCAAGGTGTGAGGTGAGGAGGGGAACCATGTGAATCACATCCTTCCAGGAGTTGCAGATTTGCTCCTGGCCCCTTAAAATAAGAGGGAAGTAGGGAAATAATTTATATTTAAACTTATCTCTGGGAATTCCAGCTTGGTGGGGACAGCTTTGGAGGTGAATCACTTCCTGATTTGCTCCAGGCAATGATGAAAATTGCCATGCAAGCTCCAGAGCTTCAAGTTATTTTGTGTTCCTTCCTGGTGAGTGCTGCTGGGCTTCTCTCTGGAACACATCAATGTTTGTATTACACAAACCTTTTCTGCAGAGATTAATGCAGAGTGTGGCTACTTGGTAATTGCTCTGATGATTTGGTAAGGCTTTTCTGAAGGTAAAACGTTAAATCAGTGAATGTTTAAGTGTGTAAATTGGGTGATTTTAATTGAGAAACAATTTTCTCTTGCATTTACATATGTTTTCTCACATGAGTTTCTCTTCACCTAATAATATACTTCCCCCTGGAAAAATCCAGTACTGACTTTATGAGACATGTCCTTTTGCTAAGCAAGCTAATTTTTCTCAGTATTTAACTTGGTGGCTTTTTAATGTAGATGCCCACACAGAGTTTTCAGCTCTTTCTGTATGCTTATTTTAAGAAATCTCAAATGACCGAATTTGTTGTGACATTCCTGTTAGACACCAGACGGGTAACTTGGGTCGAAACCGCCTTGAGGGGGGTGTGTGTGTGTGTGTGTAAGGAGAAGGGATGGGTTGAACCTCAGGGAGGTGAGGTGGCATCACACCCCTCATGGCAGGCTCCTGGAGCCCACATGGGGAAGCCCTGGAGCGGGTGCCAGTCAAAAGCAGCCTGGGAAAACTTCAACACACCCACACCTGCTGGAGCCCCTAACTTAGCCGGGCCGTAGTGTTAGGGCCATCTTATTGCATGAGCATCAAGGTGAGGGAAGATTCACAGTTAAAATTATGGAGAGGAATTCAGGGTACAGAGCTCTGTCAAGAGCTGTCCATCTTACTGTCTGCATATCCACATCTTCCAGAAGAAGCTTTCCCTGATGGCTACAACCAAATTTGGGAAGAAACCGTTCAGTCTTCCAGTAAGATTACTTCAAGTGAAGCCCCCATCTGAGCAGGGATTTCCCTGTGCAAGTGTATCCCTCAGATATAATGCCTTTTATTTTACACTTTCTGGTCTCTGGTTTGTCTCTTTCTGATCCTTGCTTCACTTGTATACATACTCCATGTAAGACACACAGAGGGGACAGTGCCAGCAGGATATGCAGAGATTTAAAGAATCCCATTAACACTAATAATATTAATTACACTGAAGAATGAAAACATATCCCATGGGATCTAAAGGAAAGATTCATTTATATATACTGCTCTCAAAGCTGCCTTATGAGAGCATTATATGAATGGCAGCTGAAGAAAAATGTATTTATCCTGGCCATGAGGAGCCGTTACTCCTCTCAGAGTTAGTCACTGAGGAGGGACAGAGAGACTGGAACTGCTCAAAGCATTAGCACTAATGAAAGTATTAGGAAAAGTACTGAAAACATAAATGATCTTTGGGTATCTCTTTGACCAGATAATAATTTTAGCATAATGCCAGTCGACCAAGCAGTACAAATCCCCAGGGCATAGGTGACTGCAGTTGGAAATCGGTGCAGAATATGAAATGCTAATGAAAGCAGTATTGCTGGAAAGGATTGAATAACTGCTCACAACCTTTTTGCTACTTGAAAGGCATAAGAACCCCTAGGAAACAGCAATTCATCCAAAACAAAATTATTTCCTGGCTTTCACCAACCAGCAGATGCTGTAAGACTGGGAGATGTGGATTCCTAATTTTTTCCAAAGTGTTGCTATCTAAATTTTCATTGCTGCAACTCAGCACTTTCTCCTTAATGACAAAAGCAGCTAATGTGGGCTTCTCTCCTATTACTATCCCTTGATGGCTAGTTTCACAGGCTTTTTTGGTGGGGAAGGGGGAGGGGAAAGAATTCAGTTTCTAAGTCTTGTAAATTTGGGGCTGTTCTTCTTTGTCTCTGAGTGTCCAGTGACCAAATAGCTGAAAGTCTGGGCTGGTCTTCTATAAAAAGGTCTCCTAGAGCTCCAAAAGACAACTAGCTCTGAACCCTCATGGCATTGAGGAGATGTCTGCAGAAATCATAAGTTCTACAGGCAGGAGAAGCACCTCTGTGCCATACAGCTGAAACAGCTGGGTCACATGGGGCTCAGGGAGTGGTTTGTCTCTGCCTTCATAGTGCGCTCCGGCATCAGCGCGAACACTAAGTGAGCTCTCCCTCTTGGCAATGTCCCTCATGGGATCCTGAAAGTACCGGCAAACGTAGTAACTTCCAGTCTAACTCTAAATATGCCCTCATTTCATGCAAATGCCTGGCTTCGCATGCAGGGAAGAAGAAACCCAGGTTGCAGTTGTTGTCTCTGAGAGAATAGCAAAAATCTCTGTTGCCAAGTCGGTGACAAGAGAGACAGGGATCAGCCTGAGGCTTTAGTAGACAATCCTAGACATTTCTTTACAGTGCTCAGTTAGAGAAGTTAATTCTTTCCATGGCTCTGCGGGAAACAGAATCCATGTGGGAACTTAATTTTTCAAAAAAAGAGAAAGAACACAAAGGAAGCTTGACATTAGATAAAGTATGTTTTCCTTGCCTCATGTATAGAAGGCAGCAAAGCTGCTGGTGAAAAATTAACTAAAACTTGAGTGGATTGAGCAGGAAGAGCTCCTCCAAGGCTATTTTTACCACTTTGGCATCCACCTTTTCTTGCTGTGAGTGTAGTTCTCTGTTCATCTTCCTTAGTGAAGGAAGCAGCACGAGGATGCTGGATATTCATGATGAGCTTGGAGCAACATCTCAATCCAAAAATACCCAAGCAGGGTCCAGGTGAATAAGAGCCAGAGTACAAATCCTTTGGCAAGTCAATGGGGAGGGAAGTGCTGTTTGGTAATGCCACTGCTTTTTAAATGATTCTATTTTCCAGTCACCTGTTGGGATGGCTGTGGCTCTTAGGTATGTAACAAATACATTATAACAGAAAAAGCTCAACAGCATAAGGGGATAAGTAAGCAGATGGATGGATAAGTGGATGGGCAATGACATGGTAATCTCAAAGCTAGTGCACATGTTTTATCAATGAAAGTTGTCCTCAGAGTACCACAAAAGCAGTAAGTGGGAGTGTTGATGGAAAGTGCATAGATATGAATAATGGGACAGGGCGTGGACAGATTGAAGATATTCCTTCATCACAACTGAGTGGGTTTAATGCCCAAGAAGTAACTTAAACCTACAACCCTAAAGAGCCGCAAAACCAGAGTACGCTGTAACTCTGACTGGGCAGAGCTGGAGGTCAGCATTTCCTGCGCTAGCAGGGAGGGTAATGCCAGGCTGGTCTGTCAGTTCATGGGTTTCACTTTGCTGTTGAAATGGATAGCAGCTGGCCATCTTCCGTCCACGACAGGATATTCAGTCTAATTCCTTGGTCTGCCACAAAGCCCTTGTGCAAAACACGCCGAAAGCTCACCTGGACTGCAGTTGAAATTGGCCATGATTCAGGGCTGAAGGGACCACAAGACCTAAAATCCACTCAAGCCCCTGTGCTTCTCATTACCTTGTCATGGCCTGGAAACAGCCAGGAGGAAACACCTGTCACACTGATGGAAATTTGATGACTTGAATCTGAGCCATCCATAAGTCAAGGTTGCTTCTGGTGCCGCTCCTTGAAAGGATGTCTGAGGGGAGATTTGTAGGAGGTTAGGAGCTTCTCAGGCACTTGGGGAAGATACATAAATGCATGAGATTGCTGGCTGAAGTCAAGTGAAAAACAAAAATAGACCCCACAGTCTTTCCAAAACAAGCAGACTTCACTCAAGTGCACCATGTTGCCAGGAAAGCAGAAAGCATTTTTCTGCAGATGGGTTTACAGTTTATGAACTCATTCAAAGGACAATCCATACATCCAGGTCAGTGCCTGCAATTCAGCTAATGCACACTGGTTAATTTCCAGTGGCATTCATAGTGAAGAAAAGGCCTGCCTTCTCTCAGCTAAGAGCCAATTGCCTGCATTTTTGGTCTTAAGGCTAGGGCAAATTTGCCAAGACACTGGAAATGTTCCCATAGGATAAACTGCTGATAGGATTGTTAGATGCTCTGGGGGAATGATCTGGGGGAATGCTCAGTAAACTGAGCTTCAATTTCCATATTCTGAAGAGTTTCCAGCCTCATCGGAGGCACTGTGGGAAGGAAGGTTGCACCTGTCCATTGTGACAGCAATTAACCATGTCTGAACAAAGATGCAGAGAAACTTGTCTATCCAAAAAACCTGAATTGTTGTGACAACAACTTATACTAATCAGGTTCTCTGACACAATTTTGAACACACACTCAGGGTAAATTATTCCAGCTTCCCTTACTTTGCAACGGTGACTAATGCAAGGTTTAGGTGATCTTCAAAACAAGGTTTTCGTGTTGATGTCCGTGGCACCGAAATCACTGAGATTGATTGTGGATGCAGCAAGCAGCTTTGACAGATGAATGTTCCAAGTGTAAACATTTGGAAAGTCAATAAAGGTAATAAATCTCTGCAGGGTATGGAAAAAACCAGCTGAATAAAGGCTTTTGGGGATGTTTGGCCTGGACACTTCAGAGGACTGTTCTGGAAACAGCCATTATTATTATACATTGTGTTCGATTGCTTTATTTCTTCATATAGGCCCATACGCAAAGCATGATGTGCTGCAACGTGTGTTTAACTGGGAGATGGAAAAAATGTGAAGGGTTTTTTGTTCTTCTTCTGTCTGGTTTACCTGGGAAAGACTGCAGGATTTTTTAAATAGGATACTAGATGTCCAGCTCCCATTTTTGGAACTGATCTATGAACAAATCTGAAAAGATTTTGTAAATGTCTAAAAGTGCAGGTAAATCTGCGTCTTAAGGCATTTGGGGTGCCCAGAAGGACCAGAGGTACCAACTGATTTCTAATCTACACGTGCCTTTCAGATAACTCCAGAAGCTTTCTTGCATCTTACAGGATTCTTAATGATCCAAACTCTAGCTGACTAGAACCTTTGTTAATTACTGAAATAGAAGTTTGGTCAATCAGACTCTTTGGACCTGATGACAAAGCTGCTCTGCAAATCAGGATTTTTGCACAAAATCCAGAGGTTCAAAAATACATACATACAGTGCCAGGTCCTTGCATCTTTTTTCAGGAGCAGAAATGCTCAGCTACACAAATGTTCCCAAAAGAGCCAAGGAAAAGCGATGTTGCACTTGGTAGCAGACTCCATCCCAGAAATTTAATAATATTTATTCTTATGGGGATGTCAGAAATTATAGGCTTCAATCTAGTGCTTCTGAAGTCATTGGGGGGAGGACAGCTAGCTCTAAGCAGTATCTATGAGGTATCTCATGAGTCCAGCATCGTATTATTAAAGTCTTCTTTGCCTCAGGATTTAGGGAGACTCCCTTACAGTCATGGGTGAGACAGCCTTCAGTGAGATACAAAACTCTTCAGTGACAAATGTTAACAAATGGTACAGAATTATAGCACTTTGTTAGCTACTTGTTCTAGTTTTTATTTTGTTTTTCCCCGTTTCTCCCTTGTCATCCCCACCCCCACCCTTGCACTAGTTTCCATAGAAACAAGATGTGCAGGATGGGTTCCTCTGCATCCTCTAGTGGGATTCAGCTAGAAGATATTCTCTTTGTAGATCCATTGTTGTAAACAAAAAAAGCCACATTTGACAAAATCGATGCGTTTAACCTGAGAAGAGCACGAGCAAGCTGCCACTGTATTCATGAGTTTGTGTTCTCTGCCACAGCTCAAGAGGTGTGGTATTCTCTTGCATTCTCTTATAAAAATTGAGAATGTGAGTACACGCGGTTACTGACCTTCATCCACCTGTCCACACTGTGCCAGGATGCGCAGACCAGTGAGAAACAGCGGTGGTTGCCATGGCCTGAGGCTGAAAACAGACGGCTCCCCACAGCAACCAGGAACCAGCTTGCACAACACAAGTGCTGGCAGGGCAATCCTGTAAAAACTCATCAGAGCTGGAGATGGAGGAGTCCCATTTTCCTAGAAATTCGCACAGGGACACACCTGATGCCTGCAAGATTTCACCTCCCACCTATTCATATAGCTCTTAACTGACACATTTCTAGGTAGTTTGAGACAAAACACCGATTTTTATTTTTATTAATTATGATAACTGCATGTGAGCAGTCATTTTAACTGAGAAACAAACCCCTATTGTTTTAAGACTTTGTGGACCATTAAAAAAAAATAAATTTAATAATGGGATCTTTTTTTTGCATGGATGACTCTTGTCAAGAAGCAAGCTTTATGTTTAATGTCCACATGTCCAAAGATTAGAGGTCAATAGTTACTCTCATAATTTCTTTGCTGCCTCTTTTCAAAGCCAACAGGGCCTATACAGTTATTTTAAAAGGCCTCTTGATCAAGGTCGGTTAATTCTGTTGCTTTATGACAAGCATTCTAAGTAACTCACACTTCGATTTCTTCCACCTCCAGTTTCATTTCTTAGACAATTACCTTCCAAAAATGTCAGTTAATTGCAGGGCACTGTGACATCAACCTCTGCAGACTTGAAGGCACCAGTTCACACACCGTAGTACCTACGAAGCATAAAAGATTCCACTAAAAAAAATGAATCATGACATTCTGCCAGTTATAGTCTGTTCAAAGCTAAAAATTCCAGTTTTCTGGCCAATGCCAGGAATACTTAGGGGATTGGATCTTCACCACTTGTCTGTTAGTAAAATTTTCATATTTTTTTGCTTGGTGCAGAAATAAGCCTTGCCTCTTAACAGAAGACTTACATACGTGATAAATGGAAAGGGGAGGCAAAAACTAATTAATTCTGATTTGTGACTATACCTGGAGGTCATGAGCCTGCCAAAAGCCATCCGCTAGTATCTAGAAAAAATAACCATCTCTTAAAAGGAAGTATCTCCAGAGTCCTGACCCCACCTTTTGATTCTATTTCTGAAATCCAAGATATTCATTTGCTATTGACAGTCATCCTCTCACAGAATGATCATTTTATTTCAGCGAAGCCAGAAATTCTAGCAGACAGCCAAATTATCCACTAGATCTTAATGGTTTCTTTGCAGAAGGATGAATAGTTCTCTTACAGAGACACATTTCCCACTGACCCTCCACTGGTACCTCCAGCTACCTCTGTGTTTCTCCATGGCACCCTTCCAGGCCTAATAAAGTAATCCAGCTGTCAAAAATATTACGACACAGTGAAACACTACTGCAACTGCCTTCAGCCATGGGTTCCATGATGGCAGCACACCTTCTTCTCTAAGGGTAGAAAGCTAAACCCTCTGTATTACTCAAAAACCAGGAACGGCTGCCTCTCAGAAGTTTTCCTCCATTTTCCTCCACTGCTGTGTCTGGATGCAGACTCCTGCTCATTTCTGAGACAATCCGCTACTTGGAGATCTCAGTTTTGTAAATCATTTTGTTGTGTTTATAAACTGCAGGTAATTTCTCCCTTCGTGACAGTAGTAATATTAAGATGCCAAAGTTTTGGTCTGAATTGACTACTAACAAACCATTTTGGTCTATTTTGCTAAAAAAAACATCTGCAGATGAGATATCTGTTCTGCATTTCCATCATCTCTGGGCCTTGCTGTGTGCCTGCCAAAGTGACTTCGTTTGTTTGACAAATGGTTCATCGTGGCTCCAGGATGTGCAGAACATGCTTTTTGCTCACAGATCCCCCTCCTGTCTGTGGGTTTAGCTTGTGACCCTTCAACCATGGTGCTTTGCTTTCCACTACACTTTCACTTGTAAAGGTTTTATCTCTTGATTACCAGTCTAATTTCAAATTTAATCTGCTGCAAATTTTCCTGGGCAGCTCACGTCCTCATAACATAATGGTCTGGTGAAGCTGTAACAGGTATATTTACCCAGAAGAAGCATCTGATTCCCAGGAAAATTAAAGAGCACTTCCACTTTTGACAAAGCAGCATAATAAAAAGTACACATCCCACTGCTAAATGAACTGAAATATCGCCATCCTGATAAGGTAGCACTACAGTGGTGTTCAGTTTCCCTCAGTAACATCAGAGCTAATGGTCTAGTTCTTTATGTGCCTGGATTGATATGGGAACATCCAAGATATCATCACTTTTATTTACCTGAAACTGGACCTTCCTCCATCCTTTGCCAAGGCATTTGCATTCCAGTGACAGACTTAGGGTCAAAAACATCTTTTATTTCCTATAACTGCTCCATGATTAAAGACCATGAATACCTTGTTCTGGCACCTTATGAAAGTCATAAGCTTTTATTCTACTGGGAAAACATATGCCAAATTTCCTTTCACAACTAAGGTACCTACTCTTGTTTCCTGTTTAAATGACAAAAACCAGCTCAGCATGTGCAGAGCTTCGATTTGAAACCAGAGTGTGACCCTGTCACACTCTGCTGGCAGGGTCTCCCTGCCCTGTCACTTTTAAAGCACAGTCAAAACTATTCTGCTTCCCAAGCTAGCACAACAGCTTGTTCACAGCACTTTGGGTTTTAATTTCAATCAAGATTCCTTGAAATTAGTTCAAGCAAATGTAATCAGCCATGCTGCTCTTTGGATTGTCACTACTGATAGTTTGTTGGTGAGCAATAAAATATAGCCTGAACTTCTAACTCCACCATTCTAGGCAATCCCCACTCTTATCTATTTACACAGTTACTACCATTTCTTGTAATTTCATCAAAACACATGGGGGTTATGGGGGTGTTTTGTTTTCTACTATGATGGTGTTAAAATCTGTTCCAGAAACACAGGGTCAGGAAAGCTGTTTTTTTTCCTGGTATTTGGTTGTTCTTTTTTTGTTTGGTTGGTTGTTTGTTTGGGCATTTTTGGTTTTTACCCCTTTATCTGCTACAGAAGTTCTTCCAACTCCAGGTGAAATTTCTTAGCTCTCTACCAGCTATGCTGCTGCCACACAATGAAATCTTCCTTAGCTAATATACTCCAGGGTTTTAGAGGTCAGATATGAAAAGATCTTCTGTCGTTCTCTTCTAAACTGATTGCATTTCCTCTCTCAGATAAAAAAAAAAAGAAAAAGCAAATTGTCTGTTAACAAAATCCTTTTTGATTTCATTGCTTTCTGGCAGCTTTCCTGGAAGAGTCAGCTGTAGTGTCTACAGTAGCTTAAATTCTTAGATGGGTTAAATCACAGTGGTTCACTCCTCTCTCCCACTACTCTAACGATTACCTTTCCCGCACATTGTTAAATTTTTGCTATGCTCCAACAGCTGCAAAAGGCTTGTCTGGAGCAAGTGTTGGCATATCTTCTAGGAACCAAACATTTTAATGCACACTTTTCCCATCTTCCGGCAGGTGAGCCCTATATCAGTCTCAAAGAATCCATTATATTCCAAACTGTTGTAGTTTTACTGAGGCTCCATCTCAGGCCCCCTTAACATGGACTCCTGAAAGGATTTCTCTTCCATCCAGCCTTGTTTCAGCTTCATTTCTTGCTTTTTTTGCAATTCAAATATTAAGGGAGAACTGGGCAATCCCTACTCACACTTTCATGATCTGCCAGTCATCTGCCACTCTTTGCTCCCATTCCCATGATGTCACTTTCAGCCTGAAAAATCCTACATTACCTACTGATAATGAATGCAAATATTTTATTGAGAAAGGCTCTGGTTGAGAAGGTCTGATGTTGAGGCAACACTGCTGGGGTACAAGCTGGGGTGGGCTCTCTCCTGCTGCCTGGGAGCTTGAGGCCAAGTGGAAAGTGACTGTGGATGAAACATTTCGTATCCCATCTGTTTGTCTTTTATTGTTTCTGTTAGAGCAAACATTATTTTTCTATCCCAGTTTCAGTTTTGAGTTTTGAGTTATTCTGCAAAGAACTCTATCCCCAACACACAAAGCTCCAGGACTTCTGAGCCCTCTGCTGTAACTACCTCTGTAACTCTCACCCCTTGCATCCTTTGGGAGAAAAAAACCCCAGAGAAATCTTCAGGCACTTGAAACAAGGCTGCTATGGAGTGTGTCTAGCTGAACCTGGAAAGCACAGCAGGTACATTATCTGAATTTTAAAGCAATGCTGCTTTGGTATCAATCTTTTTTCAAGAACTGACATGGCAGCTCAACTTTCTTAAAACAGAAATTAACTTCCACCCTGTTGAAGAAGAAAACCCAAAAACAGGATTTCTGAAATTCTGGTGGCCATGAGGACACATTCTGTTCTGTCAGTCTGTAATTCTGAATTTAACTCTTCGCAGGAGATACTGTCAGGAAAGGAATTGGCCCAGGTCCTCATAAAGAATTATAAATACATTGAATAATTCTGGTGAGAAGGGACCTCCGGGAGTCTGTAGCCCAACCACAGCTCAAAGTAGGGACAGTTTAGAGTACGTTGTTTTCCAGGCCTTGTTCAGTTGAGTTTTGAATATCTACAAGGATGAGGATCCCATCATGGGGAAATTCATTCCCCTCACATCTAGTTATATTTTCCCATGTTCCATCTTGTGCCTGTGCATCTCCAAGAAAAGTCTGGCTCCATCCTCTCTGTAACCTCCTAACGGGCAGTGGTAGACAGCAACAAGGTCCGCACTTATCCTTCCCTTCTCCAGGCTGAACAAGCCCACCTCTCTCAGCCTCTGTGCTCCAGCCCCTGACAAAAGGACCTCTCTGGCCCACCCACACCGCTTTGTGCCTTTCTTGTACTGGGTAGCCCAAACTGGACAGAGTCCTCATGTGGTGTAATCAGTGCCAAGCTGAGGGGAGGAATGCCTTCTCTCGCCTGATGGCTGCATCAGTGCTAACGTAGCCAGGATGTGGCTGGCTCACCTTACTGCCAGGGCATACAGCTGTAGCAGGTTTGTCGTGTTATCCACCAGGAATTGCAGGGATTTCTCTGCAAAGCTGTCTTCTGACCAGTAAGTCCCAGCTTGTCCTGTTGCCTGTGATTGTTCCATCATGATTTTGGGACTTTGCATTTGCCTCTGTTGAACTCAAAGAGGCTCCTGTCAGGCCACTCCTTCATCCTGTCAAGCTCCCTGTAAGACACTGTTTACGGTAGGTTTGGGCTATAAGCCACACCTTTGTTTCCTCTGTAAAAAACAGAACTGCAGAAGGGAGCACTGAGGTCCTAACTCCTTGTCCTAACTTCTTGTCACCTCTTCTCAGACCCCCATTCCTCACACTCTGCTCCAAAAAATAAAGAAAAAACCTCCAGAGCTTATACTCTTATTGTAATTTCAGGAGAAAAATAGTAGGGTAGCAAGACCCTGACGTACAGAGGTACAGCCCTACGTTCTCTTTAATGGGTGAGCTCATGGAAAATCATTAGTGTATGCCCTGCTGAATACAGATAGGAGATACCAGGTATTGTGGGCAGTCCAAAAAATGAGGACAGCTGTGAACTGCAGTGGATATGCCCAGTTATGTGTTAAAAACTATGCCTAGGGGTCAGAGACAAAGATGAGGGAGCACTGATGAGCAGAAAAAGGTCTGTGACGTGTGGGACAGAGAAAGAAAAGAAAGATCAGACAAAATGTTATGGAAAGTTAGAGAACTGGAAGAAATTCCTGGGCCAGTACCTGCAAGAGAGGAACAGGAGAGCAGGGAACAATGGAAACAGCCTAATTCACAGGGATGAGTGATGTGAAATCTCAGGGGAGGTGACTGTAAGACGACGCGTGTACCAGTCTTGACTGAAGAATACTATCTGAGAAGCATCTCTGCCTTAACAGCACTGCAAAGCATCCCCTTCCTGCTTTGCTTCTTATGGTACAGATCAAAACATGAACCTCTCACCTTCCTTAATAAATGTATCTACACATCCTGCTGCTGCTCCTGAAGAGGATAACACATTTCTTCATTCCTTACAAATACCTCTCTCTGTATTTTTCCCAGGATGAGAGAGGGCTGTGCACAGAGCCCTGGATTTAGGGAGGAGGAGTAAGATAGCCAGCCCTGTGCAGAGCACCGTGGTGAGCGTCCAGCTCCTCACATGGAACTTACATTACGGAAATTCTGTGTAACCTTTCATTCTGCAAACAGAGAGATAAAACCACAGACTTCTCACAGCATATTTCCTCTTTTAGTGGGCTGGCTTGTTCTCTTTATCAAGCCAGATGTCTGGGGATGAGACAGCAGTGTGAGAGTGGTGTTGACATCCTGAAGCCTTTCCATACCCTTCAAGAGAGGCGTCTGAAAACTCATTTCTTGATATATCATTTTGGGAGTTGTCTAACCTGGCAGCTTGATAGGAGAGAGTCTGCTGCAGCTGTGATCTCTTGGGTCCAGCTGTTGGTGAGGATTCTGTTCTTCTATTCCATTTATTCCCAGAAGAAACACATGAGTACAACATACAAGTGGCTGACCACATAGACACACTCAGCATCCATGCAAACTGAAACAGCACCAATAGCCTGGTCTCATCCCTTGCTATCTCATCAGGATGAAGGTCTGTTAGTAGGAAATTTATATATACAGCGTAACCCTGCTCAGTCCAAAGGGTGCCCTGGATATCTACTGCCATAGACTCCCTAGGATGGGTATCACTCCCAGACCATGGGCCTGAGGGTCTGCCAGGACAACCCTATGAGGTGCCTGGATAGGGTGCTGCCTCCTTTGAGTCTGCAATTTGGATTTCCCACTACCTCTGGGACTCTCCTGCAGGTTTATCTAAGAACACAGGGACCACCTCTCCATCCAAGCAGTGCAGACCAAAAGCCTGGTTCAAGGCCAGGCAGCAAAGTTCTTGAGAAGCCACAGGTGTTGTGATCCATGCCATGGAGCCTGATAAACTGCTTTAGAGGAGAAGGATTTGGAGTAATTCAGGCCGAGTGCTCTCCCATGCTTAGTGCTTTGACATAATTCCTGCAACATCTGTGGAGAATATTCTGTACATTTCTACAGCATCACTGGTGGGGTTTTTTTGCATGGGAAGACAACTGACTGCAATTGTCCCGTTTAGTTCCTGTGTCCATGGACATGCAGCAATTGGGAAGGCAACAGGACCTCTTCCCCAGGTCGGACCTCCTATCTCACTGTTCCCAGATAGGTCTTAGGTGGTCACAAAGCTAAAGCAGTTGTCTGCAACAGGTGTCTACAAGGGAAAGTCTGCCTGTGTAGTGTTCTCCCATCTTGTCTGGAGCATCAGAGGACCCAGGTGCATGCAAGAAAGGATGGTGGGACTTCAAAACATCATGAGATTGCATTTGTTTGCTGACACTGAACCAGAGTGACGGCATCATTCACATTTATGCCATGCCTGTTTCTCATTCTGGGAAGCACAGCAAACAAATTAATTGAATTTCACTGCATCACTGACATGTAATAAACTCATCTGATTTTTAGTCTCTCTCATAAAGATTCAGTCCCTAGGGCCAAGATATGACAGAAAAAATTCAATATTTATTAACTAAACAATGTCTTTCCAGCCTTTGGCTGGGGAACTAGGATGAAAAGGAGGTTCCTTGGATGCCACAGATCCAGAAGATACACAAAACCCCTCAGTTTTTCTAGATATTTATTTTTCAATTTATAACTGGGTAAATTAATCTCACTACTTGGGAGACTGACTTATTATTCTTGGGGTTGTAAGTTCTCAGGGAAGCTTAGGGGAGCTCTGTGCTCATTTGGAGAGACCCAAACCCAAACTGAAACTATAAGCAGAATATAAGGTGATAGTAAAGTCTGCCCAAAACTCTGCAATAACCTGAAGGGTCTGGCCGAAAAAAGGAGCTGCAATGGCTTAGGATCAAGACCTTTTGAGTCAGGATCTGAGGAAATGTCCCAGACAGTACTGTGTACTTTAACTCTGTCTTTCTCAGTATTCTCTCTCCCCAAAGAGAAACTGATAAAGGTATGCAGACTTGTAGTATAGCAGGGAATTCCTCACAGGAAAAAAAGGAAGGGCATGAGATCAAATTGCAGTTTTCAGTGGTTACCACAGATCCCACAATCCTAGGCCAAAATAACATGGAATTTTTTTCCACTAAATGAAATGTTTTTCATTAGTTGTTTCAAAAGGAAACATACTCTTTATGAAAATATAAAAGAGAAAAGAATGAGATGGTAAGAGAAAAATCACAGCCCCTGAGAGGCATTGCATTTGTCAGTGGTTGAAGGCAAAAATGTCAAGCAGATTTATCCTCTTAGGAAAGAAGTACATGTGCTATCTCAATAAAACATTTTAAACAGAAATTATGCTACCAGCCTTAAATGAATGAAAAAAAAAACCGAACCACCAGCCCTTTGAACTTTTCTATGTTTGACAGAAAACAGTAGCATTAAACCCCTCTCCCTCTATCCCTAAATCCACTGTCTACTACACTGCGTTTCTCCAGCTACGCAGAAATCCAAAACAGAGCTCACCATGAGCAGCTTGACCTGGGAGCCAGGACACTTGGGTTCATTTCCCTCATGGAAAAGCTGGCTTATGAAGGCTGTGAGACCTCAGTTCCCTACACTGATGTATAATCACAAAGTACAGGAAGGGTTGAGGGTCAGGATGCCTCAGTTCTTTGGCAGGGAAGATGTTAAAATCATTGTGAAAGAAATAACGCTCTGTGTACTGGAGCCTGCTCCCCCCCAGCGCCTGCAGTCCAGACTCAGGAGTCAGAGAGAGCTGAGAGAGATGCTGTTATCCAGACCTGCATCACCTCCTACCTCTTTACTACCCCACATTTGAGGCTAGTGACAGTGACAAAGGACAAGTGCTGCTGTCACAACAGCATCAACATGGATGTGGCCATTGCAGGGGTGGCCACTGAAGCAAAAGGAGAGCAAAATTTCGAGTGGCACCCTTGAGGTATCCTGGATGGGGAGGAAGGGCAGCTTGAAAAGTGTTGGTTGGTAGAACAGAGCTTAGCAGTGACCTAGGCAAATGGGGGCCATGCCAATCACAGATAAATATCAGTTGGTATCTGCGCCTTCAGATAGCAGTGTAGCCGAGTGTCCTGTGGCTTGGGGAGTTCAACAGTGGGGTTTGTAAACCACGTGGTTGTATCTCTGTTTAGTCCCCCCACTTAGAGCCCCCTCCTTCTGACTCATTCCAGATGTTTGTAGCACAAAGTGACAGCTGGGTAGCACAGAGGATGTACCTCTATCAGCCCTGAGGTTCCACTACTGGTTTCAGTTAGTGTACCACTTCTAAGGCTGTATGGCAAACCAGAAGCCAGGTAAGAGTCAGGAAGGAAGGATGGAAAAGAGAGATGAATTGTCCCTCTGTTTGCTTATCCACTGACCTGCTAGAGAGAGTGGGCCAGAATATGAAACTATCTTTTTACCCAGGGATATCAGCAGAGAAACTGAAATTATTTATCTAGCTGGCTAGGTCATGAAGGTCTGCAGAGAAAATTATTGAACCTGAAATTGTCTGTAACCCCATCTGTGCATCACCAGGCAAGGACCCAGAGGGATCAGTACCAAATTCAAAATTACATGTCTATTCACTCTTGAACCTACTTACTTTCCCAAGTCTGAGGCAGGAAGCAGACCAGCAGAAACATAAAGTACATTTAAAGACTGGTTCAGCCTGCTCCTGAGTGGTATAAGAAAATACTACGAATTGTTGGAGCATCACTGCAGTTGTTGGAGACTTCAAAATTTATAAGAGAATTGCTAAGATATACCAGTTAAACAACTTCCAGGACTGCTATGTATTAAAAAAGAAACCACAAGGGCCCATCCCTTCACCTATTTAAAGTGTTTGTCCACTTGTACCCAGCCATTCACTTCATCTGATTATCACTATTTCCTCATGTGTCTCCCTACCTGGACTACACAGTGGGAGTGGCAAGGAAGGGGTATTGAGTGTAGTGGTGAGATTTTTATTGTAAATAGTAGTTCCTCTTTCCCTCCCAGGGAATTGACTAAATCTCCAGAGCCCTGTTTCTTGGGCTTCTCAAATAAAACTACTATTTTGTTGCCTTAGTTTTACCACATTTCCAAAGTGGTGGGACATGTCTCTTTGAGGAAAGCCAAGGCTTATTGAAGTCACTCTCTATCAATCATGTCCAGAAAATAAAGCTGCATTTTTCTTGAAAAGTACTTATCAACGCCTATTTTCAACAATCTCAAGAAAAACTATGCATTTCTGATACTGTAAGTGTCAAACAGAAGAATTGCTTGACGGTAAGCAGAGAAATTTGCTGTACTGAGAAGGTGTATTGGGTTTCTGTGGCCAGGTTTTGCTACCGGGTGGGGTAGGAGGTGGGCTACAGGGGTGACTTCTGTGAGAAGCTCCCAGAAGCTTCCCCCATGTCTGGAGGAGCCAATCCAGCCAGCTCCAGGATGGATCCACTGCTGACCAAAGCCGAACCAATGAGGAATGACAGTAACCCCTCTGTGACAACAAATTTCAGAAGGAAAAAAAAGTTATTGTACAGATGGTAACTGCAGCCAGGGAAGAGCCAAGTGAGAACATGTGAACAACTCTGCAGACACCAAGGTTGGTGGAGAAAGAGGGACAGGAGATGTTCCAGGCACCGGAGCTGAGGTTCCTCTGCAGCCTGTGGTGCAGACCATGGTGAGACAGCTGGGTGGCTGTGCCCATGGAGGACGATGGGGGTACAGAGATTCACCTGCAGCCCGTGGAGGAGACCCGTGCTAGAGAAGGTGGATGCCTGAAAGAGGCTGTGACCTCCTTCGTTGGAGGCCCAAGCTGGAGCAGGGTCCTATTATTTTAGTAATTATTTTAGTAATAAATTTAATTAATATCCCCGCTTTGAGTCTGTTTTGCCCAGTAAGTGATCTCTCTCAGTCCTTCTCTCAACTCATGAACCCTTTATTATATTCTCTCTCCCCTCCCCAGTTGTAGAGGGGAGTGAGAGAGTGGCTTTAGTGGGTACCTGGTGTCCGTCCGGGGTCAGCTCAATACAGAAGGTCTTACAGGCATGAAAGTGTGTCAGGAACTGGCAATACTCTTTCATGGCAGCCAAAAAAGTTCCGACTAGTCAATACTGAAAACAAAAGCCATAATAACGTGTTTCTTTCCATGGCAACTCTCTACTTTCTCTTGGCTCTGTGTAACGATAGGCTGCTTTTCCAGATACAGTCCCTCAAGGTGTGGAATTATGCAAATGCAGGAATACTACTGAGACTGGGTCCAGAAGGGAGTGCAGAGCTTTAAGACACTTTTCTTTCTTACTGGAAAAAACTCTGATTGTGAGAGAGAGTCAAGCCCTGGGCAGCATCAAGAAGCTGCTTTAAGGGAAATTCAAATGCAATTTAAGAAGAATAGAAATTATTTCAGAACAGTTCAGCTTGAGTAAGAGTCACAGTGAATCGCACCTTTGACAGCAGACAGCTGCAACATCTATTGATGTTTTGAGGAAAAAAAAAGTCATAGCTCTATCAATTGGCCATTTGTCATATGAAATGTATTTTAAAGGAAGCAGAGCAGGTAAGTAGAGAATGTCTGTTCCCCTGATGAACCACAGTGCCTGCAGGCAGAACAACTGGCAGCACAGCCAGCTGTGCCAACAGCTGGGCAGAGCACTTCCTTCTACATTTTGGGAATTTAACATTTTGATTTCTCCCACCGCCACCAAAAAGCTTCCAAAAAGCTCTACGGTCCAGGCACTCCTCTGAGAGATTCCTTCCTTGCCCTTCTGCAGAGGGGAAAAGAGGGTGCAGCAGAAAACCTGTAGAAGTACAGGGTATGTTTCCAAGGAGGAACACTTCTGTTATTAACCAAAACATTGCAATTTTCAGCTGAAAGTTCATCAGCATTCAAATCTGCACCCTTCTTTTATTTCCCTCTCCCTTGTTCCAGACTCCCAGATAGTACATTGCTAATGAAACATTTAGAAGTGAGAGTAAGAGGTGTGGAAAACAGCAGGGTGAACATGAAAAAGCAATGTGTTTATTTTTGTTTAAATGCCACTTAGACTTGGAAACAAATTACTTCAGCTCCTGCCACAGTAGGCATGGGACAGACAAAAAGTAAATGATACTTTGGTCATGAAGCAGACCCCAGCACTTACCCTAGTGGAAGGGAATATATGCATATTCAAAGCCATTAATCAAAGTAGTGAAGAAAAGAGAAGCAATACTTTCCTTTGACTTGGAATTCCCACTTCTGTTCAGCTGGGAATAAAAGCATAATTAATCAAAGCATAAGTTTAAATAAGTTTCTTTCTGCTTTAACTAGAGCTGTGCAAATAAATAATTTTTCAGTTCAGTAGCTAAACCATAATAATAATTGTAGAAATATTTTTAAGTTCTCTGAAATGAAACTTCAGGCTCCCTTAAATATTTTCAATGAGCAGAGAGATTTGATTTAACTGAAGTGAGATGGTGACTCTTCACTTCAAGGCCTCCTTATTTATTTTAAACACACAGAGCTAAATTTATCCCTAAAAAGTTGTTTTGAAGGGAAAAAAACCCAAACAGCTCTTTTAAAAGAAGCACTCAAATTAATAGTTCTGGCTGTCCTATTTCTTTCTCCATTTTCTTGCTTAATCTTTTCACCAAATTCACACTAAATATCATCACCTCAGACTACCATCCCCTGGCAGCTTATTGAGCTTGTCCAAAACAACTGACCACTTGTCCAAAACAACAGCTGTGGCTGCCATCTCCCTGAAACACATTTGCAAAGGCCTTCCAGAACTAGCTGAAAGCAGAAGCTGTGCAGAGCAAGGGGTAAGAGGGAGGGGAAGAAAACGGACAGATTTGCACAGACTGCTTGAGACTGTGATGCGTTGCTCCTCCAGAGGGCTTTCTTTACAGAACGATCACCTCTACTGTTTTAACATTGATGCAAAAATCACATCACAAAAATGCCTTCTCAAACTTCCCCCGTTTGCCTTCAGCTTACATTCAACATATTTGGCAAAACAGCTATTACCAGGGCCAAGAAAACTCAGAGGCATGCCCCTCATTTGACTGAAGTTATCTCGTGACCCTCATGGAAAGTACAGTTGTGGATGTACTGGGAGGCATGGTCGGTGGTGCCCATGGGCTCATAAAGGTATCATGAAATGTAGCAATGTATGGCTGCCCAGCCTTTATTTGCCCCCCAGATGTTAATTTTCATTATAAGCAAGATTCATTTTTATCTGCTGTTCTCACCTACCCTTTCTCCTCACTGAGGGAGACCATAGAGTCAAAGGCTGAGGAACTTAGAGGTCTGTCAGAGTTCTTGCCTCATCCAGTCTTGATACCAAGGTGCCTAACCCTGACAGAGGGATCCAGGGACTCAGGCATCCACTGAGGCATCTGCTCAGCACCCACAGCCCATTTGGCTTTTGTAAAAGCCACAGAGGCTGTATCCGAGGTATTCAATCACATTTGCAAATGCCGGATCTTGTTCTGCTGTCATATCTTGTGAAAACTGTATCCTCACAAAGAGCAGGAGGCATCCTGGGAAGCCTGGCTGGGCTGGATGTGCTGCTGTCTAGGGCTGGAGGCTTGGAAACAGCACTGTTGCTGTTCTTTCAGAGGAAAAAGCTTTAACAATCCCCTAGGATTCACTTGCCTAGGTAGTAGCCCTACTTTTAAAAATTATGGGGTCCAGATTTACACTGTTTAAACTCTAGATGCCTAACAAAGAGAAACAGGTCCTTTCAGACAGGCTTTGGGCTGGCTGAGACCTGCGTCTCCCTCTGCCATTCTCAGGTGGGAAAAGCCGAGGGATGATCTGTACTTCATTTGCCTGTGCTGAGTGACTAAGTCCCTGAAGTGATACTGGGATGGATCCAGCTATGGTTGTTAAAATTTGTGGTTCGAAGTGCTCGAGTTTGGAAACAAGAGCCTGTGCACATGCATTCATTAACTTGGTGACATCTTAAGTGAGAAAAGGTATTTGGTACCCATTAAGTGCAGGAGGGACCATTTTAACATGAGGAGAAACAAAAAAGTCATTCAGTCCTCTGGGAAAGAGAGGGAGTGAAAAAATAAGAGCAGCAGGTAATTTATTGCTGATTTAACAAGGAGCTGAAAGCTGAGAGGAGGGGATCAGAAACATAAAATGCCTTAAAAAAAAAATCTCTATCAAGCCCATGTTGTTTAGTGTCCAGAGTTATGAATTTCAGTTCCCTGGCTTGTCTCTTGCTACTCCTATTTCAGACATGAAGAAGGACCTGGGAATTCTAAAGCTTGTCCCTTTTATCCACGTCCATAAATTGCTCCCATAAAAAATATTACCTTTTCTTGACAAATTGTGCCTCCAGCATCTTCTCAGAGCACAGCTACTCTCACCACAGCAGTGCAGAAGTCAGGGCTCGATCCCACCCAGGCTCACACAGTGACCCAGCACAGTGAGAATAAAACTCTTCCAGCACAGCAGGAGACGTGCTGCCCTGCCTTATCCATCACTGTGTCCTGCTGTAGATGACTGACAGTAAAGCAGGACTACAGACATGCACAGCCTGCCTCTCTCTCATTGTAGGACTAAACCCAGTCTCTCCTGCAAAATGTAGCAGCTCTCTTTTGCTCCAGAGATTAGGGAGTTTATTTCTCCTGGTCTGCAGATATGAACAAGTAGAAACTTGTGGCCATATAATCCCAAGTCTTCAGGCATTTCCCTGTCCCTTTTGTCCCAGGGACTGTTCAAACCAAACTTCTAATGGGAGGACACTTTCTCTCATCTAGAGCAATCCTTGCAGCCAAGCCCTGCCCCTCTGGGTCATCTTGGAGGGGAGAACAGATGCAGGATGCATAGGAATCACCACCTGAGCACACAACAGAAGAGGACTTCTCTGTGGATGACTTCTCTTCTTCACCTGCTTCCCACCATATGGCCTCATGCAAGAGGCAAGAGAAGAGCTCACCTTTCAGTGGCACAGTCTAAGGGATCTGCCACAGCAGGGGAATATAGCATTCCCTTAGACTGCCCTTGGCCAGTCTCCAGCTTGCTCCGAGTGACTCACTTTCTGCAAGTTACTGGCAAAAATAGTACAAAGTCAAAACAGAAAATATCCTACACAACCGAGGGAGGGAAGTATGGGTTGGCAGTGAGGTTTTCTTACTTCTTTTGCGGAGAGAACCAGAGAGAAAGGCTCCAAGGAAGAAAGCTAGGTAAAACCTTCAGCCCTTATTAAACTGCTGACAAGCACAGAGGTCTGCCCTGATCTGTGGGTCTGCAGCTTAATGCCAAGCCATGCTGTCCTTGCAGTGCCTTATCTGGGTATCTCTGTCTCACTGCATGAAATCCTTTACTCTCAAGATCTTTCCTTCATGAGAAAGGTGTTTTGCAGGACGCTTTGGGGCTGTACATTGTGATGCCTTTCATTGCTCCATCTTGAAAAAAGCTCTACTGAAGGACAGTTGACAAGCCACAGAGATTTCTATGAAGTTGCTACCCTCAGGAGCTGAAAACCTGGAAGTCAACTCTCCAAAATTCAGCTAGCTTAAAAAAACCAGGAGTTTGAAAGGTACAACAAATGTTTATATCTTCTAATTTCCCTTAGGGTTTTTATGTCAAATTGTTGCCTGTAGCAAAACCAGATAGAAAGGCAATTCAGAAAAAAAAATGAAAAATCTGTGGCTTTCACTTAATTATATGACTCCTTAACTTCAGGTTAACAGGTAGGGATTCCAATATAGTCACTGGAGCCTGCCACAGGTAGGATAAAAGAGGTAAAAAAGCACAAGCATGCTGGTCTGTGGGGTTTTCCATGTATTTAGAGGGGAACTGGCAGATCACATGAAGATGTCACTTTACATTTCAAAAAAGTTCATTTTCTCCTGGGAGCTGCAACTTCCAACAGACTTTGTCTTAGGGATGCACTAATGGCAGCTGGGTGTGGGGTAGGGATGCTGAGGGAAAATAAGATGTGCCCAATACATTTGGAGCACCTCCAGACTAGCTTTTTGGAACTGACAGCAAAAAGATATTTGAGGTCTCAAATATAAGCTCAGGATCCTACTCTTGCATAGCAAAACCATCAGACACCTTGATGGGACTGGATGGTCTTATCTGTTTGTTAAGCTGAGAAACACTGACCCCCACCCCACAGCAAGACTCTTTCCTGTTCATGGATCCTCATCAGGCAGTTCTGGGTCTGTCCCCTGAACGATGGCCTCTGTTCCCTAGAGTTGAGAGCCTTTCTTGTGAAGAACAGGAGAGAGGAGATTGAATTCATGGCAACAGGAGTAAAGACCCCAAAGCCCCTGGAAGACGCATGGAGAGACACATGCCCAGCCATTGTGCAGTCCAGGTTGGGCCTAGAGACCGCTGAGATCTGAAGAGGGTGAAGGACATCACATCGGATTTGGTAGAAGGAAAGTTTGTTAAGAATGAGGAAGGATGCTACAGTAGTCAGCTAAGAAACACAGTCAGAAACATGAAGACCTCATAAAATGCCTCACTGTGACATCTCTGGCACAGACTGCATGCAGTGTATAATAGAATCATTTATTACAGTTCTTTCCTGGTTTATACACCCTGTTACATCAGCAGTAAATTTCTGTTAGTAACTTTTCTCTATATCTACTTTTTAGTCAAGCATTCACTGCCCATGAGAAAAATAGTCCCAAGCAATTTCCCCCACACAAAGATACATCTCACCATGCCTGCATTTATCTTCCCCTTAGGTTTCTCCCAGGGTCATGTAATCTCAGTTCCCTACACCTCACTCCTTCCTGCTGCCTGAGGGAAAAACCAGTCCGTCTATCTGGATCATACTAGGAGAGGTTTGTCCTGCCAGGTCCATTGAAATGACCTGAGACCTCCTCTTTCAATGAATTCTCATGCCCCTGTATATTATATGTCTGGCTTAAACACTCCCTGAAACAACAGGACCACTTTCTTCCAGTCTGTCCTCAGTAGACATGGAGAAAAGTCATTACCTCCTATGCCCTGAAAGACTCTTAGGACTCCAGACATCTTGACCCATCTTCCTAATCACTGATTTGGGGTTGAAGTGTTTTGGGGTTCTCTTGCACAACTTCAGATTTGACAAGAACACCACCACACATCCTTAAGAAAATGAGGATTTTAGTGAATTAAATTCTCTCACAAATGTCCTCTGATATCTGTGGAGACACGATGGGCCTGATTCTCATTCACATGAGGGGCTGTTTATGCTGCTGCAGTAAAAGAATTGTTATCTAGGCTTTGCTGTAAATCCAAATTAGGCTCCTAATGGTACTGCTGGGGAGAGGATTAAATTTATCATAAGCAGTAGGTATGTAATATTTTGTATTCCCCAAGCAAATCCTTCCACAGCAGAATGAAAGATTAGACATTGTGTATGTAATTCAAATGGAAGGACTTTTTTTATTTCATGTTAGGCGAACTAGCAAAAAAAAAAAAAAATTTCGACTCCTTTCCAACTTTCCTGTATTAACAGACATTTTATAATTTATTTTCCTGTGAAAAAGATGTCAAAATGAAAAAAAACCACCCAAACTAGTAAAAAGCAATTACTAAGGCTTCTTTTGGTCCAGAGCCTTATTTATTCATTACATTGACAAATAATAATGCTGAAGCAAGTCTACATGGAATATGAAGTCAGTAAAATGTGCTATCAGCCTTAGTCCCGTATTCAGGCAGAGAGGAAACATGCCAGAAGTGCTCACACTAGAGAAATGGAAGAAGGTAAGTGTAAAGATCTTCAGCTTTCTTTCTGAGGTGAAAATTAAGTGGGAAGTCATCACTGACACAATGATGGACTGACTCTCCAAGTGCTCAGAGACCCAGGCTTGAGCAGTGGCCAAACTACTGTGCTTTTCCACTAGCAAGGTGCCCACTGCGAAGCACTGGGAAGGCTGCAGGGGACTTTGGCAAGAGGAAACACCAGGACGAGATGGCTGTGCCATGTGGGACGTGCCAGGTCTGAGAAGCTCTTTGGGCACCAAATGCCTTAGTAATTCCTACAAGGCAAGGGTGCCCCTTCCCCTTTGTTGTTTTCTATTCTCTTTGATGCTGCTGAGCAAGGATAACTGTGCGTGAAGTGAGGCCACCTCATAAGGACACACTTAGGGGCTGCTCAGCTCCACATGCCCGTCAGGCCAACCTCCTGAGTGCATCAGTGTTCCCTAAGGGAACATATCCTAAGGGATATGCATGATTTGCATGATTTGCAAGGATACCTACTCCTCCAGCTGCTCAGTGGCATGCTAACAAGCCTGGTGACAAGGTCCAGCATGCTCTTCACTGAGCACTCAGCCCTTCTGTACCTGTACAGAGCTCACAGCCCAGCTTGGCTCCCTCTCTCCTTCCTTCCCTCCCTCCTTCTCATGCATGTAATCAAGTCAAAAAAGCTTGTTAGCAGTCTGATGGCGTTCCACTGCTTATCATTTGTTCATTCTGATTTCTGAACCAGACATAATAAAGACACCCACCATAAGCTTTGAATGACCCCTTCCAGGATTTAGAGCACATTGTAATCAATAAATATGCAGAACCTGTTGCTTCCACTGTCAGAGGCTGACAAAACCCATATTCATTTCCTTCAATTCCCTAAGTCCTGCTTTAGCTCACCTCTCTTTTAAAACACCCAGGCTATTCGGAGGGAGGTATGCTAGAAGGCACTGCTATCCAAAAGATAGCCTAAATAATTTTTTTTTTTCATCTTGCTTCTGGGTTTGATCCTGCACATATCGAAGTCAAAGCAAATATGCTATAGGGGGTAAAAACCAGCTCTGAGGGTCAAGGGCGAAAACCATGTTCCGGAAACTAGTTCCAGTTGTGGAAAGCTGTTTTGAAGGCAGTAGTTCAAAGAGTATCTGGCTATTGCTCTGGTAAACCACCGGCAGTGCAAGCCTAGAGTGAAAGTAATGTGCTCTTCAGTACACAAGGTTATTGCAGTAATATGAAGGGCCACATGCTTAATGCACCTATTTATCCAAGTACAGCTCACAAGCTTTGCAGTTAGAACTGCCCCTATCATCTCTCCATCAAACCTGGGAAACAGCAGGTATACATGAAATAACACAAAATGACAACCCTACAGATCCAGCTGCCAGCATCTAAAACATTCATAGTAGTCACCTGCCAAAACATACCATCCAAAGAAAATCCTTAGCTGTCTTAGAGAAAGCAATTAGTAAAACTCAGATAAACGGCAAACAAAACACACAAGCAGAAAAAGGAAAACCCACCAGAATAATTTCTGCTTTTCAAAAACTGACGCTGCAGTTGCAGAGGTATTCTCAACCGTGTTACTGGATTTATGCTCTGGAAAAACAGCATTTAGTTGGTCTCATCCCTGAGGTGAGGAAAAATGAGAACCAAACCAAATTCTAGGAGCTCAGGAGACTGTCCTGGGCTGGAACAATGATCCTCCTGCTCAGTTTGTCTAACTTAGCACTGGGAGTTACACAGCTGGAAGCACTGAGCAAAGCACTGTTGTTAACCACTGCAGAATTAGGTTCTGAGAAATACTCCATGTGATTTTCAGGTTGACGACACACAGCTTCTCTTGGAGCTTCAGTGGGTATTAGAGTGAGATGTGTGCTAGAAAATAATTTATATGACCACTATAAGAGGCACCAAGGGCTTGAACAGGCGCTTCATCTTCTGTTCTTCTTGCAGAAGCCAATTTTGGGATACGGCAAAAGCATTTATATCTAAGCCAAAGGGCCTTTAGGTATAAAACTATGGTCACTGGAGACATCTGAAGATCTGCAAGGTTTCATTCACCTGTAGCATAGTTGTGGTTGCCTCTAAAAGCCAAGGAACAGAACAAGCTCTGGATGTGGAAGCTTTCAGAAATGTCAAAAGAGGTTTGATTTTCAAAAAGAATTCAGTATCTTTACAAATGTCTAGCAGAGAACAAAGTGAGCAAAATGAGAAACCTGCTTCAAACATGTGAATTACAGATTCCGTGATCATTTTTTTCTGCCCATTCATCCATTCCCTCTCCAAGGAGTTCTGTACTGTAGTAGGAGTCCTCAGATGTGTTGGGAATACTGGGCACTGCACTAATATACTCCCCTATCACCAAATCAATTGAAGGAGTTTGGAGGGAGCAAAGTTTTTAGTCTTCCAATATGCCGTTTATCTGCAATAACACATGCACAACAACGCTCAGCCATTCAGACCGTGAGTAATTCACATGCAGACAATCCTGCTTCACACAGCTCCTTCAGCACAGAGTATTCCAGGAGGGAGGCTCCCATGTAAGTCAGCCCATGCGTAACTATTAATGGTATTGTTAAAACTTTCATGGAGTTGCCTGTCAGACGAAGGCAGGTCATCCAAGTGCTAGCATCTTTCATTGTTGACACTGTTGAGAAGAAAATGAAGGGAAGAATCCTCACACGCCCAAACCTCCTTTATCTCACATCTTGCCAAAAGCTGTTTGGTACTTCCAAGTCAGGAGGCACTTGCTATAATAAATGTGCGAGTGGTTGTCTCAAATGCTGAAATAAAGACTGAGTCTTACCATCTTTATGCTCCTGGCGGCCCCTAGGGCTATGTTCTCCCTGCAAATAAGCAAGGGCCGTGCCCAACGGGTAAATGGCATTGCCTTGTCCCTGCTAAATTATCTTTTCCTCCCTCATGTTGCCACTTGTGACTATGTCAAAGCCATGACAGGGGGAAGTGCTAATGCTGATGACTAGTGTATAATGCTTGAGCCTCCCTCCTAGCCTTCCTTTTTATAGTTTTAACAGATAACTCCATCCCATTATGCTGGACCTGCCTCCTCAGTCAGAGGAGGGGACCCAGCCCCCGATGTTCAGCATCCTAAATTTCAAGCCTGTTACCTGAAGTTTGAGCCTGCTAGTGACAGAGGCAGTGTTAGCAAGGTACTAGGTGTACCCCATACCTGCAGCCTATCTGGTGAGAAGGAACATGAAAATCAGGCTGGCAAGAGGAGGAGGTATTCCTCCTGCTCCTTCTGTTCCTGTTTCTATTCCTCCTCTTCCTCATGTTAATTCTTTTTTCTGTCTCCTTCTTCAGCCCTGTTCCCCAAATACCTCCTCTCCCACCACAACCTTCATACACCTTCAGAAATGCCTTATATAAAATTCATATAACATTGTAAAATACTTAGTCAATTTACAGAAAATTGACATAAATTATATAAAATTAATTTAATACAGTTTTATATAAAAATATATAATTTGGAAAAAAACCCAAACCAACTGTGGGAGGGAGGGTACAGACCTTGATTTTTTCTGTTGACTCTCTACAGCTGGTTGTTCTCCTGTTTCATGAAGGAGCACCTGGAGGTTGGTTTTGCTTAGTCAGTTCCTTCCCTGCCTCCATACAGCCTCTCCGTGAGGCACACTAATGTAGGAGCCTGTTCAGGAAGGGAATCCAAGTGGCTTGGGGGCACAGAGCTAAGCACACTTTTTCAACCCCGGAGTTGCTTCAGCAGAAAGCCAGAACAGTTTAAGAGCTTTGGTCCAAACTGATAGCATTAAAGGGCTGGGAAAGCTACCTCAGAAAGCCTTTGCTTTTCTTTATGGTTGGATCCTTGAACTCTGCCTTGCCACAGACAGGAATAGTTTTCCAGGCAGCCTTGTTCAAATTGTAGTACAGAGAGCTTTCAGCTGGGATCTTTTAGCTGTTTCCAGTGCCAGTCCCAAGTGAGAGAGCGTCTGCATCTACATTTGTGCCTCCTGTTCATCAGAAAAGCATACGTATTGTGATAGGGGTAGGAAACTGGACACCTGTAGACCTGTATTCAGTCTGACTACAGGGAGGTCAGTTCCCTTCCACTGCCTCCAGCAGAGCAGGGTCTGTTCCCTCTATCTTTGTAGTGCTCCTTGCACCAAGAAGCCTTCATCTCATTTTGGGGACTACATGTTTAGTGGCTGCATACAGAGTACCAAAACCTGGGCCCGGTAATGAAATGAAAATTAAAATTTTAATTAGGCTTTCCTGACAAGAAAAAGACAAGACTCCAAGGAACTGAACATAAAAAGAAAATGAGAAACGGTCTGTCAAAACGTACGTACACTATTTTTAACCTGCCTTTATTTTCCAGGGAAAATAACATTGCATTAATATAGTGTCTTCTATATATTAATCAATTAAGGGTTCCACTACCAGTCACAAATATTGCCATTCCAGAAGTGAAAAGTGCTGTCTTGGCCAGAGAATACCTCCCGAACCAGGGACAGGGTTTGAAAATTCCACATCCTGAAGTTCCCTCACCCTGGTGTCCTCCTTTTCTTCAATCCCTATTCAAAGAAATGTTATACTGCAAGAAAATAAACCCAAACAGCATTACTGCAGTAACCTCCCAGAATCATCACCAGGGGGCAGAGCAGACTGGGAACCTTCCTGAATGTCCACTGTCATAGAATTACGGAATCACAGAATTGTTTAGGAGGGAAAAGACTCTTAAGATCATCAAGTCCAACCGTAAAGCCAACACTGCGAAGTCCACCACTAAAAGATGTCCCTACGTACCGTACCTATACATCTTTTAAATAACTTCAAGAACGGTGAGTCAACCACATCTCTGTGAAGCCTGTTCCAATGCTTGACAACCCTTACCATGAACATTCTTTTCCTAATATCCAATGGCAACTCACCAGTGTCCCAACATGCCTTATGTACTGTCCATACAGCTCTCTAGCCCTCCTGTTAGGATGAGATGGTGTCTAGCTTCCCACTAAGCTGTCTGTGCTGAGTGACTCTTCTCCTCCTGCTCCTACCATGTAAAGACTTTCTTGGTCTGCTGTGTAGGTGGGTGATGTGTTGCAGAAACAGGATGAAGCCAGGATGGGGGGAGACATGGAGGTACCAAATTCCTGCTGTCAGAAGAATCAGGAAATCCTGGTCTGCTGTCTGCATCTCTGAGAGCCAGGGAGCTGCCCACTAACTTGGAAATCATTGAATCATAGTATCATAAAATGGTCTGGGTTGTAAGGGACATTAAAGATCATGTAGTTCCAACCCCCCTGCTTTGCTCCACCCTATTTCATGTTTTATTGCTTACAACTGTTGATGTTGCTTTCCCATCTGTCCTGGGTACCAGCCCAGTACTACATTATTATCCGAGGCCCAAAATCTTGCTTCTCTATGCCACAGCGGCCAATCCACACTTCTGTAGAATGGCTCGATACAGACAAACTCCCAAATGAGTTGAGAAGAAAGAAAACAATGCAATCAGTCATTATCACTAAGCACAGAATGATTGTTTACAAGCTGTTTCTATGTTTTAGACACTGCCTTTGACCTCCTATGCAGAAGAGTGCTGGTACTATGTGAAATGGTGACCTACACTCCACTCACTAGGGCTCAGTGCTATGTCTCTCTGCAGAGACTGGGTCAAGTACATGAGTTCAGCCTGCTGATTTACTAAACAGCACTGGGCAGTGGTGGCTGGCTGGGAATAAACGCATTTCCAATGTGAAGATACGATCTCAGGACCAAAATGTTGATAAAACAAGCTAATCCAGCAAGATTGCCAAGAGAGGTGGACAAAGGGGACAAACCACTGTAAAACTATGACATGAAGGATAGGTTTCTCAAAAACCTGGGATTGCAGCACTTAATACATGGCTGGATTCCATGTATCAAAGCACATAGGAAACCTATGGCAGGTGAAATCTTACAGAGATCACCTGCTATAGCTCCAGTGTTGTTGCTAAAACTAGCTAGAAAGGGAGGTGGTGAGAGAGAACTAACGCAAAATAGTAAACTGTCAAAAAAATGGAGGACTGGACACGTTGCACTTAGGAATAACTTTACAGTGGGTAAAAATGAATATTTTAAAGGGCGAGTAGTATACTTACAGGAATAATTTCAGAATTATTTTGAACAAAACTAGAGCTTTCCCCCCCCGCTTTTTTTTTTTTTTTTTTTGGTCAGGGATTGTCTGTATTTGTACGATGCCTAAAGCTGCTTCTCTCTTGTTTCCCTCAGCCATTGCTGTGGTAATAAGAACAACAGCAGCAGCCGTGCTATGTATGCTAACGTCCACGCACTGAAGCAAGAGCAGGTTATATGTTGCTGGGAAAGATGAAGAGAAAATTTACTGAAGAAGCATAATCCTGCTGGAGCAATACATTAGAAAGATAATAAATGAGGTGCACAGTGATGAACTATTGAAAAAGAGAACATCATGCGGAGAATTTCTATATTTTCCTTGCTTTTTTTTATTTTTTCTCTTTAATTCTTAAGAAGAAGGTGGAAAACAGGGATGATTTCTCAAAGAAAGGATGGATAGGGGTTTTTATTAGTACCACAAGAAACAGGCTGTGAACATGAGATTCTTTAGAACAAAGATGATCAGGCAAGTGAGAAATATGTGAGCAGGCCATATTGATAAAATTGATGTATTTAGGATCCTCTGCAAGAAATAAAAGGGAAGCTGTAGGATCACAAGCAAATTAAATGACAATTACAGCCAAACTGTAAGATGGAATGTTTCATTTCACACTGTTCATGAGGTATATATGAGACATAAAAGAAAGGTTTTGATAAAAGGCAGAATGCTGCTTGTCCCTGGTCTTTTCTTTGCCTTTTGAAGAACCTGTTCTATGGGACACACAGGACTGTAAGAAAAAATGGGCAAATACGAAAAATTTTAGCAGGAGCAAAGATGTCCATAAAGGCAAGAGGACAGTGTCCTGGGATGTTGTACTGGGGAGTCAAAATGTGTAAATTGGAAGTTGGCTTTATTGTAAGACCACAGGTGTTTCAAAATACAAGACACTGACAGGGAGGATGCCTGATGTTGAGGAAGGTGGTAGCACTTTCAGGTTGTTGTTGTCTTGATGTAAGTTAGCTGTGTCTTCACCACAGTGTTTCCTCGGAGGCTTTGGATCCTGAAGAGAAAGAAGTCAGCAGAAGATATTAGAGAAGCAGGAGGAAGAAAAGCAAATTCTTATTCTTTGGTCCTTCTTTCTAATGCTCAAACTTTATCTCTTCTGAGCTCAGCTTCTCCAAACCAAGCATCATTCAGTGTGCAGGGTTACAGACAAAACATCCTTCTCATGCTGGCTACCTCCCTGTTTTGGAATGTTTCTTCCAATATAACATACCAAAGATCAAGTCAAGAACTTGCAGAAGTAAACCACATGGTTTACTTCAGCTCAGGATGAAGAGGTCAAGCCTCAGCACAGGAAGGATGAGATAGCTTATATCTTCCACAGACTGGTGCAGAAGAGGGTTGTATAGGCCCTCACCCCTGAATAGCACAGGAATTGGACAACTGATAAAAAAGCCAAACACCTGAGCAGTAAGTTGTAGACATTTTTCCCCACCTAGAGCAGAGTCTGCAAATTTGAGGTCGCTCCCAGATGCTGGCACAGAGCTCAACACCTACAGCTGGGGCTGAAGCAGACAATACACTAATCCAGGTCATGGAGAAAGCAGTGCAGATGTATTCATGTACCTCTTCTGTATTTTCAGACAACCACACTATTCAGAGTAACTCCAGCTCTGCATTGTGAGTCTTAATAGCTAGTGCATCATTAGTGTATTGTAAACACTGCTTTTCCATATTATAATTTCTTTCCAGTTGACACTGAATCTCCTTTGCCATTTTGCAGACCACTTGCTCAAGGGACCCATTTTCTACTCTTCACTTCAACACCATCATCATCCTAGGCAATTCTGTATCATCTGCAGTCTTGGCAATTGCCCTACTGAAGTTCTTCCTCATGTCCTATATGAATATGATGGGTAACACAGGCCAATGAGAAGGGAAGATATCTTCAGCAATCTCCTTGCACTTTGAAAACAAACCCTAACTCCCTACCTTGGGGTGACTGTAAATCTGTGACATGCTAGACCCAGTTTTTCCTTGATGGATTTTAAGAGCTATCTTTGTAGAGGGACCTTGCTTACTACATTTTTGAAGAGACATAGCCCAGGTAAGACTTCCTGTTATCCAGAGTCCTTCCCAGAACATTAATTGATCTGATGATATGATGTTTTGTTGACTTTTCTCTGACATATCTCACTTGTTCTTGTGCTCACTATTTCCATTCTGCAATATAGCAAGCCTACTTTGCCCCTTCCATTTCCCTGGGATGAGTCTGGCTCAAGGAGTTGGAGTATAGAGTGAATAGTTCAGTACCGTCTGGACTCGTAGAATTTTTGCATGAATTCCAGGTGGTTCTGATGATAAAAATAAATAATAAATAATAAATAACAAAAATAGAGTAATAAAGTTATTTTTTCAATGTATTCAGCTAGGGACATCCTAGCCATGTCCCTCCAGAGTGGGTCACATCAGTCAGCTGAGATAACCCTTTGACTGTTTTCCCATGACTCAGATCAGGCAGGGAAATCAATCAAATGCCACAGCTGTTGCGTGAGCAAGTTATCTCCATCAAGTACCTCAGGTTTTCATTCTGGTTGGACACATTTCTCCTTCTGTTAGTCATGGTGAGCACTCACCCCACCCCATATATGCTGGTGGTTTGCTGATGCACAGGATGGACCAGGAGCAAACCAGAAGTGCTGCAACACAGGCTACTTTTCATAGATTCATAGAATCATAGAATCAGCAGGGTTGGAAGGATCTCTGAGGTCATAAAGTCCAATCCCTGATCCAACATCTTCTTGGCTACTAGACCATGGCACTAAGTACCACATCCTGTCTCATCTTAAAAACTTCCAGGGACAGAGAATCCACCACTTCCCTGGGCAACGCATTCCAATGTCTGATTACCCTCTCTGTAAAGAATTTCTTCCTAATATCCAATCTAAATCTCCCCTGGCATAGCTTGAGACCATGCCCTCTTGTCTTACTGATAGCTGCCTGGGAAAAGAGACCAACCCCCACCTGGCTGCAACCTCCTTTCGGGGAGTTGTAGAGAGTGATGAGGTCTGCCCTGAGCCTTCTCTTCTCCAGGCTAAACAACCCCAGCTCCCTCAGCCTCTCCTCACAGGACTTGTGCTCGAGTCTCTTCACCAGCCTGATTGCTCTTCTTTAGACCTACTCCTGAACTGAGGGGCCCAGAACTGGTGAAGTAGGTTTGTAGTATAGTAGAGTTATAGCACAAAGAGACAGACTTGAATCCAACAACAGAAGTAACTGTTCTCTTGTTACAAAGGAGTTACTTTGGGTGAATGAGTTTGGCTCCT
The DNA here is from genome assembly GCA_035584735.1 of Pseudotriccus pelzelni. Lineage (NCBI taxonomy): Eukaryota > Metazoa > Chordata > Aves > Passeriformes > Tyrannidae > Pseudotriccus > Pseudotriccus pelzelni. The sequence continues at coordinate 9,601,761 of JAWMRA010000113.1, read as the reverse complement.
CTCCCTTACTAAATCAGACTCCAGAATAGTGCTCTGACTAGTAAAAGTGTCATCAAAGTAGAGAACTGTTTCTAAAGCAGTGATATGTAGCACTATACTAAGAGTACAGCTTAAGACCCTAGGAGTTTGTCTTGAGCTCATTTTCCTGGAGATACCGGCTTTCAGCATTAAGCTGACCCTGGAGGGACAGTGATTCCTAGTGCTGCTCAAGGCTTTATCAAACTCTATCAAACAATATATGAATTGTTCATTCCAGAGAACCACTCAGAGGTTATAATTGACACAGTAGGTAAGATCCTGCAAAACCACCTGCAGCTGCATAATCCCCAGGACTACTCTTCTAGAGCTTTGGGATGTTTATAGTTCAGATTATTAGATAGAAGCACTGAATTCTGAAGGGTGTTACGGGTATCTGAACACATAGCACAGAAAAGGGTAAGCAAAGGGTGTAACACAGATCCAATACCAGGCAGTAGTGCTGCTGCATCACCAAAAAATATGATTTTATTCCTGTTTATCCCTCTTCATGCTAGACAGCAGGTATAGCAGAGTTTTTAGCAGCACTGATTGAGAGACTGCAGAGGACAGCGGTTCTGTTAAGTGAGATTCAACTGCTTTCATCTAGACCTCTTTTGAAAGAAGATATTTTCAGATGCATATTCTTCTTGCTAATATACTATTTCCCTATTGCAAGATTTTCTGACCTTTTGAAGTGTTCTGCTAAATATTCTCCCTCTTAAATGTAAACAATCTTCTTTCAGAAAAAAGGTAATCAGCTCTTTCCTTCCAGGACATGATTTTCTAGGTGAAAGGCTACATTACAATGATTCTTGCTTTTAAAAAATCTTGCTCAGTTTCTGGGCTTGTAAACAGAAGTGCTGAACTCCTATGTCTTCTTAAATATCCAAACCCATCACTTGAGAGTCTGAAACAGAACTCAGGACCCACACTGAGTTCTTCTCAGAATCTCAAACTCATCATTTTTGACTTTACATATTTGACTACATGTGACTTTAAAATGTAGGAAATTCATTTTTCTTTGCTTGAAAGTGAAGTTGAGTTGTATTGCTGGTGTAATACAAAGCAAAATTAAATTGAAATGTTACTGCCTTTGTATGCAAACCAAAATATAGTGTTTCTTTGGCCAGGGAGAGCTAGTGCTGAGCAGTAGTGAGGGTTAATCTTGCAAAAGTCTGTATCCAAACTGTGCACAGAGTAATGCTGGCTCTAATTATTACACTGTATGGAGAGATCAGTCAACTTTATTCCTAGCAATTCACTAACTTTTCTTTTGTGTAAACTTGGCACAGAAAGGCTTTTGCTATTGAACTAAATAAAACCCTCAGCACATGGCCAAGGCCCAAGGGGACACTTTATCATTTGTATAGAGAGAGACATTTGATTATGGCTTAATTATACAATATGCTGCTATTTATTTTCAATCAGTCTGCAAACTCCTTAATTGTGGATTATTTACTGATGAGCTACTTGCAATCCATTATTCTATTATGTTAATGTATTCAAATCCAAAAACATACAAATGTTTAATAATCTAATTTAAATCTGCTGGTCTTCTATTGGTCTTCAAGAAGAAAGATATGTGGAAACTGACAATTTGGTAAATCAGAGTTACACAACACTGAAAACAAGCTTTGTTTTGTTTCATTTTTTCAGTTTCTAGAAAACATATAATTTATCATAGCATTATTATTTGCTACTGTACTTATGGTTGTCATCCTCTCTGGATGGTATTTAATCAATTGCAGAAATCAAACAAATAAGATAGTGGACAACATTTCCTGAAGTTCCAAACAGCAGAATTTCCCAATCATAAAAATTCTTCATAACTACACCTTTGGACTCGATTTTAAAATTATAAATTACAGCTTTCCCTTTCTTTTTTTTCTCTACCCAGCTGCTCCTCAGCCCTAGAGGGAATTACTTAGAATGTTTGGATTTCAGCCAAAATCAGAGGTTTTCTTGAGTTCTAGCAGGACTCAAACTGCATTTTTCTTCATCTTCTGTGGAGGTACCTCAACCAAGATGTTACAGATACTTCTGAAGTGGCATTTTTCTTCTATGCAAAGATTTTAATCCATCTCTAGGTCACAGGGGAAAGGCTAGAGCAATTCAGTACTCTGAGGTTAAAAGGCTTCATGAAGAGGCTGAAGTTGCAGACCCTGCACGAAAAAAGGTTATGGACCTACTCCAAAACATCTCAGAGGAAAGTTGAATTACTTTATATCCCAGATAACTCCATAACCTTCAGTTTTACCATGGAAAAGGGGGACATGGAAGTAAGAAACAGGTGATCTAATTTTTAATTGCTTTGTCAGAAAGGACTAATTTATTTCACCTGAAATGTTAGCAGAAGCATCAGACTAATGCTTAAGTAAAAGGAAGATCCAAAGGTGTGAAGCAAGAGGGGTGCTGAATATGCATATAAAAGCATATTTTGACTTCCACGTCATGGACAAAATTTCTTGCTTATGCACCCTCTTTCCCAAGCCCCAGTTGAGATCTTTAACAAATACACTAAGGATATGCCAGTGTTTGAACTTGTCAGACTGTTTCCCTTATAGTTTTTTTAATCAGTTTCACTTGAGTTTGCAAGTTTCTGGGACTGCAGACATCCAAGTCTCCTCAAATCTCAAAAGGTCACCTTCTTTTCAGAATAACCTAACAGCCAGTTACTTATTATTGACTTGATGGTAGTTCACACTGGCAGTGACACAAAATCAGGACTTCAGCTTCTCCGGTGTGCAAGGACTAGGAAGAGCCAACATTATTTTCATTCATGTTTCTGAAGAGCAATTGGTAACTTTCAGGGTAGTTTCCTACAAAATCTCTTTAAAATATCAGTCTGTTGACAAAGACAGAAATTACAAGTGAAACTTTTCAGGTAAGAAAAGAGGAGACCCAACCCAACAACTGCCTCTCTGGCCAGCTTCTGTTTTATGGCTCCTCAGAGGACTCCTCTACAGTGTAGGCTGTAGGATCAGATGCAAGATTTATGTAGCAAATTACCCACATAAGTATGACAGAATAAATCACTACTTTAATACAGTAATAAAACATTATATTAAGGCTTCAGTATAAATGGTTTGTACAGAGATTAGTAATTGAATACTAGATATTAGAAACATATTATATACTTTAGTAATATTTGTTATGGATGGTTACAAGCATATTAGTAGGTGTTATTGATCTGTCCCTTCTATAATAACCTCTAATAAATGATTTATCCTTTACTAAAAGGTTATTACTCAAGTATCAACTCTTCAGACATTATTTATAGGTATTCAATAATGCTAAACACGATGACTATGTCAGATTTAATAAGCCATTGCTGCAGTTTTTCTGCCATTAGGTTTACTGAAATGATTTCATCAACATCTGTACAACTTTTTAAGATATTTTTGGTCATGGATGAAGTTGTACTGTGAGTATGAAAATAAAAATAGTTTCAATAATGATACCAATAGTCAAAGACATTGAAATTAAGAAGTTCAGAATTAAAGTATCCATTGCATTTAAACCATTTATCTCAAGCTAAAAATCTGGGTCAAACAGGGTCTCACATTGCCAGATTGGTTTGCAAAGGAAAAAAGCAGTTGATTTTGCATTTTCTACACTAGTTTTGTTCTCATCAGGATGTGCATAGTCGAACTAACAGGTCATGATAAGTGTGAACATCAGGTAACATAAATGTCCAATGTGCTTCAAGAGCATCGAGACACATCCCTCCTGTTCTGCCTGCAGTATGTTCATAGTGAACAGAAGTTCTGAAAACAAAAATAACTGATGGTCTGGAGACCAAAAAGCATGAGAAAATGTAACAGGATTTCTGCCTGGAGTGGTGTGTTAACTTCATGTATCAGTTTACTTCCTGCATATGCAGAAAACACATGTGTATACGTACTTTTAATATTTTCTGATAATTTCTAATGTTTTTCATATCACAAATGAAAAAACTGAATATTTTTTTTACCCTTTAAAATTAATGTTTGTATTAAGGAAAACCAAAGATGTCAACTGTCTTACATGAGAATCTATTTGGTTACTGAAATATAACCAGGACCCTTATTTACATGTTAATACTTTCAGGATCTTAATATGAACCTAATACTATTCAGTTTGTTTTTCTTGGTGTTCTAGTTCTTCACGTCATCTTATTTTGTGAGAATTCATAATGAAAGTATGTTTTAGGCCTCAGAGATACAAAGGACAACTCAAAAAAAAGGTATCCTGAAAGGCCTACTGAAACTTTTTGCATGGCTTTTTCAGGTAGTCATTCTCCAGGATACTTTTCATCCTTCAAAAATAGATTAATTTCCTTTCTGCAGAAATTCCTATCACTCTTAATTTTCAGGAAGCAATTTCAGAAATCTTAGAATAGGCAATGAAATTTTAGATTTCAACAAGTATGTGAGATTAATTTCCTTACTTAAACTGCTTTTCTTTTGAACTTTTAAACTAAGTATTGTTCTAAAGAGTATCATTAAAAGATGGCTTACAGGTGTTGTTGATTCCTTTGCTGACTAAATGCAAAATTAATATACTTGAAACTATATTTTTATGGATATATGTTTGTCATTTCTTCATCCTTTGAATTAATATTTACATATTTACAATATTCTTTCAATTCTAAAATAACATTTTATCACTGCTATTGATTCTCCTTAATAAAATATTGTTTATGTTTTATCTTTCTACTTCTTCATGTCTTTTACTCTGTATTCCCTAAACACCTAATTTCCATTTCAATCACATACTTTGGTTTTTGTGACTATTTCAAGACTGAATTTTCCACCTAAATACCCCCTTTATGCCTCACGTCACTGATGTCCTGCATGTAATACATCTCAATATGGCCCTCTGCATTTTTGGGTCATATCTTGGCCATTAATCTTTCTTTATTGTGGTATGTTTAACAAACTGTTAAAAATAATGGTAGCTGGCAATGAAAAAGTGTGGTGCCCTTTAAAGGCATTGTTTGAACTGATATTTAAAGATTTCTAATTCTCTGGGGTCAGGAAAGTAATGTTTTCATGTTTTTACAAGTCATTCTGCAGCAAGACTTATATTGTCCAGAAATGATGTTTAAAATTTCAATAGCTTCTGGTTCTCTGTGCCACATCACCTTGCAATTGCCCCCAAATTGTTTCAGAATCACATTTCCTCTGGCAAGGAGTGGTAGCCCTCATTTTGTATTACATTGTACAATGTACAGTGCTCTCACCCCACTCATAACAATGTTAATGTCAGAATGAAAAATGATAAAGCATAAATTAAATAGCAACCACATGTTTTCTGTAATCTATCTTCTTTTGTTTTTTTGACCCAGGTAAACAATTTCCTTATATCTCCTGTTCAGTTCTGCATTTTCTTCCTCCCAATTTGCCTCATGAACATCAGAGTGCAGGCATCCTGCCTGTGTCCAGACAGCTGAGCTTGAACTTCATTTAATACAAAGTGATAGTGCTCATTGCTGCTAAACAAGCTTCTTATTTTAACCAGCGAGCTTGTTAAATAATGTATCTTCCATCAGACTAAGGTCATTTTGGAGCTTTACAAACAAACTTAAGCTTCCAGTCAATGTTATAACAAAGAACAGTGAATCTTTCCATGGGATTATTTTAGTAAACCCTTGGTAAATTATCCGAACAAACAAATGTTACAAAATTCTACTGTTGGGCTCCCCATGCTCCTCCTCCCCAGTCTTTTCCAGCAAGCAGAAGGCGCTCTGGGTATATCACATTCTCCACAGAGGAGGCCATCCAAAAGCTACAGAAATCATTACAGTAAAATACAAGCCACTAGTTTCCTCTGGTGCAGAAGGGAGACGATATATGGGCCAAGGACCTCTCCACTTATGGATCTTTGGTACATAACAGCCCAGCCCAGCTGACGTGTCAATTATTAAAAAATTTCTAGGATACATTTTTAGTCTTTTCCCTAAGAGACGTTTTCTGAACTGCAGAGACTCTTCTCTTTGGTGTCCAGGGACTATTACAACAATGGGTCACTGGCAGCAGAGGCAGAGAGGAGAAGCAACATGTGCATGGGGCAGAAGGTGATGTTGTCCGTGCAGGTTTCACAGCAGCAGTGAGTACGGTGCAGGGCTCTGAGTGCTCTTAGGGTGCTCTGAACGTTTTGGGTTGTGCATATTCTCACCTCTGTGCTGATGGAGCATCCCTGGCAGATGCTCTGTCCTGGTCTTACTTGACTTCCAAAACTCACCCTCCCAGCCCACCCTGTGGGATCCATCCTGCCTATTTCACATTGACATTTAATCAAGTTTCCAAGGAAAACCAAAAAACTTACAAAGTCTTGTGCCGAGATTGCAATACTTTCCCCCTCTACCCCTTTGTTTATAATTTTCAGTATCTGTTTTGCTCACCTATTGTGCTGGTTTAGAAGTTAACCAGCAGGGGAATTGAACTCAACTCAAAAGAGAGATTATAAGTCAGAATAACAATTTATTGAAATGATAC
>JAWMRA010000113.1:9531331-9595164 GCA_035584735.1 Pseudotriccus pelzelni | reverse complement strand
CCCTGGCTGGAATCGAACCCAGGCCTCAGCGGTGAAGGTCCTGCGATCTAACCACTAGGCCACCAGGGGCTCCCCTTACTCAGAATGGTAAACAAGAAAACCACATTAGAGACAAACATCTCTAAAAGAATGGGTAGTACCAGGAAATTCTTTACTCATTTCTGTATGTCACCCTTGCTCTGAAAGCAGAGGCCATGAAGTAAATGTGAATGAATTCAGTGCCATGTGGCATCAAGTAAGGGTTACATCACTTCCTACAACTCCTTTGTCATGTGTTGCTTTTGATGACTTTTAGATTTGGTGGACTACTTTTCAGACCTAATGGCTCTCATGAACCACTGGTTGAACTCAGTGGGAACAATAAAGCCCTAGAACATCCCTGATGGGTGACATCTGTGACTGGGAATGTGTCAGGTTGAACAGTCAAAAATACAGCTGCTAGAAAGAAAGGCAATCTGCCAGAAATCCAGATTATGAGAGGCAGTCCTTAGAACAAAAACTGGTGAAGAAGAAAGGGTCTGTTATCACACCTTTTTAGAGAACCCTGATGTCCCTGAGACAAGGATGAAGGACGCATGTCAGTGACTTTCTGTAGGGTAGGGACCATCCTTCAGAGCTATGGGTTTGTGGCATACCAACTCACATCTGGAACTCCTGAGTGCAGTACAAACTAGTGGTATATTTATTCAGCAGATGCATTGCAGTAGTGCCTCTCAAGAGTTGCAGTTACACACAAGCCAGTCATACTCCCTGCCTCTCCTCCTTACATTCATTACTGCTGTTCTAACATCTCTCCTGTCACTACTAACTGCAAAGCATAGATCCTCTGGCTACTGTCCTGAGAGCATTTTTTACCAGAGCTGGCAGTATAGCTTTGCATCAGCAAATGCCAGCTCTCCATATGAACAGTTGTGTCTTCAACTCTTGTTTTATGGCCAGGTGTTCTCTAACATCATGAGAACCCACTGGAAATGGTGGGTGCTCTAATCCACAGAGCAGTATGTGAAGACCTAATCCATCTCTGATGATGTGCTCCTACGCTGCTCCCAGAGCACTTGGCGAGTTCACCCTGAGCTCCCAGGCACACTTTCACTGTGGCTTCAGCACCATGTAGACTGTAGCAGAAGTGACTGGGAGCTGCCCCCCTCCACTGCATTGTCTCCACGAGGATGCTCTGACTTCTCTGATTTAGCTGTCTGTGGCAGGAATCTCTGCAAGCACTCACTGCCTCTGAGCCCCTGCAAGGAAAGATCATTAACATGCAGCCTGCCTGTCTGTGGAAAATGATACCTCTATACCTAGAAGTGAAGGATAACCAAATCAACACCCAGTTGTACTCTATTAATATGGCCCTCAGGAGGCAAATGCCTCTTAACATGAAATTATGTGCCACTGATCATTTCATTTCTGCATCCAGGCTCCTCATTAGTTCACAAGACAGTTTTCCTCTAGTGAAACGTCTTCCAGCAGCATCTCTCACAGTCAGTGAATCTGCTTCCTCGAGTGTGAGGAAACATGTGAGCTGTTTTCCTGCAGGTGCTGCAAGAGGCACAAACATCCCTAACATCGGAAAAATGCCACAGGGTCCTGGATTACAAGCATTCCCTAACAGTGGTATATGTGCCTCTCTTTTGCCTCCACATCTGCTTTCAATCCTCAGGCGGGAAAATGGGTAAAAAACCACAGTTTAGGGTCCCCCCAAACTCAAGACTGGATTGTCATGCACTCAGTGGTGGTGTTGACACAGCAGCACAGGGCATTTTTGTACACATTGGGAGCAGAGAATTCATTTCTATTGCCAAATCCCTGCTAGGAATAAAGTTAAGTCCTCTAGGATCATTAAACTCATTTTGTTGTGGCTTCATTCGCCCTCAAGTCAAGGGTAACACTTATCTTGGCACTTTTGTTCATCTTTTCAAATTTCTTGAGTAAGTCTGCTTATATTGAGAATATATTTGTCTTGTGTTGGGAGTGCTGAGAGATACCCCTGATCCCTACCACTAGCTATGCCCTCTCCTCAGAAAATCTCTTTCACTGAATCCCTTTCCGTTTCTCCTGACTAAAAGGTAATTTCCAACCACTAACCACTGGCTAACTGTTATGCAAGAACTTATTTGAAGTTCCCCCTCAAGCATTTATGATTCCCACTCTCTAGTGCTTAGCTCAGCTACTAGCTCCAAGATACCTCCAGCTGGAGACAAGAACTTTTGGGGATGACTTTGCAAGGCTGCTTACACAGTTGTGCGGGTCAGCTTTCATGCCAGCATCTCTGCGACAAAATGAGCTGCTGGTCCCTTATCTGGCAGTGGCTGTTGAGGCTGCTTGGGTTGGGGGAGGGTGCAACCTAAGCAAGAGAGAAGTCCTTTCTATTATCTCTGCTAGCAGAGACATGCCACTGAAAGCAATAATGGGTCCCCCATCGACTGTGCTGATGGTGCTGGATCACCATGAGGGAAAATTACATGGGTTTATGTTTGTGATTTGTCTAGCTTGCATTGTAGAGGTTTACAGACTAATGTATGCATTTGCTGCTCTGTTGGGAGCTCTAAAGATGAAAATCATGTAATAAAAAGCCTTCTGGTCCTGACATAAAATCCAGCATAATGCATATTACTATCTTTGCCTGTGCCAGCCCTTCCTTCCTGCTGTTGCCTACTGTGTGTAGCAGTGTTACCGTTGTCTGAATGCCAGCTAGGGCTCCTCGATGCTGTAGAGCAGGGCAGAGGAAAAGTCTGGAGAAGAGTTGAAGAGGGAGAAATTCAGGAATGCTCTCCAATTATGCGACAGGCAGGAAATACTTGTGCTCTTCTCTATATCCACTTCAGGTTGGCTAAAACCCCCACGGTCCTAGGTTCCATTGGGATGGGTCTGGGTTTGACTTCAGAAAAAGCTTTCTGGTGGTATAGAGGGGGAAATGCAATGCCACTTCACCTGGGCAGAGATGTGTAAAACATTTAGATGAACAGTCAGGAATGGCTTTGCAGCTTTTATAGACAGAGCTTAAGAGCTCTACGAGCTTTTAATTGTTTTGTAAAACACTCCCTTATGCCAATTTGCTATACACTGGAACTGATTTATTAACATGTCTCTGCTCTGTAAGTAATCTCAGTGGGAGAAAAAAGGATAGTAATGTTTAACTTTACACAGCAGCAATCTATTTCCATCTTAGTTTACTGGCTACTTGATAGCCTGGTGCATTTGCAGCCTTTTCTGAATGAGCCTCTTTACAGATCTTGGGATGACTACTTGCTGTCCTATCTATCTCTCCTAACCAACTGTATTAGCCGATATAATGCCAACAATCTTCCAAATCACAGAGGTGGGTGAATGGGCCTGAAATGTAGCTCATTTCTTCAAAGACCAGAGCAGAGCTGGCAGTACCAACCCGGTGCCTCTTTCTTCCCACCAATAGTTTCTCCATTAACTGGAGGAAAAGAAGAAAAAAAAAATAATCCATCCTGAGAGGTCTTTCCAGACTTCAGAAATTTATCTTAGGATGAAATTCCAGTTCTGAACTTTCGATTCTTTTCATGAAGAATTGGGAAAGAGGTGGGTGTGTTGATTAGAAATCAGTTTGCAGCTCTGGACACCCTGCTTTATGAGGTGACAGGTCCCCATTTGCCATAAATGGGTGCATAAGGCTCTAGGGTTTAGTTTTCTTCTTAAGATCTGTACTCCATTTCTGAGTAATGGGACAGATCAGGACTCCAGGCTGGTCCCTTCTGAATTATTCTTGATATCTGTGAAACTTTCTGTGGTTGCTTTCAGGTATAGTTTTCATCTTTGCATGGTGCTCTATGTCTCACGTCACACAAGTTTTGTGTCCTTTGACTGGTAATCTTACCAAACTGACAAGAGAGTTCTGTCACTTTTGTAACTTACTTGGATTTTCTTGGTCTGATGTCATATGCAAACAGTATATAGTGTACTGTATTTGTGACTTTCCTAGATGGTGAGCGTACTGCTTTTTTAGGATTGCAGAGTTCAAGACTGTATATTTTTGGGCTAACATTTAGTTGGCTCTTTATTGTATTAACCCCCTATGATCTGAAAATGATAGGTAGTTTCCTCCAGCAGGAAGAAAACTGTTTGTCGTGGGTTGCTTAATATTCAGTAAATCCATAGTGAATGACTAAGAATAGTCATTCATACTATGTTGATACATTTACAGCCATCAAAAAGGATTTGACAGCTAGTCCAAGCACAGTGTTCCCTTCCCCCCGCCAACTCCCTTCAAAAAAGAACTTAAACCCAAGAAAAAAAAATGCTTCAATGCGAATGGACTAGTCAAAGCAAAACAAAAGAAAACCCAAGTTTGCAGTTAAAAGACTACATGTTTCCATACAGAAACACTATCCTGCTTTATGTTTGTATTATTTAGTGTTAGTATGACTCCCTGCAGGAGCATCCTGGAGCTTCCTGGCCGTGGTGCATAATGGTGGAGAGGCAGTCCCAATGAGAATATTGGCTAACTGCAGCTTCCTTGGAGCAGTGCTGCAGCAGAGTATTGGAACAAAGGTATTTTCCTTTTCTCAGCACTGTTTTACACATCCCCAGGAATATCTTCACAGAGAGCAGTTGTGTTCTGTCAAATGCCATACACTGGCAAACAAAACATCAAACACATTGAGAGAAAATTCCCAGCCAGGCTCTGCTGTTTGTTTCTGCAATTCTCAGCTTCTGCTTTGCAAGCTTACTGGTGAAGAAGAGGCTATGACAAATTCCCCCTGGGGGTCTGTATTTCTGTGCTGCTGGGACTCTATATCTATGCCAGCTAACAGCTATTTCCTCTATTGCAAATTATCCACGTACAACAGGAGCACTTTTAGTTCATACTCCGCTAGCAGTCACAGCTATTTTAATCACCCTCTTTTGCAAATTCTGCATCCTGCACATCCCTCTTTTGATGTGCACATCCTCTTCAACCAGATCACTCAAGCAAACAGCTGCTTTAGCAGTACCCCTATCTGGAGCATTGCTCCAAATTACAGAAGGCAGATATGTTTATTATTATTTAAGATCTGTCAGTGACTATATTAGCCAGGCTGATGGTTCTGCTGAGATCTTCACTGCAGAAAGAAGTGAACAAAGGAACCAAACAAACAAAGGGATCTGAGATCTCTAAATCATTCGTGTTCCATGGCAACCTTCCTTAAGACTAGAAGACTCTTTAGGTGAAATAACATAGTGTGCTTGCTCAGCCCTTTTATACCCCAGGGTATCAGTTGTTTCCCATTGCTGAAGACTTGCAATCACTTCTTGTTTCTGTTCTTTCATGTTATGCAAGCTCTTTGTTTTTCCAGGTTTAGACTTGCTGAGGAAGAGCAGTACTGCTGCTGGAGTAAGCAGTGATCTCTCAGCATTTTTGGATCTCAAAAAGCAGTCTCTCCTGCAAGCCTGGCAGCATTATAGATGAAATTTCCAAGGAGATGAGAATACCACATTTAATCCTTACTTGGGTTCTTGGGTACCAATAAAGCAGCCCGAACTTTGGACTTGTTTCATAAGATGGAGCCGGAGAAGCAAACTTGCAGGTGTTCTGTTCTTGGGCCAACTCAAGTCTGCCCTGTGGATGGCGGATCTCTGCTGTACCACTGGGAAATTGGGGGAGCACTGACAGAGGTCTCCAGGAGATTGCTGCTTGGAAGACACAGGAACTCAGTCCACCAGCTGTGCAGACTAGAGGATGCTAGAGGAGAGTCTAGGGAAAGAGCAACATCTGTCATAGCTGGTATACATGCAAAGTCTGCCTGCCTGTCGTATCTCTCTCTCCCCCTAACCTCTTGTAGTTGTTTTGTTATCCCACAGGGACTCATATATTGCTTTCCCTTAGAAGAGACCATGACAGGGAATTCTAGGGTTTTTTGAGTCACACTTTTCCAGACCTCTTAAAAGACTTGATGCACATTGGTCCTCCATCTCCCTTTGTCTCTCTACAAGAGCATGTCCCGACCTCTGTGTGCATGGAAGGAACTTGAGAAACGCTCCACATGCCTCTACAGCAAGCAGAGGTAGATACTGCACACTAAAGACATGGACAAACTGCAGTGTAGTTTAGGCTGGTCCTTTACCACATCTGTATCCTCTTCCAGCTGCAGTTGTGCCTCGTCACCAAGTCTTGTTGCTCTGAGGAGCTGCCATTTCGACCCATTTATGCTCCAAGACCTATCAGAGGAAGAGCAGGGCACTCCAGCTCAAGGCTGGGACATGGAGGTTCCAAGGCTGCTCTTGGCTCTGCTGTGTGATCTGAGATCTTGCTTTGCCCTCACACCGTGAGCTGCACTCCAGGATGACAGATACAAAGGACAAATCATGTTCTTTGAGGCAAGACTCCTGACAAGGCATGAAAGTGTTCTTGGAGTTGTCTAAGGAAAGATGGGGGGGAGAGCTGGTGCAGGCACTGAGAGGTGCCTTGGATTTGGCTGCTGCTGCTGTCACCAATGCATCTTCCCAGCAGAAGTATGTTGCTAAGTTCCCCATACAGCCCTGGGAGTGTGTCATTCTCTGGGTGGGTGTTTGTAAGAAAACTGTTTCAGAAAGTTTTAAAAGAAGCTTAACAACAGTGAGAAGAGCTGCAACTCTATGCAAATAGCTCAGGCCCATTTGCAAAACATGGATGCCACATCTGCTCCTAATGGAGATCACCTGACAGTGGCAGGAACTCTGTCATTTCTTCCCTAAAACCAAGAATTATTTGGATCAAAACTTGGGGCAAAGGGGTTTGTCCTCAGATGCATCAGTTGGTCAGAAACAAGGCAAGGGGAGGATAACACCACTGCCACCCGGGGACTGGTGACAGGCTCAGTACTGACGTTCTCATCGGTTTGGGAATGTTGCTGTAAGGCAGGGTAAAAGTCAGAGTTGACCAAGTGCTCAGTGCTGTTCTATATCAAGACACCCTTGTCAGTCCACTATGTGATGTGGAGATGTTCCCGTTCTGTTGAATTTACCAGTAGGAGAGCTTTGAATAGAACATAACAAATGACAATAAATTTCAGATTCCAGAGAAGTTAAGGGCCAACAAAGAGAACTGTTGAATTCTCCTGTTATTTATTCCGGACTCCTAGTTCCAGCAAGGCTCCTTATCTTTCTCAGTCTCTTGCAATTATGGAGTACTTCCCCAGTGCTGTAGTTCATAAACTCATTTTTCTCTCTCTCTTCTCTACCTCTCCCTTTTCTTTCATTTTCTCTCTCCTTTACTACAGTCTTGACTGGCATAAGAAATTAGCCACCTTTGTCATCTCTGCATTTGACAGTCCTCAACTCCAAGATAAGCAGCTACACATAAAATGAAAATATCAGTGGTATCCTAACCATCTGCATGTGCAGGGAAAGTATCACTGACCTCCTAAACGATTGGTATAAATGCAGGCTTAGTCTTCAGGGAAAATCTTGACTTTTGTTGCTTGTTGGCTCTTCTTTGTGTGATTCTTGGTGTTGTCCTATTCATCTGGACCTAATGATCCTTGTTGGTCCCTTCCCACTGAATATTTTGTGTTTTCCTTTCTAGAGACTTAGCTCCAGTCTCCATTTGTTCCAGAAGACTCTGGAGCATGAGGCAACCAACAAGTCAGTGGGTTGTCTGTCAACAATATTTTCAGCCTCTCCTTTACACTCTTTACTTCCAAAGACTGGTATCCAGCTTTGGCATGTGGAAGCAGGTAAACCCAGTTCCACTCAGGGAATGGCAGTGATGAGATCTCAGTTTGCCATGTGTTCCATACTGTCATGACTAGAGTGCTCTTCAATCACCCACCTTCCTACTTTAGATCTAGACAGGTATCCCTATGCAGCAGACAAATCTTCACGTGCCTGTAAGGCAACAGGTTTTAAACATCTTTCAGTTCAGGAACATGATCCGACACAATAACTATCACCCATCTACCATATTAACTCAACCATTTGATTTCAGAAGTAAAAGTTCTGGTTTTAAAAAAAGACTCTGTTTTCCCATACAGGGATATCAGCCTTGATTTCTAGTCTATGCATCCCTGAATTTCATTGGAGGACCTTCACATGGTTTTGGCTTGCAGACATATGTCCTGGATGCCAGGCTGGCTCCACGTGGGTAGGCTGTGTTTCTTTGTAGCTGTCATACAGCCCTGCTCCCAGAAGATGTTCAGAAGCCTGACTTGCCAGAGGGACAGAGTGGAGACCTAGACCATGACTATCACTGTGTCACCTAAGTCTTTTGGGTTTTACAGGCATCTTTATACCCTTGTTTGCCTAAATTTTGAGAATTTCAGCAATGCCCATGTCCAGTGTTCTGTATTATTACATTCCTTTTTAAATATAGATTTGTTTTCTAAGTGCAAACAGGACCTCATGGCACATTGTTTCAAGAGATGTATTTCAGCTTTTGTGCTTTGCTGTAGGTATTGCTCCACCGTGCTTTAGGCAATACCACGTGCATGTCCCACCTCATCTACCTGTACATCACAGGAAAAAGTGCTCATTGGGATGCAGTAGCTGGAGGTGTTAATGGAAGCATGTCATGTGTCCCCTTCCCAGCTCCCCATATTCCCCCAAAAATCTCTGTTCTTTGACGAGGCATTGAAAAGTTCAGAATTTCTACTGCAAAATGCAAACATGACAGTAAATCACAATAAAATGTTAATGGAAGCAAAAAATAAAGTTGGGCATGAGAAATGCTATCACTAGGTGAATACCCCTGTGACATGAAGTGGTCGATATCCTGTTGGAATAATCTTTCCAGCAAGGCTCCATTATGGATAAGCTTCACATTGCCTTTGCTACTATGAAAGGAAATCACTTCTTTAGTAGGGAAGGGAAAACTGAGCTCTCTTCTTGTCTGTAATTGAATTAGTCATTCTGCCTTTGCAGGTGCCATAATAGGAAATCCAGTGTTAGAAAGGAACAGCTGAGCTGAGGAATGAAGATAGTAGCATTAGAGTTGAAAAGCAAAGACATTCTCATCAACATATGATCCTAGACTTATATAATTGAAAATATAATCCTGTGACTGTAAGAAGGCATACATGAAGAGCTTCAAGTGGATTATAGTTTCCTGTGTACACTCAGACATCTCCTCTCTGCTACCCCAGACAGATTAAACAGTGAATTTTCAGACCAAAACTAGGAGAAATGCATGGAGATGGCTGCAAAATGGGCACAGACCTACAAAGAAATTCAGATCTATAGGGCTTCTCTAAGAAACCTGTTCAGAGTTCCTCAAGCGACTGGGAAGTGTCCCATCCATTTCACCTGGTTTCAGATCAAACCCAGAAAAGCCAGAACTGAATAGGACACCATGGGCAGAGGACCTGAGCTCAGGACCCCACTTGGGACCAGCCAGTAAACCTCACAAGCCTCATTGTCGGCAAGTATCGAAGAGCAACCATCCCTCAAAGGCTATAAACACTGATGATGTAAATTCACACCCCTTCATCCAACTTGTGCGCAGGGTCACAATGTCAATAAGGGTTTCAGATGCTGCTGCATGAAAGGCAGGGAGAGTACACAATGACAGATGGAAATCAGCCTTGTTTTACTCAAATAAGCAAAACTATTTCTTTACCCTCCCAGTGGCATATCTGCAAAATTGAAACCTTTAGGGACCAGACAGGGAGAAAAGAAGCAAAGAACTGTCTGGGAAGATATACTCTTGCACATAATTTAAGACTCTTCAGAAGCACTGGGAATATTAAAGAAGGCAATGTATTCTCAAATTGCTGTAGACATGCCTTTCATTACTTTCCTTACCTTGGGCAAGGGTCTAAACCTTAGTTCTCTCTCACCTGAGGAGTTACAGAGAAAGCAAGATGATTTTTGAAGAGCACTGGTGTGACTCAGCCTAATTGCTCCAACAGCAGCAACGGCACAGAAACCCTGGAGATCGCTTTCGTGACCTGGTGCTTTGCTTCAAGCCACATGCTGCAAATAATAAAACCACTTCTCCCTAGTGAAGAGGTCATATGAAAGGGAATTGTCTGGATTTTGTCTGGGATAGAGTTAATTTTTTTCTTAGTAGCTGGTAAAGTGTTGAGTGTTGGATTTAGGATGAGTACTACACTGATGTTTTAGTTGTTGCTAAGTTGTGCTTAATGTAATTTAAGGACTTCTCAGTGTCCCCTGGTCTGCCAGTGAGGAGCTGCACAAAAAGCCAGGAGGGAGCACAGCTGGGACAGCTCACCTGAACTGGCCACAGGGTGTTCCATAACATAGAGCATCATGCCCAGTGCGTAAACTGGTGGGAGCTGGCCAGGAGGGATGGACTGCTGCTCTGGAATGGGCTGGGCGTTGGTCAGTGGGTGGTGAGCAATTCTGTGCATCACTTATTTCTCTTGGATTTTATTCCTCCCTCTCTCTTGTCTTTTCATTATTATTATTATACTATTTTACTTTATTTCAGTTATTAAACTGCTCTTAACTCACAGGTTTAATCTTTTTCCAGTTCTCTCCTTCCCACAAGGGTTAGGGGGGTAGAGTGAATGAGAGACTGGATGTATAGTACTTAGTTGCCATCTGGGGTTAAATCACAACAGGGATTCATTCCAGCCTGGTGAGACAGCTTCTGCTCATAGTAGGAATCTGACCTCACTGATATCTCACTGCTGGGCTTAGGAACCCATTTTGTCTTGGACATTGGAGAGGCAACTGTACAGAATATTTTTTTTCTCCAGGTTGCTGTTCTCAGTCTCCACAGCATCCCCTTCTCCCTGACCAGTGCTCTTTGGCATGTTACCTAACACTGGGCTGCAGAAGGGAAATTTCAGTCTGCGGTCCTGCTGGAGTCCAGCACAGACCAAAGGCGTCTCTAGTGGTGTGCACACCACTAGCAATCTGTCCTGCTGCCCAAGGCTGCCAAAATCACAAACAGTTGTGGCTGTTCCACACCACCTACCAGAGATGGCAGAAGGCCTTCTGTCTTCAAAACCTCCTGTTTCCTGGCACTCCATTCCTTCCTCATCATCCCAGATGTCTCTGGACATTTGAAGGCCCTGTTTCTGGCTGATACCAGTGTGGGGGTCATATTTGCTCACATTCCCTGAAAGGATGCATCAAGTAGGTACTATTTTTTTCACCCTCCCTCATGCAGACGCCCTAGAGCACATCTTAAATCTGTCTCAGCTGGAGGTTTGAAATGTCACAGAGACATTTTCTGAGGGAGTCAGTGACAGAGTCATGCAGTACCCATTTCCATGAGGAATGGTGGAGCTGTGCCGTGTAAAAGTGATTTCCCGTCTCTGCGAGATTTGCGTGCAGTACTGCTGTTGGCACAAGGAACAACAAGGTAACTCCAACAGAACAGGAATAAGTCTATTTGTTTATAGAATCTGTATTTATACAATGAAGAAATATTTCCTCCATCAGCAAGAGAGCTTTTCTGTAGCGGGAGATAGAAATGTAAGCAGAAGTGCAATAATCTTACCTGCTACTTAGAGTGTTTTTGGGGCTGGTGTCCTTGCTGCTGTGAGAACCTCCTTTCTGAATTGAAAGTGTAACAAAGAGTCTCAGAGAACCCTGTAATAACATTTGTATCCTATTCCAAAAAGTGTTAGGGCTTGGCCTTTTGCTGTTTTCTAGTGGAGTAGAGAAGTGTGGACAATTAACTTGGTGTCACTAGGATGCTCTTGATAACATCTGTATCTCTTTTACAGCCACCAACACTAATCCAGGAAGAGGATCCCTATTGTACTAGGAGCACTACAAATCAAAGTTAACACCTTGGAAATTACAAGAAAAATGTATGAGCCTGGCCCCAAGGACTTAAGCTAAAAAAAAGTGAGAGATAGGAGAGAGGGAGTAGACAGTGGGAGAGTGCTGGTCACTGTTAGACTGTTGCTTTAGACCTCTGGCTGTGTAGCTATCATGAAGCCATTAAGCACTGAGCAAATAATGCAAACAGTTGTTCATGAATATTTTAATGGAATATTTTTAGAGAGGATGTATTTCAGCCATGAAATATGTATTAGCCCAGTGGGGTAAAGAGATAGCAGGGAGAGACAGAAAGAAGGGAGAGGAGGAGAGGAGAGCAAGTAAACTTTGAAATAATTAATTAACAAATCCTTCTCCATGTGACTGAATTCTTCTGATGGACAAATGCAACAGATATATCAGACCAGGATAGGCTTTGGGTCTCACTAGTGTAACTCTCCTTTTGTAGCTGCACTGTTGCACTGCGGAAGATGATATTTACACATCCACGTGGTTTATATCTCTGCATTCAGACTCTCACCCTGCTTACTTGCTGCCACTACTTGATGTGGCCCGTCCTCTTCCACAGCCTTTTGTGCTGCTGCATGCATCAGGCAGGTCTGCTGACCTCAACAAGAGGTAAGAATCACTCAGAGCAAGTTCCGAGAACTTGGTCCCCCGAGGAGGACCAGATCTTCTTTCACTCTTCATCTCTCACTCAGGAGGCAGGTTTTAACAACAGTTTGGCATTGCCTGCCCCTTACCTCTGTTCCCAGCTGGCAGAACTCTTGGGAAAAACCCTGTCATAAGCAGTGTCAAGATAAAGTGTCCTGTAAGCTGTCAGATTGCAAAGCACTGTTCCTAGGCTGCCCCAGGCTGAGATGAAGCCCAGGAGCTCAGCCCACAATGCCTGGGCACTGATTCTTGGAAGATGGGGGAGCCAGAGAGCACTGACTCGTTCGTGTACTGTCAAAAGCTCAGCTGATGAGCTCCTGCTGTAGTAGTGTGGCATGCTGATCCCTACTGTGAAGAGCAACATCCTGTATTTAACATGGAGGGTCTTCAGCTGGATTTTGCAGGAAAAGCAAAAGCAGTCTTACAGCATTCCTCTCCCTGCCTGTATGTGATGGAGTAGTCTTGGGCATGAGATGGCCCAACTACATGTGAAAGAGATTTCGTCCGTAGCGGCTGCCATCCTGCCAGATGCCCAGGGTAGCACAGCCTTACTCCCTATACCTTAAAAGGAAGGGACTGGAGAGGAAGAAGCAAAGTCTCCTTCAATCAAAGGGAGACTGCCCTGACTCTGAGGTTTGCATTTGACAGGACTAAGTCCTCTGTTCAGCCAGGGTGTCCTGCTGAGGCTTTTATTCCTCTTCACAGAGTGCAGCATGTGTGTCGCATATTCCCACAGTAAATGTGTTTTCCTGCCTCTCGGCAGCAGTTCCACTTGGTGCAGGATGTGCTGTCAGGGATACTCACACAGACACACAGCCCTCCTGATGACAGGGACCTGGCACCTACAGCTGCTGTTCAGGCTTGTCCTGCCTTCTGCTAGACAAGCCAACAGTCTGGAAGAAGGGAGCTTTTGATTTTGGTTTTTCATTACTTTTGGCATACACAGTAATGCCAGTTAAATCATGGAGAACAAGATACTTGCTAGATGTATGCAACAGAGTAAAGGAGAGGGAAAGAAAAAAGAAGTAGATCATGTCTTTGTGCAGTCTGTAATGATTTGATATTAAAAAACATTTGCAAGTTGTTGATGACTCCTTAGAACCAGTAGGAAGGACCCCTATTAACAATCTCTGCTCTCCCTGTTGGACAATGAGGACTTATGTTTGTGTGCTAATGGGTTTCCAGTGAGGAAAAACTGTACCCCTGGGAAGCAGTTTGTTAAAGGGAGAAGAGACCTTTGGAATGGCCTCTTTCTTTTCACCAGCTATCATCAAAGCAGCAAATATTCTGACTGTGGGACCAATGAATCAAAAATAAAGTGGTCCCAGAATGCCAAAGTAAGAATTGTTGCAGCTCTGCTTCATCCCGCTCCATTCTCTTAGTATGGCAATAGGAAATTGAAGGAGCAAGCCTGCAGCAAGAAAACTATATTGTAAGGTGGTTGGAGCAGGCATTAGTGAGATGCTGGAGGAAAAGAGAGCACCAAGTTAAAAAATCCTTGGAGATCCATGCCTCAAGCCAGTTGGCTTTCTGCCCGGGGGTGGGGGGGGCAGGAATGGGAGCTGATTCAGGCATGATGGAGGCACATTAGCAGCATGTTCTTGCCATCATAGAATTGAAACCAGCAGCCCTGTACTGCAAGACCTGCAGACTCCTTCATTTACTTCTTCTTAATGCACTGCAGTTGTGGGGTCTCATGGGTCTTTCTGTGGTGCTAGCAGACAAACTGCATTGGGAGAGGTTGTTCTTTGTGCTTGGGCAGGTGACTCACTCCACAGCAGCAGCTTTTCTGGAGAACTCCCCTGATCTATTAGCAGCTTTCTTCCCTGCTCGCTGTGCAGTGGAAGGATGGGCAAAGCCTTTCTAGCTCACTCTGGCTGCTGCTGGGCAGCTGCCACCCCTGGTAAGGCAGTGCTGCTGCCTAAGTGTCTTCTATACCCTCACACCCCAGCCCTGCTGAAACACTCAGTGTAAGAATGCAGAATACCACATCTTCCACCCTTCATATAACCTGCATCCAATTTAAAAGGGTGGATATAGTGTCCACAAAGGGCAAAAGCAGGGTTGATGTTTGCATAGCAGAAAGGGAAGATGAACCAGGACCAGATGGGCAACAAAAGGAGCAGAAATGAGCAGAAAGAGAAGGTTGAGAAGTCTATGGGAGAAGCGATAAAGCTCTTTGATAGACCCACACACACATGCAAATCCTACCCCACTGAAGCACAGCACCACCTGCGTGGGACTGCTGTAGCTGTAGGAGGAAGGACTTTTGTGCACAAGAGATTAGGGGCCAGTACCTGCTGGCATGACAACACTGGGATGTATTTCTGCTGGAGAACATGGAGTTCTTGTCTCGCCTGAGTCACAGGCAAGATAGAGCAGTCATTTCAGGGTGTTGACAACTTAATATAGGGTTAGACCTTCCATTTCCATGCCAACAGTGATGGTGACGAATACAAATTAATTGTTCCAGGTCAGCTGATGAACTTTCCCCATAGTGAAAATTTAGATCTTGTTGAGTCTTCCTGTACTTCAGTATGGAGTTGAATCCAGAGATTCCAGAGCACATGCTCCAGTTTCTTCAGCCTGTGCAGAGGTGTTACTGGCATTAGCAGATGCCGGTGGGTGTCTGGGTTGGATGCCTTTTTTCTCCTTATTCGTTCTTTTCTCATCCAAGGGTTGTTTTGGGGACTAGGCACAAAGGATGGAGAATATCTTCTTTGTACTGCAGTGATTACACTATCTAATGCAGTTACTAAGTCTCCCCCCACCCCAGAATGAGAAGCCTAGCCAGGAATAATTTCCCTCCTAGCCTAGTTGTTTCCTCAGGTACTAAAGGCAGCCTCAGGTCTGCCTCCAGCAGCAGACGCAAAATACCCCGTAGATGCAGAATATCTTTTCTCAAGAGTTTGTTCATTTAAACTTCCCAGCTTCAACAAGAGGAGCGGCTTCCTCAGAAGGACCACATTTATTCAGAAGCAACATGTGTTGACTACTGAAAAGCAGTTAAAAATTGAATGTGTAATGACCCAAATGAGAATTCATGCATCAAAGTTTTGTTGATTTGTTAAGACTCTGTGTGCATATCTGTATAAAGTAAGGATTTCAGAAAAGAGTTTCTTTGAGAAATTTCTTGCATCAGGTTTTTTGAAACATTTTGGAGAGATTGGAGCATCCCATATCAGGACATTTTCAAGCAGAACAAAACAAATCCCTTTTTTCAGTTGGAAGGAAATTTTTCATCTGCAAGGTTTAGTTAATGTATATATATAGAAAAAAACTCAGAAAAGCTCAAAAGAAGAGTGAAATATTTCAAAATTGTATAATACTTCAAAATAAGCACTATATAAAATACTTAAATTAATTTCCATGATTTAAAAAAAAATTCTGATGGCACACACTTGTGTTCAACATATTTTTTGACAATATTTTCTGCCCTTGGTCAGAAAGAAATGTCACGATTCATGATCATACATTTGCCTGTATCTGTTTAATCTTGAATGGAATTTGATTTGTTTAACAGTTATTAAAAGGTCTCTCGCTTCTTCTTGTCTTCTTCTCAGGAGCTTTTGAAACATTCTTCCTGAGCTTTTATCTTCTAGAATGTCATGGCTATATTTTAATGGGACTTTGGTCAATTTAGCGGTTTTTTGCCCTGTAAATATGGGATCTATTGTCAAAGTAGTAGTAACATCTTAAAATGGAAGAGAAAGAGAAAATTAATGAAATTTTGTATTAAAAGAAGTAGGTCTATAAGAAAAGCAAAAATCCACTGCCTTATTCCCATACTTATTACCAGATCAAAAGTTTTCCAGGGAAAAAATGGGAACAGAAATCTGAGAGAAAGCCCAAGGGAGCCCACAGTTCACAATGCTTTTTGTGTACTTTGATCAAGATTAAACAGACTTTTTTGATCTCAATGTGGTGACTTTGGCTCTTACACTAAATAGGTGCTAATTTTATGTTGGCAAAATCAGTGGTCCTTTGTTAAATAAATACAGTAATGTATTAGCATAATGGATTAACTGAGTGTATCACCTTACATTATAAACCAACAGTGCTGAACTGAACCCTCCTAAGAATAGGCAAAAATTCTAGTCCAGACTAGGGGTCCATCCAAGCCAATAACCTGCCTCCAGTGGTGTCATAAGCAGATAGCAAGAGAGGACTTTAAGAATAGAGTAAGCACATGCTTCTATAATACTTCTGTGATGTTATTCCTAAGTAATACCCATGATAAAATTGATAAATTGATATCCATTAATAAAATTGAATTATTAATTCAGAAATACAGCTTCTAATAGAATTTCGCCTTTGAGATGGTCCCTTTGAACTTTGCTACTGAGTTGAAAAAAGGAAAAAAAATGCAAGTTCACATGTCCAATATTAGAGATAGCAGTGACAGAGTCCTTTATGCTCTTCTTCAATGTTTTTCAGGGAATCAAGCATAAACAAACTGTGTATGCAATTAAATGAATTAACCAAACCCAAACCTTTTTTTTTTATATAGGGATGACGTGTTAATCATTTTAATCAGAAGAGAAAGGTGGCACATTAACTTTTTAAAATCAAAGCAAGACACCTAAGTGCCGGCCAGAAGGAGTTAATTTTACCCAGGGCTGTTCTCTGTAACTGCTCACAGGGAATCCCAGAGCTTTGAGACACCTGAAACAAGGCTTTCATGGCATGCAACAGGGTTTGCTGATGTCCTCTGGGCTAGGAGCCAAAGTCAGGAGGCAGGAAAGTGCTGACCGTGAGAGTACATACCTGCTGCTGTTGTCGGGGAACTGTGGTGGGTAGAAAGAGAAAGAACTGAAGCATCTTGAGTCCTGCTTTTCTTCTGTGGGCTAGGCTTTGTGGGGACATGCCTGGCACTTCCTACTCATCCTTGGAAATGCAAACCACCAGAAGTTTTCAGGGGCTGAATTTAGGACTCTGCTATTTAGCTATCTTACAGGTCTGTCACGTGCATTCCCAATGCAGTCATTCCTTTCTGGTACCATACACATATAATCCATGTATTAGGGTAGGGAAATTTGCAGCTTGAGTTAATTTTTTGTGGCCTTTGCAATCGTCTGCCTATCCATCTGTCCATCGGTGTTCACTGATAACGATACATTGGCTAATTTTTCTCATCAAGTAAGCAGAGCAAACAGGGCTCCTGCAGATGGGGAAATCTGTTTGTTGTTCACATATGCAGGGTGGAAGGCCATTCATTCCTCGTGCTGGGCAGCTTTTCTCCACCATCCACGCTGAATGGACATACAGGCTATCTGGCATTCCTGCAAGGGCTGTTTCCTACTGTGTCAGATGCATTCTTCTAACAGCAGACCCCAAATTAATCTAGAATCATTTTCCTCTCAGGATTCCTAAACAAAGAAATACAATTAAACCAGCAAATACTCTGTGTCCTTTGTGTTTTAGTTAGATTTCTTTCTGATTGATTTTAAGATAAAAGAAGTTTAGTGGCTGACTGTACTGGATTGACTGTGGCTGGACACCAAGTGCTCTATCACTCCCCAGCTGGAAAATGGGAGAGAGAATAAGATGGAAAATGATCCATGGGTTGGGATAAGGCAGTTTACTAAAGCAAAAAAAAGCCAAAGCTTGCACACACAAAAGTGAAGTGGAAAACAACAAGGTTCATTCTCTACTTCCCATCAGCAACAATGTCCTGTCATATCCCAGGAAGCAGGGCTTCAAGAACATATGGTTTCTTAACAGGCAGCCATTGGAAATGACAAATGTCCCCCTTCCTGCTCCTTTCCTTAACTTTTGTGTCAGAGCTGACATCATATGATATGGAATATCCCTTTGATTAGTTTGGATCAGCTGACCTGGTTGTGTCCCCTCCCAGGATCTTGCTCTCGACTGGGGAAGGAGTGTTGCAGTGTCGATGCTGTGCTCAGCAGTAGCCAAAACACTGGTGTGTTATCAGTGCCTTTCTAGCTACGAATTCAAAGCACAGCACTGTGAGGGATGCTATGGAGAATTGAACTCCATCTCAGCCAGACCCAATACACTGTCCCAATCCAGGGAGTGTGGAGCAGGAAATTTTTGTCTTGATACGCAAGCACGTACAGGAGAGAAGTTCAGATATAGCTAAAGAGAGATTAAGACACAAACGAGGTCAAAAGTTGGTTTCCGGAAGGATAATTCAACTTTATTTAATCTATGAAAGAGGAGAGAAAGGAGGAAAGCAGGGAAGTAGGAAAGAGACAAGAGCAATTCAAAAAGGAGCAGATAGTCACCATCATGAGCCCCTCAGCATTCCATCAACCTGTTCTTCTTCAGTCCTGTGGTGGGGCAGATCTCCGCTGGGACAGATAAGGTGTTTGCTTGTATAGAGTCTGGGCAGCGCACTTTACAATAGGCAATGGCAACAGCTCGTCCGCCACATAGTGAGCAATAACATGTTCACTGCACGTGGGCACTGGTATCCCTGCAGCATTTGCCTGATGCCCTTAAAGTTTACAGGCTGAAGCACTGGCACCTGTGCGATGTTCGCATGATCTACCTTGTTTTGCACAAAGTCTGAAGGTTGAGGTTAACTGAACATCCTGTTTTAGCAACCACTGCTTATCCACAACTTTTCCAGCAACACCCAGGCAATGGCAAAACAAGACAGTTCTCTATTTTAAAGTAGAACAGGCTTCTGCAGTGGCATTTGGATACGTTTCAGAAGCCTGAGTTTGCTGAAGCTTCTGCCCATCCTTGCAGGATCACTCCTTTTCTCCATCCATGCTTTTGTTTCCCTGTTTTCACCTGAAGGTGGTTTGGCTCATTTAAAAATCTGAATAAAAACTGGGCATTAATTTAAATCAAACCAAGGGACCAGAATGAGAATAGAGAGGTTGGAGAGACATTGGTTAATGCCATCAAACGATCCAGGCTCCATGAAGCAGTATGTTCTGTCTTCGGTCCCCTGGACCACTCCCCAGCACAAGCAAGGCTAGACTTCAAGTCTCCTCAATACCAAACCTTATCATCTTCTTACTGAGATGCAAATCCTTAGCCACCCCAACCACAGCAGCTGTACTGAGCTGACCTCGGAGGGCATTTGGTCCTAGGGACCTTTGTCTCAACGTGTGCTTGTCAGGCATTTTTCACATACACAGCTCAAGACAATCGATGGAACCACCTCAGAGAAGTGGAGTTTTTGCTTCCTATTAATCACCCCTATGGTCATGAAGTTCCTTTGTCCGTCTGCTGAAGCCAGTTGCATCACTTAGGTTGCCTCTCCAGGAGAGGGGGGAATAAAAAGCATTAAGGTTGAAAAAGAACAAAAAAAGTAATGCAAGAAAACATAAAGTTTTGGGGTTTTTTCCCCAGTTTTATTGGGTTTGTGGACTTCAAGAAAGTGGGAGAATGGAAAGGCAAGAAAGGGTTTTTCCCATATGAAAGAAGTAATCTTCATCATTTGATCTTTGGTGACTCCTGACAAGTTGAGTTCATTCAAGGTAAACAAGAGGAATAAGTTACCTCGCATTCATTGTCGGATGCTGCAGAGTCCACAGTGCCTGATAACTTCTTAGACTACCAGTTAACATATCAAATGACAAAATGTTTCTCAGAAATAGCTTGGGCTGAATGTCCTGCCTAGGAAGATGTGGCCAACAGCATCGGTGGGGATTAGAGGAATTTGCAGAGTTTGCAGGCTGGTCTGGAAAATGGCACCCCAGGGAACAGTCCTCCAGCAACAGTACCATATAACTGATATGGCACCCATGTGCTGGGAAAAAAACAAACTCTCCTAAGGAAACCAGGCTCTGCCAACAACAAATCAGAATGAGCTACTCTGAAAGTCCTCAACACATGAAATTCTGAGTAGATAAACAGTGTGTCACTTATTACATGAAGGGAAATCATGGGTGACTGTAATACCAAAAAATATAGTAGCTGAAAAAGCTACTGAAGTCAACAAAAAAGTGAACCTTACCTCAGAAACTGTTAATGGCCTCTTGTATAGGAGATTGTATAATTCTCTTAAACCCCAGAGATCTAATTTTGGTTCAAAAGGGGCACCTGTTGGTAAGAAAATTGAGAATTCAGAACTGGAGGAACTCACCCTCTGATCAAATCTCTTACTGTCAGGAGGAGAAACCACCCTAGAGTCACTTTTAAACCTGCACTGTCTATCTTTACCTCTTCTTGTTCTTCCCCAAAATGTGGCTTAGGGTGCCCAAGGCAGAAAAACCCATCATCTCTGTCCTACCACCCCTTTCTTGTCTTTCCCAAGCAGGGGAAGTGGGGATCCAGGGCTGAGATCTTCTGTGGCAGCACTGAGGAGCATCTTCCACCCTATCTTGTGCTGTGTGATGCATGTTGGAGGGAAGAGCCACTGCTATGAATGTAGACTGCTCACTGACATGGTCTTCCTCCTGTCACAAATGAGGAAGAGAACCAGAGGCAGACAGAAGGAACCACAGCAAAACAAGGACAGAGCAGATGCTTCACCGTGTGCTCTCCCACTGGATACAGTGGACATTTCAAATTTCAACAGTACAATGTGCCTGCTCATCTACCCCAAGGGGTAGTAAATTGGGCCAAAATGATAAGCCCCCAACTTGGAACTGGGAATTGATGCTACCACTCTGCGTGAGATATATACTCATGAGGCTTGTTGTGCAATCATGTGGCCAGCCCCATGGACAGAAAAGGTCTCAGTAGTGACATCTGAGATCCACAACTGCCCAGGTTGGGACCACCCATTGATACAAATGGAGTTAGCAAGTCATGGAGCAGTCAGGTTGGATGTGGACAGAGAGAATCCACTCTCTACACCAACCTTATATAACAAGTTAGAGGTAGAAATATAATGACTGCAGCTTTTCCCAAAACCTCTTTCTAGCAGGTCCTTCAGCAGAGCCCTAACAAAGTCATCACAGGGCCCTGGTTTTCCTTGTGAAACAGAGAGAACTTCTCCAGGCGTATTTGTGTATAGAGAAATTGACAGGTCAATAACACCTTGCTCAACCTTGTACAACTGTTAGATCTTGGCAATCTGTGGCACTGTCCAATCAGTCCCAATACAGAGCCTGTGACAAGGGTAGGGGCACCACAGGCAGAAGGTACCTTATGATGTCCCTTGAGATGAGGACAACCACTCGCAAAATGGAATCTGAAAAGCAGGAATCACTTCCAGATTCCCCTTCTTGAGTAATGCTCACATTTTAAACTCCATGTCTTCAAATAAAGACGACACAAAAAGCTATCTAAATGGAAAAGTGAAACCCTTTGGGACTGAAATAATCACTAATAATCTGTTGATAAGCTTAAGTTGTTCATAGGTAGCTGCCTCCAGCCTTTAGGCAGATAACGTATATGTCTACATGTGTGGACACAAACCTGTGGCACCTGTGTCTAAGTCTGTATGTGTATGTACAAACTAGGCTTCACCACCTGTCACCTTTCCCAGATTTTCTTCTCTTCCATCGCAAAATGGCAACATCTGTTTAAGGGCTAGAAGCAAAGCTGAGGGGCAGAATCATGTTCTTTAGCATAAACATGTAAAATTCCTGTATACACCAGGAAAACAGAATTGCCCTCATATCACAGGCTGAGGTCTCATTCTCTCAAGTGCAATCAAATGAACTGCTGTTGCTGTGGAGCTTGGCTAAAAACATCTCTCTGCATTCTGCTAATTCTGGCCCTTTATGCCTGCTGTTCTCATTATTATGCTCTTGTTTTTCCGAGTGTTGAAATCTCACTCGGACATTTATAGTTTTATCTGTACTCGAATACACAATCAACAGCAATAACCACCACCAGCCGGGAACTGAATCACATCCTTGCCTGTGTCATATTTTCAAATTCCAGCAGAATACATTGTTACCACAATGATCTCATGGCTGAAATCCAGATGTTATGAAAGTTGATCATGCAGAAGAGGCAGACTCATGCTGGTCTTCATTTACACCCTCATCACCACATTCACAGTCTATTCTCCTAAGCCTTTCATGCATTTCCAGGGATAAATATTGTTCCCAGTACATCCCCTTCCACCAACACAGCATCATTTAAATTAGTGGCCGTAGAAGTGCCATTACTCAGGCCGTGTCTTTTCACCTGCCACACCATCATTCAGGAGCTTGGCAGGATATTGTAAAGGCTGGAAGTTCACATGCTATTGCAAGGAAAAGAAGGAGATGCTCACAAGGAAGGAAATGTCTCTTGAAGAACTGGATGAAGAAATGTTAGGTTAAAGTACAGAGGGACTTGAAGTGACTGCTCCAGACGCAGACTGGTCACCAGCCTGTCCTTTCTCAGGGCCTTCACACAGGCGGCTTTTCTTCCTACCACCATGATGAACCTGTTGTTTGTTTCGCTGCTTTGCTGAGCGCTCATAGTGAGGCAGCGGGTGAGGCAAGTCAGGGGGGCTGCTGATGGTGAAGCAGCAAGTGTATGCTGCGATGCACTCACACTGCATAGCGCTGCGCTCTGCCCACCGAGGGCACAAGCCTATTTACCAGATGAGGATTCACTGTTGAAAGAAATCCTTCAGAGGTAAATTTTCACACTGGATTTCGTTTAGTGCCTCTGAGATGCAGCAGAGCACTTAGGACATCTGGCAAGAGCCGCAAGCAAGCAGCAGCAGGAACTGCATATGTCAGTTTATCCCCTCTCCATGTGATAATGAAACTCTGGTGACATCTTTTTGTCTCTGCTACCCAATTTCTCATAGAATGCCAGCATTGCCCCAGGGGAAATTCTGCGTGGGTTAGGCATTTATTTTCTTACCATCCTTATCAGCCATCCCAACTGGATCTCAGTGCTGGCAGGCAGCAATAAATGAAGATCTTATGGTTTTTATCATCTAAATGCTTAGGGTAAAGTTGATTCTTCTCTGAAAGAAAAACATCAATCCCAAACAAGTCATCTAATCTCTATCTACCGACACTGAAGTGTGGGTGGGAACTTCCTGAAGATGATCCAGCAATTGGTATTGGACTTTGCAATCTGAAGGCTAGATTAGGCTGAGTTAGATGCCTTCCTTTGAAGAAGAAAATAAATTTAAGCATCAGTAGAGATTCAGTCCAACATTGAGCAAAGGAGTTTTGTGTCTCTGGAAGTGCCTGCATTTCAGGTAAGACCTGCTTCCTGCTGTTTCCTCAGTAAGTTCCAGACAGAGAATGTCTGCTTGAGACTCATGGCTGTTTCCAAGGCCTTTTTCCCAGCGGAAATGACAGAAGTCTCCAGAAGAGCCCTTTGCTGCCTGAAAGGCAACTTACCACATGCTGAAGTTTCTATTATACTGTGGGCATAATGGAATTTGAAAATGCCTGACAAAGCAAAGAACAGTATGTCATTTAGTTCACCATTTCTGCCTGTGGAGCTGTTTGATGGGACTCCACAGTCCCTTTGATGCACTTCTCAGGACTGAAAACTCTTCTGCCATGTCCCAGCCCCTATGCTGGGTGTCTGCCAGCCCCATGCTTTCTCCAGCTGACTGGCACCTCCCTGCTCTCATTCATAGTCAGATCCTGACTTCACTTTTTACCCATCCATATCTTTAGCAAAGACTGGAGTCTTTTTCTTACCATAGGTGGAAATAAGTGGTGTAAGCCTGAACGTGGAATATATTGTCCAGAAATCTGAGATCAGCAGAAGTGCAAGTTAGGCAAATTAAAAAGAGTAGGCAGAGCTTTTGACTAGAAGTAGTACAGGAGCAGAAACATCCTTTGTATGGGTTGCTCCTCATTCTGTGGTATTTTTTTGCATGTCACTTCAAGAACTAAAACTCAGAGTCTGGCTAGTGGCTGCATGGAGCTTGTGTATCCCTGCGCCCTGCTGGCCATTTCTTCCTCTGAAACAAAAAAAAAATCTTTCGTCACCTGACCAAAGGAGTTGGGATACCCTCTTGTTATCCTACATGGAGCCAATCCTGCTCTGCAGCCTTAGGGAGGTGAGGCAGGATTAATAATTGTGTTCAGTATGTTTCTGTTTCCAGACAGTGCGTTTTTTGTGAAGGTATTTTGTGAGTATGATGTATAAGTCACTGTGGGATGCAGCAGAATTTTTTGGCCTTGCAGCTTGGAGGTGCCATATTCATCTTCTCTCTGCCTGTAAAACATGCAGCCCAGAGACATGATGAATATGTTTTGCAGAAGCTCAACTTGAAACTCCAGGGAAGTTCCTTGAAAGTGTTTCTAAACAAGACATTCATTACGTTAACTAAACAAAAGAAGATAATCCTTCCAGACCTCCTTATCCCTTTTTCCCCCATCCCTCCTCACTTTCATGACTTACTCCTCTAAAGAGAGGATTGATTGGAGACTGGTATGAGCTAAAGTCGCTGTTCTCAACTTTGTAGTACCCAGCCTTCATCACAGCCTGTGCCCGTGTCTGGCAAGTTGATAGTCATGTCTGGGCATCCAGAGTACACAGGCCAAGGGGAACCAATGGGCAGGGGTAGTTTAAGGACACAAACCTTTTGCAAGAAAAGTGCCTTGTCTTCTGGCTGTGCAGGGAGCAAACTTGCCTAGTGCTATGCCATGAATTATCCCCCACTTGTAATTCATCCCGTGGCTTGCACTTGTCCCCTGCTCTGTTTATCAAATCTGTTGGTCCTGCTGCTACCCAAGAACTGTATAAATTAGTTCATCAGTCACAAGCCACAGTCTCACCAGGGAAGGGAAGAAGTGAATGGATAAAAGTACTGTAAAACTCCATACATAATACAGTTTTGATTATAAAGAGCTCTAACTTTTTCAGCCGCTTTCAAGCCTGTTAGAATAGCTGTTTGTATTCCTTATTACTTAAATTGAGACACTTAGCTTGAAGAGGCTGTAGTGAATAAAACCCTTCGTTAGTAGGGCATTTCGATCTTCATTCTTGCACCAGTCCTGGCTGCATTACTCTTCAAAATCAGGCATGAATGGTTAGTTAATACCAGCTAAGTATTCAGCCCAGTAGTATTCATAGCTGGGGCTTTGCTTTTCAGGGCAAAGAAATAACAAACCCCAGAATTGCTGTAGTGAGTCCAGAGCCGAGTCTGGAAAGAGGACCTTACAGAAATCCATTTCATGACTCGGTATGAATGGCTGGAAAAACAGTGCCTTTTTACTGTTTGGCACATCAGCCCAAGGGGCTTGGCAAGAGCCTTGGTGGTGCATGTTACCCCATTCCCACCTCTAAATGAGCAGAAGCTCCTGGGTGTGTGCAGGGATTTGTCATCAGTGTAGACTGCGATATCTATAGCAGTCAGGAGCATGTCCATCACAGGCACTGTGGACATTCAGGACAGGGCTGTTTAGTGAAATGAGGGACAACACAAGACTCACACATCCTGCCTTGTACTAGTTTACATTCTAGCACACCATAAATGTGACCACAATTTTAACTGAAATTTGGTGAGTTATTTTCCTTGGTATTTTTATCTGAAATACATTTTTCTCTCGAATTGGCTAAAATTATTTTTGTTCTATTTCTAAGGACTTTTAACCGTGGTGAAAACCTTTCTTATTTGAATCAAAAATGTGTCAAAAATGGAGGCTGAGTTTGTTTTGATGCCCGAGGTTCACTGTTGTGGTTGGCAGCAGTTACCAAGAGGGTCTGCAAAAGATATCATTCTCTGTACTTGTTTGATTGTAGGCTTAGGTGGACAGTCCTTCTAAGCAGACCAGTATTTCTTTCAGCTAACAGTACCTGAAACACTATGAAGACAAGCAAACAGCCTGACCAGTGTCTTCATTGTGATACCCTGGTTTCTTTTTAAATTTAGTCACCATTGTTTTCACCTTTTCTACAACACCAAGGAAAAGCTGGTGAAACTGGGTCTGACTTAGCTTTCTGATCTACGCAAGCCATTTTTTGTGTCCCATGGATTTTGCTAAAGCACAGACATCCCTGATGTGGAAACACCCCAGAATGTCATTTCTTTGTGTCAGACATCAAGTGGACTGGGTCGTAAGTGGCTGGATTAGTACCAAAACCAAGGGACTTTCTCAAAGTGAACAGATATCCCGAAGATCTGATCTCTGCTTAAAAAGAAAAAAAAATCAAGAAAAACTATTTATTAGTTGCCAGATGCTAAACTATTAAATTTGGCCTCAGTTGCATTTTGTGTACTAAATCTTTTCAGATCCATTTAGCTTAAACCTGCAGAAATGTTGTAATATGCATATAGTGACACTGAGTAGTATATGATATATTTGCTAATTAGGGAATAGCATCAAAAAATTTTCTGACTGGTAAGCAATTCCTTTCATACTAGTCTTTAACTGATGGAGGATGGTTTCTGTGTTGATGGTTTTTCCATCTCAGTGGAAAGCTTTCTAAATAGAGTAAAGGAAGAATATAAGGTTATCCTTACCAGTCTACACTCAAAATTCCATATAGGAGGAATTTGATTTTGCTAAATCAGAAAATATGCATTAGGTTAAGATACACTAAAATTCACTTATTTTAGATAATTTGTTGGGAACTAGAATTTATGTGAAAGCACAGGCCTGTTGCCCAAGCAAAATCACGCTGTATCATAATGTCAGGAGATGCAAAATTCAACAAGTTCATGATAAGTGTGTGACTAATACAAGACATGTAGTTTTGGCTGGGTTTTCACCATAGGTCAAGTAGTTTCACGAAGCTCAGGGATGTCCTCAGAGAGCTTTTCAAGAAAAAATCCTGTTCTCTGTGAGCACTAGGTTGAAGATCCTATTAGGAAAAAGGCTGTTAATATTTGACAAATCAGCTTTCTGAATCCCTTTGGGTTGCTCAACTCATCATTTTTGGTAGATCCAACCTCTTCTATTGAAGCAAGCAAGACATACTGTCAATTTTTCAGTTTATTTGACATTTCTATTAATGCTTTATTCTCCTTTTCCATCTATTTTTAAGTGGAAAAAATGCTGGTTTGAAACTCTTACAAAGTTTCATTTTAAAGAGGTAAACCCAAATGTTGCAGAATTTTCCATAATAATGTGACATTTCAGAAATGTCAAATTAAAGTGTTCATAATTTTTAAACTTTCCCTCCGTTTGGGGGGTTGAAACTGTTTACCTCGGTCTATCCAAAAGCTCAAATAGCTCCAGTGCTGTGCATTTACCTGA
This sequence comes from Pseudotriccus pelzelni, assembly GCA_035584735.1. NCBI lineage: Eukaryota > Metazoa > Chordata > Aves > Passeriformes > Tyrannidae > Pseudotriccus > Pseudotriccus pelzelni. The sequence continues at coordinate 9,567,781 of JAWMRA010000113.1, read as the reverse complement.
GCCTGACAGATCTGACCTAAGTTCAATAAGTAGGAGCTTTGCTGTTCAAGATTAGTGCTGTGATGGGCAGCAGGTGCTTGAAGACAATCTTTGGGGAGAGCTGAATGACCAGCTCTTTCTAAAGCTTTCTCTGCTTTCCTTGCCTTTTAAGCTGCCCTAACAAATATATCCATGATCCCCAAAGCCCCTGGAATTTTTCTGGAAAGGGTTGCTCTTTTGAGCGTTCACAAATCCCAGACAAGAACCTCATGAAATCCTTGATCACCCTGCTGAGAGGCTTGGCTGGACATCCTTTGTAAAGTGAGTAGGATGTTTTCCCCACTTAAACTAAAGGACATGACAGCAGGTGTAAACCTGGTCTTGTTTACATTTTGCTGTTCTGAAATTATATTTTACTTCCAGCCTGCAGCCTAGTCGGTCTCTCCTTTAGTATGTGTTGTTTGACATTGTTTCTGCCTGAAACATTTATAAAGCATTATGCTTTAAAAATTAGGTTGATGAATGCAAAGAGACAGTTCTCTTAATAAAGGCATTGCCAGAAAGGCCATAAGCTTTTTTTTCAGTGTGGAAGGTTGCCATTTGGCTGCTATAAATTGCTCTGAGTAGCAAGGTAGTAAATAAAAAAAAAGAAACAAAAATGCAAAAATAGAATAATAGATGACACTGAAGAAGAAACTGTCCCAGCAAACTGAGCATTTGTGGAGACATACAATTAAAACATTGTGAATTCCTCACTCATTGTAATGAGGGAACAAAGACTGTCTCAGAACTTACGGAGCTCATATGCTTCTACAAGACCTATCTTGCAGGTGATAGATCTCTTACTGCCTGACGGATGACCTTTGCTGATACCATGGCCACGGTCTATAAAAATGACACCCTCCTTTGAGATGCCATTGGTTCCATCATCATTCTATTGTGTAAATAACCTCATTTGACTAAAAAAGTGTCCGATTTCTAACCAGTTCACTCTCATATCCCAGGATCATATTTCAGCCAAGAAATTAGCATCACGTCTTCATTTCCAGGTAAAACAAATAAATATATTGCATTGTTGTTGTTGTATCTCTTGCAGACAAACAAAGCAGTAGCCAAGGGGGACTTCCACCATGCAAGCTCCAGCTCCCGGCGAGCACTCTTCCTGGCTGTCCTGTCCATCACAATTGGAACTGGCATTTACGTTGGGGTGGCCGTGGCTCTTATTGCCTATCTCTCCAAAAACAATCATTTATGAGCCTCAGGAAAAGGGAGAGAACCAGCCACCCGGCACCTGAACTGCAGAAGTCCCCAGCAGATCAGACTGCATTATGTTCCAAAAAGATCAAGAGGCAAACCACCTTCTGGGGACAGGTACAGGATGAGAGGGGCTTGTGCATTATTGTAGGGTGGGAAGCTGTCTGGGCTTGGCCTGGTTCCACCATTTGTGATGCACAAGTCTAGCTTCTCTTCATGAACCCCTGTACAAGAAAGAAGGAAAGAATGAAAGAGTAAAAGAGAGAAAAAGAAAGAAAAATAAAGAAAGAAAAAATAAAAGGAAGGAAGCTGGGGGGGTGTGGAGAGGGGTGTTTCGCCTTTGCCTTCTTTGCAATACAGCGTTTGCAAGCAGCTGGCAAACTGAGCTGTTCTCTTAATACCTTCTTGGTGACCTGAACTTTGCAGCCAGCATGAGCTTGTCCTTTGCTTTTTAAGCACGGCACTGAGATCTGAGAAAGCATGGACAGTGGCTGGTTCTGTGAAAGAGCATTATAACAACAGGAGGAAGACTATGGCTTTTTCTGTGTTTTGAATGCAGGACTCATTCGCCTATGAATGAAGCAAACACCTCAGCATAGAGTGGTATTGCCTACTTTTCTTTTGTGGGGTAGGTTTTCATGGGAGGAGAAAAGGAAATAAAAAGTATATTTCTTTCCTTTTGTTGTTTTTGGATTAAGGTGTGTCCCACAGGTCCACTCAATAAAGAACTGGTGAGGTTACTGCATGATTTGGCTCCACAGACTGAGTGCAAGGTTGAAGAACACGAGATCTGTTGTAAAATGAATTCCTCCATCCAGTCACGTTGCGATAACAGCATTTTCCTGTGGCATATTGCTCATTTGGGTTGTGCTGCCTTACTGTGGAGACCTGCATAGCAGTCAGTGCAAGAAACTTGGGGAGAAAAATGTAAACTGAAGTACTAATAAATTTTTTAATTAAAAATCACAGTAAAGCATGGGAATTAACCAGAGGAAGGAATGCTTCATATATTTCCGAGGTCCTACTCATACACAGAGCAGTGAAGCAGACCATTCAGAGCTCACAGCTCATCTGTGAGACACTGCATAGCCATGGAGAGACAAGCCATGGAGAGACAATGTACGTTGTAGGGGCACTGTCTTTACTTCACTGACTGAAATGATATATTTATTTTCTTCTTTACTCCCTCCCCACAATCAACTTTTATTTTGTCTCACAGAAGTACCTTTCATCCCACCAAGGGTGTCAGCATAGGTACAGATGTAGCTACATAGGTATACACAGAGAGGAAAAACGATCAAATCAGTAACCATTTTATTACTCACTGTGTTTTACAAACATAATTTCTTTACCCATGAATTTCATCAAAGACATTTTTCTGCAAGTTGGTATTGTGTGCCATCTTTGTTCTGGGACAGCTTTTTTTCTCCTGTTTTGGGGGTGGTATTATTTTGGTTTTAATTTGACCTATTTTAGTTTAAGTGGGAGGAGAACAAACACATCCAAACATATTTTTCTGCCAGTTTATTAAAACACATAGAATACAACTACTGTTGCTCTGTGTGACACTTACTTTGTGTGGACGTGAAGCGTTAGACAAGAGTGAAACTTGTACCAGTAACCCAAGCTCAGCTTGGTGGAGAGGTACTCTGTACCTCTGAGTACCAACCTGAAAGGAGGTTGTAGTCAGGTGGGTATCAGTCTCTTTTCACAGGCAATCAAAAATAGGACAAGAGGACACGGTCTTAAGCTGCGCCCAGGGGAGGTTTAGGTTAGACATTAGGAAAAAGTTCTTCACAGAAAGAGTGATTGGGCAGTGGAATGGGCTGGCCAGAGAGGTGGTGGAGTCACTGTCCCTGGAGGTGTTCAAGAAAAGACTGGATGTGACACTTAATGCCATGGTCTAGTTGACAAGGAGATGTTAGGTCATAGGTTGGACCTAATGATCTCAGAGGTCTTTTCCAACCTAGATGATTCTGTGATTCTGTACCCATATGGACCAACTCATATTGTACCTGGACCCAAAAACCTGTTGCAGTCACCGACAGTTCTTCTTTTGCATTGAAATCAAAGAACCATAAAATGATTTGAGTTGGAAGGGATCTAAAGTTCATTTAGTTCCAACCCCTTGCCATGGGCATGGATGCCACCCTCACTGGGTGGCAAATTGTTCGGCTTCAAGGCTGAGCCTGGAGAGTGGCAATGTACTCCTAGGCATCTTCATATGTCTTCAGCCACTGCTAAAGCTGAGGTCCCAGCAGATGCAGTTTTTGGCTGCATCGCCCTATAAGGTGGATTCAATTCTCTGGCTCGTCCCCTTCAATCTTGTTTCTAGCAAGTGCCATGGAAAGCTCCTCCCTTTGAAGCAAGGGAGTAGTGAGAGGGCAAGTTAGAGTCCCCACTCCATATTTGCCCCAATAGGCAATGAGAGAAAACCTTGTTTTTTCTGGCCCCAATGGGCCAGGAATGCCCTTACCCAACAAGCAGGCAAGGATTGAAAATAGTAATTATTTATTTAACTTAAATGAAGAGTTTACCATGTGGGTACTTTCCCACTAATTTTCCATCTAAAATAAGCACAAAGACTGGCAGTGAAATGTAGAGCAGCAGCAGTATGGGGCACATCACCCTCAACTGCACTCCTAATAGTACTGTTATGGCCATCTCATAATTTGGGCAAGGGAACACATTTTGATTAGAACTTGGCTTTCACCACAGGTCAGCACAAAAAAAAACCCCACACAGTCAAGGAAGTGGGCTGCCGTGTGTGACATGCTCTTCCCTTATGCATATCTATTTTGCATGATTTATGGGAAATTCAGTATTTCTCTCAAAGGCTGAACTTTGTAGGACATGAATTCAAAAACCTCAGATTATTCATTTAAAAGGAAAGGAGCTAATATTTCCTAGCCTCGATCTGCTTTTAACCTGGAGTTCAAATAAATTAACAAATACAGATACAGGCCCAAAAATATTAATAATGTCATTTTTAAACCTATCTTGTGGTCAAAGAGTCTGCCTTATGATTTTTGATGATGACAGTGCGGGCTGAATATTGACCTGAGAGGCAAAAGCCATTTCTGGAGCTAGAAGAAACTTTCCCAGGTGGGCAGCCTTAAAAATGCCATAGAGGCCCTTGCATCCAGCCTTAAAAATAAGCATCCCAAACTGGGGACTGACAGCTTCCATGTCTCCAGGAACCTCCAACAGACAGTAAACAGGAAAATAACAACTGTGGACATAAATTTTGCCGCTGCATACCAGTGTTTCTTTCTGCATCTACTTGGGAGATGTGTAAGGTCCTGTCCCAAGTAGAAAGAGCAGAGAGAAACATGGTAAGGGCTCTCAAAAGATATGCGAGGGCAAGTGGAACAGCAAGAACCAAAGGTAAAAGCGATGCCTTGGGCTGTTTATGATTTTGATGTTTATGAAAACCATAGGCTGGCAAATTAAGGAAACAGATTTTTAAACACACATAGGGAGATTCCTATACTTTTTCAGCAGCAGAAGGGAGGACGGTCTGTGTGTAAATGAAAGCAAAAGTTAAGGTTTTTTAAGCTCTAAGGCTCGGCAGAGATGTGAGATTTGTGTCTTCTTATTCACAGAGAACAGCTGTGTGACGCACACTGCAGCTGAAACTACACCACCAGCTTTGGTTTCTGAGTACCAGCTCCAAACCACCAGTCTATGGGCTGACAAACAGTCCACTGGTTCAGATATATGAAAAAAAATATCTGTCATGTTATCTTTCAGTGTATGCTCTGTGTCAGAGCAGGTCCCACCTGTCTTCCCCCAGCCATAATAAATTTGACATGAACTTGCTATTGTGCACTCAGGCAAATTTTGCAGAAAGACCAGTATATGTATCTGCCTTGTCCAGATGATGGTTTTATTTCTGAGTGATGCCTCAAGGTCCAACTATGTATGAACTGGGAAATAAGTCAGATAGAGGAATATCTTCACAACTTGCTATAGCAATTAGTCCTGCTGTTTAGAACCACACCATTCAAGATGGCTATGGAATTGTTGAGCTAAGAAACCATTCAAACACAGCACAAACAAACATTAGTCTTTGTTGGCTGCTTGTTGCTGATAGTTATTCCCTGTTTAAAATCCCTCCTTTTGGAAGGGAAGGGTTGTGAAACCAGGGAGGAGAGACAGGGATCCTACATCTGCTGTGGATGATGAATAGGAAGAAGTAAGAAGGAAGTACAGACAGGTAGATATAGACCCTTGAAGTCTTACTTATCTGTAGAGAGACACCAGGAGAATTGCTCTGAGTGCTTTCCTTTTGCAAAGCAGTTTTTTGAAACTGAGTTAACACACCTGGCATTCAGTTCAGTTTGAACTTGCCTCTAAAGTTACCTGTTATTCAGAAGCCATTGCTCCTTCTGTGCTCTCTCTGCTTAATGGCAACTTTATTTCAAATAAACATAATTTTTTAGGTAGCAGAGTGCTCTGCCCTTCTGTGTATGGATACAGGGAGATCCTGTTTAGTTTACAATAGAGCTCTGTCGTCCCAGAAAGAGGAGAGAAACCAGTCTCCCATAAACTACATTTTTGTAGTAGTTTTACATTATTGCCCTTTCTGAAGTGAGACTTTTATGCCATATTGGCTCAATTAGGAGGTGTTAAAGAAATGGCACTGGCATCTTTAACCAGATGGCAAGTTGTAATGATAGCTAAGATTTACTACAAGGAAAAATACCAACCTGTAAAGTCCAGGGACCGAAGGCTCCAACTTAATCGTATAATGTAGGATGTCATTGGGAATTAACCTCAAAAGATGCATGGGGAATGCTAGAGAATCACAGAAAGGGAAGAAAAAAAGTCCCTTTCTGTGAAAGTCTCAGAGCTCAAGGGAACAGAGAGACAGCAAATAATGTGCTGGGTCAGAGACTAATTACACATTACATATGCCATCTGACAGGATTTCATAACTCGCTGATACCTCCATTGATTCTTCGTGCCTTCATTGGGGAATTTTCCTAGCCCTGAGCATTTTTTATTGCTCTGTCAATCTGAAATAAATTTTTCCCATCTTCTCCACAACACCTTAGTTTGCAAGAGCTCCCTGCTAGGGCAACAAGAAGCATATGCTCAGGCATAGCTTGGGAACATCATGGTTCACCAAGGCTGAAACAGCAGTGGCAGTAGCAACTACTTTCTCTGGACTGGCTGACACACACCCCTCACAGTTTGGGGAATGCCGTCTGGTAAGCTGTAAAGGAAATTCACAGGCAGACAACAACTTAATGCAATTAAGTGCCTATAAACTACACTGTAAGGAGCAATGCAACGGAAGTGTTGTATTCAATCACTTCTCCCAGAGAAAGGGCACGAAGAGAGAGTGCACTTGGTATGAGACAGCAAAGAAGACACACTCAGGCTGCTAAAATCCCCAACCAGAGGTGGAGCTTCTATCAGAGTGCACAACAGGCCACAATACACAGAGTTGTTTACACTTGCCTGTTTAGCAATGCAAGACCACAGGGTGAGTATTTGCAGAAGGCCTGCACCTTAAAGACCTTGTTATGTGCACCTTAAAGACCTTCAGGGCATGATGCAGTCCAGTTAGCCATCCTTGGCTTAGGCAACTTCAAATCCAAGACAAGAGGCAGAGATAGGTTACAAGAACAGTGTCAGTTTTCTCAGCTGAACCAACCTAGCCCTTTTCAGCACACTGCACCAACTCTGCTTTCTGTATCAGACCAGCACAAAGGATGCTCTTTACTGGCTGCATAATTTTGCTCACAGATAGTGCAATGCCGTGATAGTGTGGTTCCTCAGGCAGTCTGGTCACTGTGCAGCACAGAACAGTGGTTTTGCTTCAGACATCATGGCATGGAACTCAGTGTTCCAGGCACGGGGATCACGGATCACAGCTGTGCCAAATGAATGAAAGCAGGACCTGCCAACAGTGTTGCAGTTTATGGTGGTATGGTGAACACATGTTTTTATTTACTGACCATGAGGCAGCTCTGGTGATCCTACTACATACAGTTGTCAGAAGGTAGGTGCTACTCCTTCTTGCCATCACATTTCCTGCTTTGGACGTGTCCAAGTGTACTTATGCCGCTCTAGCCATTTCAGGGTATAGCTGTCAGTGCAAGGAAGCTGAGGCGTGGGAAAGGCTCTGTGAGATAGATTTTATGGGGTGGGAGGTAGGAGAGAATCTGTAATTTACTATAATCTATGATTGCATACAGCCAGAGTGCCCTGTGCCTGGGGAGAAAGCCACCTTCTTTTAGCTGATAATTCTTACGGTGGGCTCTTTTATTGTGGTCAAAACCTTCCCTCTACAGACTTTCCTGACAAGTACCAAACTATGCTTGTGCGAAGGCAAAGCATCTGAAGTGAGGTACCAGATGGGTCACAGTAGCCCTTCCTTTCCAAAACAAGGTCAGGCATTTGCATACCTCTCAGATTAAGTTTGTTCTTCAAGAATACTCAGAGGTGTCCCCCATCTTTCAGGCTCATGCTGTTTCTTAGTGCTATATATGTACACATACATGTGCATACATATATACGGGTAAATGTACACATCCACGTCTCGCACATATGTATATGTGAAACACAGAGAAAGGGAAATCAGCTGACTTGTTCTCCATCAGGGAGAATGTTGCAATGGATTTCAACAATAAAAATAACTGATAAAGAATGACCTGAAAAATGGACAACAGCCCTACTTTCCTGCTATATGAAGTCAGCTGTTTGCTGCTTTTTGCTCCCTGCCATCCTTGCCCAATGCATATTTTGCTCACACTGAGGAGGCAAACTGGTGGGCATGCATGGAAATGACATGACATCCTTAGCAGCATGCTGCTCATTGTTTTACAGTGGAAAAGACCCAGCCCTAGGAAGGCAGGTCCAGCTTGTCCATGGATTTTCACTGAGTGTTTTGATAAGCCTTCAGGGACTGGCAACTCACCTAATCTGTCTATCAGCTGACTGAAGTCATTCTGTCACCTGGTCTCCGTTCTGGCCACCTGCTTGCTCAATGCCCTGTGCTTCAGGCCCACAACCAGCTTGGTGACCTCTACTGGACACATTCCAGTTTGTTCCTCTCTCTCTTGCAGTAGGGAGACCCAGACTGGGTGGGATCTCACCAGTCCCAAGTAGAGGAGACTATAATCACAAGTAGCACTATAATCACTCTAATTACTCCCCCTCGCACTGCTCACTGCACTCTTTTGCTTTTACATCCAAGGCCTCCTGTGTTGCAGAGTCACATGCTGACTGCTGGTTAGCTACCTTACACACTTCACAAGGTGGGGTTATTCTGCCCCAGAGGCATAACTTCACATTTGCTTCTGTTGACCTTCCTGTATCAGTCCATTTCCTCAGCCTGCCCAAGTCTCTCAGAAAGGCAGCTCTGCCCTCCAGGATACCGCCTGCTTTCCTAGCCTCTCATCTTCCACAAACCTGCTGCATGGCCCACAGAAACTAATTTTCCATGTGCAAACCAAAACAAAAAGACAAAAAAAGCATGTGGGCTGACACAATTTTTGCAGGTGCTCTCCCAGAAGAAGCGGCACTCTGCTCTTCGAATTTCCCCAAAACTGATGCACAGTTTGAGCACCCATGGGATTGCGAATGACTCACATTTACAGTTAGAGCTATGTTTCTTCATCCTAGAACTGGTTTATCAACTACCTTTTAACAAGACATACTACAGCCCTGGCATATTCATTATTTTCTACTCATTTGAGTCATGCTCAAGAGCTAAGACTGATCACAGGAAAAAAATAAATGCTCAAATAAGCCAATGCACAGGATATAATATAGAGGGTTATTTCCAAAAAGATATTTATGAAGCAACAGCATGTATTGTTACTAAATTTCTTGGGTTATGAGCAACTTAAAAGCTGTGACACAGTAACAACCTCACCAAGGAAGTGAGCCATCTTGGACACCAGAAGGAACAGATAAAATTGCTACAGACATAAAAATTAATGCATGCAAAAATACTGCTAAAAATACAGTCAGCAAAAAATGGGGGGGGGGGGAATCAAAGAGCCTCTTTCAGAGGCCTCAGAGCTCTCTAAAGCACATACTGTGCTCAATCACCTCCTTGTGCCACAACAAGCAGGTTTGGAAGTGTCCCCAGCTGTGACTAGCAGAGGCAGACTACTCAAACAAAAAAATCTCACGTGAGAAGTTAAAATAAAACTGTCTGTAGAGAAATCAACCCCATTCCTACTGTCTAGGTGGTCCACCCCTGATGAAAAATTAAGTATGAACTACTGCATCATTCTCTTGTCTCAGTATCTTGCAGCATGCATGGTTAAAGAAAGAGTCTTATCAGCATCCCTCTTCTACAAATTTTCACAGAATCATAGAATCATTTAGGTTGGAAAAGACCTCTAAGATCATCAAATCCAACTGAACCCAGCACTGCTAAGTATACCAAAACCATATACCTAAGTGCCACATCCACACATCTCTTAAATACCTCCAGGGTTGGTGACTGCACCACTTCCCTGAGCTGCCTGTTCCAGTGCTTGACAACCCTTTCGGTGAAGATTTTCATAATATGCAATCTAAACTTTCCTTCATGCAACTTTTGTGGCTGTTCCCTCTTGTCCTATCACTTGTTACTTGAGAGAAGAGACTGACACCCACTTACCACAACCTCCTTTCAGGTAGTTGTAGAGAGCAATAGGTCACACGAAGCCTGCGTTCCTCCAGGCTAAACACCCACAGTTCCCTCAGCCACTCCTCTTCAGACTTGTACTCCAGACCCGTCATCAGCTTCATTGTCCTTTTCTGGACTTGCTTCAGCACCTCAGTGTGTTTCTTGCAGTGAGGGGCCCAGAACTGGACACAGCACTTGAGGTGTGGCCTCACCAGTGCCAAATACAGGGAATGGTCACTTCCCTGGTCTTGCTGGCCACACTGTTGCTGATACAAACCAGGATGCCCTTGGTCTTCTTGGCCACCTGGGCACACTGCTGACTCATGTTCAGCCTCCTGTCAGCCAGCACCCCCAGGTCCTTTTCCACCAGGCAGCTTTCCAGCAGTTTTTCCCCCCAGCCTGTTAGCGTTGCATGAGGTCGTGTCCCAAGGGTCTGACAGTTCAAACTTCATACCATTGGCCTCGACCATTGATCCAGCCTGTCTGATACCTCTGCAGATCCTTCCTGCTCTTCAGCAGATCAACACTCCTGCCCAACTTGGTGTCATCTGTGAACGTACTGAGGGTGCACTTCATCCCCTCAGCCAGGTCATAGTTAAGATATTAAACAGGACTGACCTTAATACTGAGCCTTGGGGAACACCACCTGTGACCATCTGCTAGTTGGATACAATGCCATTCACTGTGACTCTGGGCATTTCTGTCACTGCTATTGATTTATATTCCTTTGTGATACACAGGAAAGCTAGATGGGGTTGACCTGTTGGATTTCAGTCAGAAAGCTGAGAATGTCAAGTCCCAGTTTCCTGTGCTCCTGAGTAGTAGTCCTAGGGTTGATTGGCTCCAGAAGCCCCCAGAAACACCCATGACACAGGTATGCAAGGAACAAATGTTGATACCCAATGGCAAACCCAAAACTAAATCATGAAATAACCAAAAACATCTCCTGAAGGTTGAAGATGCTGGTGTGCCAGAGGAAAAGAACTTTTAAGATGACACCGAGCAGTGGTAGTTCTGAAAACTGTTAAGTAGAAGCTGCAGAAAAAACATCATATCTGAAAGTAGTTAGATGACCTGAGCCTTGAGAATGTTGATTAGCATTGAATCTGGTAGAAGACTGGGATACTGCAAATTCTTATTATGCCCCCTTCCCTTATCACATCAAAATTGAGGAGACCCTCTCTAACCACAAAAAAAAAAAAAAAGACAAACGTGAAGATGCAGATAGTCCTGCATCTCCAGGTAGACCAGAAGTCCTTGGTTTAGCAAATAGCTCGATAAACTTTTACATGTTCAGGTAGAACGGTGGGTGTATGCATTGTGGCAAGGCTGCTTTACATTCTGGAGGTCTGGCAAACACCTTAATAAATCACTCTCCATCATGCTATATAGGCCTATAGAGAATTGCTCCTACCCTAAATGTTGGACACAAATTTATCTTCTTCTCCCATTTTTTCATATTTTTGTCTACTCAATACAATATGTCCTTCCTTTATTATTTCATTTGATTAATTTGTTCATTTGACCATGTCTGGGGCCTCACCTGTGAACTCTTACCAGTAACTTTCAAGCAGCCTGGGTTTGTTGAATCCTCAAAAGAAAAAAAAAAGCCCAAGCAACCTCTTGTTGATTTAAGGATATAGAAATCTGGGACAAAATAAGCCCCCCTTGCTGGCCCTCGGAGATCTGAGGAGCTAGGTACAGCCAGGATTTGTTTCTGATTATTACCAATTCAACACTGTGAGTTTGCTCATGTTCAATGAGAGCTTTCATGATCACAGATTCACAAACAGTGTGATTTACTAGGTCTGACTGAGCTCAATAAGAATTTACGCATTCCAGATATACAAATAGTGTAGTTTACTGAAGCAAAAAGAGAGCAGGTCTAGGATTGCTGGTGATAAATACACTAACTGCAGTGTGTGAATATGTGTTAGGACAGAGGGTGTAGTAACAAAGATCTATTAGATAAATAGATAGAGTTAAATATTCCTGAATCTGCTCCAATGCAGTTGGAGGCACAAAATCTCCCCCAGAGGTATCCCTTCGGTGGAGGAGGTGAGACACAGTCCTTTGACTGATCCCAAGCAAGCAGAGGTGTTTTTCTCCCTCTCATTTTCTTTCTTTTTTTACCTCTTGTCTTTCTCTTTGTTGTGAAAACCCCCCTTCTTTGATACAATAATTTTGGCCCTTCCCAAAGAGGTGGATCGATGTACGCCATAAGTAGGCTGTTTGTGAATGTGGTCATACATATAAGGCATGTTCTCTTTTGTCTTCTTTTGTATTCTAAGGGGTGTGAAAGTTAATATGCAAATAGGAATTAAAGAGAGTCTTGGTTTCTTTTGGTCAGAATTTATAGTTGATACAAAATGTAAAATAATCCATTTGGTCTTCTTCCACCCACTGAGGCACCAGTAAAGGCTGCCTGACCTTGACCAGAGCATCTTTGTGCTCATCCTGATCTCCCCGAAGGACCAGATTTACAGCAAGCCTTGTTATGCAAGGTAAAGTGGGAGTGAGGCCTAAGGCTGGTGTGGGTGCTCCTCTATGCCTCGCTGAAACAGCAGCACGTGAGGACTCCCCTTCCTCCTGGACATCAAGCCAGGTGCAGGATCAGTGAGAGGCCCTGTTCATAATTTTCTCAACCAGCATCATCAATTCGACACTGACTTAAACAACTCTGGAGCAAGTCTGACAATTTACCACACCTCTCTTTTCCTGCTGCCCTCCAAGAAAGGAACCTGTTGGCATACACTTGGCACACAACAACAATCATTTTATGGCTGCTTAGAACATTTTTCATCAGAAAATACAATTTAATCGAAAGGGATGCCTGGCTGCAGGAAGATGTTGTTTTGAATGACATTCTATAACTGAGAAAATAAAAAGTGAAACCCTTTCACAATCACAGAATATTTCACACTGACCTTTTTGAGAGGCTGCACAAGAGGGTATTGTCTTTCAAAATTGTCTCTAAAATATTTGATACTGATTCAACTGCAGTCCAGCTGGCAAGAGCACATCTTCAATATTTTTATACTGAATTTGTTTAACGGATCAGAACTGAAATTGTTAAAAATGCTTTGTTTGTTTGGGTTTTTTTAGGGAACTGCCAAAGTGCAGTATTTTTCTGTTTTGAGCTAGAAAGAACTGTTCAGATTGCAATATTACTTATCATATAAGAAGTCTGATTCACAGATTTTTTCTTATACTTCATTTGTTTGTAGAGAAATTCTCTATGGTCCTGTGAAGAACAGCTGTCCTGTGGAAGCACATACTCTTTTTTTCTGCAGTGAAGGTCAGGAAAGAGCAACAGGTAAGCTTCTTGATCAGTGGAAGATGTAAAGGGGGAATCAGGCTACTTTCAACACAAAACATATCTTGAGGAAGCATCAGCTGACACCATTCAACAACAGTGTGAGGGAAGAACCAAGAAGGCTCCTTGTGCCCGGATCTGTCATATGCTGCCGCCTATATTTCCAGGAGTATTTAGTTCTGCTTTGGGAAAGACTCCCCAGTGTGTGTAATGGCTGAGCCTCTTTACTATCATAATTTCCAAATTTTTCACAAATATCCACTATCCTAAATACTTCACAAGTTTGAAAGGGAAGACCTAGCCCTGACAGCAGAGGCTGAGAGTGATCTGTGTGGGGAAAAGGAGGCTCTAAGCTGAATCCTTTGGTTATGCCTTTCTCCTCTATTCTTCTCTTGCCCTCTTCTCCCTTCACAGAGGCTACTTCCACACATTTAGAGCAAACAACAGAAGCTCGGAGAAAAAATACTTCAGTGCGGGCAGATGGGGCTCGTGCTGGACAGAGCTGGGACCTCATGGCTGGGAGGACACTGTGGAGCTGCTCCACAGTGGTGCTCCCAGGAGAGAAGCTGCAGGCACCAACACACACACTCCCACTGTGCAGCCTATGCTGCCCAAGCCTTTGGCTCCCTTCCAGTCCTTACATCAAACTTCTTCTGAAGGTTAGACACCATGCCCTCAGCTGATCCAGCTCTGGAATGGGCAGCGGCCTTTTTTCTGCCTTTGGGATCTCACCATACCCTAAACTGTAAACTTTTGCGAAGAATTGCTAAGCTCTCATGTTGCTCAGGTGCTAGTACATCATCCTTAGATCTGAATTGAAGATACACACAGAGCCTTTATCTCTAGGACCTGTGCTGCAGCAGAACACTGGACTTTTTCAGGGACTATGGAGGCAGGAGGCTTAGTCTCTTCTGACTCCTGAGTAGTTAATAGAAAGAAATCAGTGCCTCCAGAGGGAAATTCAGAGCAAGAGATTAATGCTTGGAATTACTCTGAATTACACGTTGGCTGTGATTCTTTGATGGCTAGAGAGGAAGCCTTGGGAGCAAAGTCTGCAGCACCATCAAGATACTTACTCTCATTTCCTATGACCCATGCTGTCTTTCCTGAGTCCCATGCCCAGGTGCATTTTCAAACTGCTTTTGACCCTTTGGCCTGACACTTCCTATTGCAGACATTTCTGCAGCTCGAAGTTGTCTGTGCAGCATTGCAGTTACCTGGAGATTAGTGGGAGAAACTGGTTAGGAACCCATTCCCAAATTCCCATACCAAAGTGCCACTTGCACTTTGAGGGAGTGCAGTGAAGTGCCATTATCACTTATTATCTTCAAGCAATTGTCAGCTGGGAGACAGCTTAGGAATATTGCTTGGCTGAAAGCACCCTGTGGGTGCTGCTGTACTGATCCTTTATTTAGTTCTGCATCAAAACATAATAAGAGGCATGAGCATTTGGTAGGGACTCAGGGAAGGGTGTGACATGTCAAAGTGGAATGTCTTCTCAGAGCTGAGCTGCAGGCTGATAACTGTGGCCCAGAGCATCTTTTAAGATTGCATTCTTGTTTTCTTTGGCAGGGGAGTTCTCTTAATAAACCATTTCCTGTTATTTTCATTTCACCTCAGCACAAATTAGCTTTCTTCATTCCTCCTTGTCTTTCCTCACCACAGACACCATTGCCCAACTAAGTCATCTGGAATTTGCCATTTGCTAAATGATCTGATTAGAGTTAGTTAGTAATAATTTGTATTACTACAACCCTGTTGTTAGAGGCACCATGGGAATATAATTTAATTACAGCGTAATATCAATCAGATGCATAAATTAAAATGTTCACATTTGAATAAAAATCCATTTTCTACTTTCAGTTGTATGATCTGCCAAGCTTGGAGGTGAAAAAAAACCTGTTTCTCCAGGCTGTTGTGCAGTGAGAGATGGTAAACTGGTTGAGGGGCTCACAGTTGAAAGCACAGGGCTAACAGTTCCCAGGTGTGGTTACCTTTAAGAAGAATTTTTTCTGGAAGGATTTTAAACAAGAGAAGCTGTGACTGGACACCATTTAAGTTCTACAGTGTCTAGCATCAAATAGTTTAACTACATGGTCTATGAAGAACCACCTCTTTTTGTCAACTGTGGCATGAACAGCTGGGCCTTCTGCTACAAGTAGAAATGCAGCCAGTCCCTTCGTGGCCTCTCATATGTCAGAAAGCAACAAGCCTCAAGGAAGCTAAATTTTCTCATGTGCTGTTAAGCTGAAACACTTCAGCAGGGAGAGGAGAAAAAGTGAGAAGAGTCAGGGGTCTGTGTCTTATCTATTGATATACAAAAACCTACAGGGCTTCTCCAGCCTGATGATCTCCTCCATCATCTTGTACGGTAAGAGTCCCTCCTCTAGTCCTTGCTACAGTGACACAGCACTAAAGAAACACTCAAACTCAAATCACTGGTGAAGAAGAATAAGTACACAGGAAGATAAATGTTCTGTTTTGAAAGAAATTCCTTTTTGATCTTCTACCATCCAGTGGATGAAAACAATGTGGAAAAAATCCATATCGGACACAACATTTGGTTTCAACTATGAGCTGGTAATCGTGTTGTCTGTTCTGGCATGTCTTGCTGTGAAAGAAGATTTTTAAATTAAAACTGGCTTCCAACTCCTCTAGAAATGATTTTTGGCTTATTTTGATGCCAGCAAACCTGAAATGGTATTGGATATATATGCTTTTGATTATAAGTTACCTGGCAGCAGTGGCCCAATTTTGCTAAAGTCCTGAGCCATCCAGTTTCTGTGGGAGCCCTTGGCACAAGGCTACTTGTCTACTCAGTGATTCTTGGGGCAAAGGTGGGTCCTGAATGCTGAGTCAGGGGTGAGACAAGTGTAATGAGTAGGTGCTCCCAGGCTCTTTTTTCTTACCGCTTGCTCCCACTGCTTAGATTTGAGAAAAGCCAAATAAGCATCTGTTACAGTTTAGATAAATGATGAAGGGGTTTTTTTTTTTGGTATTGTTGAATTTTTTTGTATCATCACGTGGTTTTGGAGCCTCCTGGTTGCTCACCCCGCGCCACCTCCTCGCTGCCCATGCCAACCACCGCTGGACACCCCCTTGGAGCCCAGCCCGTCCACCACCACTGCCATTGCCCCTGTCATCGCCCCTGCCACCATCCTGAACCCAGTACTGCCCCCCCTGCTCTCCACCTGACCTCTCGTTACTGCATTGCCATCTCGGCAACATAGAACTGAGAGAGTGGGTTTAGGTGATGTTTTTTTCTGCGATTGTTTGTTTGTTTGTTTTGTTCTGGTTTGTTCTCTGCTTTTTTTAGTAAAACTATTTGTTTTCCTACTTCGCTCAGATGCCTCCTAATTTCAACAAAATTAATAGTTTAGGGGGAGGGGAAATAAATGAAGGAGAAGGGAAGGGTTTCTGTTCCATCGAAGGTGCCACCTTCTGGGACATATTGTCAGTAAATAAAGACAGCATCCAACAGCTTGTCTGTCTCATCCCTATCAGCAGTCTACAAGAAGTTATCACATGACCTTCTGCCATGCAGTCAAAGTGGAGCTGTGGCCAAACACAACCTTTGAAACACCAGCCACTCCACAACTCTTGCATACACCTCCCAACCAAAACGAGGCAGAGGCAGGAGTCTTCTGCTGAGAGTTCCTCATATGTAATTCACTTTCATGCGATTTTGGTGGTCACGCAGAAGGTATCTTTTTGCAAAAGTTTTTGATTACCAAACTCCAGGCAGGCACTCTTCCTTATAATCAATAAATCTCTCCTGACAATCTTCTTTTCTCCAGGAAGCCACCAGAACTGAAGTCCTCTGAGATTTAGATGTTCCATCCTTGCTGAGGTTCAGCACAGCAGCCAAAGCTGACGGCTATAAGAAATTTCCCAGCAGTGTTGCTTGCCTGGGAGAGGTGCTCAGGCTGGTTTGGTGGTATCAAAGGTGCTGAACAGATGAGGGTGTGAGTGGGAGTCTCTTGAACACTGATTTGCAGGTAGCCTGCAATAACTCCTTGAGAAAGGCTGCTTTTCTTGGATTTGCATTGAAACCCACACGTGGGGCAACCTGGCCAAGCAGCCATCACCCACAGGTGAATGGGACAGTCCAGTGGTTCCCTTTCTACCCACACTGTTTTTGGACCCAAATCCATAAGTCAGAGCAACCGCTAAAGCAGATTCTCAGCTTCTCATGGGAATGGAGCAGCTACTTTGTGATACTCTGGCCCTATCTGCACACAGTCTGCTGAGACATAGTGAAACTCACCCCTTCCAAAGGATTTCCAGCAACTGTTTGTTTAGGGAGTTATCAAATCTGCATAACCATATGAGTATCAATTTACTTTTATTGTACATTGCACTGTTCATGTGCATTGATGAAAGTGGCTATGGAACAATACAAGGTAATGAATATATTGAACCGAGCAGAAGATATATCTGAAATGTATAACTGGATTCTGCTTCGAATGTTCAGTTTTTCTGCACAAGTGTGGGAGTGCAGTATGCATTCACCACATACAATAGAACTAATACCAAGAACTGTTTGTTTGCAAAATTTGTTACCTCTAGACAATTCAGAAATTGAGTGAATGGAAATGTACTTTTGTTTGTAGAGTGTCAGCTGAATCCTTATGAATTTCAAACACTCAGGCAGGATCTGAAACATCAGCATCTCCTGCCTCTTTTCATACCTTGCTTCTCTCTTCAGAATTTTTTTTTTCACTTGTCCTTTGTTACTTTGAATTTTGCCACTGTTGCTCATGTGGTTTGCATCAACAAGAATGCTTTAAGTGCACCACCATGGAGTTTGGATTAGGCAAACTCTCAAATCATGAAACCTGTAGGACAGAAGTGCTGGGCAAAAATAGTTCCAAACATGATACCTTCTTTTCTTTGCTTTTCAGGTTTTGGGGTTTTTTTAATAACAAGTTTCTAATCCTCTGGACAAAAAAAAAACTTTTGATGCATCTGTTGGGAAAACAGAGTATTCCTCAATCAGCTTCCACTTAGCTGGAAAACCACTTGCCACTGAGCAGTATCTGTCCTACTCATCCAGAAAGCTCATGGCTTGGGTTTCTCTTGTTGTTCTTGGGTTCCATGAGCCATTCAAGCACAGCAGTACTGAAAGGGATCCATTGCTGCCATCTGTCTTTGACTTCAGGATGGAGGACACACAGACTCCCTTTACTGTGCCTTGCCTCCTGTGAGGAAGGAGTGGGGAGAAACTTATTAGGGTAAGCAATATGTCCCAAACTAACAGAAATAGTTTGCCAGTAAGTTTGGATATGCTCACTTAAGAACCCAAGGTATCCATAATTAGGAAAAACAAACAAAAAAGCAAGGAAGCCTAAGATGGCCATGCATTAATGGGACTCTAGGAATTTTAAGTAAACTACCTAGTGTCAGAAGAGCTGTCATAATCTTCAGCCATCATCTCTGTGTGGGAAACTGCAGGGAGCTTTGAGCATCCTTATATCCTGCATGCTGCAAATTCCAAAGCTAAAAAAGCCCACACTAGCAGAGGACTTTGAAATGTTCATTTTTGAACACTGTGCTAAGTTATCTTAGTCTTTAAGATAATGGGGCACTTGTCCCAACAGTATTTTGTAAAAATTCAGTCATAGGAGTCAATGTTCTTAACTCCTGGGACAGGTAAATTTTGTTAGAATTGTTATGTACATATGCATGTGTTTTTAGCTAATGAAACAGTAAGTCTAAAACTTCAGCTATCAGCATTATGTGGTTTTATGTGGAACAGAGGTTTTCAGCTCCTGTTAATTATCGTATGACTCTGATGGAGCAGTTTAAACTAGCTGAAAATATAATCAAAACAGTGGCTTTTAGTTTTCTACCTTAATTTCAAGCTACAAATTGGACTCCCTTGGTAGGTTATTCCATTTTACTTTTAGATGCTAGAAAAGTATTAACAACTCATGTTTTCCAAAATTTGTAGCTGAAAATTTTCATGAGACAAGGAGATTCAGTTTTATCTCAAGTCTGTCATGCTTTGCTTCTTAAAAGTTTTTTAAAAAAAAAAAATACACAGGGAAATTAAGTTATTGAGGATAAAGCTTGAAGTGAAGATGAATGGACAGCAGATGCCAAATAAAATAAGCACAGCATGACAAAGGAACAATTAAGTTGCCTTCTAAAGACCCTTTAAATTAAAAAAAAAAAAAGTATTTTCATCCTTATTTATTTCTTTTCTGTCATCTACATGGTGTTCTATTGTGCCTGAAGGTTATACTGCTCAAAATCTGCCAAAATAATATATTTTCCTAACTTCCCCCCAGCTTTCTCCAACCTTGGAGCTGCCAAGTAATCCTTTCCTCAGTATTAGATAAATCTTCAAGGTTTAGATATCTGAAATAGTAGAGTTCTCCTAGATTTTTGTTGCAAAACTTCAAACTGCATGAAAATCTGCAACACTGTCTGGTATCTTAGATCAGCAGACAGGAGTGTGGACAGCAGCACCCACCAGGATCTGAGTGCTCGGTGCTGTGGTTGTGTTTAGTAGGCAGAAGACTTGCTGCAGAAAACAAGGGCCAAATGGAGTGGGCTCGGGCACCAGGTGAGGTGGTGGGAATATCTTTGATAACACAGGTAGGAGGAATCCTGCCAGTCTTCACCCTAGTTCTGACAGCTGCCTTATGTGGACACAGCAAGGAGCAGACCTGTGTCACTCACTAAAGCAGACAAAACACATAAGAAAGAAGACATTAGCTACTGTGCATCAGCAGCAGTTTAAGGAGCTGTGGATGATGAGGAGTGCAGGGAGAAGAGGGAGAAGAAAGGACAGTCTCCAGATATGCTCACACCTGGTGGTAGATGTCCTATAAATACTGCAGACATCTGGCTATCTATATGGATGCGGATATCAATGTAAAACAGAGCGTGGCTGCTGCAAGCCCCCCTGCACTGCCTGAGGGTTCAAGAGAAAAAGCTGTATTCTCTGTGGTAATGATACCCAGCTCTGATGCACTCAGCAACCAAGGCTGTCTGAAGACAGGCATGAGGCATTTAACAGCCAGGATTACTAATGATTTGGAGAGAGCACCCCCCCCCAAAAAAAAAAAAAAGGTCAGTCAAGGAATTTTAATTCACCTGCAGCTCTGTTTCCTAAATTAGTCTTGGGAAAGGTGGTGAAAATTGCAGTTACTATGTCAAAAGGTGCATAAACAGGACTTCTGAAGGTGCAGGCAGGTGGTCTCAGAAGCGTTACTCCCCAAAATTCTGTTCTATTCCTTCCAGCCCTGCTCTTCCCACAGGGCAGATTTATGCTCAGGGAGAGATCAAAAGTCAGGGCCAGAGAAGAAACCTGGATGTAGATAGGTACTTGACAGGGTTAACTGGTCGGAGCCACTGCTGACCTGCAATTTCCAGTAACATTCACAAACAAGAATTAAAATGGATTTTAAAGTCCTGGGCTGAGTCATCAGCCTCAAACCATGGCACTGCAGTTCCCAAGGGAGGGGAACACAGATGGTTCCTCAGGGACAGCTGCCTCAATTTCAGCTGATCTCGGTGTCATGTTATCCTGTCATGTGTCCTCTAGCTCTGTTATTTGCGGCTGCTGCCCAAGTTACAAAATACAGGTCATTAAAACTGAGCTCAGCATCATCAGTGCAAACTGCTTGACCGTAATTTAGACCATGTTCATCAGAGGTGAAGAGCAATCTGTCACATTCAGGTTATGTCTCACCCTGCAGACAGGGTGTCCTCTGCGATCAGGTGTCTTTCCTTGCTTCCAGCCTTTCCCTGCAGCCTGTGGGAAGCTTTGCTGCTTCTCAGCTTCTTGTGACATCTCCTGTTTGCTGAATAAGTCTAACTGGCAAAGACTGCATTGACCTCTATCACACCACATCCATCTGGCTGATGCAAGATAAGCTGGTCATCACTCCTCATCTGTCAGGAGGCACCTGTGTGGCACAAACTCCTCTCATTCCTTCTTGCTAGAATGGCCAAGGCCACCTGTAGGAGGCAGACCCTCTCCATCTAATGTGTTTTTACCTCTCTAAGTTGGCTGGACCTCAGCATTCAGGTCTGACCCAATCCACCTGATCAAGCCACACACGAAGTTGAATAGCAAAATCATCAACACCAGCTCCAGTTTCCAGCCTAGCACTACTGCAAGATGCTGCCCTCTAATGTCCTCTCTGCTGTAAGCCTTACTCCTTCCATAATCTGTATATCTGGTAGCCCACTGGCAATGAGAAAAGGTTATAACATACAAGACCATTCCATTAAATTAGATCCGTGAAAACTGACCTCTTTCTGGGAGAGGGGGGGAAAAAAAGCCAACAAAAAGATCAACAGTTTTTCTATAGAAGACAGCTGTCCCTGTTCCATGTATTTCCCCCACAGCATCTTTTCCCCTCTCCTGCTTAAAATGTGAACGTAACTACCTGCACTGCAGCCATACATCTGGGGCAGGGGACTGCAGGCAGTGACAATAAGGACTGTGAGGAGCTGCTCCACTGCAGAAGCTGTGCATAGCATCAGTATCTGAGCTGCCACATTCAAGTATATCAGTCTTCACGTTTTTAAAAACTGGCAGTACAATGAAGAGGAAAACCACTCTGCTCAGTCCTGGGAGGCATTATCCTGACATCTGCTTTTTATGTAGCTTGAGCAGTAACCTAAAAGGAGAACATCAAAAGTGGACGAAGCAGCCCATTAGAACAGGTCAAGTTCATCAGGGATTTCCAGGGAAAGTTGGGGAAAAAAATATGGTCACAGGTAAACTTAATGCAGTCTAGAGAGTAACAGATGAATATGTAAAGTCACCACACGTCCCTATACTTCTTACCAAAGCCGTCTTGCGTCAGAGAGGTGGGCAGTCTGCACTGATCAGGCCATGGTTTTTGAACATGTCATCTTCCCTTTGCTGTTTTATTACCTAGCAGGCAGGGAGGAAACAGATTGCCTCTGAGGCATTACAAAAGCTAATTTATTGACAGCTCTTAGAAAGACTCCTTAAGGCTTACTTCCCAGTGTCACCGCTAATGTGTTGGTCTCAACTTTATTCTGAACCAGTAACAAAGATAAAGATGGCAAGAAGCCGTATTTAATTCCTTGGTTGCCATTAAAATGAGCACCTTCATATGGATTTTTCTGATTCACCAAATTCAGGAGACTAGGGACAGCTATAATGAGTTGTCACATGCATTGTCTATGCTGCACTAACCACCCATCCCAGCTCAAAGCCCCTAGGTTCTCAGTGCTATAAAAGCACATCTCCCACAAAGAACCTAACTGATTTCAGTTCTGTTCCTTTCCAGTTTTGGTGAGCATGAAACAGGTCAGACCATGATTCCTCTGCCTAGGTAAAGTAGTTTCCTGATGCATCTGTTTGTCTTTCTGAGTCTCAGTTTGTAGGTTACTTGACAAAAATCTTGCTTTCAGTTCACAGAACAAGAATGACAGGCAGTGACAGTACCTCCCTGGGTTGTTGCAAGAAAGCCATGGCCTCATGGGCCAGGGGACAATGATATCTAGGACTCATAGGGGTGGTTACTGCCTAAGAGTATGGAACTCATCAGGTAATGCAGAGAAAGAGCATTTCCTGCACTGCATCCTGATTCCTGGTGTCTTGGTGGGAGGTGTCCTGTGAATCATTAAGGTGGCACATTCTTGCATTTGGAAGAGCTGTCCTCCAAAACTCTTTTCCTAAGCTCCTTTGCCCTTAAAATTGCTCCCCAATGGGGTCCCTTGCTCCTCTGCTCTAGGGAACTGCTGGGAGTTTGGTTTCTGAGAAATTACCTCTTCTGTCTTCCCAGAGCGGTACAGCCCACCCAGAAGCCTCCGAGGGTAGTGACGTCTTATCAATGCTGTAAAAACACAAGCAGAGTGAAAGGGATGTATAACTTCAATCCAGGACAGCGTTGAAGAAATCTCTATACAGCTTGCATTTGCTGAAGAATTAAAGAAAGGAATACAGCAAAGGAAATCAATAATTTTTTATGAAAAATGGCCCTTGTCAAATAAACTTGATTTTATTCTGTGATGAGATTACAAATTTGACTGATAAAGGGAACTGTCCAAACATAATAGGCTTAGACCTTCAGAGCGCTTTCGACTTAGTATCAAATGACATTTTGTTTTAAAAAATTTGTATTATATAGTATCAATAAAGCATGTACTAAACAGATTAAGAACAGCCTACCTGACAGATACCCAGTCAGGAGAAACCAGCCCTAAACAAGAACAGCCCTAGTGAGGTGACATAAGGAAGAGGACTAGTCACAGAATTGTTTGTTGCTTTCAGCTGTGCTCTGGGAATTGATGCAGATAAAATTGGCAAATGGTGCAAATGGCAGCAGATCAGTAGAGAGTGATAAGGTGTTACCAAGACATCTGGGTCACTGAGAGAGTGGGGACCACTTACACAGAATTGACTTGAATATTACAGTCATGTGTCTAGCAAGGAGAAACTCATATAACAGGGACCGTACCTGAAAATGGGGTTTGCAATGGCCACAGGACTGAATGTGACCTCCCAGCATGGGGGTTTGGCAAAAAGGCAAGATCCTTATCTACCAACAGACTGCATGTGTCTGACTTTTCATGCTGAGATGAGGAGACCAGTCCTGGGATATAGTGCAGTCTTCTGGCATCTGGGGATAAAGAAAGCATGAAAACGTCAGAGAGGAAAAATGCTACCTAAACTATCTAGGAGATGGTGCATGGCAAGAGGAGTGCAATAGCAGAGGGGCTCAGATAGTTTGAGCTGCTGAGAGCTTTGTGACAGGCTCTCAGTGTACACATCCTAATTTCTCTGAGCATTGCCCTTCTCATACACTCCTTTGTCATCCTGATGGATCAGCCAAGATGCTGAGCAAAGACCATGTCTACCCACAGCCCAGCTCCTCCAGGCTAGCACAGCCCTGTGACCATATGGAGATTCCAGACCAGACCCAGCCTCTCACACACAGCTCCTTGTTGCAGGTGTGGGACTAATCTGCAGACATCACTTGAAGTGATATTCAAGCCTCAGCAGTGCACCATGTCACACAAGCAGGCCTGAAAATAATGACCTCTCTCTCATTTGCAGCTTTCTAACCATTCTGATTTGCAATTTTTCCCAAATGAAACATTTGCGTGTCAATTGTCTGCTACCAATTGTGAGATGGCCAGTATGAGTCTAGAAATTGGGATCATTAGAAGACCTCGTTGTAATCTCACCTTACATTTTAGGTGCTTAACAAACCAAAAAGGGCAGACTTTCCTTTAAGAAAAGCAGCAATAAGCTGCCAAATGTGTTGTTTAACCAAGTGGAGCTTGCCAAGGTGAGATCAGCAGTGCTATCCTGAGACTGACAGACTGCAGTATTTTGAAAATTGTGTTGGGTTTTTGTTGCTGTTTTCAGGGAGAGAAAAAAACCCCTCAGATAGAAGAAGAAATACAGTAAGGAAAGAGAAGGAAAATAGCAACCTATTTTCCTAGAATTCACTAAGAGAGCTGCATCTCCTTGGTAAAAGTGCAAGCAGGAACTTCCTGGAGGATGCACAACAGCATCACAAGCTTAGACTCCATGGATTGTTTAGCGTCTCTTATGCCACTCTATCCTGCCATCCAGTTTGTCAGCTTCAATTCTACAATATATTCTTTTTACCTGTGTGCCCTTCAGGAAGGATTTTCCCTGCCTCAAGCCCATAAGTAGAATGGAAAAAGGACCCTCTTGCTGTAGGTTGCAGAACTGGCTGCAGGGCAAGCAGTCTAGTGTGTGCTTGGGTCATCTTCTAACAGACCCTGCCTGCTTTGGTTGTTTGTAGTGCCGTTAATCCACTCTGCTGTGCAAAGACGCAGCTGTGAGAAGACATCCAGATTCCCATACGGATGGTCCTATTTGTGGAGCAGTCTTCTCCATACACTTTGTCTCGTTTCCCTTTCCAGTACCCATACTGCAGTTCACATTAGTTATGCAGGCCATGTTTTCCAGAAGACACTGACAACAGTTTCTGTCTCAGGGAAGGCTAGATTGCAGTGGGATATGCAGAAAAAACATTTGCTGCCTCACGGTGAGTGTCAGGCATGACTTCTTTATTACAATCATTGCTGGTGAACAAGAGGTTATCACACTGGGGCATGTGTAGAAATTGTTATATGGAAGATAAAGTAAAAGGATTTATGAAAAAAAAAATTAGAAAGGCTGTCTAATGTTCACACGTCCCGCAGACTGGGATGCAACAGGGTTGTTTTTCACCTGGCCAAGGAAAGCAAAACTTGTCTTAGCACCCAAGGGCAGAAAGGTTCAGGAGAGGATTTCATCAGGATTGGGAAAGTAAAAGGGCTGTTCATCTGTTGGTGTCTGGGTGGGAGCTACCAGAAATTGAATCTTAAATCACGGTGGGGAAAATTTGTCCAGGATATTTTTCCTACATATGAGTTAGCAGGGTTGAAATGGCAGCTGTGTAGTGGGATCTGGCAAGCTAAACCTGCATGTTTGTAACCTGAAGCATCCCTTGGCTGAAAGCTTTTTTTTTTCTCTACCATTGTAATGAGAACAAACAGCTGCCCTACAGCCAACCCCTTGCACTTCTAAAACACATGGCACAGGTTTCCCTCAGAAACCTAAAACGTACTGCTCACAACATTAAAACTAGATGTTGTCCTCTACTTTCAATATTCTGATTAAAAATTTATGACAATGTTTACAGTAGAAATTTGAACATAATTATCATTATTATTCCCTGCTCAGTTTGGATGCACAAAAGGTTTAAACCACTGTATGGCTTAGTATACTAAATAGGCAGCAACAGCAGACTCTCCTGCAGACTGGGATCATTCTTCCGGCATTTAAAAACAAAGAACCTGAAAACACAATTAATACCTCTGAATTCCAATACCCTTTTAATGTACACTTCTCTTGCAAGTTGACTGCGTTTATGAAATATGAATTAATGCACACATCAAAAAATGCATACTTCAGTTACGGAGATTGAGCTTGATTACTTGTTAAAAGACCTCACAAATCTTCCTCGGATATTTGTCAATTGACTAGCCTGAGTCAGCCCAAATTTCCAGTTTGAAAGTGATTTATAGGATGCTCGTAGCAAGTAAAGAAAGTAAAGAAAGTGATAATTAAGTGTCTTTAGTCATATGAACATCAGGTACAACTAAAAGCAACTGCACTGCAGTGTTTTTCCCTGCAATGGCCCACTATCACCTGAAGGCTCCAGATTCAGCCAAGCTAAAAAATAGGTTTCTGCCTTTTGTGTTGTTCTTGGCTGGCTGGGGTGGCAGGGGTTGTGCAAAAGATCTGTGTGAATTGAATTGACTGATGCCCACCTGCGAGCACAAAGGGCTACAATTGCTCCTGAGCCACTGCAGATAGATGTCCCTTGCCAGAAACAAGCAGGATCCCTGTAGGTCTGAATCATTATTAATAATGCAGAGAAGTCTCATTGCCCACCATAAGGGCTCATTTGATCATGACAAAGGCAGTGATGAGAGGCAGCACAGAGACTTCTGTGCTCAGTGTGAATGCTGCACTTTAAATCACTTAGAACAAATTAAATTCTAAGAGAAAAATGCTACAAGGCACTTGGCCCAAGTGCCCGAGCTAGAGGATTACTTACCATTTTTTTCTTCCAACAAGTAACTTTTCTGAGTGAAGCTAAGGCAAATATTCCTCAGAGAATCTAATTTTAGTAGACAAAGTTTTTTACCCATAGACTGGTAAAAAAAATGGAAGGCAGAGGAGATCAGACCTGCCAGTAAGAGATAGCTTCATCCACACTGAAATTATTGAGTCATTATAGTTAATTAAAAATATCTAATTAAATACATAAGTATATATAAATATACCTAAATATATAATTAAATACACAATGGCATTCTTCTGAATAATCTCTCAAGAAAAATGTACAACATACAAATCAGGAAAGTCCAAGTTGGGAGCAGAGAATGGTAACCTGAGAGTAATGTAGAGACACTACCTGAGCATACAGAGATGTTTTTAGGAAAGCTAAATTCTACCTGGGATTGATCCCGGTGAGCGGTGTCAAAGGCAACAACACCTTCTGTAAGTGTGCACACAGCAAAAGGAAGATGGAAATGTAGACCTGCTGCAGAATGGGGTGGAGGACATGCTAAAAAAAGTGAGATATGCCTTCTTCACTTTGGTCTTCATTAGTAAGATCAGCTTCAGAAATGCAAGACCCTGGAGACCCAGGGGAAAGTCTGGAGCAAGGTAGAACAGGATCAGGTCAGGGAATACTGAACACACAAAAGACCATGTGCACTGGTGGGATGCTCTCATTAGTGACAAGAGAGATTGCTGATATAATTTTGCGATCAATCTCTGTCTTTGAACGATCATGGTGATTAGAAGAGGTTCCTAAGGACTGGAATAAAGCAGATGTCACCCTTATCTTCAAAAAATCAAGAAGAATCCAGGAAACTACAGGCTGGTCAGCCTCACCTCAGGGGTTCTTCAGGCACCAGAATGGATATTCCCCTATAGCCTGTGGAAAGGATGTCGGTGGAGCAAGTATTCTCTGTATCCTGTGAATAGGACCAAACATATCGATACTGCAGCCCATGGAGAACAGTACACTGGAGCAGCTGGATAGTCCCTCAGGAACTGCAGCCTGTGGAGATCCCATCTGGAGAGAGTTCTCCTGACAGGAACTGTGTCCCATGGAGGAGCCCACCCTGGAGCAGATTTTTCCTGAAGGACTGCAGCCCATGGAGAGGACCCATGCAGGAGCAGCAGAAAAGTGTGAGAAGGAATGAGCGGCAGAATAGACCTCCCTCATTCCCCATCCCTCCTGTACTGCTTTCGGAATGAAGGGCGAGGTGGATGAGTCAGTGGCAACAAACTAATTTTCACCAATTTGAGTCTATTTTGTCTGCAACAGAAAGTGGTAAGCAATCTACCTGTCTTTATCTCAACCCAGGAACTTTCTTGAACAGAAATTATGATAAATGCACAATCTACAACAAGACAGCTTGCAAGGTGCCTCTGAGAAACAAAAAGGCAGGGGCAAACAAACAGCTCCCAACGCACTCTTCTCAGGAGAAGGAAAAAGCAAGACTAAGGGCTGGAGCCTGAACCTGTACACACGTTGGTTCTGAGCCAGGCTGAAGAGAAGAGAAACCAACCCCAATCCCAAAGGCTTCCTCAGTTTCAGTGTCTGAGACAGCATTGTTTCAGGTCATACAAGATTGAGCACCTTGATCTTTTTTTCAGTTGAGGGCAGTGCTCCACTATATAACTTTTCAGTTTGTTAAACTGATCTTGATTGTTTTGCTTCGGCACTTGGAAAAAAAAGAAAAAAAGTTGAAACTATTAAAAATACCAAGCCAGTTGCTTAAGTGAATCTTGCAAATGAAACTGCCAATCTCAGAATAAAAACATACAAGCATGTTCAAATAGCACCACCGCTTTGAATGACTCATTTTCATTGAATTTTAGAACAATTTACATTGGAAGGGACCTCCAGAGGTCAGCTAGCCCATCCATCTGCTCAAAGCATGTCTAATCAGATCAGGGGATGCTTCTCAACTCCTCATACACATGCATTAGATGCTATGTTTTCTAAAGCCTTTTCCAATCCTCTAAGTTCATTACCAAGAATACGATACTACACCTGTTATTTACAAAAGGAAACTGACAGAAACAGTTTTTCTGATCTGAATTAATTAACCTAAATTAAACACAGGCTCTCCCCATGGGTTTATGTATTATCTTAATATCAGGCTGTTATGGATCAGCCTTCCAGATCTGGTTAACACAAGATGGAGCTCGGCATGGAGCAGATACAGTGACACTGGAAATGGTCTCCAGCCCTACACATTCATGTAACTCATCATCAGGCCACAAACATGACACAAAATATGTGGCCAAATACTCCTAGTGACCTAGAGAGGACAAGGGAGACGGAAATCCAGATGTGAGACCTTTTTGATTAGAGCATCTCTCTTAGGTGCTGTTATCCACTGAGTGGGGTCCCAGAGCATAAAGGAATGAGTAACAACTAGCGCTACAATCACATGCAGCAATTCAGTCTCCCTCTGCTCCAGAAGAGCCCAGTGTCATTATCTAGTATTGTCGAAATTGTTAATGGGCTATTAAGCTTCACCCAACCCACCTCAAAGACAGACAGCAAAAAAAATGGATCGAGAAAGGGAAAACAATGACCCAGATATTGCATTTTTATAACACACAGTGCCTTGCAAACTGTGACAAAAAAGAGAAAGGAGATAGAGAACAGCAAAGAGGCATAAAAAATATTTCTAATTCACAGAATTACAGTTTTCTGCAAAAGCCTTGCTCCTTCCCCAGTAGAATCTTTGACTACACAAAAGAGAAATAAATTCAGATTTAAAAAATAAAGAAAATAAAAAAAGCCTAGTACTACAAAAACTTCAGGCAAAATGTTTCTTGTCCAGACATAGGAAACACCGGATAAGAACAAAGCAGTGCTTGTAGACTGTATTTATATTTCAAGATGGAGGTTAAAGAAGAAAGAATGATTCAGAAAAGAGAAAAAAAACCCATCAGAGTTCTGGAACAGATGCCTTATGTAGAAAAATGTATTCCAAAGGTATTGCCTATATTAAATTATATCAATGCATGTTATCAAAGCTACTGAGAAGTGTAAATTCTTCCATTCTCCCAAAAAAAAGCAACACTGAAAGCTGAACATATCTAACAGGGAGGTCATCCAATCACTTGGCAAATCAATCACTTGGCAGCTTCCCTCAGGACACTGTTACTTGAGGTGTACAGCCTAAAGGTTCCATCCTAACTAAATCAGAAGCTGTGGGCTAGATATAGAAATTGCTGAGTAAAGTTTCAAGGATTGAATTACTACGTTATTATATATAAGGGGCAGATACAGTTATATAATGAGCCGATATAGCTTTAAGATCTATGCATGATGCAGTTACTTCTGCTTTCAGTTTGGCAGCAGCCATTGTCTTGGATGCAAGTTCCCCTGAATGCCATTGCATACACTGCGTCTCAGATAAGTAAGTGAGGATAACTAGCTGAGGATACAGCTTACAGGATGGAAATTTACAGAAATGAAACGAATTAGCAGCTTCCCAAGCTTAGCAGTAGTCATCTGATTCTTCTGCTCTGAATGTGCTGAGAACACTTGCACTTTTATGGCTCTAATTATGCAGCCCTTTTCATTGCTTCACTGCTTAGCCCAGGTTTCAGAGAGCCACATGAAATTTTTGGTCATTAATCCCGGCTGTTAGCTCTTGCTGTCATTTCCTCTTATCGCAATCAAACCGATGTGTGTATTTACTACATGGTTTATGAGAGTCTCACGGTAGTTTTTCAGGCACAGTTTCATTCTGGCAGCATTGCAAGACAGCCGTTGTTCTTCTTGCTTGTCAGAATTCTTCATCTCAAAGACAGATATGGAACTGCAAGTTGGGGAGACCAGCTCAGACTCCCCATTCCTCATGCTGCCTTGCTGGGTAAGCAAAGGCAGTCCACCTTCTTTTAGGTACTCCAGTGTCACTGACACTTCCTTTGGATCCAACACAGGCACCTTTTTCTTTCACACTGTAGTTTTACAAGGTGATCTTTAAGGCATCCAGAATAGCTTCATCATTGCTTTATAAATGGACACTTATCTTTTAATATCATGTGGTGATTGTATTGCAAACAGGCACCACCCTTACATTATCAGCTGCCTCTGATTTATCACCACATTTGTTACAGACCCATAATGGGGTCAGATTTATGCTTTCATTTACTTTTATGTCTTAAAGAGACCAGCACAATTTCATTTTGCATCTTTCCTGCTGTTCGACTGAAAGGCTCTTCTTTTCTGCCTTCTAACCAGAGATATCTTTCAAACTATGAAAATCTCTCTTGCCACATAGAGAGAAACATAGCAACTAATATTTTGAAACAAAATTTGACTATACTTACTACAGTATATGGCATGGATAATGGTGCTTTTCTACACTGAGCAAATACTTTTTCCAAGAGACAAAAAGAGGAAAAAGAGAATGAGTCGAAAAGGGACAACTCCCAGTTACTACCACCGTACAGGCTACTACACCTTCTTACTTAACCAGACTCTTAATAGTATTAATACCTCTAAATCAGCAGCTATTTTTTTCACGCAGAAATTCCTACACCTCTATATGTGACAATAAAAACCCAGCATCGAGCCAGGTAGCATTTTAATTGCACAGGTTAATTCATTGTCCCATGTAAGCTCCTGGGCATAAATTGCACCAGGAACACCTGCTTTTTCTGTTATCCTCAAATTGTTATCTGAAACCTGTTATCACCTAGGAATGAAAAAGAGTGTGCAAAGCAACAGAGATACAAACCCCTTCCCAGATGAAGCAGAGAAGGAAAAAATATCTAAGAACTCTATACAATATCAATTCAGGGATGAGCTACAAAATTATCCATCTCACACACTGTAGCACAACTGACTGCCCTTGGTAAGCACAGGCTATGGTTAATAGACTGCTCTTTCTTAAAGTATTGGAAATTTGCCTTCATTGCACTTCCAAAAAGGAGAATGCCTTGATTTGAGTTTCTACTCTGGCTTTAAACACTTGAGCAAATATTTTCAAGCACAGTTTGCTCCCCATTTCCCTAGTGATTTCTCACTTGAAAAACATTAAATGCCTTCCCATTCTGCTCCCTCCATCATCTGAATCTTTTTTATATCACCATGGTTTCAAAATTAAAGAGGGTAGATTTAGACTAGATGTAAGGAAGAAATTCTTACACAAGAATGGCGGTGAAACTCTGGAACACCGGTGAGGTGTAGATACCCAGCTATGCCCCATCCATCCTGGAAACGTTCATGGTCATGTTGGACAGGGCTCTGAGCAACCTGGTCTAATTGGAGATCTCCTTGGTTTTTGCCAAGCAGTTGGACTGACGACATTTAAAATATCCTTTTTACGTCAAAGTGGTACATGATTCTGTGATACAACATTTCTCCCAGTTGCTAAACTGGTTCAAAGTCAAAAGCCTCCTTGGCTGCTAGATAATGAAACATACTTGTATTTTTTGAGAAGAAACAAAGGAGCAGCACTGGGGCCTTGATTCAGCCCGGGATCCTGCTTGATCTGTGTGTGCACACTGCCCACCTGCCCTGTTAGATGGTGACAGTGAACACCTCCATGGAGCTCCCGAATACGTACACATTTGTGTGCACCTGTGGCTACTGAGCATGGAGAGAAGATACGGTTGGCCCACTCCTGGTCACCAAAAGAATGGCAGCAGCAAGACGTGTCTCGATGTATGCCTTGCAATATGTGACAATAAAGACTGCTTTTACCACAGAAAGACCTTGTAAAATTCTAGGCTGAAGACTGATTGCCTCTAATGACCTTAGGCATCTATTCTTGGTACATAAAAGCACACAGTGCACATCCCTATAGTTGCTATTAGCAGCTCAATAACAAAGAAATTAGCACTAGAAACAGAGGATCAGTCTCATTCTTCTGTGTGTCTCCTCTCCAGAATTAAAGCACTTAGTTGTGGAGACTAGAATTCATTTTCTGATGCAGTCAATTCACTGGCATCTTACGGAGACATTAAATGGCCTTTCACTTCAACAAAGCATTTCCTTCCTCTTTCTTAAAGGAAGCTTGGATATGGGGAGCAGCCACCTAAAATAGGATATGTTCTAACCGTAACACATGACGTAGGGCGTTTTGTTCACTCACTGAGCTATAGAGTTACAGCTGTAAATACTCTGGGTGGAGGAAGCACCCAACCAAGCTGATAAGATCTGCAGCTGCTGTGAAAGGCCACTCTGAGGCACTACCAACCACGTGCAGTTTTACTTCTGCTCTCTGTCATCGCAGACGGAAGTGGTGATAGAAAGAACTGGGGAGGAGGCAGGAGGCAACCACAGGGGACAGGAAAGAAAAATTAGACAGAAGTGTGTGATGAGGGAGAAGCAGTGGCAGTGAAAAGCAGGACAAATAAGTTTCTTCTGGGAGGCACAGAAATGCAATACACTTTTTGAGTCGGCATCCATAAGGCACGTGGACCAGCTCCCCCTCTGTGGCCTCTGTCCACTGAAGCAACAATGAAAGCCATGGAGGAAATTATTTCCACACTCCACAAAAAAATCTGAAGTTGATAACCAACTGAAAGTATTCTTAGGGAAAGAGGCAGTTTTGATAACACAACTGTCATGTGCCATTCCCACTCCACCCCTTCTATCCTTTGCTTTTTGATTTGGGATTACTTTGAAATAAAAATAGTTTAAGTCTCTTTTTTAATTAATGAAGGATGGAGATCAATGAACAGCTCCTAAGCTAACTGATTTGGGATGATTCAGACAATAGCTGAAAAAAAATCCTCTACATTTCACACTTCATATAGATCTATCAGACACATTCAGAAAACCTTTTCTCATTTTATTTCCTACTTCTAAAGAGAGCTTGGATTACTTAAAATCAATATCACAGAAAAATACTAAACATTACACCTTTCCTGAGTTGGATTGATCAAGCCCTTGTCATATTTTCAAGGTGACAGGGTATCCCCTAGTAGCCCAGAGAAGGGGTGAAGAGCACTTCGTCTCTGAAGTGTTCATGCATACACCTAACAGTGGGCATAACTTGGGGTTTATAAATATTTGTATGGTATACTGCAACAGACACGATTAAGCTGTGGTTTAACAAGAAAGGATGTTGAAGCATGGAATAGTCTTTCAGTTCTCTTTTTATGCTCCCCGCTGCAGAAAGCACAAGGTGGAGGCATGACACTTGTGAAGGTTTATCTTCATTTAAAGCAGCTCTGGAGTTGGTCCATTGATTTATCTTCCAGTGTCAAGTTATGGTGTAATGACATAGTCCTGTGCAGTATCCTGCTCTACAGCCTAGGAAATTTAACCTGTCAACACTCCTACATTCTCAGTCTTCTCTGTCCCTCAGAAATGTGCACCTCCACACATCTGTTTGTGACAAGCTGTCACCTCTCCCTTCCCTTTCATCTTGAGAAACCACTATCAGAGTTCTGCCTTATTTCTGGTTTAGGGTTTCGGGGCAGGGGACTTCTGATCTATTTTTTTTCTGCCTTTCTTTGGTTTTGTGGGTTTTTTTGTTGCGATGCATTTTGCACATTGCTTGAGCCCAGGTTAAGCATTGTGACAAGCCACAGCACAGCTGGAAAGGGATTGCTGCCGATTGGAAAGGGACAGTCTCACAAATATGTATGTAACAGTGACTGCTAGTTTTGACGAGAACATTTGATGAGAACAGTTATGTCCTGGGAAAGCATCAGGCTTCCTTGGCTTCTTGAGGTGCTGAATTTGCTATTACAGGTTAATAGGAAGATGGATTTTGATGAGACTACATCCTTCCCTGAAAGAAAAATGGGGGATGGTACAATAAAACCATGTTTACAGAAACCAGACACAACCCAGACACAGTCAGAAGTGAAGAAGCAGGGTGATGTTGCTGGCAAGAGTAATACCCAGTACTACACTTCTCAGTGTGCAACAGTTCAATGCTTTGGAGTCCAGGACTGCAAAGGGACCAGGACACGGCAATTTCCCAGCACTCCCATTAAATCAGGCTGTTCTTCAGAACCTGTCAGCTACAAGAGTGAGCACAAATGAGCAAGGTAGATACAGTATGGTGTGATGTTGCACAGCACTTTCATCTTTGCCGTGCTGAGGACCTCCCATTTATATTCCTGCAGCCTGCCTTCTTCTCCCAGATCTGCAACCTCTCACCAGAACTCCCATAGCAGGATCCAGAGCCTCTGGGGCAGAATTTTTTACTCTGCTATTCCCAATTGCTTTTAATGCTACAATGTTATGGGATGTTCCAGAACTACCTCATCTGCCCTCCTTTTATTTACCTGTTATTCTGTGGCTCTTAGTGTACATTAACAAAAAGTCTTTTGAATAATAGTCACAATTAATATATTTATGCCGCTAGCATTTCCTGCAGGGTTACTCATGCTTGCAACAGCCTCCACAGACTACAGCTAACAGGGAGTCAGCACTCAGAGGCAGAGGAAAGACACCCAGACAGTTTTGGCCCCAGGGCTGGGGGAAAGGATGGAGAGGAATGAGATTTGGGGGACTGCTGTGCATGGCCTGACTTGCTGCTAAAACACTCAATTGGGCAGTAGGAAGGTGTCAGTGCTATTGACATTCACAGGCTAATTCCCTGCCACCAGCCAGCAAGAGAATTAAAATTCAACAGTGGATTTCAGCTTTGGCTCTCTTTGTTCAGAAAACTTTGGCTTTTTTGTTCAGCCTTTCAACAGCCTGTGAAAGCAGATTGAGAAAGGCTCAACGTGGTCCAAGGGGGGCAGCAAAAGGAAATCAGAAGAAACAAAGAAAAAAAAAGGGTGAGTAATAATCAAGAAGAGCAGGGGCTGAAGGGGAACTGCTTATGCTCCTGGGCATCGTCTTGCCTGACATACAGACCACACTGTGTCAGGCCCAGCGGGGAGAGACTCAATGAGCGAAGGGAGTCTGAAGCCCAGACTAACAGACAGATGCCAGACATTGATCCTCAGCTCAGCCCAGGTCTAAAAGAGCGCCCTGCTTTGCTGAGGCTGCAGCTGCCCAGAGCATTCCTATGAGGAAGCAAGACCTCATCTCAAGATGCCTTAGAGACAGCAGGAGCTACTAACAGGGAGGAGGATGTTATAAATTCTCCTCAACCAGCAAAGAATCCAAGGCATTGTAGGGTGATTAGTGAAGAGCAGCAGGTGGGAAAGGGCAGGAGACCCACCTGGTCAAAGAGAAAAAATGCGAAGTTATGCCCCCACCTGCTGGGACCCACTTCTGGAAGAGGATGGACTTCTGTCTTCTCCTCCCTTATTTAACTGCAAAATCTTTCCCCAGGGAATGGCTGATTAAACACTTCATACTGCAGCACTTAAGACACTGTTGCTGTGACACATAGTTATATTCCTTTAGAGCCAACACCTGACAAAAACAAGCATACAGAGATACTAAGAGCTCCTGGAGGAGGAAGTTAAATTGTTCAGGAAGAGCACCTTAAAGGGGGAAAAAAAAAAAAAAAAAGCAAAACAACAAAACAGACAAAGTTTTTTCAAAAAGCAGCCCCACAGAGAACTATCTTTTTCCTCACATGACCAGCTCCACCGGCCGAAAACACACTAAAATATATTTTTCATTGTTTGTAAGAAAGACTAACTCAAAAGAACCCAAGAACCCAGAAAGGGGACATAGGTAGATAGATAGATAGATAGATAGATAGAGAGATAGATAGATAGATAGATAGATAGATAGATAGATAGATAGATAGATAGATAGATAGATAG
>JAWMRA010000113.1:9483531-9522218 GCA_035584735.1 Pseudotriccus pelzelni | reverse complement strand
ACAGAAAGGTGTCTCAACTGACAAATTCAGCACTGGCAGCCTGTTCTCCACTACCACTATGGTGCCCTCCATTTCTCTTTAAAAGGCCTTTTGCACTGTACAAGTGAAGTATAAAAAAGGAGCTTTCCAAAATGTGCAACCAGAATCTTTTCATCCAAGCTTTCTTGGTGAAACACCAAGCATAGCTCATGTTGCTGTGCCTGAATATGAACAAAGAACTGCACTACATTTTAAGCCTTTTCACTAAATCTGTTTTTCGTATGTAATGAATATTAGTATAAAAGCAGGTCTATTAAAAAGTTGTCTTCAAAGTCTGTGTCAAAAAAAAATCTGCTACTTTTCCACCTTCCCCACCCCACGTTCCATTTCAGGCACATTCCAAATTTGCTTTTTATTCCATCAGCTTCTGGGTAATTACGGCTTTGATAATACAGTATGCAACAAAATATTGAGCTTCAGGAGAGAATGAGAGACTAAAAATTAATTCATTATTTGAACATCAGGTAAAATCCATTCATTCCGTGTTCTGTACACATGACAAGAGTAATTCATAAAAATAAATAAAAAAAGTTAGTGAGTAAAGTTTGTTCAGGCCACAAAAATTTAAACATTAGATTCACAAAGAAAACTTCTCTTCACAGTTCAGAAATTACACAGGTTAGCCCCAGGCACTCAGCACATAAATAAAGCATAAGTTTTCTCTGCTTCCAGGGCCTACAGTTGAAACAGCTGGATCTAATGGTTAGCAACCAAAGCAACCTTGTACATTTTTCTTAGGACACAAATACTGAATTTATTTTTTTTTTAAACAGAGAGCAACTA
The DNA here is from genome assembly GCA_035584735.1 of Pseudotriccus pelzelni. NCBI lineage: Eukaryota > Metazoa > Chordata > Aves > Passeriformes > Tyrannidae > Pseudotriccus > Pseudotriccus pelzelni. The sequence goes on along the minus strand of JAWMRA010000113.1, from coordinate 9,521,396 downwards.
CAGTAAGGAAAAAGCTGGCATTGGTAAACTGCCAAGTGACATTATCATTACACTGATCTGGACAACATTAGTTTCCAGCAGTAACCTCATCTTCATTTGTTTCATTTCACCTCTTGTCTTTCAAGGACAGCCACACATCAAAGTAACTCATAGACATGGTGATGGAGGAAGAAATATGGAACTACAAATGGTAGCCAAGAACATTTTTCTGGCATGTTTTTCTGGGAGCTGCTCAGTGCAATGGGCTTGGGATCCAACCCCTTTAAGTCCATGATCTGCAATCCACAAATGAGTTTTGAAGCTTTGCTCATTCATTCCCAATCTTCTAAGACTGCCCCTTGCTTCACAATGGCCCCCAGTCTCTCCTCAGCCCTTTGACCTTACACAAACACAATTGTGTGTCAGGCATCATGGAAATGGGCCCCTTCTTTCTCCAAAACAGCAAGGCAATCCCTCTCTGGGCTCCATGGAGAACCATGGCTTCAAACACATGCCTGCCCTGAGCCCCAGCTTTGAGACTCCTACAAAAGGCTTTTACCCTTGACTTCTAGAAAACACGGGACATGAATCGTCCCTGGAGGAATTACCAAGGAGCAGATGTCAATGGAGAAGGATGAGTCCAGGCTTTGACATACATGTGCACTTTTTTTCTCACTCAGGTGTCATGAGGCAGAGATAATGAAGCTGGAGAAGATCAGAAAAGAGAGGAATGCCATCACACACACAGAAGCAGTCCTCTACTCCCACATCTCTCTCAAAGCAGCACTACCCCAAAACTAAATCAGATCAGTTGCCACTTTGTCCAGCAGACTCTTGAAAATCTCATGAAAGGCAGGGGATCCCACCCTTCTGCTCCCTGGCCCTGCCGTGCTCCTGAAACTGACTCAATCTCCCATACCTTAGCTGAAGAACACTGCATGTTGGCTAACACTGCCTGAATAATTTAGCCTCATCACCCTTGCTACTGCCCTTCAAGTAGCCGGTGGGGGAAATAAGACAGCAGTCAGAATCTGATGTATATTAATAATCCTGATTATCATGACTGAACTATTCTGTACCTCTGAAAGGAGAACAGGAGATTAGGAAAAAATTAGCCTTCACTGAGCAACAATTTAAAGCAGCTAAATATTGTGACAGGCAATCTGCATATACACAAAGTATTTTTTATGTATTCAAGCATCAGCTGCTGAAAAACAGCAAAGTCATATATTCTACATAGGAGGAAGAAAAGATAAACTTGTGCAGTCTGTTAAGTATCTCCGCTATATCACGAAAATAGCACAGTAAGAGAGAGTGTTTGTTTAAAACAGTTTAACTACAATATAACACAAAAATCTTTTCAGCTGATGATGGAGATGGTTTGAGTACGACTATCTGTTTTAAACATGTTTGAGTCACAATTCATGGAAAGGTCAGAAATAATGTTAGACTAAAAGAGTGTCTTAAAGTACAATTATTCTGAGTCTTGGAGCAAAGAACGTTCCTGTTACATTTACAACCTGGGATTTAAATTTCATATTTTTCTACAATTTTTTTTAAACAAGGTACCTCACAGATTATACTGGGAGCTGCATCAAAGAGATCTTATAGCTGCTAGCTATAAGGCCTATTAGGTGCTTTCCTCCAGTAAACCACCAACCCTAGTTCTCTGTAGTTTACAAGTGATGTCTCCAAAGACCATGTGAAAGGTTTTTTTTTTATCTGATTAGCCTGCTAGTCTCATTGACATATTTCTCTCAGCTTAACTCAAGGACTCATGTTTCTACTGTTGCACTGTTTTCCCAGGGACAGTGGGAAGGGAGCAGATTAAAAACATACTGAACAGCATCATAAGTACAAGAGCCACACAGAAAAGTCTTATTTTTCCTACACGCTGGAGCTTGCAATTTCTTCCTCATTTTCTCAAGCTTCTCAAGCCTGTTTGTTAGCATTCTTGCAGTGATCCCATGCTCTCTGTGAGCAAATGGCATCAAGCTTGGAAGCCTTACACCTGCAATGTAACATTAAGCCCTGTCTGACTCCAAGTTATTCCCAGTGTGATATTATTAACTTTCTTGGAATAAGTAGCACATCCATCTTTGGAGTCTTTTAGGCTGATGTATTAGCAAGAAGAAGCAAATCCGTAAGCCAGATTTTCTTGGAAGCTGCTCTGTTAACAGAGTGTATCTCAACATCTTATTTATTCAAAGTGTGTTTTAGAGAGAAAACAGTATATCTGCTAATTCCAAGCCTACTCTTCCATTCAGTCCTCTGTTTGAGAAACAACTGTTTGTATTTCTCATTTCTTCTAGCCACTGTCAGCACGGACAGCAGTCATCATCAGACACCTCTGTACTCATGAGAGCGATTCAAGGTCAAAGCAGGGAAGTGAAGTCAACTCAGGGAGGTCAGGATCATCAAGGTACAGGAATCAGCCTATCTAAAGCACAGAGCTCACGGATGGGCCAAACAAAAGAGCCTGAGCTGAAATTCAGCCACAAGAACAAAGTTGCTTTCCCAACAGCATGATTTCAGGTTGCAGCTGTACCCTACTGGAGCCCTCTTGAAAACAGTCACAGTGCCAGGAGCGGGGGCAGGCTGTGCAGAGCTCAATTCTGTTTGCTTGAGTCTGGTGAGATATGAATCTGGCCTCTCACATATGGTGAACAGGGAGCAGACATTTCTGCAGAGCTGAGAGTGAACCCAGATCTTCTGAATCCTTGTTCTGTGCCTTGCCCAGGGCCTCTGGCATGACAGTCTTAGCCAACTTGTACAGCTTAGAGAGAAAAAAAAAAAAAAAGTGGTTCTTAAGAGAAGTCCAGGGTAAAGATTCACCTCATTTGTGTTGTCCCACTTCTTGGAGTTATCCTGCTTCAAGTAAGGAGAATGACAATTTGAGAGTGCTTTGAGATTCCTTTTGTTATTAATGTAGCAAAAAAAGAAGTGTGAGAACTTCAAAGAGAGAAGTTTGCCATGCTGAAGGGACTAACTGGAGAGAGATGGTCAGACATAGGATCTTAAAAGCATGAAGATCAGCTAAGAATATCAGTCCTTTTTCTGAAAATAGCTTGAACAAGGGAAATAACATCTCTTACTTTTAGTTCTGTGGATCCAGATGCAGTCTCCAGTTGTAAAACCCAAAGGAATCCAGTAAACGTGAATCTGGTCATCACTGGCACAGGAACACAGACTTTATGGTGGCCTGCCAGTATATGGTCTCTGCAAGAAACCTGTAAAAGATTCAACTGCTATTCCCTGCCTCATCCCATTTTTGACTGTATGCTTATAGTACCAGCCTAAGTCACTTTTCTTTCACAGTTACGCTTTTGTCCACATCTGTTCAAAATGTCTTCAAAATTAACAAAAGCTCTCACCCCACTATCTCTGTCCACTGCAAAGGCTTTTCTTCCTCCTCCTTATACTCCTCTGGAATGTTCCATACACGTGCTATATTCACATCTTCTTTCTCCCATGTTTAGTATGAGGTGCTTGTACTCCATCCCAGAATTCCGAAGCAGCATCTGTTAAGTTCATAAGCCAAATACATCCCAGTGGAAGTCTAACTCTTTGTGGCACATAACACAAAATCGGTGAAGACCCAAATACGAGAAAGAATGCTTTGAGAGAAGTAATACCACAACGCAGGCAGGGGTGAAGTCAGAGCAAAAGATATTTGGACATATAGATAGTTCTGCTCTTTCTTGATAGGAACATTGTGACTGCCTGTTCGATGATAAAGCCTCTCCCACCAAATATTTCTCTCCCCTATCTGTCATTCCTCAAAGGTTTTCTTTTGTTTGAGACTCCCTGCAATCAGACTACCAATACTGTGAATTTCTTCCCAAGCTGCTTGTCATGCATCTTTTTGAAGCTGCTGCTGTGACATAGCTCTGAACTTCTTTTTTTCTTTTGGGGGTGGAGGTTAATCATCAAATTTCAGATCTTTGCTATTAAAATCCATCAGACAACAAAAGAATCAAAGTAATGAGACAAGACTGTCACTTTGTAGGAAATCAATGTCATAGTGTTTTAAAAGCAAAATCCATTTACAATTACATTACAAGAAAGAACATATCTGGGCCACTTTTTTCACTGTTGGTAATGCAAAGCATTGCCTTCCTGAGACATGCAGCATCAAACACCAGCTGTAAAGCATGCACAAACGTGAATATGAGCATGCATTTACAGGTTTGGAAGATATGGTGCTGTTGCAACCTGCCCCAGAAAGGGGAGGGTAACCAGTTTCTTATTAATAAATCTCTTGGAGTGGATTAGAGTGAAATAATAACAGTGAATAACTGGTGTTTGAAAACATATATATGTAGGGTTTATTTTAGAAAAAAATTTTTTCAAAGGCAAACAGGTACGTTGCCATTTTGAGTGTTATCATCTATAGCAATAAGGCATAAAGATAACCTTTAGGGAAAATGCATAAGGGAGAGAAAGGGAAAGACAGCATAAGGGTAAGGGAAAGAAAGGATACGGATGGAAAAAATTTATATAGTCACCGCCCACTGGATCCAGCGATGGAACTTGGTAGTCATAGAAGCAATGGTCTTGATCTGCTGGGGGTGGGGAGGGAACCCACACAACTCAAAGAGGTTATGAGTTATTAAATACTTCCAGAACACCTTGTACCTCCCCAGGGCGGGGAGTTTTTACCATGGAATAGTGTCACGGGCCACGCCGTGAGCATCCAACGTCTCCTGGGCATGCGCTGAGTTTCTGTGAGGGGCATGGCAAAAGGGTTTTCCCTCCTTTCAGGACTGGCAGGGGGATGGCCTTTGATGGACCATGCCACAACATCTCCAACAGCCCAGGCTAGATGCACAGAGTTCATGTGAAGGACATGGCAAGCACAGCTATTCCCACCTTTTTAGGACTTGACCCCTCAGCAGCACTGGCGGGCGGATGGGCCCTGCTGGGTGAACAGCCACCTCTTCCCAGCCTGCAAAAGTCCCCTGGCATTCCTACAATGCGTAAATTATTAACCATTTCGGTCTCTGACAGGTGCTGTACTGCACTTCCCAAGAATTTTGGATGAAGGCTTTCCATTTTTTGTAGCTAACTTGCCACATTCAGAGTTTTAACTGGAAAGAAATGGTCCATCTGGATACACATATATCACTTGTTACCTTGTCCCATAACAACAGCAAGATGCTGACTCCAACTTGGAACTTCCTGTTCTGCAGAAATCCGCTGTTCTTGTAACAAATCTTCCATGAAAGTCATTATGGTACAAGGCTAAAACGGATTCTTATGGTGAGGAACAGTATTTTCTAAAGATGGTTCTAGAAAGCATCGTGTTAGGAGAAGTGGAATCCAGTGGGCTTGAAGACCTAAGGAGTTTTTCCTCACCAGCCTATTTGTCACTTTCCCAGTTTGTGGGTGCCTCCACAAAGCAAAGCTATATGTCACAGAGGCAAAACACAAGCAACTGCCCACACAGAACAACATAAACAAAGAGAAGTGCCTTTACTGGCCCCCCACAAAACCACCAGCAGTAGGTGGGTCATGAACACCATGAGGAGCCCCACCTGTTCTGCTCTTCTGCACCGGTTGACTGAAGGTCACCATTTGACACACAGTATTCCTCATCTTCCTCTTCTACAGGCAACAGATGCATCAGCAGAGACCTCCACTCCCAGACACTTACTCCATCCAGATTCCACATGCAGATATGTGTTTCACTTACTAATCACCAACCAGTTGAGTTTGAAGTTTGGCAGTGAAACATACATGCACTAAGACAGAGAGAGAACAAAGAAACTATAAACCATGCTTAATATGAGCACTGGACAGGCAGAAGTGCAGACATAGGATGCAGAAAAGCACATTCATCAGTAAGCATTTACAGTTAAACACTTTTATCCCCTCTCCTACCCATTCTCCCAATTCACTTTGATACCTCCTTTCTCTGTCTCTGGGAAAACATACCGTAATGTTCCTTAAACATACCATAATGTTTTGGACATTCCTACAATCCCTTTAAACATAAAATAAAAAGCTTCATACAATCCCAGAAGCACCCTGAAGCGTTCTGGTTTGCTCTTTCCATGAGACCCAAAATAATCTTCTTCCACCTTTTTTTCGTCTAGCAGATTCATGACTGAGAATTAAGTGTTATGTTGGCCTTGGCCAAAAAGCAGACAGCAAATGTTAAAAATGTAATAGTCACAGTGATGGGCAAGTGCCTGGAACTGTTGACTTGCACTGTTTAATTTATTACTCTATGTGCTACAAGGAGCAGAGTTCACAATATCAAAATTAGTGACAGGGCATGGTACAGCTTGTTATTCACAGGACGCTCCACTTTTTCCCTGCAGCACATTCTTTCTGACTAGGAGCATAATTTTGGCTGGAGTCCCCCATCCCAGGGGCTGGTACAAGATGCTGTGAAATCTGGGATTCAAGAAGTTCTTGCAGACAGCCTGAGCAAAAAAAAAAAAAAGTGGTGGCTCTCAACCTGCTGGGCATCAGCTGCCTATGTCACACAAAAAATCATTTCTCTCTCTCCTGCCCTCATTCCCAAAAGTAATAACCATTCCAGGACATCCGCAGCTTCACAGCCCTGTGTACCCATGGGTCAGCAAGCACACTCCTCCAGCAAAGCTGCCTTGACCTCAAACCACTGGGAACATGAACAGCAGAGACATGCTTGAGGTGAGCAAAAGTCCCAAACACTGAAACTAAATCTGTTTCTTGACAATAAACCTCAGTTCATCCACATCTCCAGCAGCCTGTCTTGCTTTTCCAGCCTCACAGTACAGCCTGCTGTTTCCCACATCCATCAAGCTGAACTACTTGAAACTCATCCACAGATGACAGGAGGAGATGCTGTGCACATGGATCTGAGGCTTCCAGTCAATGACATAAATGGTTGCCACCTCTCCCTCTCGCTAAGCAATCACAGCAATGGACAAAATAATGGTAGATGGCTTAGTTCAATGTCATATGAATTCCTTGCGGTTTGCTTAGCTCTCTGTCACCTATTTGCAGTCTGTCTTGGTAACAAGGAGTTCATTCCTGCTTTGCAACAGAAGCAAAACCAAAGAACCTTTTGAAGTCCAGATCAGGTCTTTTCTTCTTTTGGATTTATTGTTCTTGCTGTTGTTGCTTTGCTTGTTTCATTTTTCCAAGCCAAATATTCACTAGCAGATGGTCTCATTACCCTATTTCGCAGTGTGTGATTTTTGCAAGTCACCTTTAAAGTGAAGTCTGCTGAATGTCTGCTCTCCACCCACCTGCAAACCAACAGCCAGGCTTACCAGATGGCCTGTGAAACAGGCTGCAAAAAAACACAGAAGCTGTGTTTGTCATGTTATTGTGGGAATCTAAGACCCTGGGTCATGAATTGTTTGCCACTTCAGAGAGCAAACACAACATTAATCCAATGGGCAGGAACTGCAGCAGCACCAAGTATGAGACTGCCCATTCTCCGCACAACTGCCAGCAGTGAGGGAATCTGGATCCCAAGACTCTGACACAGACAAAATCCCAGTAAATGACAGAGTGCATGGAAGTATCTCATCTCTTTTCTATCCTGATCTTGCACAGACTGCTGGTCTGAGGCCTGGAGGAGAAGATTGTCATTGTACAGAAGGGTAACTAAGAAAAGAAGAGGTGAGTCGGCCTGTCTCCCTTTGAGGTATGCACATGACTTTATCTTAGGGCATATTCACCAGGTACCCAGCATTTTCTATCCTACTGAGGTGACAGTACATGGTGATTGCACACACTGGGACCATCCGGGGCGTCTCCTGGGCAAGAGTGGCTCTGCACATTTAAAATCAACTTCCTCCTTGAAAGTCCCAGTTACCTGGAGTTTCCTATTAAACAGGTTTTATTCTTAGCAGCTTTTGGAAAAGACCTTGATGATTTGTCTTCTGTGAACTACAGCTATCAGCCCAAATACAGACTATAAAAGAGTTCTTTGTATTGCCATGGGGACTGACTGATTCAGTGTAAGTACTAAGAAATACAGCTACTCTGATGCAACAATTTTTTTGACCCCATGTTCTGGCTTCTTCTTTTTGGAGAATGCATAGAATCATTAAAGGAAAAAACCAGACTCTAACACCATGGCCAGTGCAAAGTGTTCAGTGTCATTGCAAAATGGGCTGAAGGAAACTTTTTCCCTGACAAGACCTCCCAAGTGTTCTCTGCCCAGGCACAGACAATATGTAAAGGCACATCACCAAACTAGATACGTGCTTCAGGATTAACTCAGGATAGAATCCCAATCCTGTAAGTTACCTCATATAGGTATGCTGCGGTCCCTGTCCAGAGCCCATTGCAGAATCAAGACCTCCTTGCACAGCAAGATGAACCATTTCAGGGAGCAGACTAGAGCAGTTGTCACTATCTGTGTCACAGTTTGAGCACCTGGAGGCAGAACGTCCTCCCTGTTCTGCTAATTGCTCTCTGTGCCAAACAGCCCCAAACCCAGCACGCCCCATGCACCTTCTTAACTCTAAATGGTGCAGTTTATTTTTCTAGCAAACATTCACAGGCCTCACACTTCCTTCGCCTGGGGCTTTACACTGCAAATGCATTTAGATCAGCTGCCTGCCATGACCAATGAGTCAAACTAACTACTGCTGTCCCCTCTGGACTTCATTGTTGTCAGCCTGCTGGCTACATGGAAGTCTCTTTGGGCCAGATGCTGATGTTTTTATTCACGGCCATTTCCTCTTTCCACAGCTTGCTGCAGATGTTAATACCCACTTCTGCTTCTGCACTTCCAGTAGCGTCTGAGTTGCTAACATCCCAAATGAAACCCTGGGGTTTGCTCATGCAGGAAAGTCCCCCAAAAAACTGAGTAAAGCCCCACACAGATTATGGAAGCATACTACCTGGAATGTAAAGATGCCCTTTTCTGTGAAACAGCACGTGTGCCCAGTGCTGAATCTGCCTGTGTTTAACTTCCCAGCAATGTGTTGGCATGCTCACTGTTGTCAGAAGCAGCGAGTTTGTCATCTACAGGTGCAGAACCATTTAGTTGTTAATGGCAGAAATTTCTTCTTTCCTGATTCTGATGTTCATCCAGCCACATGCAGCCCGAGGCTCTGGCAAAGCAGTGTTCTTTCCCGACTGTCCAAACAGAGCAGTACCCACATGAACTGAAACAACCTCAACGAGTTTCCCAAATAAATTAGTACAAAGCAATGACTCACAGTTGCTTGCTGAACAGAAGGTCTGCATCCTCTCTCTCCATGTCTCCATGCTCATCTCTGGTCTGAACAACTCCTATTCGTCCTCTTCCACACTCGTCTGGGATGTGGTCTGCACGCATCCTAGCACACAGTTTACACCATGAACATATAAATTAATATCTCTGTGCCACTCACATTTCACCAGCCTGACTTTCAAAGGCAATGTGAAAGCTGGAGGTGCTCAAGTCAGGATGTTGGTTTCTACTTCTGTGCTCTCTCCAGGGAGAGAAAGGTAGGCATCCTTCAAGAACAAGCTACAGGAAAGGCATGAGGCACTTCTGCTCTCTCTTCTGTCAGGACGGTCAGGGCAGTGCTTTAAAAATAAGCACCAGAAAAGGACTAGATTTATCATTTTATCATCAGTAACATCACCAGAGTTGTGGCCCTATTCCGTTCCAGGAAATAAGTGTCTTTTTAGACCTACCTTACTAATGAGATGGAGTTGTCTAAGAACCATTGTTACAACCAGTTTCTCAGCCAATAGAAACCACAGCAATTCTCTGTGTGCCTTACTTTACCCTTGCTTAGAAGGCTCATTTATGTCCCAAGACAACTGGAAGAGATTTCATATTGCCCTTCCCTTGACTAAGAACTCCTCTTGAAAAGCAGGTGTGTTTATGAGCAACATAGGGCTATTTCTCCCATTTCACATTTTATGGCCTCCCGGGCACAGTCAGAGGCAGCAATAAAAGCAAGGACCCTACCAGAAGCATTCCTTCCTGCAGCAGAGACTACACATAGAACATTGTGCATGGACAGACACACAGAGTCCCACTGGTAGTGCTGTCCCCATTCTTTGCCATGGGACAAGTGACAGTCCCAGACAGCCCAGCACATGGGACTTGCAAGATCCTGCTTGTCCCTCTGCAGAAATCACTGCCAGGGAGCAGAGAGGTGGGGGCAGAGTTGACATTATTTGCAAAGAAAACACCTCTATGAATTTCAGTAGTCCAAATAGGTACCTAAACACCAATATTTTAAGAGACCCTAGTGAGTAAAAATAACTTGGTTTAGGTCTATTGCCATGAAAATGGGAAGGAACTTTATTGACTAGTAAATAAAATCATACCCCTTTTGATAGCATATGGCACCCAAGGAATAGACATTTTTACTAGGGTATAGAAGCCAAATTGCACTGGCAATAACTGTGTTTTATCTTCCTGGTAGCGCACAGTAAAAGATTAAGATCTAATAGTCGAACTTGTAAAAGGCACCCGTAATCAGAAGTCAACACGGTATTTTATCAAACAATAATTTTAAAGGTGCTAATATTTAAAGACCTTTTATTCATTTTTATACCGAGGTGTTTTACTTTTCTCATTTTAATGAACTGACTATAAAATGGAGATGAAAATGGAGATGAAAATTACACAGCGTTTCTCTTTAAGTTTGCTCAGTGTGATTATCAAAAAAAATGATACTGTGTCCTGCATGTGCTTGCGGGTCAGAGTTTTCTCAATGTGGATAGATCAAAATACGAGAAAGAGAACTGCAAAAGGGATGGGAAAATTACAACAATAGTGTTCACAGGGCCAGGCTCAGTTTGAATCAGGAAACTACATCAGTAGGAGACCGTTCGATCAGTGACTATGCGATGGAAGAGAACGGGAAGGTCGTGAATTTTGTTGAAGACACTGCTTGTTGACAAAGCTGAAATAAAAAATACACTTTGCCTTTCAGTATCCTTCAACAGTGTAATTCCAAAGGTACTTTTCAAGGCATCATTCAGATGCTGTAAATCTTCCCAAAGAGAAGAGTTCCATCCCACTGACCATTCTCTACACCTCCTCACAGCTCCACCCACACCATCCAAGTCACAGAGGAAAAAGTCAAGGACTGGGAGAATGAAGAACCTGCTTCTTTATGAGAGGATCGGGTTCAAGGTCATCTAAGAACCTGGTGGGTCCCGAGAGAACTGGTAAATGAAGTGTTTTAGTCACCATCCATAATATTTGAGAAGTCGAGGCAGTCCAGTGAAGTTCCTCAGGGGTTGGTATTGGGACTGGCACTGTTTAACACCTTTGTCAGCAACAATGACAAGTGGGTTTGAACGCAGCCTCAGGGAATTTGATGATGATACCAAGCTCTGAATTGTGGTCAACATGCTGGAGGGAAAGGATGCCATCCAGAGGGACCTGGGCAGGCTTGAAAGGTGGGCCTATGCAAACATCATGAGTGAACAACAAGGTGAAGTGCAAAGTCCTGCACCTGGGTCAGGGCAATTCCAAGCACAAATACAGGCTGGGCAGAGAATGAATTAAGAGAAGCCCTGAGGAGGAAGACCTGAGCATATTAGTGGGTGATTTTGGACATTACCCAGCAGTGTGAGCTGGGCCCAGGAAACCAACCACATTCTAGGCTGCATCAAAACCAACATGGCCAGAAGGTTAAGGGAAGTGATTCTGCTCCTTTTATGTGCTCTCATGAGACCCCACCTGAAGTACTGCATCCAGTTCTGAGACTCCCAGCATAAGAAGGGCATGGACTTGTTGGACTGAGTATGACGGAGGCCACAAAGGGCTGGAGAACCTCTCCTGTGAAAAGAGGCTGAGAGAATTGGAGTTGTTAATCCTGGAGAAGAGGCGGCTTTGGGAAGACCTTCTAGCAGAGTTCCAGTACTTGAAGGACGCCTGTAAGAGAACTGGAGAGAGACTTTTAAAAAGGGGCATAGAATGACCAGGGGGAATGGCTTTAAACTGAAAGTAAGTTTAGATTAGAGGATAGGAAGAAATACTTAGGAAGAAACACTTTACTGTGAGGGTGATGAGACACTGGCACAGGTTACCCAGAGCAGCTGTGGATGGCTTTTCCCTGGAAGAGTGTAAGGCCGGGCTGGATGGGGCTTTGAGTGATCTGGTCTAGTGGAAGGTGTCCCTGCCCATGGCAGAGGGGTTGAAACTAGATGATCTTAAAAGTCCCTTCCAACAAAAACCATTCTATGTAGGAGTCTATGATTCCATGACAAAAAGAGAGTTCTCTGCAACCATCCAATTTAAACCTTGTCAAATGCATTTTTAGTTTTATTAAACAAGCCTTTGCACACTGACCAAAGAGTTCAGATCTTGCATTCTTAAGGTTCAGAAATTGCTACTAATAAAAAAATAAATAGATGGTAATTACTAAGGAATTACATTTAGACCAAAAACAACTGAATCTATTACCCTCTGAATGTGTGCAGCATAAAAGGAAGCAATACAGGAGTTTAAGGAGAAGAGGTGGGCAAAGAAACTTCTCTTTGTTTAATGATACAACAAAGAGGAAGCCATGCTCAAAGAATATCTGAAACCTGTAAGTGAAGAGGGCCTCTAAGTAGAGAACTCGTGCAGATAATGGCAAGTTGTTCAGCAAGTGGTATAATGCAAATAGCTCAGAGATGACTATGCATTAAATGAGAGCACCAGGCTGGGAAAGATTCTGTTAGAGAGCTGCCTTCTGTTGAACTTTATGCTCTACAGCTAACAGGTTTTATCCTAAACCTACCAATGCCCTTTCCACTGATGTACCCAGGCTTTGGCTACCAAACCTTGTTGCAGGTCCAAGTTCTTTGCTTTGACTGTGGAGTGCAATTCAGGTGGGACACTCTTGAAGGGTGGATAAGGTTATCAGGCCCAAAAGCACTTCCAGGGTTATAGATGTCTTTCCACTTTGGGAGGCAAAATCAACTGTCCTGATGTAAAAGGACTCTTGCACCTTTTATCACTGGATTTCTGCTTGTGGACACTGTGCTGTAAACAGTAATAACCAGTAATGTGAACCAAGCAGAAGTACACTCCCACATAGCACATCCCAGCACATTTCCAGATTAATAATGCCAGCTTCCAACACTGTGTTCTTTTAATACACCATTCCTAAAGTATTATAGAATTTTATTTTTTTTTAAGAGCTGCTGAAAGCTGGGAAATTTTAAATGACAGCCTCTTGCCCCCACTCAGCTCACCCAGAGATGTAGCTCTAGGGAAGCCTGGTGTGCTTGTCTTTAGTTGATTTGTGAAATGCCTGGAGGGGAAGGGCTCCGGGAGACCAGAGCAGATAAAAGCAGTAGCATAAGAGTACATGTAGCCACCATCTTGGCTCTTATTGCAGCTCAGATGGCACTGGATTCATGTGGTGACTTTATCTGTCTCTTTCTTTTCTCTCTCTTTCTTCTTCTAACTTCTCGAAATCTGGGTAACTTAAAGTTGGATGGGCTAGAGTTGGCTAAATCAGTGCTTTGTGAAGTGCCTTATTTTAAGTGGATGTTGAAGTAAAATTTGCCAAGTACCTTATGCTATCTTGATATTCAAAAGTTTTCAAGAGTCAGTTTTTCAACCTCCTGAGACCTTTGTTTTGTTCTCCCCCCATGGTGCCTCAGAGCATCGAAGTACCTAAGACCCTTTTAAAAAACTCACTGAGTGACCTCAGGGCTTTTATACCAGTCACTGGAACATCCTGTCCTATTAAGAAGCTCTCTAGTACTTTCTCTCCCTCAGCAGTCATTTAATCAGACTTCTTGCTGACATAGTAAATAGTCTTGCAGTCTTATTTAGGCACCACAATACAGCAGGGTCCCAGTCCTGACCCTGCTCCTATAGTTCTCCTGTGGTTCCAGGAAAATATCTAGCTCCCATTTGGCAAAGACTGGGGGAAAAAATGCCACATGGAATACAAATTAACCACAAAAACATTCTTTGTAATCAGCCTGTTATTTCTCTAAAAGCCCCTATTTTTATGTGATAATTGTGAGTTGTATAGGAATCATCTTTAAGGGAACATTACTGCTGCAATGGGAACATAGTAGGATGGCCAAAAAAAACCCCTCTAGACTTCTTGTGGAGATTCTGGGCTTTTGTGGGGTTTTTTTGTTTGGTTTCGTTTCTTTAAGAGGGAGACTTACAAGCGTTGTGAACAGAAGTCCATTTAGCTGATATAGAAAGCAAGTGAGAACTGTGGTTTCCATGAGGGCAGCCTGTATTGCCATGTGGATGAAGCAGCAGGTGCTCGTATAGTCCAGTACTATCCCTCCAATCGCCAGGGCAGAACTGCGCACCTTGCCTTCTGACAGGCAGTAGGTGAAGAGTGCGTTTGGGGGCAGCATTCATCCTCCTCTGACCTCATTGTTACTAAGGTCCTGTGCTGGTGGCCTTTGTTCTGATGTCCTGAATGAAACCCGAGCCTTGAAGAAAAGCATTCTTCAAGGACTGAGGAGCTCTAAAACTAGAAAGGTAGGACAACTTCATGTACTGAATGAAAGATCTATGTTTAGTTTAAGCTACCCAAATACCAGCTTAACCTGCTCTCCCCAAAAGTGCCTCAGGACATTTCTATTTGTTCTTGGACTCAATGGCTTGACATTCTGTTCCCAGTAATCTCCATAATACTGTGTTGAAGTGGGGTTTGAGGCCAGGGTCTGCAGCAGCATGATAAGGATGTTCTTACAGACAAGGACCAGCATGCCTCGTTGATTCAACATGCAGTGGTACAGCATGCTCCAGATTTCCTTCCCTGTGGGCTTATCTGCACCTTCTCCATCCACATTCAACCTCCTTCATTTGCCAAAGACCGTCAGAAAGACCTGTTGACCACATCCTGCAGGGTCAGGAGGATGAAAAGCGTTATTAGAGACTCACGTGTATGGGCTCTTATGGTGACTCCACAGGCTGTGCCAGGGGCTGCTCCTCGAAAGAAAGAGAGCTGGGACCCCCAGGGTCATAGCAAGACAGGGCACTACCCTCACCAACCAGGGTGCAACCATAGCTCCTGAGCACAGACAGTAGAGCATGTCCAGTGACATTACCCGAGGCAATGCTACAGTCTAGTCATCCCCAGACAGGTCTGTGCTGAAGAGACAGACTGATGGTCAAACCGGGAAGCCACATCAACAAAGCAACACAAAGGTCAGCAAGGTGCAGAGCCAGGCATTACTACAGCACAGCTCAGGCAAGGACTTCACTTTATCACAGCCAAGGAGAGGAGACGCCAAGAAGCTTCCCTCTTTTCTTTCTCACATCATTGTTTTCCAGTTCAAATCCAGGTTACAGCAGCATCAGATCACACTTGGCCTTAAGCATAACTGCCAAACCCCTTGAAGTTGCAGGTGTGCAAGCTGCAATGTGACCAAAGGCTCAAATCCTGCTGAGACAGGCACCACACTGCTCCACTTCTCCCCCTTCCACAGACGAGCTTGTGCACCAAAGTTTTCAAACCTTTACTGCACAAGTGCCAGACATAAACACTGACTGGACACAGCATTTCTGTAACCCTTCCTTCACTACTCTCTAGCAACCCAGCAAGGCACTTTAAGGAGAGGTGGCCTCCTCCTCAGAACACCAAACCCAGAAGGCTTCCAGGTATGCTCCAATTCTTCCTCCAGCAGTGACATCTAGTGTGTACTGACAAATCGACCTCTGATTTCTTCTCTAAATCAGCATCCTCCCCCATTCCAACTCACAGCTTCATACAGATTTTGCTGAGGGTATTTTGTAGTAAGGGCTTTGTGCAATCTGATCGTCTGTGTGCAAAACCATCCCTGTTTCTGCTGCAGTGGAACAGCTCACACCCCTGCTCCCTGAAGGATTAGACCGCTTGAAAAGAGGGGGAACTGAAGAGAGCACCTGACTCTGGCTTTTGCAGGGGATAAAGACCAGGCAGGAGACAGTCACAGGAAACGTTCATCTTGTTTGCTCAGAGCCATGGTGCAGGCATTCTTTCCAACATAGCTGGTCCTAGTTTTGTTTCCTAGCTGAACATGGAGAATGGCCTTTCCTCTTTTTTTTTTTTTTTTTTCAGTAGTCAGACCACACGGAGAGCACTCACTGCTTCTTAGGGCATGGCTTACCTGATTCCAGTGCCAGGCTGGGCCCAGTATCCAGTCAGTTCCCTGTTTCCAGGGGAAGTCCACACCTACCAGGTTTATAATTCTTCCTAGCTGGAATCAGCATTCGTCTAGTCTCTATATTTCTCTAGGTCTGTTTTTTCCTTCTTTGCCCTTTGCAGGTGACAGTAACTTGCAGCACTGCCTTTTCTGATTCAAGAGAGCAGGCTCACTGTCAGTCTTCCTAACCCAAATGGAGAAGGCTTGGCTTCACCCCTTCTGTGTGAACTAATAGGATTTACTGCCATCTCCTAGCACACATCTCCAGCCCAAGAGATATCCCTGACACACTGTCACACAGACATTTACGTATGACCTGCAGAGAAGGTTTTCAAGCCTAATCTGATATCGGAGCAACCAGCAGTTGTTGATGTGTCCATACTGTCTGCAACTTCAAATAACAGAGACTTTGGACAGATTTGTTGTGTGACAGAACTGGCACACAAGGCATCCCAGTAGTTTTACAGCTGGCTCCTCGTTAATAGCTGCTGTTTATGCATAACAACACAAACAAATCCAAATCAAAGCAAAAAGCTATCCTGTTCACACATACACAGGACAAGAGCCTTCATGAACTCACTTTGAGTACACGGTTGCTTCTCCCATTTAAACTGATCTACAGAACACAGAAATAAAATAGAATTAAATAGGTGCTGACTTACGGGGTCACAGGCCCTGTAAATCAAGAGAAACCCATTCTCTTTACTGTCTGGCTTTCTCAGAGGTCTGCAGAGTTTAGCACTGTGGTCCCAGAGCTGATGCTGGGCATTACATATCAAGCTATTGGAGATGATTTACCATTTGCCACAAATTAGATATAAAGTAAGCTCTAGGATAGAAACTACATTTATGTCAACAGGAGGTTCATGTTCAGCACCAAGTGCTTCTCTGAAAGATGCAGTTCCTATTCCACACCTGGGAGGCCAGCAGAGGAATATTACCTGTTCTGCTTCTGCATGAATCCCAAAAAAGTCTAGCCTTATGTGCCAAGCTTTGCCTGCTCCAAGGTCATCTTTCACCTGTCATCTTTCATCAGCCTCAAGGGGAACCCCTGTCCACAGTGCACAGGACACGCAGGGCCCTGGACCCTCAGCCCCATTCAGAGCAGAAGTGCAGCTTACAGACACTGAGTTCAGCTCTTCTCCACCTTTTACTTTTTACCCTGCTGTTCTACAAGGAAAAATATATTCCCACAAGAAAAAAAGACAGGTGTTCCCAGCTCTTCAGTGACACATCTGCTGCCCTGAGTTTTCATGCAAATGTCTTGGTTCTTTGGCTCTCTGAATAATATCTTCCTACAACCATGCAGCTCTTGAGAGCTTCTGTCCAAGTTAGTTGACAAGGCTTCTCATTAGGCAAAGCCAAACACATGATGAGGGTTCCTGTGCTAAAGACATTTGTATTTCCACAGGACAAAGCTGCTCTTGCCTAAGCCTTTTAAATACTTTTACCCTTACCCTGTAATTCTCCACGTTTGAGGATTTTTTTTTTCTCTCCAAGGAATTGCTGGATAAATTGGTCGCTGCACCATGCTGCCCTGAAAGTCGCAGGTCCCTTTTCACCTCTGTTATCCCTGCCTTCACAGTGTATTTATGGAGGACAACGCCTTTCTCCCCTTAGGAGCCTCAGCTCAGGGGCCTTTCATCAAAGTCTGTACTGATTGGATCATGAGATGATACTGGTTCAATGCCTCGAACCTGGCTGATGCTCTCCTTACCACTTATCTTCAGTGCCAGCAGCCACAGCCATGACATTACTCCGGCCTTCCCCTGGGCACTGTAAGTCCACTCGCTTCCTATCCATCCTGTCTGTCAGCTGAGCATTGCTGGCACATATGCAATGAGAAAGAGGTGGGGACCAAGCCACTGGCATAACACCAAGAGAAACTGCTCACTGATGGGTATCCCATGCCTGTTGTTCCCATTTTCTCTGGGTCCTTATGCTTGGGTGATGATGTTGGGCTGCCTAGCAAGGAGGAAAAGAGCAACCTCCGAGAGGGTCACAGGGATTTTTGTCACACCTCAGTCTTCGTACTAAATTCTCCAGCTCTTTCCATCTCACAGAGGAAATCTGCAGGGTCTCAATCTCATTATGTCTCAGGCAGCTTGTGGACAAAGTAACCATAGTTATTTTCTGTGGGGGAAAGCTGTTTCTGACAGAATGCTGCTCATTGCTCTCTGCTGAAACTCTCTATGCCTGACATCCCACTGTATCAGAAAGGGCAGCAGCCTGAAGAAAGAGAAAATTATAGGAAAACCTGACCACTACAGGGTCAGCTTCAAGGAGGTCTGTTCCCCTCTTGTATCTCTGCTCCCATTACCAGAGATTACTCACTTTTTAGTTTTCACCTTCAGGCATAACCAGTAAAACCACCAAGGACCACAGGGCAACACCAGTGACACACAGCTTCCCACTCCGTTAGTCTTATACAGAAGAAACCTCTTTGAGCCAGAGCGAGGACCTAGGGGGGATGTGATGGAGCTTGGCTGCACCCAGGGCACATACTGCAAAATGAGGTGTACTAGGTGTGCTGGAAAAACCAATATAGCCCCAGAGGGGAGATCAGAGATAACATAGAGCTTGACCCCTTCCCACATCCTGCACACAGCACATCTTACCGTACTCCCTTGAGGCACTTACAGCAGCCGTGTTTAATGGCAGCACAATCCAAAGTACTCTGACTTGTTCTAATTGTATATTTCTGGTGGAAAACAGGAAAAAAATAAATCTAAGGTGTCTGAAGGGGCTCATTTCACAGTATTTTGACATTGGAAAAAAAAAATCCACAGAAAATTCCCAACCAGTGTCTCCAGCATGGCTAAATTCGTTCTGCCAGCCTACAACAGTGAGCAGCACTTGCTTCTGCCAAGAAAACTGCAGAAATCGTAGAGGACAGGGTAACCAGGCATCATATTTTTCCCTAACCACCATTGCTCAGCTCATATGGTACCTAGCATGAAGGCTAGTGTCATTTCTGGAGTCTTTTACAAAACTTAAGCACAGCTCTTCCATCCTTGTTACCTACCTGGTTTGCTTCACAGGCACGAACAAAGCAGGTGCTGTTCATAATTGTCCTCTCAGGTGGAGCTATTTTTGAGAACTCTCTTTTGTCTGCAGAAAGGGCCTTGAAACTTCAGCTTACTGTCAACGATCAAAAACTTCCTCAAGCTTTTATTCATCTCCCGCTTCTACAGGCAGTGGATGGCATAGGCTCTATGAGCAGCCTCAATGCTCCCTCCCAGGGAAGGATTTTACTGTTGATTCACACACACACTAAACTCTCCAAATAAGAGTGCAAACCTCTTCTCTCATGACAGATTTCTCTCCATTACAATTCTGTTGTAATCTTTTCTGTATTAAGTTGATTATCTGCTGTTAAAGGGAAGAAAAGGTGAATGCAGGAAAATACATGCGCTACCTTTCAGTGGGAGTGGAAGGCAAGGATTGCTGTTAAACAGGCCTTGTTGCATTCAGGGAAAAATCATTAAGCCTTGATTGATTCCTCACTTTCGTCTGCATAGAACTGTCTTAGCCACATTTTAAGCAATGGATTTCAGCAGATAATATTTGTGTCGCTCTACATGTCTCTGCCCAAACTGCAGGGAGAAGCCTAGTGGCTGGGAAGGGAGAGGGGCTTTGCTGCCCTCAGCCTGGGCTCCACATGTACTTCACATGGGAAAGGGGCGTTGCAAAGCTAACACTGCCTAGTGTATCAATATAAAGCACCCCGGCCTGTTTGGTTTAAATTTTATTAAGGACACAATTTTCTGCTCTCTGTGGGAGAACACAGGCTGGGGCTGTCAGATCCAAGTCTTATCAGTGCTGAATGGCTGGGTACCCGCCAGACAGAGAAGCTCCGTCGGGTTGTAAATGGGATTTTCAAACACAGTTGGAGAGCACAGATTTATCCTCCTTCATACTGGGAGACCTGCTGCATGTGCTGCATTGCAGGGCTACAATGCAGCACCGATATGTGTCTCACTGTGTTGTGCACTTGCTTCTTCATGGCTTGTGTTAGGACTGACCCTGAATACAAGAAACACAGGGTTCATCTGAAAAGCAATCCTTGATAGCTGCCAACTTGAGACCGCCTCTCACTGCGATGCTTTTCAAAGAAACAGTGGCTTGCTTCCTTCAGGGTGACTCTAAGGGAGGAAAAGCATCTGTAAGCAGCAGCTTTAGGTGTTCTCAACCGCGAACTAGAGACTTGCTAACTACTCTTCGTTTCGCTGTGGTAGCTGGTGTCTAACAGAATTCACAAGTTCGTTTGGTGGGCGTTTTCCACGAACCTCTTGCACAATAGACTCTAGTCCACAGCAGGAACTTCCAGCGCTGCTGAAACTCGCACATTTAACAGCACTGACCCTGAGATTAGCACAGCTGGTTAGAGCATGGTGCCAATAACACCGAGGTTGTGGGTTTGACCCCCGTATGGGCCATTCACTTAAGAGCTGAACGCAGTGATCCTTGTGGGTCACTTCCAACTCGAAATATTCTGTGATTAAGCGTCTGCCTAAGCCTGTGGTTCTGCCCAGGCAGTTTCCAAATTGATAAGACATATTTAACTAGGTCGGTCTCCAAACAGGGCTCCAGACAGCTAACAGAACTAGTGCTTCTGTGCTCTTCAGATGGAGAGGATGGGAGTTTTGTTCATGTCAAAATTACTACAGTAGCCTCAAGGTAAAACACGAAGGTGTCGTTACATATGATCCATCCTATAAGTAACCCACAGTGCAATCTATAGGCAGTATCTGTACTGCAGCTGACTTTGCTGCTGGCAGATAAACTGAATGATGTCACGGTTGTACTCCTCAGCCCAGCCAGTAATTTCTTCTTCACTTCTCTCCTGTCTTCTCAAGAAATACATGGTAACCAGATTATCTTCCAGTCTTCCAGAGTGCTTTCATATTTAATGGAAATTCAAAAGTTAGTGCTGGTATTAAGAAACAGATGCAACTGCATGAGCCTTGATCCCTTTGAGAAATCAATTACTTCGGCAGTGGAGGCACAGGTGGGGTGCTGGTGAGGTACAGAACACCTGGCAGAAAAGGCAAGGGAGTATGAGACAAATTCTCTGGTTTGAGGCCAACTCACCAATTCCTCCTATTCATCCTATTGTTAGTGAGTACACATATTCCCAACTGTGTGAACATTCACATCTTCACACTGCTGACTTAATGCTACATAGGGACATACACTCTGTAGCATCTTCTTCTTTCCCATATACCTCATCAAACTTGTTCAGCCACTTACCTGCTCAGAAGGGTATCAAGCATCCTGTGGCTACTGTAAAGCTGCTGCTATATGAACTGCATGGTTTTCCACTTACAAAAGGCAGGCTAGTGAGGTGTTCCTGCAGTAGGAGCAGCTGAGTCCTCACCTCAGTTCTTTATCCTTGTCCTTCTTTCTTGAATTGTCTTTCCTATGCATCTCAACATATTTCAGCCTCTGCAAAGTGCAGGTCTTGAGTGTGCAAGACGTCACACCCACTTCTTTCAAGTTTAAGGCTTAAAAACTGAAAATTAAATATTGTGGATTGCATTTACAGGAGTATCATTCCAACAGGATCCCTTGCAGATCCAGTTGGCATTATTCCAGGAAGCCATGGTAGCAACTGCTGGGTTGTGCTGTGTGGAAAAAGGTCTGGCCCTGAATAACGGAAGGAAAAAGTGATGATGAAGAAGTTCCGTGTCATGCACAAAATGTAATGAAAATCATATATCAATACTGAGGATTTTACTTCTTCAGTCAAAAGGAGAATATAATTATATCCTTGCCTTATGGATAATAGAAGTTTGGTGGGATTTTTTTTTTTTATTTTAATCAAAAAAATCCCCACAGTTACCCACTGTTTCCAAAGCCTCTAGTAACTCATACCAACAGTGAGAAAAAGAAGGTAATGACCCTGCAAATTTCCTTGCAGGAAAGAAAGGAGGCTTGGTATAAGCTTGCAACAAACATCTCCTACTCACGCAAAAAACCAAACATGAGGATTCTCATGTGTGTGCAAGACTTTCAAGGCCTATATAATCCCGCTTAATGAAGAAAGATCACAAGTTTGATTTAGGCTGGCTCAGGACTAGCTATTTGATTAAAGCAAATGCTCTGTTTACTCTGGGATAATCAGTGAGTCTTTCCTTGAGCACTTACTCTCATCCTCTCCCTGTTCAGGATGTCTGTTCACACAGAAACAGCCACATAATGGAAAATTCTGCGAGTGGAAACTGCAGAGTTCTCCACATACCCTGTTCTGGAGTGAAAGAATTGAACTACACGTGCATTCCAGGGAAAGTGGATGAAATTCTTTTCAGTGACCTTGAATGATCTTCAATGATAAGAGTATCTGACTCATTTTCTGGGGTTGGATGTCAGACACAGCATCATGCTCCTCCATTCCTCCTGCAGATGGATTTGGGGCACAGAGCAGTATCCTAGGACATTACACCTGTTTGGAACTAGACATCACAACGGGACAATAGTCCCAGTCTCCAGTCGTAGATCTTTCCACAGCACAAAAATTCCCAAGGAAAAAAACCCAAGTATATCCATATAGAGGAGTTTGCTGTTGTTTGTCTGTTTTGGGGGGAAAGGAGTTTTTTGGTGGGATTTTTGGTGTCATGCTCTTCGTGTTTTCTACATGATAGTACCCAGCACTATTAATACTACTACTCATCAGTGAGTCCTCTGTTACTTCCTAGGAGAAAAGAACTGGAGAAATTTCCTCAACAAAATCATAAAAGGGGCAATAGTAAAATACAAAACTTGATGTGGAGGAGCTACAAATGATCGATTTTATGAAAAGAAGGGGAGAGGGGGGGAAAAAGGTGGGGAAAATGTGTCCTCTGAAGAGGCAGGCTGGGCTCCAGCACCAGGAATTACCACCTGGTGCCCTCTAGTGCCATCACCGAATTAAGGTGGCCTTGTGACTCCACCAGCACCACAGCACCACAGCTCCGTGCATGTCAGCGCCCGCGGTACCTCCGTTAGTCACCATCTCCACTCACACCAAACGCTGTCAAAGGGCTGCTCGTGATGCCCCAGGCGCTTGTTTAAAGTGAGGAAAGAATCTGCACTCCAGAAAAATCCCCCCAGATCACTCACAGTAGGCCCCTTTCAACTCAAATCAAAAGGCCACTGTGAGCACACCAGGAAGCAAAAGGTGATGCGATGGAGGTCCTGCAGGACCTGAACCCCTTTTAGGTTCATCACGTGGTAGGGATCTGGTGACGAGGGTCCCAACCATGACCTAATTGCATGTTAGAGGACCAGACTATAGGCTTAAGACAGCACTCTTCCAGAGACTCTCAGTGAGGTAGAAACTGTAGAGCACAGTTCTTCAGGAGAAAGTGAGGCCTGAAAATACTTGATTGAGTCTCAGTCATACCTGTGTCACAGTCATGGGACTGGCTACTGTGTCAGCTCAAAAAACAAAAAAAAAAAAAAAAAAAAAAAAAAAAAAAGACAAGGAGGGGGAGGAGGGAAGAGGCAAAACCCCCTCAATATTGCCCTTCTCATTCTGTCTCAATGTTTTCCACAGGGTTTGGAGTCTGATTCAGCAGACTGTGCAAGAAGGGCTGATGATAAATATGACACACCACGCTTCCTTCATTCTTTTCTGGTGGGACATTTCAATAGAGTGTCTACTAATCTATTCCTACACGAAAACTCTAAGATTATTTTCCTCAAACCTCTCATACGCCATGTACAGTGCCCTGCATTAGGACTTTACATGAGGCAGTCTTTGGTCAAAAAGGAGCAGGATTCTTTGCTGGGGCAAGTGAAAGGCAACCATCACCTTCCTGTTCTCCTGTGATAGGAGAAACAGAAACATTACTCACAGCATTCTGGTATTCTCAAATAACCTTAGAGAAGTCCTAGAGAATTAGATAAGGGATGCAACTCAAGCAAACAAGAACTTTGTTTCTGCTGCTTTTCAGTATCACCTGAAACAAATGCACACACACAGACTGAGGTCCACCCCTTCTAAGCCCTTTAGGGAGACAAGGGTTCATCTCCCAGCCTCCTGAATCTGTCAGCTGGTTATTTCAGGTGGACCACAAATATAGCAACTGAGCCCTTTCTCCAGTTTTTCAAGCTTCTCAGCACAGGCCAACTTTTCCTAGAGAGCACCTCTCTGGAAACCAAGTACTGACACTGGGAAATCCAACCCTAGAACCGAAAAGCTCTGCAAGCCAGAGAGACAAAATACTCCTCTCCTCATGTTTCCCTTAGTTTCTGGAGAGCATCTAGAGAAAATCTCATCATCTCTGAACCTAACACAGCCCTTTCCTCTTGTCATAACACCTTCTGTAAATGTAGGGCACGATGTCCTCCTCTACCATCAAACCCAAAATCTTCTCCCACTGACTTTGCTCCACTCAGTCCCCTTGGGTAGGCAGCCCTAAAACTTTTGTGTGCCTTTCACCCAAAGCCCTCATCTCCACATCAGGACAAGCAAGACACTGGACTCATCATCTCTGTCAGGCTTCTCCACATGCAGATGAACATATACAAGCCAAGGCCTACATCCACAGGGCTCATTGCGCGTTTCTTAGGGATTAAGTTTCCCTCTCAATCTTAAAGCACATGACTGTTACACTCCTCACCCCCACACCATTTCCCAGTGTTACATCACACATATCTTCTGCACAACCCCCGACGATCACACAGCAAAAGTCCCTGTCTAATGCAAGGCTGGTGCTGCTATCACCAAGCTAGAGCTTTGTGGCTGGGCTTCGATGTATGTGGTCATCAGCAGGAGGCAAAGTCTGCATCAGAGCTGTGATGACTCAGGAGTGTTCAGGGTGATTTTTTTTCTTTCCCCCACAGCCAATAAGAGCACTTACAGAGGCATATCTTCTCCAGCAGGAAGTAGGGCAGTCATTCCTCTGGCTGACAGGCTCCTATGAACCGGTGGAGATGGCAGCGAACTTCATCTACAATTGTATTGCACTTTGGTGCTTAACACTCTGGAGCTTCAACGGGACTTCAGGTGGTAAGAGTGGAAAATAATTGCTTTCTTCCTTGTGTTTTAAGTTCTGTGAGTGCTGCTACCTCCTGCACTGGTCAATAACAGCCCTTCTCCAACTGCTGTCCATGCTGGCTCAGCACTGCAGGGTTCAGACTGCAGCTGAAAAGCCAATGGCTTAAAAGACTTTCCTTGTAGTTAAGCATGCTCTCTCTATGGATATCATTTAGGGATTTTATAGTCAACTTACAGTTTTAACTCATTTGTCAGTGTTTAAACTCTGCATGACCTTAAATATTAAATCTAAAGATTGTGAGTAACAACTTGATTGCTAAGTACAGATGGGCACTTGAGCGCCGATTAGCTGACTTTAATGAAGCATTTTTCTGTATCGTTTCTTTCTTTGCTGAGCAAGGAAATTCTTAATTGCAGCTGCCCTTAAATCTTTAGAATGGGAGCTGCAGGCAGGACTGTTTTTCTCTGAAGGTTTTAGTTTACTTCAGTTTCACTTTGTCTCCCATATACAGAAAATATTGACGCACTCGGGGACTTTTATTTCTGCTGTGGTTTCCTTTAGGTGTTACAGAGGCATGCAGGAACTCTGCTGCATCTTCAGTGTAAAGATAAGGCCTAGCCTTGCTTCTAGTAATGGGGAAGCGGTTTAGTAAGCAGCTGATGGGGGAAAAAAAAAAAATCAACCTGTTTCAATCTGCCTATTCGTTTCACTACTGCAGGCTGGGAGGGAGCATCTACAGGTTTGCTCTCTCATACTGCAGAAACAAGGTCTCAAAAGTATTATTTAAGGAAGAAAGCACAAGAGAGGTCCTCTTAATACAACATCTCTGCAAGAACAGTCCTTGCTTGCTTTATAATAGGGATTGCCTGTTAAGTTTGAGCAAGAAAAGAATCTAACCCTACTATCATCCACCAGGAGGAACAGGAAGAGGGCTGGCTTCTCTCTCTTTCTCTTTTCACGTTTACAAATCCAGAAGGATGGGGTCTGAAACATATATGCTCTGGCCCTAAGCATCTCCTGGTAGAGCCGCAAGAGTTTTCTGCCCAAGTCATGAGGTCACATCCTCTGGGCCTCTAAGTATTGTAGGTGCCTGTCCAGATATCTCTGCTCCTGCCCAGGCCTGGATCACAAGTGTTTCAGCAACGCTGCAGATGCAATGCAAAGCACAGCCCTGCACTGCTATCTGACTCTCTGAGCCATTCTGCCTTGTGCCTAGAGCTGGACCATCAGCTTACACAAATTCAACTTTTTAAGGTAAAGATCCTCAAGGGACACTCTCTCTTTTGTCAGCACATACAACGAGGGCATCTTCCCCTCACCTTGATCACCATCTAAATGCTTCTAACATAAAAACCTCAAGATGCCATCAAAGGCTTAAGGGTAGTGTGGGTGAGAAAGAACTTATATCTGCAAGATAAGATATGCAAACTAAAAGCAGCAGGGCTCTCTAGCCAGTGTTTGATATGTTATCAAAATTATATTGTACTCAGAACAACCTGATCGATCTTTATAAGTAGATTCAAAGTCAGTCCTTCTATCAACTGGGAGTTGTACCAGAGACTTTTAAATAATATTAGTGATACTCTGGCTTCCTCTAAGTCAGTTTGAGCTCTGCTATCACTTCTGGCAGCAGCTCTTTATGTCATTTCATTCCACCAGATTTTTTCACCATTTCAAACATATAAAGGAAAATTACTTTTAATAGATTTGAGCAGAGTCCTTCTGAAGCACAAATGCATTGGACGAGTAAGGTTAAAAGGGCTAAAGGTTCCACCCTTTCAGGCAGCTGATGTGTTTTGCAGTCATGTTTTGTGTTGTTTCAGATACACAGGTACCACCACCTCATTCAACCGTGGAACCTGGCTCCCCTATCCCAGTGAACATCAACAGCCCTGGTGTTCACAAGGCAGCTCGCTTTGGAGTTTACAAATACAACAACAGTTCCAATGACCTCTTTCTGTTTAAGGATTCACAAATAAACAAAGCCATGGTACAGGTAAGAAAAGCAGACTTCTGGCGGTCCTTCAACCCATTTTATAATTGACCCTCCTATGGTACACCCAAGACATGGCAGCCCTGATCCTCCTCAGGACTGCTACGAATGCCTGAAGCTGTCCCTCTACCACCCTGCCACACAGGAGGGCTCTGTGTAGGTGACATACAATTCTCAGATGCAGCACTTGACTCCTACCCAAAATTTTGGCATCTCTTTCCCCTGCCCTTACTTTAAAGGAGGAAACTACTTTCTCTAGATTGTCAGAGGGCTGAAATACATGCTCCACGTGGAAATCAAACGCACTGTGTGTGAGAAGAGGGAGCACTCCAGCCTGGACAGCTGTCACTTCCAGAGGGAAAAAAACCTGCAACAGGTGTGTCCAATTCCTTTGGGGTATTCAGTAACTGCTAGAGTAAGTGGAGGTGATTCTCGACCACCTCTAGCCGCATAACCACCTTCAGACCAGCTCTGCCAAGTCCCCATAGATGTACAAGCCTCTTCTCTGCAGAGCCAGCCAGGCTAAGGTAGGATTATCACTTCTCAAGCATCCAGGGCCATCTCCTGTCTGCAAGGAGTTGAACTGGACACATCTACCTAGCCCAGATCCCTGGGTGAAAGTGTGCAGAAATACAGCAGGTGCTAAATAGAGGCTTTCTGGGTGGGGGAAATCCTTACACAGGCTTTCCTGCTAGACATGATTACTTAGCAAACAGTATTTTTCCTAGGATAAAGTGGGCAGACAAAAAGATGCTCTTCTCTCCTGCCCCATCATGGCCCGCAATGCTGAGACCAACCTGCAGACACATGAACTTTCTCACCAATTCTCCTTTTATTTGCAGACACTGAGATGCTATTTTGAGGTCTGGATAACACCTTGGTTACGGACAGTACATGTCCCTGTTGTTTACTGTCACCAACAGCTTTCCCCATGAGAGCCTGACTTACAGGGGATCTACCACCATGAGTTTTCCCTTACCTGGACTGTCAACATCAATACTGAAGTGAAAAATGTACAGAACCACCCCAGAGCTTTTCTCTCAAACTACACGGTTGCTTTTTTCCTTGAGAAAGATGCTCAAAAGTAACAAAGACCTGCCTTGACTAAATGTATTGCTATTCAATTGTGTATCTCTTTTTCCAGAACTAAAGTGCACATGAACACATGTTGTCATTGATTCAATAACGAGCCATCCACGCTCTGGCTGCATTTTCAAGCACGGCCAGGAACACGTTACACCTGGTTTATTCTGTGATAACCTTCACAAAGCCATGATGGAAGCAAGTCTAAACCACAGCACGTGTGACAACAACACTGAGGAAAGCTTTACAACAGTGGGATAGTTTGCCTGGGTATACACACATGCACAAGTTTTAAGAGTCACCAGTGCCAGGGAAAAGGTTAGACATATCTGTCAGGAATGCAAGAGGTAAACAGAAGTTCTTTTTTCAAGACAGATTTATGGATAAGGATGTCTTGAAACACAGACAGCCCAGAAATGACACAGTCTAACTAATGCTTCTACTTTAATCAAATGCTAACCTACACTATGAAAGGGCATCACTGCAAACACCAAGATAAATAAACTTAATCATGTTCCCGAAGCATAACTCTGCAGAGGTTAAACAACATAGTTTCATGCAGGTTAATACATGACATTTAATCTCTGGCAGACCACAGATTAGACTGATGGCCTTCTCTGCGTGGGCATCTACCATGCCTTCAGCCTTCACTCTTCATCCATGGACCAATTATTGCTTACACCGGACTAATGTCCTTATTAGCAAGGATTTGGGTAGCTGCTCCCTTGAAATAGCAAAAAAGTATGAACTCGTGTTCAGTCATACACAGATCAGCACTTCTAAACGGAAAGTGCACTGACCTAAGCCACAAAGAGCATGGGTTTTTTCCCCACAGACACTCCTTTTCTGAGAGTTGTTGTCTTTCTGCAGCAATATGACAACTCCTATTAGCAGTAACAATTTCAGCCCTTATAACAACCACTCAGTCAAGAAAGGCCAGTGAAGGGCTCTAGGCCAAGGTCTGAGGATCTTAAGATGATCTGTTAACAGCATAGCTGAGATCTCTGCTCCAAGTAATCCCAAAGTAAACTTTTGTAAGCTGGACAAGTCTCAAGTCCTGCTTCAGAAACATCATTTGTGATGAGCAGGTGGCCCACCAGCAGGTCAAATTCAGCATCCAGTGCTGGAGAGGCAGCTGTGCTGCATCTTATCTTTGGGAACAGCAGTCTCTTGTCTGGAAAAAAAGCAATGCTCAAAAGAAAGCTCCTGAAGGGCCATGAAAGGAGGTAGTTTAGTGCTACATTCACCCAATACACAAGCCACCACTGACAGCTGGTGCCAAAGACAAGGAGAAAGCAAGCCAACCATAGTGGCTTGAGCTCTTCAGGAAGCAGGAAAACCAAGCCACAGCTAAGTTTGTAGGAAGGCAAGAAGCCAGGAGTGCTCTTCGAATCTCAAAGGCGTTAGTGTCTTGGTTTGAAAACAAATACTGGGAGGCAAACTACAATGAAATTAATTCCCTCCCCTTCTTATTCACATCCCCTCCCTAATACAGAGAGACAAAAAAAATGCGAGGAGGTTTTAAGTGAAAAAAATAACAGTTTACTAACAAGGAAAGATAGCAGCACAGCAGATGTCACTTTTACCGCAGAGATACAAGGGAAATGGCTTACACACTAAAAAAGGAGTTTGCTGCATCAGGCGGTCCTCTGGAAACAACAGAGAAAGAGAAGGGTGAGGGATCCTCCCTACCAATCACACCCGTCCACCCAACCAAACAAAAGAAAACAATGGGAGAACAGGGGCAAAAGCAAAAAAAGAAACCAACAGAAGAACTGTGCTGCTCACAGGAGCCACGCCACCAAACTGGCCACTCCACCTGGTTTAGCCTGCTAAACTAAAACTGCAATGGTGACACCATTCAGAGCCTCCTTGTTCCCTGCCACGCGTTACCCCCGACGCAGTGCCCTGGCCAGCTTGGCTTGACGGGGCTGCGTGGGCTGCAGCTGGTGACACTGTGCCAGCGTGGCAGCTGGGGCGGGGGCGACTCCTGGGCTGCTTCGGTTCCAGCACGACACGGCGAGTCAGTGGCTCCCAGCTTTGCTGCTGTCCCAGCAAGGCAGGGGCGATTTCTGGCCATGGCTGAGACCCTGGACCAACTCTTTCCCCAAAGCAAAATGTCCCGTCCCCCCCCCCCAAACATGGCATGCTCTCTTCAGGTGACGTAATGGTGTGAATAGTCATTGCTATAGCTACCGTCTGTCCCTCGCTTGTAACCACAAGTTAGGAATGGCCTCGATCCCTTTTTCACTTCAGCTGGGTGCTTCACACAGTGCCAAGGGATTCCAACCAGGCTGTTGGCTCTACACGGTCTAGCCCAGAACGGTCTGAACAGATCCATGTTTCTTCCTTCAGCTAACAGGACAGTAACACTTCATACACCCTTTCACGTGCTACAGTGGGGGTGAAAAGGCAGCACACTGTTGGCTCAGGTCTGTTCAGAGACACATGCAGGCAGTAAGCACACCACAGAACTCTGTCCCATGTGTGACTCTTCAAGTCCTGGCACAGGGGGCTCCGTCTCAGTCTCCTCACCAAGCCAATTTTGTCAGAGCAACAAAAGTTAAAGCCAAGTGAACTTTACAGAATCACAGAATATGCCGAGTTGGAAGGGACCCACAAGGATCATTGAGGCCAAATCCTGGCCCTGCACAGGACCATCCCCAAGAGTCATACCATGTGCCTGAGAGTTTTGCTCAAATTCTTCTTGAACTCTCGCAGGCTTGGTGCTGCGACCACTTCCCTGGGGAGCCTCTTCCAGCAACCAACCATCCTCTGGGTGAAGAACCTTTGTCTAATATCCAACTAAACCTCCCCTGACACAAGCTCAGGCCATTCCCTTGGGTCCTGTCACTTGTCACCACAGAGAAGAGATCACTGTCTGACCATCCTCTTTCTCTCAGGAGGAAGTTGTAGACGGTGATGAGGTCTCTCCTCAGTGTCCTCTTCTTCAGGATGAACAGACCAAGTGACCTCAGCTGCTCTTCGTACAGCTCCCCCTCAAGACTCTTCGCCATCTTTGTTGCCCTCCTTTGGATGCTCTCTAATAGCTTAAGTATGTTCTCTAATAACTTGGCATCATGCAGGCTGACAAACCCAACACAATCTTGTTGCACTCTCCAGGAAAATGCAGCAAGACAGTTTGGACTGCTCTATCCAAGAAGACAAGCACCTTCTGAGAGACAGGTCAGCCTTATGTTTAAACCTGCATCAAAATATTCCCTGTAACAGCATCCATCATCCCCCCAGGTAGATAACAGAACTTTCATGAGCACCAAAGAAAGGAGCAGAGCCAAAGTCAACTAATAACTATCTTTGTACCCCTCCCGAGCACCTCACTGAGGAAGGATTTGGGAAATTATGAGGACACTGCTAGCACTGACCTAAAGAACTAGAGCTAAATACCGTTTAATCACAATGACATGCATCAATCAAAAAGCCAGTATCTCTGCTCTCTGCATCTTTGCTAGAATTTACACTAAGTTTAACTGTTCACCAATGCACTCCAAGGCATTCACACCCTTGCAGAGCTTGCCAAGGCTCTGACGTCTATTCCAGGTTAAAATGGCAATTAAATAAAAATATTTCCAGTAAATATTTAGGGCATTAAGGTGAAAAGGAAAACTCATTCTTGCTAGCCCTGAATGTTGGAGAAAAAAAGGAACAATCCCAGCAGTGACATTAAGAGCTTGTGAACAACCAAAGCCGGTGCTTCTGAAGTATGGGTTCATGCAGTTCTGGTACAAACAAGCTGAAGGAGTGGCTTACTTCAGCCTCAAAGCTCTTTCCATTATGCTGAAAGACAGGCTCAATGCATGACAGTTTCTTGGCTCATCTACTTATGAGGACACTTAGCTGCATGTCAAGACGAGATCCCAAACAGTCTGCCACACAGAAGGACTGGCTGCACACTGAGGAGACCTCCATGCACACAGTGCTACTCAAACCAAGCTAACCCGAGTTTCACCAGAGTTCCACAGTGCCTACTGACCCTCAAAGGGAGATCTGCATTTGCTCGAAAGCTCTTGCTATGCAAATACTTCCTCTCATATTCCCATTTTTGAAATTGCATAGGAAACAAACTGCCTGCCACCAGTTTGCTGACTGACAGACTTCCACTTTGCATTCTCTTCACATCAGTAGCTCTACATCAAGGACTTAGAAGTCCTGTCTATACCAGGTACACTCAATTTCACAACCTAACTTTCAGAACCCACTTACCGCTGGGAGAGTCACACATGCAGTGCACAAAACCAAGACAAGGTTTAACTGGCAGCAGCTAGATAAGGAGACATGACTGCTGCTGGGTACAAGGAAAAAGCCCTGTATACAGCTAATTACAATCACTTACTGCAAATTTTTTCAGTCCCTACCTCAAACAAATTACTAAAAACTAGCTGCTTTATGTGCTTATTTGCAACTAGATAAGAAGGCCCAAGTGTCAGCATCATCAGATCTCTGTTGTGGTCACTGAACAGACAGACCTGGAGGTCATTATCTCACCTGCAGAGGTCACTGACACAAAGCAGACACAGATTTAAAGGAATCAGATTTATGCCAAGGCTTTGCAATCACTTTCATCAGCTGTTTACACTGAGAAACCAACTTTTGCGTGAACGTGTCAGGGGCGTACATGAGCTATCTTCCAGCAGCTCTGCTAAAGGAGACGTTTGCTACAGAAAAGAGGGTAGTTAGCTGTGGAGTAACATTTTAAATAGTTTCAGCAAAATCTTCTTGATACCTGTGAGCCCTGCAGGAACATCTGTTCCACCACCAAGGCAAAACAAAACGTATCTTTAGAATGCACAGCTGTGGAGTACTCCAGCTCAGTTCCTTGCCTTGGGTTGTTTTACTGCAGGGCTTTACGCTAAAGCAAAAATTTCTCCAAGCCCTTCACGATATTCTTTCATACCGCATAGTATGTCCCAAAAGAAGCTCAGGTAAGACACAGGAAGCAGCCTCGTGTTCCTCTGGGAGTTATGCAGACAGGGTTTCCTCCCTTTTTAGGGAACTGCAGTCCCTTCTGCCACCAAAAACCAATCTCGCTCTGACAAGATCTTTGGATACCTCTTGCTGCTTCCAGTAAGGCCATGTGTTCACACCAGAGAACAGTCTCAGAGCTGCAAAACTGTCATGCTCCTGCACTGATATCATCAAGAAGACTGGCTGGCTTTTTTCCAAGCCTGACTTGTTCTGACTTTCTCCTTGCACAAGGCAGGTATGGACACGTGCATCTGAAACCAACATGCTGTTGACTCATGCCTCTGTGGAAGTGAAACGAGCCTGTAAAACTAGTCTCCACAGAAGCATCAAGAGGAGATTATGCCAGTTTATTTATTCCACAGGCATTTTAGTGTTGTTCTTCTGCTCTGGCAGAACTGCATTTGAGGAACTGTCAGGTGTCGGAAAAGCCCCGAGTTTCTAGAAAAATACTGTCCTTAAGAACCCCTTGTGCTGAATAATGAGAGACCTGTGTGTCAGTCAACCTGTTTCATCTGGGTTTTACAACAGATCACCCCATTTCTGCATTATCAGGATCCCACACAGCAGAAAGAAGGGGAGCCAACACCATCTATTCTCAGGAAAGGCACCTCCTTTCAGCCTCTGCAGACTTTAGGTCTCCTTGCACTGGAGGTATGCAGACCCTTCATTCAGATACTTGTCATAAGATCCTTAAACCACACAATGATACCTCTACTTGGTTCTACAGTTCCACTCTGGTCCCCCACCAACATTGTAGTCATCACAACAGTAACTGGCCTCCTTTCCATTTTAGTGGCCATGGAAGCATTAGCCATCTTGGGCCAGGCATCTCTCTCACCAGAAAGCATCGAGCATGCTGGCTTTCTCCTAGACCTTAGTGCTTCACATACGACCATCCTACTCCGCTTCAGGTTGACCTCTGACTTGCAGGGCCAAACACAGCTTATTTATGTGGACAAAGCTTCAGATAAAACTAAGTGTTAAGGTTCTCGCAATAAATGAAATGCCAGTGGCCTGGATAAGCAGCCTATCACTGTGCAAAGTTTGTCGCTTAGAACTGTGCCACCTACCACGGTTTATATTTGGGTTTTACAGACTTCAGCAGTCTTCATGTTTTTTTAAGTGTACTGCTGACTGACTGGGCTTGTACCCAATCAACTCTCTCTATTTGCACAGGCTCGACAATCAGCCTTTATTCATTCTGTGAAATTTAACTGAAAACCACACTTTGTCCAAATGCTTAACCTTTAGACAAACTCATTTAGACTGACAGTTATTCAGCTGCTTTTCAGTGAAGCACAGACAAGAACAATGAAAAATTCCTATTGCCCGAGGTGGATGACCGACAGGTAGGGCAAGACATCAGAAACTACAAAGACGTTCATGGGCACAAGTTCTTGCCTGCCTCTGACCCCTACTCCCAGAATTCATATCCTGCTCTCAGTGCAAAGAGGTGTCTGTCTCCAGTTATTTCCAATGTAGCTGTGGTTAGAGGCCCACTTTTTACAGCTGGAGAGGTCTGGCCAGCAACAAACCCGCACCACCAGTCACAATGGAAAAGCAGTGACTGAGCTCCCATGAGACATCAGGGACAACAAAGAACCCAAGTACCCGAGGCATTAGCTGAGCTCCTTGCATGCCACAGCACTAGCTTTCACCACTGACTTGCCGGATTTTATAGGCAAATTGATCCCCCTTGGAAGACTCTTGTGCAGACAGCTCCAGCATGTTCATGGTGCCCAGTCTTCTCCTGACTGTGGCGCCTGGCAGAACAACCCTCTCTGCTATCACAAGATTAAAAGAGCTCAGAAGGTAACAGCCCCAGTGAATAAGGGCATTAGGTAGGGGAAGTTGCTTCTGGGCTTCAGTTCTGCCATAAACATTTCTAGTCTTCTTGCACCTGCCCCCGAGATACACCTGGCCACAGTCTGACAGCTTGGACTAGAGCACTCAAAAGTCACACCAGACAAGGCCACACTCTGTTAAATACCACTCATATTTGGCATTCTCTTTTCCCCTTCCCCAAGAAAAGCAAGTTATTTGATGACCTCTGGATCTGCTGTACTTGTTCCAAAGCTCAAAGAGCACTAAAACAACAAGACCACAGTGTACCAAGTTAATCTCCAACGGTGGCCAGGCAGGAACAAGGGGTTGAAAGAGTAGAAAAAGAATCCGAACTAAAAAACTCCCAAGAGACAAGTTTTCATATGTCTTACCCTCTTGAGCATCAACAGCACTACAACTTATTTGCTTTTCCACTTCATAACTTTGGGGAAACTGTCTTTAAAGGAAACTAATCACACAAAAGCCATCACATTTGGCATGTCAAAACAGTGGAGGTCTACTTCACTGCAAAAGTCAGGAAAAGTTTCTCAATGGGATACTTTGGCAAACGAATCGCTAGAGATAACTACTTCTCAAGAGGTAAAGCTATGCTTGCCCCTCGGGTACCAAAGCATCATCGTAAAAGAATCACCACAGCAGACTTGCTTTTTCAACCCCAGTTTAAGATCCCATCAAGTTCAACTTTCACATCCCTCCAGAATAGGACAAATAGTTCCAAGGGCTGGCAGAGCAGTGTTAATCAGCTGATGCTGAAACAGCCTGCCCTGGGCTGGGTTTTCCCAAAAAGAGACACTGCAAGCACATCCAATTCTCAGCCCTTCTTCAGAGTTCCCACAGCAATAAGTCTGCCCACGCCAGTGGGCAGTCACCCCTCTCCAGCCTTTCAAAGCCACCTCTCCATCTCTGTCCACAAACTGTTAAGATAGGGTTCAGCTGCACCGAAGGTCAGAGCCTGCAGCAACTCATCTATTAAGCTTCTTTTGCATCTTACTGAACACCCTCCCAAATTGAGTAACCACCACGTCAAGCAATAGGGTTTGCAGCTCCTGGCCTGTACAGGAACAAGTCAGCCTGATCCAGCAACCATCAGCTACTTGCCACAGGACTGCTGCAGCCTGCAATGAAAACAGAACAAGGCAACAGAAGCACTGACACAGCCCTCCATTAACAGAGAGAAGTACAGAAGGCCAGTGAAAGTAGATGACATTTTAATAATCTTCCTCTTCCATGGTGCTTTGCATTATATATATAGCAAGTCTCAATTATTTCCTTTTCAAAGATGAGGAAATTGAGCAATAACGTAAGTTTATGCTTGACTGTCACCCAGTGGCAGAAAAGGAGAGAGCAGCAAAAGCTTCAATTCCAAAGTACAAATCTACGCACTAAATCATACAGCTGCTGAAGAAATCCCTTTAGTTCTCCAAGGTGCAAACCCTCTTATTTAAAATCATAGTATGCATGGTGTTGGAAGGGACCACAGAGATCATCAGGGACACCTTCTATTATAACAGGCTGCTCAAAGCCCCATACAGCCTGGCCTTGAACCCCTTCCAGGGTTCAAGACAACTTCTCTGGGCAGTATGTTCCAGTCTCTCTGTGCTCTATGATCCTGCCAGGCGCAGAGGTGAGACTGACTGGCCTGTAGTGCCCTAGGTCTTCATTTTTTCCCTTTTTTTTTTAAATGGGGGTTATTTTCCCCCTTTTCTAGATGGTGGGAACTTAATCAGACTGCCACAGCTTCTCAATTATGATAGTGACTTCGCCACTTCATCCAGCAGCTCCCTCAGAACTCATGGATGCATTTCAACAGGTCCTGTGCACCTTCATGTTCCTTAGATGGTCTTGAACCTGATCTTCTCCTACAGTGCACTGTTTCATTCTCCCAGTCTCTGCCTTTGCCTTCTGCAACTAGAGCAGTGCAGCTGGAGCACATGCTGGTGAAGACAGAAGCAAAAATGTTGTTGAGTATCTCAGCCTTTGCCATGTCCCAGGAAACAGGTCATCCCTTCTGGTGAAGGCTCACATTATTCCTCATCTTCCTTTTATCATAAACATACATACGAAAGCTTTTCTTGTTGCCCTTGATGTTGGTCAGGTTTAATTCTCTCAGGCTTTCTCTGGCTTTCCTAACCTGATCCTGGCTACTCACACCACTTCTCTGTATTCCTCCCAGGCTCCCTGCCCCTGGTTCCACCCTCTGTAGGCTTCCTTGTGTTTGAGTTTGTCCAGGAGCTCTTTGTTCATCCATACAGGCCTCCTGCCATTTCTGCCCAACTTTCTGTTGGGATGCATCACTCCTGAGCTTGGAGTAGGTGATCCTTGAATATCAACAAGCTTTCTTGGGCCCTTCTTCCCTCCAGGGCTTTATCCCATTGTACTCTACCAACCAGATCTCTGAAGGGGCCAAAGTCTGCCCTCCTGAAGGCCAGGCCAGCAATGTACTATGTGCCCTCCTCACTGCCTTAAGGATCTTGAACTCCCAACACTTCATGGTCCCTGCAGCCAAGGCTGCCCTTGAGCTTCACATTCCCTATCAACCTCTCCTTGTTGGAGAGGTCCAGCATAGCACTTCTCCTCCTTGGCTCCTCTGTCACTTGGAGAAGGAAGTTAATGTCATTGCATTCCAGAAAACTCCTGGATTGCTTTTGCCCTACTGTGTTGTCCCTCCAACAGATGCCAGGGTGGTTGAAATCCCCCATGAAGACCAGGAACTGTGAACCTTGTGTGGCCGAGGAACTGTGTGGCCTCTCCTGTCTATAGGCAGTTTCATCCACTCGGTGTTCCCGGCGGGGTGGCCTGTAGCAGACCCCCACTATAACGTCACCTGTCCCTGCTCTCCCTTTAATCCTGACCTTTAACCCCACGGTCAGCTCCTCGTTCATCTGCAGGCAGAGCTCCCGCTGGTCACTGACACAGAGGGCAACCCTCCCCTC
>JAWMRA010000113.1:9452515-9483431 GCA_035584735.1 Pseudotriccus pelzelni | reverse complement strand
AACCCCACGGTCAGCTCCTCGTTCATCTGCAGGCAGAGCTCCCGCTGGTCACTGACACAGAGGGCAACCCTCCCCTCCTGCCCCCTGCCTGTCCTTCCTCAAGATCCTGTATCCTTTCAACACTCCAGTCACGGGAGCCATCCCACCACGTTTCTATGACGCCAGCGAGATAGCAGGCGGGCACGTACACATCTTTAACTCTTGCTTATTCCCCCACTCTGTGTGCATTTGCATAGAGGCATTTAAGTTGAGCCTCTGAAGACTTACTGTCTGAGGTGGCTGGAATTCCTTTGTGCTGCCAGCCTCTCCAGCCACAAAATGTAGCACAGGTTTTCCTTTGCAACAGCTGACAGAAAAGCATTCTCTGGATTTACTAAGAAGAGTATCAGAGGAAGTATATCATTCCCTCTGGAATGACTGAAAGCATCCCAAAATCTTCCACCAAAGCCTTCCTTATCCACCATTGCTAGATTTTACCAGGGCCCTTTGAGTTCACATTCATCTTCAGACACCAGTCTTCCCCAAAATCTTTACCATTTTTCCATAAAAAGCATGTTGAAGAGGACTTCTGCAGCTGGCCCTCCTCTCACATGTCTCTCAGGAATGGTCACATAGATAATTAACAGCAGACTTACAGGGCCCGATAAACATGGAAGAAATACTTCACATGACCCTTTTTAAACCTGCTGGAACTAGCCCTTAATAACATAGAAAATGCAACTTTCATTCATCACCTGATCACAATGCTATAAAGAAACACAGGAGTCCACAAGTAACGATGAAATTTGATTCTGATTAACAGCTAATTGTAGTGTCTAATGTTACTTACACAAGTTGGAATTGAAGAAACCCAATTGTATAACTAAATTTCTAGGCATGTTGTTGATTTCTGGATGTTGCTGCCTCTACCACAGCACCATGGTATGACATCAGAATATATACTGTAATCCTAAACAGCAGGTTCTAAAACAGAAATAAACACATGCAAGCCATCATCTTCAATTCAAATAATACATGATTAAGTTCCATACATCACAAATCCTTCCAGTGTAAGAAGACACACAGTTGCATTAAAGGCAACACGATGATGTCTGTTTAAGATGACTCCAAACAGGGCTGGGCATGGAAAAGCAGTGGAGGAAAAAATAACTGAATGAAAATGCCCCACCATACTCCTCAGATATTAACAATTACGCACACCAACTCCAAAGCATGAGCAGTCAAACCGAGGAAGAGAACAGGTACAGCAAGCTGTATGTTTTCCTGTGGCAACAGTGGTACTGCATGTTAACAGACTATCTTTCACTTTTTGTCCTTGGTCACAAACTGCCTCAAGCACATGCTTCCTTTGCACCTCTGGAATATTGCAGGACAGTGAGACTTTATCATGGACGGACTGTTAAACATCCTGAAGATTAATTCTGCAAATATACGGAGACCGGAAGGAACCCAGGTAAAGATATCCATTGTGTTCATGGGCCTCGCTAACATAAGCTACCATCACTCCATTGGGATCATGAAAGCTTCTTCTGTAGGATCCTGTCTCAGTAAGTTCAACAACAAGGCTATATTTGGGCACAAAATTTGTCACGGTTTCCTGACTCAGCAACTAAAAGAAAAAGAAAAGAAAGAAAGAAAATTAACAAAAGATTTTGTTCTCCACAATTATACCTCAGCCATTTATGCAGGCAAAGACCATTCCACAGTCCTTGGAAGAAGCAGCTAAGAACATAAGCACACAATTCAAGTAAACACTATTACACGGGGTTAACGCATTAATAGTGAAAAAGCAACTTGAAAAGAAACAAAACAACCAGCAGAAGCTTACTCTACTCCAGACACAGGCTGAAAGGTTGCCCACGCAGGAGACATCAGCTTGTTTTGGTGCAGCTGATGCCAAGCAGCCATCATGCTCGCTGCCCGTAGCATCACTTTCTGTCAAGGCTCCTGCACTGCACCAGGAGAGACAGGGACAGCACAGAGCTTGTTTAGCTGAAATGGCGCTTCCATCTCAAACACTGTTTGTTGATTTCTATTTTTTCAAGGACAGAAGTATTTTTACGCCTTCGTATCGTTCAAAAAGCACCATGCCGTTTCTTTAGCGTCAGACAGCCCTTATTCTTGCTCATCCTCAGTCTAAAGCAGGGTGTGACACAACAAAAGGCATACTGAATCAGAACAAAATGTCACCCAACACCATCCATAACAGTCTCCCAGGATGCCTAGGGTAGTCATTAGAACAGGTCAAAGTTCCCAAACGCTCCTCAGACAACAAGTATTTTAGGCCCTTGAGGTACAAAGGTGAAGTCTTCACATATCCAAATGCAGATTCTGTGTTGCTGCATGGCTAGAGTAGATATAGTCCCTTTTCTTTCCTGAGATCAAGATGGAAGACAACTTAAGAGATGTTTACCCGCTACTCAGAGAAGCAAATGTCAGTTTTACAGAACCCAGATTAGCTCAGCTAGTTAAAGCATGGTGCTAATAATGGCAAGATCATGGGTTTGATCCCCATAGAGGCCATTCACTGAAGAGTTGGACTAGATGATGCTTGTGGGTCCCTTCCAACTCAGAATATTCTGGTTTACTACCTATGAATATAAAGGACTGTTCTACCTGGGGACAGCAACAACAATTTTAAGCACAACATTTTTCTTAAGTCTTCCTGGGAACAGGAAGAAACACAACAAATATTTAGCACTTCCATTCCTATACTAAGGATGATTTTTTTTAAAAAATTCTTTTTTAAATTTTTTTTTTTACCTTAAATATCATCTTTTTAATCCATGGTTTTTCAGCCAAGAAGTCCAACAAAGAAAATCCAGGATTGTGCCGGACAGCTGACATAGCTACCCAATATCCTCCAGAGCTGCTTAACCTGATATTATCTGGAAGACCAGGCATGTTCTCAACAAACATATCTGCTCCACCTTTCATCAGCCCAGACACATAATACCTGAAAGTTATAGACAGTATATTAGGACACCTTAACTCAAGCAGTCTAAATAATAAATAAAAGTCCC
This sequence comes from Pseudotriccus pelzelni, assembly GCA_035584735.1. Taxonomy (NCBI): domain Eukaryota; kingdom Metazoa; phylum Chordata; class Aves; order Passeriformes; family Tyrannidae; genus Pseudotriccus; species Pseudotriccus pelzelni. The sequence goes on along the minus strand of JAWMRA010000113.1, from coordinate 9,480,408 downwards.
AAAGTAATTCATTTCTAAAAACAGTTGTTTGGGTTTGTTTTTTTTTTTCATTATTTTGGTTCTGGGAAATACAGCACAGCCACATTCTTCTCGCCAGAAAAAAAGTCAGCTTACTCCACTATGTGTAAGGAGCCCACAATGGAAACATTATGCATGCCAGATGTTTACAGCAAAACAAAAAAATCAAGTATCAAGGAAGGTCACCTTCTCTGTCACTTATAACTAGGCATAAATAAAGTGTAGGGTTTCTTCTGTCATTCCACTCATTTATTTAAACAATCTCGAAACAGAGATTCGTAATAAATTCAGCAAAGTCATACTCACCTCCTGATTCTAGCCATGGTTGTCTCCTGCACCAGGACAAAGTCTTCTGCAGGAGAGAGCTGCACACCATTGGGAAATCTCAGCCCCACCATTAAGACTTTCACTTCTTTTGTTACTGTGTCATATTCAAGGAGGCTAAAAAGAAAGCATTTTTGAGTGAAGACGAATATTTATTCATCTCTGTTTCATTCTCCAGGCATTCCATCTTTTCTCACATGCACTTCACTTAAGTTAAAAAGGCAGAATAACCAGGAAGCATTTGTTTAAGAACACAGAAGAAATAATAAGCCACTTGAGACTGGCAGCATTCGTGAAGGATTTGAGCTGAAAGTAACGCTAACACCCTCACTTTTAAAACAGATGTTCCTTGCAAGTCCTCTTGAACGAAAAAGAAGAATCTCATTTATTTTGCTGCAGGTCTCATTAGCAACATCCACACATTCTCTCACCCTCTCCTGGGCACTGCAGTGTTTGCACAGGTGGTTTATAAGGAGAAAAAATGTGAAGACCATGGAAGCGGTGAAGTCCATTCGTACAACTGAGCTTACAGTAAGTTAAATGCCTCAGGGAAGGGATACTTGCCGCCCATCATCTGTGCCTTCCATAATCAAGAACAAGTAGTCTCGTCTTTGCCATTTGCTACTGGAGTCAGTGAAGTAGATTTTCCTCCCATCCCGGGTCACTGTAAGATCATTCACAAATGATAACTTCTGACCTTCAATTACTTTTTTGGTTGACACAAGCATTTTCGTTTCACCTGGTTACAAAAGAAATAATAATAAAAAAAAAAAGATTCACAAGACAAGCTTTTATATGTCCTGCTCTGGAAACGAGTAAATACTAACATGAAATTTAGTTCACTTTTTTTCAATTCCTGCTTCTTTGTTAAACAATAAGGTTTTGGCCTGTAATGGAACAACTGAACATGAATGACCAGGAGAAAATACTCTCCAGAAAGACTGAAACAGTAGGTCATGTTATCTATTGATAAGTGCCAAAATTTTCACATTTTGAAGCTCGTATGAAACAAAGTGCAAACTCAGGTCCCAACTTGCAGGCAAGCAGGGTGCAGGCAAGGATGCACGCAAGCCAATCACTACTCCCTCTTTCCTCATAAACCTGTAGGAACAGAGAGTAATACTTTCTAGGCATTAAAACATCAACAGGTTCACTGAACTGCTCTGCCACATATTACCAGGCCAGTTATTAAGGTCAACAAAATCCAATGAAGTCATCTTCGGGCGAAGGGTTTGGGTTTGTTTGTATGCTTACTTTTGTCACGACTGAGCTATTGTGACAGCTGTCTGCCCTGCAAATGGGAGACCTCGATAACACAGTCCCAGGGCAGCACAGCCTGAATCCTTCTATTACACATCACCTGATGTCAATGTGCAGAGGTAAAACAACAGAAAAATCAACCCTACACAACACCAACTAGCACTTGCTGACAGCACAGCTCCTTAAGAGCTCCCTGAGATCTGCCTCAGGGACACAATGAAAGGCACAATGCAACAGTGCCTTTCTCAGCAGGAACAAGCCACATGATCTTCAGCTGCACCAAAATATATCTTTCTTCACTTTGTGTAGGTTTGGGTTCCAGAGAAGTTACAAGCTTTTCACTACCACAGCAAGATCAAGACAGAAACAAAAGTACAGCAAAAAGAACAAAAAGTTTATGTAACAACAATCTTTTTTCTTTCCTTTTATGAAAACTGAAACAGTTACACAGAGCTTTATTCATAGGTTCTGAGGCAGCAATTTTGACAACCAAAAATACGAAACACCAAGTCACTAGTAACTCTGACCCAGACAGACAGATACGGAGAGGAAGTGATTGCTACAGGAAAATAAATATCAAGTTCTTGCACGACTCATTTCATCCAGACAGCTCCACACCACTTTACAAAGAAGACAGGCATTGTTTCCTGGCCTGCAGTGTCTGGCAAAACTGCAAATGAAGCCCAGATTTGTCAGTGGAAGGACATTTCTGAGCAGAAAAGTCATACCTGTTTCAGGATCAACTTCATAGAGTCCATAATAAGCATCTGCCACAAAGAGAGTGTTATTTGGCCCAACTCTGATGCCAAGTGGTCTTCCACATGTTGGCTCATCTTCGCGGGTTCCTTAGGAAACAGTTTTAAAATGGTTTTCCAAATAGAAATAAATAGAAGGCATTCAGACTACCTACATAAGTGTATTGGATCTGGGTAAGATGGAGTTCATTTTCCTCACAGCAGCCCTCACAGTTCTATGCTTTGCTTTGGCAGCTAGAAAGATGTCCATAACAGACCAGTGTTTTGGCTACCGGTGAGCAGTGCTGGCACAGCGTTAATGCTCTCTCCAACATTCCCCTCCCCAGTAGGCTGGGTGTGGGCAAGATCTTGGGAGGGAACATAACCAGGACAGATGATCCAAAGTGACCAAAGGGATATTCCACACCATATGGTATTAGGTCAAATATAAAAGCTAAGAGAAAGGTGTAGGAAGGGGGAGGCATTCATTCTTTACAACATTTGTCTTCCAAAGCAATCTACACGTGCCGAAGCCCTGCTTCCCAGGAAGCAGCCAGACATCATTTGCTGATGGGAAGTAGAAAATAAAACATTTGAGGGCTTGGGGGTTTTTTTCCCCCTTGATTGCACATGTGACCTTTGCTTTTGTTTCAGTAAACTGTCTATATCTCGACCTAGGAGGTGTTTTTTTTTCTATCTTACTTTCTTCCCCCATCCTGCTGAGGAGGGGAATGATGGAGCAGCTCGGTGGGCACCTGGGTCAACCTGTAGCTTAAAAATCTCTATGGCATACATATGGCACAGACATTCATTAAGGAAAAAATTCCTACTTTTCTAGGTGTGAGTGAAACAGATATCCCCCATGCCATGTTTTCACCAGTCTAGAGAGAATCATATAATATGCCAGGCTAGTAACTAGCTAACAGCTGCCTCAAATAGGGCTAAATATCAGAAAACTGAATTTAATGAAATGCTTATTCTCAGAAAGAATTAGTTTTACTGCAGGTTTGTGGAGTTAGGTTTTTTTTAATTAAAAATTAATTTAATTTAAAAAAACTTTCTTTTTCTGGAAAGGTCCAACGTTGTCATGAAACAGCTGCTTTCTCAAGACAAAGACACTGAATAATTCTATAGGAAGAGGAAGGGGAATACTGTAGATCTGAAGAATTTAGACAAATTCAAGGAGACACTTGAGTCCTGAAAAGCTAAGAAGTTCAGAACATCTACAGTTTTAAAAATTAGCTTGAGAAATTTCTGCAGAAGGCAGTCAGCTGCAGCATTTCCACTTCCCTCCCCAACTTAAGGAGCACAAAAATCTAGGCTCCCCATTACCATTTTAGCCCTAAAGAAATAGAGCAGCATAACTTTCACACCTCTCTCAAGCTGGACAAGTCCAATGGAAATGAGTGAGGGAAAAGGCAAATCTTCACACCCATCCCAACCTACATTCTCACCTAAGCAACAGCTGCAAAGCCAGTTTCTTATTGTTGGCTGCCAGCACCAAGGCTGTCCTACCTGTCAGGCAGCCAAGAGTGCACTTCCAAATCAGTCCAGAGCCTACTCCTGTGAACATCCACATAAAATTATATAGATAATTTGATGAATGTGTCAATGAGAGCTGATAAGGACAGCAACAGTTCCTAACTTCTAACTGTCAACCAGCACAGAGCTGCAGAACCTCAGGTAAGCTTCTACAACACGACTGCAAACAAAACTACCCACAGTCCCAGCAAACACCAGCCAGGCTTCTGAGACTGCTCAGGCACTACTGAGATGGCCAGCATTAACTTTCGCACAGAAACGATTCTGTTAATAAACAAGTCACCACCAGTTTTTCTCACCCAGTTCCAGAAATCTCATTAAATGAAGCAAATAAGTCATTCAGAAAGAAGTGTAGCATTCAACAAGAAATAACTCCAATTTAGCAGTGAGAAAACAAAAACATCGTGACGCAGGCAAGATCTCTGCAAAAGCAAGTGCAGCCACTATTCCCCACTGCACTTACAAACAGAGGAGGGGAAACAGGTACAACAAAATGCGAGGCAAAATTCTGTAAATAAGTTGATCTTTCCCACTCCCACATTATCTCAGAGTTCATTCACTCACACTTGTTTAGGAGTCCTCAGGTTTTATGGAGTGGCCCTTCACCTCAGAACCATGCTAACTTCAGCTTCCACAAATATTCGGTCAGGTTGCTGCCCTTTTTTTTTCTTAAGACAGATGTTTTTTCTAGATGGACTAACAGGAAAAGGAATGTTGTTTGTGATGCACTTCAACCTCTTCTTCCTCCTGATGTTAAAATGCAGGATCTTCTACCAACAAGTCATCCGTGTCGCAGCCTTAAAAGAGTGCAGGCCTTGTAGTCATGACACAGAAACCCTGCATTACTAAATTTTACTGCTGGAAACTCTGTGCTTTGTTGCCTAAGAGCACCCATTTCGATTCTTTTGGTCCTCTGTTCTGTCTTCCTTCCGATGTACATATCTCCACTCATACTTCATTCATACAAATATATTGATATTTCTATTACAAATTTCTATACAGGAAGAGAAGCACTTGTATGAGCGATCCAGACTGAACATAGTTTAAACAACACATATCCTTGACCCAGACATTTTCAGACACTATATTCAGGAGCTGTCACTCACCACAAGGACCATGGCCAATTCTGGATATTGTTTGTATTTCCCCATCTTCAATTTTGATAATCTTCCCATCAGCTGTCCCAGTAAATAGCACATCTGCAAAAACACCTGGTATGATTAGCTTCATCACAAAACCACGGTGGCAAACATCCTTCTACATGATCCTTCTACTAGCAAGGAGTAGAATTCATGTCTAAGATAACAGTGAAGTGACAGACTTCCTGAGTCATAGCAAAAGAAAAAAAAAGGGAAGGGGAAAAAATGAAGGCAAATAAGAGCATTTGGTTAGATTTCTTCCAACTCAAGAAGAAGCGGAGAGAGTTCAACCTTAGGAGTTCTGTGTGTAGGATATGAAGCTTTTCACCCACAAGTGGTCTAAGTTCTTGGTTAAAGGTGGACATAACTTAATGGCCAGTCATTGGACTGATCCCTCTGGGTAAATTTCTACATCATCACAAAATGCGGTCAGACACTGCATTTATCATATCACTCTTCAATGAGAGATCGATTAGATAAAACTTCTCTTTTGGATACAGTCCACACTGGCTGCTGGACACCTGCCAATGCTCATATTGCACGAGTTCTGAAGAGGAATTACAAAAACCATGGCAATTGAACAACCACACAAATCAAAAGCATTGCCAAATTACTGTATTCATGCCAAGCTGTGTGATAGCATAAGACATTAACTGAATACAAACAACACAAACTTTTCCATACAGCCAAACTAAATGTAACATCGTTAGATTAGTAGACCACGTTGTAGGAACTTTTCCATCTCTAATTTAACTGATGTTTTCGGTTTGCTAATTACACTTTTAAAGGGAATAAGAAGACTCCAACATTTATTCACAGAAAACTTATTCTCAGCCAGGTTGATTATTTCATCCATAGGTCATAGCTCCTTGCAGGAAGATTTCCTTAAAGAGTTTCCCATGAGATTGACAAAACCAGGCAACATAAAAACATCAGTAGCTTCAGGTACTCACTTTAGCACATTGTAAACAGAGATAGGTAAAAACTGTAATCTGAAGAAGGAATTTACAGTAGTTTCTTACCGGGTAAAATAATTTCTTTAAAATATTTTACTAATTTATTAGAAGGTAAAGCAGAAGGAAAAAAGATTATATGATTACTGAGCACCTCTTGTACTGAAGGATCCTTCAGTAAGGGCCTTGCTTGCAACTCCCACTCCCTTTCAGAGAAAAAGCAGTCAAGGACTTGTGTAAAGAGGAGTTTCTAGCCTTACCCCTCCTTCAGGAGGCACAGGAAACAACCCTTGCACAATGCTAGGTTCCTGCTAAGAGAGTCACACCATTAGAAGTCTAGATAACTCATTAAGAAAGTGCTCAGAGGTGGCACGGGTTTGTGATTTGGGGAGAGCACACATTCTGTGAGAGAGAAGTACAGGATGGCACCTGTGTGGTTAGATTCCTTCCAATTCAAAAGAAGAGGAAGGATACAAGCCTTAAGATTTAAGAATATGGAATATGAAGGAGTTATGAATATGGGATATGATATTGTGCAACGTCACTAAAATGGAAATATGCTGTTTAACAATTTGAGGAGTTTTCTGTCATAAAAGCAAATATGAACACCACAAAACTCAGTTCCCTCAGTGGCAATGACCATTAAAAGAGCAGGCAAATACTAATTCCCAGTTAAGAGCGAGTCAAATGAAAAATGGGACCACTCCCTTCAAACGTTAAGTAGCCCCTGACTACACAGCTGATGCTTTCAGTCTAGGACAGGGACTTATAATCTGGCAACAACAATATTTATTTTATCCTCATGAAAGAGGAGAAAAGCAGTACATAGCAGCCAGGTTTTGCTGCCTAACACAATTACTTTCACAAAAACCTGCAAATTCAAAATAACTTACAGTTTGTTACCTAAGAGGTATACTGCTGAACAAACTCTTACCAATGGAACAACATTTAAAGACCCTTCTTTAAAAGCTTATTTTGTCAGTGCTTACCCCCGATATTGACGATGGACTCTGGTCCATACAGTTGGTTTTCCCACAACCGCTCAGCTTTTCGTAACTTGATATTGGGTTCCAGTGCACCTGTCAGGAGGGGAGGTTCCTTCAAACTACAAAACAGAATACAGACCTCGTGATCCTTTGCACAAAAGGCAAACATTCTTGAGCAACATACTGGATCATTTTTTTCCTAGCTTGCCAACTCCTGCAACCCTGACCTGTGCTTTACAGAAAGCATATTTCAAAAATAGCCACAGCTAACAAGCTGAAATATTGACTCTTGCTCATCAAGGATCACAATTTCCTGGTTCTGCTCATCCAAAAAAGTTGCAATTATGTGTTCCTAAGAAATCTATACATCTTCAAGTCCAACAGTTCACCTATCTTACACAAAAGCAAAGGATTTCTGCATTGCCACAACACAAAAGAATAGCAGTTTTCTCCCCTGAATGAGTTGTTTGTACCAGAATATTTTTCCTAAGTAGATATGTACAAACTCATAAGCAAAAAAGTTTTACAAATTAAAAGCCCGGTATGTTATAATACACTGAGATCTGACAATGTACAGCACTTTCATCACAGAGAAAAAATAACTTCATTACTAATTAGCATACAACTAGGGGGAAAAGTGTTCCAGTAGCTTGAGCACTAGGACACCCATGCTTTCATACTGTATTGAAATATATGTTCTTGTTCATGACTTCAGTGCAGGCCCTTAGAGAAAGACCAACTTGGCTATTGAACTCAAACCTCAAAATGACAATCACAAGCTCCACTGACAGCTTGGACCGCAGAAAATTTTCCAGATTAATTATCAAAGACAGTAATTCAGCTCATTTGATGATCAGCAGTGCCACACAACTACACAAATGGCTCAGAAACAGACTGGGCATGGATAATATCGCAATCACTCCCCAATTTCTTAATCCAGTTAGAACCACTTTAAGCTGTTAACTCATGTTTGTTGAAACAAAACAACAGAACACACACGGGGGACACAACAGCCACAGGTGAAGCTGGCCGAGCCAATAGGAGAAGTTATGCTTCAGGAACACTTATCTCCAAACAAAATAACAGTTTACCTTATAGGCTGAGGGTCTATAGGACAATCCAGTAGAACAGTTACTCCAAGCAGCGGCACAGTCAGAGACGCAGCCAAAGTCAAGAAGGTAACCCGGAACACCTTGCTGCTGTAAGTACTGCCAAACCAGACAGGAAATAGGATTGACACGTTAAGCCGTTTACAGGTACAACGGTCCTCAAAAATTCTGTAGCAGCCTATTTTCTTTAGAAGAGGAAACAGAAACACTTTTGCCCAACCACCCATCCTGACCGTCAAGGTGCAATTCGAATGCATTAGGATAAGAGAAAGGTCAGCATACTGGCATCAGATGAGGCAGAGCATTTTCACGTGCAGGTTTCATGCATTCTACAAGTTTAAAAAAACAAACAAACAAATAAAACAAAAACAACAAAAACAAACAAACAAAAGTAGAAAAACAAACAAACAAAAGGAAACGGGAGAAGTGAAGTTGTTTCTTTAGGGGTTTTTAAACTTGATCTTCACTTTTGGCAATCGTTTCCATCCCAGCACAAAATCTGAATGAAAAGTTCCACGAGAGCAACAAACATAGAGGGAAGTTAAATGAATGGTTGCTTAACTTAGTGAACACTGGTTTGGAACTCACAGCCAAGCACACAAAAGAAATTAAGTATCTTCTATTTTAGCCATCAAAGCACACAACAAAAAAAAGTGAAAACTGTTCTTCCACAGAAGAAAACCAGGTTTTGTTCTTGTCCTAGTTCAGCGGGATGGGGCCTAGAGCTGTGTGGGTTTGGTGAGGTTGCTATTCTATACCACCCCTGTCATCACTGGGGGTCGTGGTTTCAGGGGAAAGAAAAGGCTTGGGGACTGGGAAGGCCACCTGCAAAGAGCATCTGGCATCTTGTCTTTGCCTCAGGAGGCTACAGGGCACTAGCTGCAGAAAAATCCACCATCTCGTCCTTGTCTTAGGAATAACCGTGAGCGCCTTTCCATGTGCAAATCATCCTCTCTTTTGTATACTTTTGTTATGAATATTGTCGCTGTTCATTTCTCATCCCACTGCTGTTTGTTTTCAGTAAATTGTTATCTCAACCCATAGTTTCTGCCTTTGTCCCTGTCTCACCAGTGGAGGGCAGGGGGAAGGGGAGCAGCTTATTCGGAGTTTAATTCCCAGCTGGTTTTAAACCACTACAGTTCTCAAAAAGTTCAGAGAAATCAATCAGGCATTCACAGAGGAAAGCACAGAGCCAAGTTCAACAAGTTCTAGCCTTGAACTAGTAAAGCAGCTCTCACAATTTTAGCTGTCCTGAACCATTCACTGGCCCAACCAGCCAGTCTCCTTGCAGTATCAGTTAAATGACGACAAACAGCACCTGATGGTTCTGCACTAATCCTCAAACCACTTCCATTGTTTTGTCCTTCATTAGCCAATTATCCAGACAGTAGGAAATATGAACTACTGCCCAGAGCACAAATATCACAACTGGGGAGCTAACAACATGTTCTTGTAGTAGTAATATCAGCATCAAGGTAACCTTTGGGATTACTAGCTAGAATAGCAAGGTCTGAACTAAGCACGGATTTAGTCAGTGTTTGCATGCACAATGTACAGAAATTCCAACATTCATAATTCATCACATCTTTTTCCTGATGGCAAACTGCTGCCAGCCCCTCTCTCCCGGCAGTAGACGTAGGCAGTTGAGATGAAGTCCTGCCCCAGCTTCCCCAGCCCTGCACACCACTCAGCGGGCTGTCACAAGCCACCACACAAACCACCAGGCTGTGACGAGGTGACTGCCACAAGGATGCTGACAGCCTGCCATGACAGACACTTCAGCCTGTTTCGAGAAGTGCTGTTAGCACTGATGCTGTTGGTCACCAAATTTTTCTCAGCGGCCCCAAGGTACTCACCACCTGAGCCTACTTCCTTTCCATCAGCATGTGCAAATATTCCTGTTCTGGAATACATTAAAAAAATCAATTTTAGTTCTTGCTCTCAAGGGTGCAGCATTCCCATCCTGAACTTTAGCAGTGTGACAGCACTAAGCCTGTCTCCATCTGAGATGGACCATGCTGGGAAACTGTTTCAAATAAGGTTTTTTGCCTGCATTGACCTCTTCGTATTTCTCAAGAGCCAGACTGCCCTTACAATCAATTGGAATGATTCAGCACTTCCTGCTTTAACAGTACATGTCTCAAGGAAGAACAACCTCCCTGTATCCCCTTGGATTTGGAATCCAAGAGCATGGGGTAAAGATGCAAGGCAACCCCCAAGTTTACACAAAGACTTTGGTTGTTGACCTTGTCTTTCCACTGTCCTTCAAAAGATAAAGGCTCAACATTCTAATAGTAAAAGTACTGTCAGCAGAAAGCTGAGCACCTTTGTGACACATGAGAACAGCTCACACAAAAGGAAACAGATAAAGACGAATGGGAACTCATCTACCACAGTCAACTTAATTGGGAACTCATCTACCACAGCTTAATTAAAGCTCCTCAAGGCATGATTCCAGTAAAAGTCATATTTCTCATCCTCATTCAAATTTGCAAGGAAGTAACAATAAAGGAAGTCAGGAAGAATAAGGTGACAAGCAAACTCACATTTCAAGCCTGCAAATTGCAACATCTAGCTTAGACACTGCTGAAACCAATTCAAGTAAAACCCAAAAACTTTAAAAAAGAAAAAAGAGTCAGTTGCTCAGAATCATTACCAAAGTACACTGTATAGAATAATGACAACTGTAAGTCACTGGAAAGAATCACCAAAGTAAAGAAAGGTTCACCAACAGTGATAAGCGAAATAGAAATCCTTAGTTAACTATGTCTCTGATAATTAATCCTACATGGCCTGCAGCCACAAATAAGGCAATTTACCAGGACTCCAGCTATAATAACAGCAATTTAGTTGTCACTACGAACTAAAAAGAGAAGCCATTAAACCAGCTCTTGAAGACATACAGTAGGCTAGCAAGACAATACCATGGGTCATCCTAGCCAGGAGCCCATGCTGCCTCATCCTCTTGGCAGAAGAACTGCTGGGCTAGAGGGAAAAGCAACTGTCCTCGAGAATTTCTGCCATGGCTCCCAGCCAGAAAAAGGGCAGGCCCTACAATTTCCTCCACTGTTTTCATTCAGGACATGAGAACGTAAGAAATGTGAATATTATGGGTCATTGATGGAGCCCTAGAAATTCAACTGATCTGAGCAGTTACCAAAAGAGGCTGAAGCCAGGAGGAGCAGTCCCAAGCTCAGAGATGCTTATGTTCTTCTTCAAAAAAAGGGGCTATATGTGCAAGCCATCAGGCAGTCTTTCATTCTGATGACTCTGAAGGGCAGATATAAGAATCTGCAAAGTACTCAAATAAGCAGAGATATAAAAGATGGTGAACAAAAGTATTAAAAGTCATCAACTACCTTACTCAATGAAAGGCAAAGCAAACACTACCACTTTCTTATGGCAGCTTTACCTTTAGTTACAGTGAAGCTATTTTATTTATAAAATTCCTAAACAGAAAATTGTAAATGGAATCTTTTTTAAACTTAGCCACAAACAAAGAGACTGTTTATAATGTTATTCTGTCTCAGACACTTGCAGAATTGTCATTAAACTATTGCCAAGATAGAAACAATTATACAAAACTAATCACATCCACAATAAACCTTTGCGAGGCACAATGTGATAACTGTTACCTCTTCACAAGAAAATCATAAACAGTACTTAAACAGAGCTATATTTTAAAAATAAATAAATAATAAAAAAAAGGACCAAGAAAACAGCCACAAATTAAAACTTCTTTTCCTTTTTTTTTTTTTTTTCTTCAGTTAAAAACTCTTCCTGCAGCTCGGTAAAGCAGGTAGGCAGGCGCTGTCCCAACCCTTCCTCACCGTCAGCCGCCTCGAGCAGAAGCAGGAGCGCTGTGGAGAGCCGAGGTGCCGGAGGCACCCGCAAGCTGACACCCGCAGGTACCCAGCGCGCCAACCTGTGCCTCCAGCCGAGCGAGGGGAAACGCGGCCTCGATCCCCCCCCCGCCGCGGGGCAGCCAGCCAGCCAGCCAGCCAGCCCCTTCCCGCTCCTCCCCTGCGCACTCCGACCCAGCCAGACCTGCTCCCGGCCCCGCCGGGTCGCTCAGCCCGTCCGCTGCCCGCACGCCACCCCAGGCGGGCGCTCCGCGGGCCGGGCCCAAGCGCGGCCCCACGGCCGCAGCGTCACGGCGGGCCCTCCACCCGCCCCGCCGGGCGGCACCGCGGGCGGGCGCACCTGCCCTCCTTGGCCTCCTGCGCCGGGCTGTCGTCGGTGATGACCTGCGGGCGGGGCAGCCGCCGCTGCCGCAGCCCCTCCACCTCATTCATCCCGCCGCCACCGCCGCCACCGCCGCCACCGCCGCTACTGCCGAGCACCGGAACCGCAGCCCCGCCCCCCCGCCTCGGGCCCCGCCCCCAACGCTGCAGGCCACGCCTCCGTAGAGCCAGGCCACGCCCCACCATGCTCAGGCCACGCCCCACCATGCTCAGGCCACGCCCTTCGGTCCAAGTCCCCGCCCCCGGCCACGCCCAGGCCCCCCGTCCGTCCGTCCGTCCGTCCGTCCCTCGGCCGGTGCCGGCCCCGCAGCCACGGGGGTCTCACGGCGCCTTCCCAGGAGTGTGAGAAAAACCTCTGAATAAAATTTGAAAACGGCTAAATAAAATGGAACAAAGAATTTCATCATCAGCGCACTGGACGCAAGAGGCCAAGTAACCCCCCCTCCCCATCTTGCATGCTCAGAACTCGAGGGACCAGTCTTTTAAGGTTTCTTGATTTGCATGACCGCGCCTTCGCTCCTCTCATGGCAAGCTCCGCTCCTTTTCTTCCTTGTAAGGTGTCACAGGCTTCTTTCTTGAGCTTGCTTGGGTGTCTCGGGCCGGCTCCCGTCTCCCTTGTTAGCTCGTCAATCTTGTCACACAGCTTATCAAGTCATTTGGTCATGTTATCTTTTGGTAACAAGCCCTGGCCAGGTCCATTGTTCTCGAGTCAGCCCCTAGACAATGCATCTAACGAGCAACCTTAACAAGCGCAGCCTCCCACAGCTGCAGGTAGGCTTGCAGCAAGCAGAAACAGCAATGCTCATTATTAAATAACTCTCCAGTTTCCCCAAACTACACAGTTTCTCAACATGATCAAAGTCCTGCTTGTAATAAAACCGCCCTCCATTTATTTCTCACAATATGGAAGATCCAAGGATTAAACTGCAATGGAAACATTACACTGTCCACTTTGTTGAATTTCCTTTGAACTTGAGGTATCTCTTGTAATCTGCACAGAAGATGCTACAATGCATGTCCTAGAGCTCAAAAACACGTACTATAGCATATTTTCTAGAATTTCTTCTAACAGATGTAATGTTTTATCACAGATATTAAATTCTTCTGTACTGGGTAACTTCTGAAATGAACAATTCAACTCCTTATTTATCACTAACACCAAATCTCAATTTTAACACTTCCCAATTTCTGCTATTAACTTTTGATAAAACAAGAGCATCAAGAAAACTGGATGAAAAATATATATTAATTCTTACTGATGTTATTTTCTATTATTGTTTTCCCTACATGTAACAATCTAAGTATCGTCTGTTATTTGTGAAAATAGCAACTTGGATAACTAATAACTCACAGGCCAACTTTTAATATTTCTATCATAGTATAAGCTCACCTTGTATGATGTGGGAAGAAATTAAGCCAGCAGCTGCTGCATTCAGTTAATTAGGATCAACAAGAAGTGTTTTGGCCTTGACTAGTTGTGGGAAGTGATAAGATTGATTTGTGGGCCTTGCCATGTTCAGCGGGTGTAGTGGGAGGCTACTAGAGGGGAATAGCAGAGACTGTGGAAAGCTGCCATAAGGATCTAGGGGGCGGAAACATGATATAAATAGTAACATTAACATGGTATAAAATATAGTAACTGTAACAAATAAATGTCTCAGTATCCTTGATGAGCTGAGCCTGTGATTCAATATGTCACAGTATGACCTAAGATAATTTAGGATATAGTTATTTGTTTTCAAGGGTATACTCTTTCTCCAATATTTCAATAAATAAGTGTGGCAAAGAAAGTTTTAAATTGTCCTTATGTCCAATTAAATCTGCATTACTTCTGAATTTGGAAACATCCTGAAATATGCTTATCCAAAACAAGACCTACAAAATGACCCTCAAAAGGCAGCCTCTGTTATCTTATTTGACAATTTTTTTAAAACAAGAAGAGTTCCACCCCAGTGGAGCTGAGGTTATCAAAGCCTCACTATTCTCCATTAGCCCTGTTACCTAGCATAAAAGAAACAAAGCAATGGCAATAATCTCAATGTCTGCTGATTCTCAGTCTCATGTGCAGATATTAAAGTCCATAATCTAAAATGAGAAAATATTAAAGCATGCAACTTCATATATTCATTTTTTCTTATCTAAAAGAAACCTTTGAAACGCATTGTACAACTATTAATGAGAGACTGAACTCTGTAGTGGTTACATGCAAGATTCTCCTCTATCTCATAAAATTCCCTTATCAGTATCATCTTTTCCAGTCCACATTTTAAAGGGTTCCAAACCTAAGTAGCAAACAAAACAAAGCACACCTTGAAATGTACACTCCAAATGAAGGAAGCTGTGAAAATACTGCCACTTGTGCTTTATTTCATTTTTGTTTGCTATTTTGATTCTGTGCGATCACCAAGAAATTCAGAGAATTGCTAGAATGGACAGTGCCGAACCTAAAATATGCTTCCTTGCTAAACTGCAAGATATATTATCATAAATTGTAAAATATATTACAAGTACTCATTGGCTCAGAGAACAACGGTGTCTCAGTTTAAATGAGACACAGGTAAGATTGAATTATGTCCAGGAAGGAATAACAACCCTTTATTAAAAGTATAAATGTATTGATACAAACTATTAAAGAACACAAGTAAAACACCCAAACAATAATCCTATACCCAGAGCAATCCCCTTCAAGACAAACAAATAAACCTAACAGTGGGAAAAACCAAAAAACAAAATGAAAACCGGTTAAGTTCACCCTTTGAGGCAATTATAGCCACAGTCAGCAGGAGGCGCTGTTGAACCGCTGGAGATGTGGAGTCTGCAGTTGTTCAAGTCAGTCGGCAGGGGGCGCTGTTGGATTGCTGGCAGTTGTCATGTTGGGAAGGCCTCTTTTTCTCGCTGGCTGCAATGCAGAGTTGTATAGTGTTCTGTCTCCTTCCGATGCAAATTCACGCAAGGGACTCTAGCTATGCCAACAGTACAGCTACCAAGAGAGACAGTCCCGGTCCCTCCATGTAGCTTCACGCACGCCAGCAGCTCTACCCACCCCCACCAGCTCCTGAAAACCTGCAGACCTCCTCCCAACTTTACAAAACCCTTCTGTTTCCCTGGAGACAAATCAAGGCATTAGCATAAAAATGAAGCTCTGCTTGCTCCCCTGTATAGGCCATTACTTACCTAGTTACCAAATTGCCCTTCCCCCCACACCCACGATGGGCAGGGGGAAGGTAAAATTCCAAGAACCAAACCATGACATCCAGAAAACTAAAAAAGGGAAAGGGGGCATGGCTTTATGTGAAGGGGAGTGGCTTGAATTTAGAGGGGGTGTGGTTGGATTTGGGAGGGGTCCAGAGGGGGTTGGGGGGATGTTTGAGCAGACTAAGATAGGAAAAGTGGGCATGGCTTGTGTGGAGGGGGCATGGCTTGGTGTGGTGGAGGCGTGGCATCTTCTGGAAAGGGCGTTTCTTGATGGGGAGTGTACGTGGATTAATTTGGGAGGGCCCAGAAGGGGTTGGTAAAACTTAAACTAGGAAAAAAGGGCGTGGCTTGATTTGGAAGGGGCTGGGCTCTGATTCGGGAGGGGGCTGGGCTTGATTTGGGCTGGTCTGGGGGACTGAAATAGAGAAATAGGACATGGCTTGATGTGAAGGGGGAGTGGTTTGAGAAGGAGGGGGCATGACACAATTTGGAAGGAGGTGTGGTTGGATTCAGGAATGGTCCAAAGGGGAAATGGGAGATCAAGATAAGAAAAAGGGAGGCGTGGCTTGGTGTGGCAGGGCATGGCTTGATCTGGAGGGGACATGGTCTTACAGGGAGAGGCAAGTCTTGATTTGGGAAGAGGCAGGGTTTGATTTGGAAGGTGGCGTGGTTGGATAGGGAGGAAGTGTGGATTGATTTGGGGGTGGACGGGGTTTAAATCGTGAGGAACAGGGCTTGATTTGGGGTGGTTCTGAGGACTAACATAGGAAAAAGAGGCATAGTGTGGACATTGGGGACATAACAGGGGACAGTGGTGACATTGCAGGAGAATCTGTGGAGTCACAGGGGACAATGGTGAAGTCATAGGGGACAGTGGTTATGGTCAATTGGTGACATTCCAGGGACATCGGTAACATCACAGGGGACATCGGAGACTTCCCAAGGACAGCGGTGACATCACAGAGACACCAGTGACATCATGGGGGACAGTGGTTACATCTCAGGGGACTATGGTGACATCTCGGGGACATCTGTGGCGTCACAGGGGATATTGGTGACGTCATAGGGGGAAAGTGGTAGTGATTAATACGTTAAAACTCAGGAACATCAGTGACGTCATAGGGGCCAGTGGTTGTGGTCAATTTGTGACATCCCAGAGACATCGGTGACGTCAGAGGCGACATCAGTGAATTCCCAAGGACAGGGGTGACATCGCAGAAGCATTAGTGACATCATGGGGAACATTGGTGACATCGCAGAGGACTATGGTGACATCCCAGAGGCATCTGTGGAGTCCCAAAGGACATTGGTGACGTCACAGGGGACTGTGGTGTTGGTCAATTGGTGACATCCCAGGGACATTGGTGACTTCAGGAAGACAGGGGTGACATTAGAGGGACAACAGTGACATCATGGGGGACATTGGTGACATTGTAGGGGACAGTGGTGACATCTCAGCGACATCTGTGGAGTCACAGAAGACATTGGTGGTGTTATAGGGGACAGTGGTTGTTGTCAATTGGTGGCATCCAAGGGACATCGGTGACTTCAGAAAAACTGGGGTGACATCAGAGAGACAGTAGCGACATCATGGAGGACATTGGTGACATCATAGGGGACAGTGGTGACATCCCAGGGACATGTGTGGAGTCACAGAAGACATTGGTGATGTCATAGGGGACAGTGGTTGTGGTCAATTGGTGACATCCCAGGGACATCGGTGATGTCAGAGGCGACATCGGTGAATTCCCAAGGACAGGGGTGACATCACAGAGACACCAATGACATCATGAGGAACATTGGTGACATCCCAGGGGACAGTGGTGGCATCCCAGAGACATCTGTGGAGTCCCTGGGGACATTGGTGACATCACAGGAGACAGTGGATGTGGTCAATTGGTGACATCCCAGGGACATTGGTGACTTCAGAAAGACCGGGGTGACTTCAGAGGGACACCAGTGACATCATGGAGGACATTGGTGACATCCCAGGGGAGAGTGGTGACATCCTTGTGACATCTGTGTCACAGGGGACAATGGTGGTGTCATAGGGGACAGTGGTTGTGGTCAACTGATGGCATCCCAGGGACATCAGTGACATCACAGGGGACATCGGTGGCTTCCCAAGGACCGGAGTGACATCACAGACTCACCAGTGACATCATGGGGGGCATTGGTGACATCCCAGGCGTCTATGGTGACATCCCAGGGATATTAGTGGAGTCCCAGAGGAAACTGGTGACGTAACAGGGGGCAGTGTTGTTGGTCAACTGGTGACATCCCAGAAACGTTGGTGACTTTAGAAAGACAGGGGTAACATCAGAGGGACACCAGTGACATCATGGAGGACATTGGTGACATCATAGGCTACAGTGGTGACATCCCTGTGACATCTGTGTCACAGGGGATAATGGTGACGTCATGGGGGACTGTGGTTGTGGTCAATTGGTTACATCCCAGGTACATCGGTGACTTCCCAAGGAGAGGGGTGACATGACAGAGACACCAGTGACACCATGGGGGACACTTGTGACATCCCAGGGGACTCTAGTGGCATCCAGGGGATATCTGTGGCATCCCAGGGGACATTGCTGATGACACAGGAGACAGTGGTTGCGGTCAATTGGAGACATTCCAGGGACATCGATGACACCACAGGGGACATCAGTAACTTGCCATGGACAGGGGTGACATGACAGAGACACCAGTGACATCATGGGGGACACTGGTGCCATCCCAGGGGACACTGGTGACGTCATAAGGGACTGTTGTTGTGGTCAGCTGGTGACATCCCAGGGACATCGGTGACTTCCCAAGGACAGTGGTGCCGTCACAGAGACACCAGTGATATCACTGGGGACATTGGTGACATCCCAGGAGACTATGGTGACATCCCAGGGATATCCGTGACATCCCAAGGGACTATTGTGGTGTCCCAGGGACATCTGTTGCGTCACAGGGAACATTGGTGATGTCACAGGGGACAGTGGTTGTGGTCAATTGGTGACATCCCAGGGACATTGGTGACATCGCAAGGACAGGGGTGACATCACAGAGACAGCAGTGATATCATGAGGGACACTGGTGACATCCTAGAGGACAGTGGAGACATCCCAGGGACATCTGTGGCGAAACAGGGGACAGTGGTGACGTTACAGGGGACAGTGGTTGTGGTCAATTGGTGCCGTCCCAGGGAGATCGGTGACATCACAGGGGACATTGGTAATTTCCCAAGGACAGGGGTGACATGATAGAGACACCAATGACATCTTGAGGGACATTGGTGACATCCCAGGTGACTATGGTGACATCCCAGGGACATCAGTGACATCCGAGGATACATTGGTGATGTCACAGGGGACAGTGGTTGTGGTCAATTGGTTACGTCCCAGGGAGATCGGTGACATCCCAGGGGACATGGGTGACTTCCCAAGGACAGGGGTGACATCACAGAGACACCAGTGACATCATGGGGTACACTGGTGACATCCCAGGGGACAGTAGTGACATCCCAGGGACATTTCTTGGGTCCCAGCGGACATGGGTGACAACACAGGAGACAGTGGTTGTGGTCAATTGGTCACATCCCAGGGGCATCAGTGACTTTTGAAGGGCAGCGTTGACATCACAGAGACACCAGTGACATCATGGAGGACACTGGTGACATCCCAGGGGCCAGTGGTGTCATCCCAGGAACATGTGTGACTTTGTAGGTGACATTGGTGATGTCACAGGGGACAGTGGTTGTGGTCAACTGGTGACGTCCCAGGGACATCGGTGACTTCCGAAGGAGAGCGGTGACATCACAGTGACACCAGTGACATCATGGGATACACTGGTGACATCGCAGTGGTCAGTGGTGACAGCCCAGGGACATCTGTGGCGTCACATAGGGACATTGGTGACGTCACAGGGGACAGTGGTTGTGGTCAGTTGGTGACATTCCAGGGACATCGGTGACGTCACGGGGACATGGGTGACTTCCCAAGGATAGGGGTGACATCGCAGAGACACCAGTGACATCATGGTGTACATTGGTGACATCCCAGGGGACTGTGGTGACATCCCAGGGAGATCCGTGACATCCTAGGGGACATTGGTGACGTCATAGGGCACAGTGGTTGTGGTCACTTGGTGATATCCCAGGGACATCAGTGACTTTTGAATGGCAGCGGTGACATCACAGAGACACCAGTGACATCATGGGTGACATTGGTGACATCCCAGGGGACATTGGCGACGCAATAGTGGAAAGTGGTTGTGGTCAATTGGTGACATCCCAGCGACATCAGTGACTTACCAAGGACACTGGTGACATCACAGAGACAGCAGTGATATCATGGGGGACATTGGTGACATCCCAGAGAACAGTGGTGACATTCCAGGGACATCTGTGGCGTCAGAGGGACATTAGTGAGGTCACAGGTGACAGTGGTTGTGGTCAATTGGTGACATTCCAGGGACATTGGTGACTTCCCAAGGGACATCGGTGACTTCCCAAGGACAGGGGAGACATCAGAGTGACAGAAGTGACATCATGAGGGGCATTGGTGACATCCCTAGGGACAGTGGTGACATCCCAGGCAGATTGGTGGAGTCCCAGAGAATATTGGTGATGACACAGGGGACAGTGGATGTGGTCAACTGGTGGCATCCCAGGGACATCGGTGATGTCACAGGGGACATGGGGGACTTCCCAAGGACAGGGGTGACATCGTAGAGAGACCAGTGACATTATGGGGTACATTAGTGACATGTCAGGTGACTCTGGTGACATCCCAGGGACATCTGTGGTGTCTCAGGGGACAGTGGTGACGTCACAGGGAACAGTGGTTGTGGTCAACTGGTGACATCCAAGGAACATCGGTAACATCGCAGGGGATATCGGTGACTTTCCAAGGACAGGAGTGACATCGCAGAGACACCAGTGACATCATGCGGTACATTGGTGACATCCCAGGAAACAGTGGTGACATCCCAGGGAGATTGGTGGAGTCCCCGGGGATATTGGTGGTGACACAGGGGACAGTGGATGTGGTCAATTGGTGGCATCCCAGGGACCTCGGTGACGTCACAGGAGACATCGGTGACTTCCCACGGACAGGGGTGACATCGCAGAGACACCAGTGACATAATGCGGTACACTGGTGACATCCCAGGGGACATTGGTAACATCCGAGGGGAAAGCGCTGCCATCCCTGCGACATCTGTGAAATCATAGGGGACATTGGTGATGTCATATGGACATTGGTGACTTCCCAAAGGCAGGGGTAACATCATAGAGACACCAGTCACAGCATGGGGGACATTGGTGTCAACCCAGGGGAAGGTAGTGACATCTCAGGTACATCGGTGATGTCACAGGGGACATCGGTGAATTCCCAAAGACGGAGTGACATCACAGGGACACCAGTGACATCGTGGGGTACATTGGTGACATCCCAGGGGACAGTGGTGACACCCCAGAGAGATTTGTGGAGTCCCGGAGTTCATTCGTGACATCACAGGGTACAGCGGTTGTGGTCAATTGGTGACATCCCAGGGACATCAGTGACTTCAGAAAGAGAGGGGTGACATCAGAGGGACACCAGTGACATCATGGAGGACATTGGTGACATCCCAGTGGACAGTGGTGAAATCCCAGGGACATCTGTGGAGTCACAGAACACATTGGTGACATCATAGGGGACTGTGGTAGTCGTCAACTGGTCACGTCCCAGGGACATCTGTGACGTCACAAGGGACATCGGTGACTTCCCATGGACAAGGGTGACATGGCAGAGACACCAGCAACATCGTGGGGGACATTGGTGACATCGTGGGGGACATTGGTGACATCCCAGGGACATCGGTGACTTCACAAGGATAGGCGTGACATCACAGAGCCACCAGTGACATCATGGTTGACACTGGTGACATCACAGGGGATATCGGGGACTTCCCAAGGAGAGGGGTGACACAAAAGAGACACCAGTGACATCTTGGGGGACATTGGAGTCATCCCAGGGGACAGTGGTGACATCCCAGGGACATCTGTAGCGTCACAGGGTGCAATGGTGACGACATAGGGGACAGTGGTTCTGGTCAAATGGTGTCATCCCCGGAACGTTGGTGACTTCAGAATGACAAGGGTGACATCAGAGGGAAACCACTGACATCATGGAGGACATTGGTGACATCATAGGGGACAGTGGTGACATCCCAGGGACATGTGTGGAGTCCCAGGGAACACACTGGCGACATCATAAGGGACTTTGGTTGTGGTCAATTGGTCACATCCAAGGGACATTGGTGACTTCAGAAAGACAGGGGTGACATGACAGAGACACCAGTGACATCATTGGGGAATATTGGTGACATCCCAGGGGACAGTGGTGACATCCCAGGGACATGTGTGGAGTCACAGAAGACATTGGTGACCTCATAGGGGACAGCGGTTGTGGTCAATTGGTGACATCCCAGGTACATCAGTGACATCACAGAAGATATCGGTGACTTCCCAAGGACAGGGGTGACATCGCAGAGACACCAGTGACATCATGGGTGACATTGGTGACATACCTGGGGACTATGGTGCCATCCCAGGGAGATCCGTGACATCCCAGGGGACATTGGTGACATCATAGGGGACAGTGGTTGTGGTCAATTGGTGACATCCCAGGGTCATCAGAGACTTCAGAAAGACAGCGGTGACATGACAGAGACACCAGTGACATCTTGGTGGACATTGGTTACTTCCCAGGGGACAGTGGTGACATCCCAGGGAGATTTGTGGAGTCCCAGGGGATATTGGTGACGTCACAGGGGACAGTGTTGTTGGTCAACTGGTGAAATCCCAGGGACATTGGTGACTTCAGAAAGACAGGGGTGATATCAGAGGGAAACCAGTGACATCATGGAGGACATTGGAGTCATCATGGGGGACAGTGGTGAAGTCCCAGGAACATGTGTGAAGTCACAGAAGACACTGGTGACATCATAGGGGACTTTGGTTGTGATCAATTGGTGACATCCCAGGGACATCGGTGACTTCCTAAGGACAGGGGTGACAAGACAGAGACACCAGTGACATCTTGGTTGACATTGGTTACTTCCCAGGGGACAGTGGTGACATCCCAGACACATCTGTGGAGTCCCAGGAGACATTGGTGACGTCACAGGGGACAGTGTTGTTGGTCAATTGGTGACATCCCAGGGGTTTGGTGACATCACAGGGGACATCTGTGGCATCACACCGCACATTGGTGATGTCACAGGGGACAGTGGCTGTGGTCAAATGGTGACATCCCTGGGACATCGGTGACTTCCCAAGGACAGGGGTGACATCATAGAGACACCAGTGGCATCATGGGGTATTTTGGTGACATCCCAGGGTACTATGGAGAAATACCAGGGACATCCGTGACATCACTGGGGACATTGGTGACATCATAGTGGAATGTGGTGTTGGTCACTTGGTGACATCCCAGGCACCTTGGTGACTTTCCAAGGACAGCGCTGACATTGCAGAGACACCAGTGACATCATGGGGTACATTGGTGACATCCCAGAGGACTGTGATCACAACCCGGGGACATCTGTGGCGACACAGAGGATACTGGTGATGTCACAGGGGACAGTGGTTGTGGTCAATTGGTGACATCCCAGGGACATTGGTGACATCACAAGGGACATCGGTGACTTTCCAAGGACAGTGGTGACATCACAGGGACACCAGTGACAACATGGCCTACATTGGTGACATAGCAGGAGACTACGGTGGCATCCCAGGGACATCAGTGGCATCCTAGGGGACATTGGTGACGTCCTAGCGGACTATGGTTGTGGTCAATTAGTGACATCGCAGAGGCATTGGTGACTTCAGAGAGACAGTGGTGACACCAGAGGTACACCAGTGACATGATGGAGGACATTGGTGACATCATAGGGGACAGTGGTGACATCGCAGGGACATGTGTGAAGTCACAGAAGACAGTGGTGACATCACAGGGGATAGTGGCTGTGGTCTATTGGTGACATCCCAGGGACATCGGTGATGTCACAGGGGACATCAGTGACTTCCCAGGGACAGGGGTGACATTGCAGAGACACCAGTGACATCATGGGATACATTGGTGACATCCCAGGGGACTATGGTGGCATCCCAGGGACACCTGTGACATCCCGGGGGGCATTGGTGACGTCATAGGGAACAGTGGTTGTGGTCAATGGTGACATCTCAGGGACATCAGTGACTTCCCAAGGACAGGGGTGACATCGCAGAGACAGCAGTGACATCATGGGGAACATTGGTGGCATCCCAGGGGACAGTGGTGACATCAAAGACACATCTGTGGTGACATTGGTGACGTCACAGGGGACAGTGGTTATTGTCAATTGGTGACATCCAAGGGACATCGGTGACTTCCCATGGAAGGGGATGACATCACAGAAATACCGGTGATATCACTGGGGACATTGGTGACATCCCAGGGGACAGTAGTGACATCCAAATGACATCTGTAGTGTCAGAGGGGACAATGGCGAAGTCATAGAGGACAGTGGTTGTGGTCAATTGGTGACATCTCAGGGACATCAGTGACTTCCCAAGGACAGGGGTAACATCGCAGAGACAGCAGTGACATCATGGGGGACATTGGTGACATCCCAGAGGACAGTAATGACATCCCAGGGACATCTGTGTAGTCACAGAAGACATTGGTGACATCAAAGGGGACTGTGGTAGTGCTCAATTGGTGACATCCCTGGGACATCGTTGACGTCACAAGGGACATCGGTGACTTCCAAATGACAAGGGTGACATGTCAGAGACACCAGTGACATCATGGGGGACACTGGTGACATCCCAGGGGACTATGGTGACATCCCAGGGATATCCGTGACATCCCAGGGGTCTGTGGAAACATCCCAGTGACATCCCAGGGGACATTGGTGATGTCATAGGGGACTGTGGTTGTGGTCAATTAGTGACATCCCAGGGACATCGGTGAATTCCCAAGGACAGGGGTGACACGGCAGAGACACCAGTGACATCTTGGGGGACATTGGAGGCATCCCAGAGGACAGTGGTGACATCCCAGGGACATCTGTGGCATCACAGGGGACATTGGTGATGTCATAGGGGACTGTGGTTTTGGTGAATTGGTGACATCCCAGGGACATTGGTGACATCACGGGGGACATCGGGGACTTCCCAAGGACAGGGGGGACATCACAAAAACACCAGTGACATCATGAGGGACATTGGTGACATCCCAGGTGACAGTGGTGACAACCCAGAGACATCTGTGGCGTCCCAGGGGAGATTGGTGACGTCATAGAGGACAATGGTTGTGGTCAATTGGTGACATCCCAGGTATGTTGGTGACTTCAGAATGACAGGGATGACATCAGAGGGAAACAAGTGACATCATGGAAGATATTGGTGACATCATAGGGGACAGTGGTGACATCCCAGGGACATGTGTGGAGTCAAAGAAGACACTGCCGACATCATAGGGGACTTTGGTTGTGGTCAATTGGTGACATTCCAGGGACATCGGTGACTTCCCAAAGACAGGGGTGACATGATAGAGACACCAATGACATCTTGAGGGACATTGGTGACATCCCAGGTGACTATGGTGAGATCCCAGGGACATCAGTGACATCCGAGGATACATTGGTGATGTCATAGGGGACAGTGGTTGTGGTCAATGGGTGACCTTCCAGGGACAGTGGTGACATCCCAAGGGACATCTGTGGCGTCACAGGGGGCATTGGTGACCTCATAGGGGACTGTGGTTTTGGTCAATTGGTTACATCCCAGGGATATCGGTGACTTCCCAAGCACAGGGGTGACATGCCAGAGACACCAGTGACATCTTGGTGGACATTGGAGACATCCCATGGTACAGTGGTGACATCCCAGGGATATCTGTGGCGTCACAGGGAACAGGGCTGATGACACAGAGGACAGTGGTTGTGGTCAATTGGTGACATCACAGCGGACATCGGTGGCTTCCCAAAGACAGGGGTGAAATCGCAGAGACACCAGTGACATCATGGGGAACATTGGTGACATCCCAGAGATCTATGGTGACATCCCAGGGAGAATTGTGGAGTCCCAGGGGACATTGGTGACGTCACAGGTGACAGTGGTGTTGGCCAATTGGTGACATCCCAGGGACATTGGTGACTTCAGAAAGACAGGGGTGACATGAGAGGGACAGCAGTGACATCAAGGAGGACATTGATGACATCCCAGGGGACAGTAGTGACATCCCAGACACATGTGTGGTGTCACAGGGGACATTGGTGATGTCATAGGAGTCTGAGGCTGTGGCCAATTGGTGACATCCCAGGTACGTTGGTGACTTCAGAATGACAGCGGAGACATCAGAGGGGCACCAGTAACATCATGGAATACATTGGTGACATCATAGGGGACAGTGGTGACATCCCAGGGACATGTGTGGAGTCACAGAATACACTGGTGACATCATAGGGGACTGTGGTTGTAGTCAATTGGTGACATCCCAGGGACATTGCTGACTTCCCAAGCACAGAGGTGACATGACGAAGACATCAGTGACATCATGGGTGACATTGGAGACATACCAGGGGACAATGGTGACATGACAGCGACATCTGTGGCGTCACAGGGTCATTGGTGATGTCACAGGGGAAAGTGGTTGTGGTCAATTGGTGACATCCCTGGGACATTGGTGACATCACAGGGGACATCAGTGACTTCCCAAGGACAGCGGTGACATCACAGAGACACCAGTGAAATCATGGGGAACACTGGAGACATCCCAGAGCTCTATGGTGACATGCCAGGGAGATTTGTGGAGTCCCAGGGGACATTGGTGACGTCATAGGGCACAGTGGTTGTGGTGAACTGGTGACATCCCAGGGACATTGGTGACTTCAGAAAGACAGGGGTGATATCAGAGGGACACCAGTGACATCATGGAGGACATTGGAGACATCGTAGGGGACAGTGGTGACATCCCAGGGACATGTGTGGAGTCACAGAAAGCATTGGTGAAATCATAGGGGACTTTGGTTGTGGTCATTGGTGATATCCCAGGGACATCGGTGACTTCCCAAGGACAGCGGTGACATGACAAAGACACCAGTGACATCATGGGTGACACTAGTGAGATCCCAAGGGACAGTGGTGACATCCCTGGGACATCGGTGACATCAAAGGGGACATCGGTGGCTTCTCAAGGACATTGGTGACATGAAATGGACACCAGTGACATCATGGGGGACATTGGTGACATACCAGGAGACAGTGGTGACATCCCAGTGACATCGGTGACATCACAGGGTACATCAGTGGATTCTCAAGGACAGAGGTTACATTGCAGAGACACCAGTGACATCTTGGGGGACACTGGTGACATCCCAGGAGATTATGGTGACATTCCAGGGACATCTGTGGCGGCACTGGGAACATTGGTGGCGTCACAGAGGACAGTGGTTGTGTTCAATTGTTGACATCCCAGGGACATCGGTGAATTTGCAAGGACAGGGTGACATGACAGAGACACCAGTGACATCATGGGGGACATTGGTGACATCCCAGGGGACAGTGGTGACATACCCTAGACATCTGTTGCATCACAGAGGACATTGGTGATGTCACAGGGGACTGTGGTGTTGGTCAATTGGTGACATTACAGGGACATCGGTGACATCACAGGGGACATCAGTGGCTTCCCAAGAAGAGGGTTGACATGGCAGAGACACCAGTGATATCATTGGGGGCATTGGTGACATACCAGGGGTCTATGTTCACATCCCAGGGACATCTGTGGCATCCCAGCGGACATCGGTGATGTCACAGGGGACAGTGGTTGTGGTCAATTGGTAACATCCCTGGGAAATCGGTGAGTTCCCAAGGACATCGGTGACTTCCCAAGGACAGGGGTGACATCACAGAGACACCAGTGGCATCATGGGGTACTGTGGTGAAATCGCAGGGGACTATGGTAACATCCCTGGGACATCCGTGACATCACAGGGGAGATTGCTGATGTCATAGTGAACTGTGGTGTTGGTCACTTGTTGACGTCCCAGGGACATCGGTGACTTCCCAAGGACAGCGCTGACATCGCAGAGACACCAGTGAAATTATGGGGTACATTCGTGGCATCCAAGGAAACTATGGTGGCATCCCAGGGATATCCGTGGTATCCCAGTGGACACTGGTGATGTCACAGGGGACAGTGGCTGTGGTCAATTGGTAACATCCCAGGAATGTTGGTGACTTCAGAAAGACAGGGGTGACATCAGAGGGACACCAGTGACATCATGGAGGACATTGGTGACATCATAGGGGACAGTAGTTGTCGTCAATTGGTGACATCCCAGGGACATTGGTGGCATCACAGGGG
>JAWMRA010000113.1:9329061-9452415 GCA_035584735.1 Pseudotriccus pelzelni | reverse complement strand
CAAGTCCTGTGAGGAGAGGCTGAGGGAGCTGGGGTTGTTTAGCCTGGAGAAGAGGAGGCTCAGGGGAGACCTCATCACCCTCTACAACTACCTGAGAGGAGGTTGTAGCCAGGTGGGCATCAGTCTCTTCTCCCAGGCAGCTATCAGTAAGACAAGAGGGCATGGACTTAAGTTCTGCCAGGGGAGGTTTAAGTTGGATATTAGGAAGAAATTCCTTACCGAGAGGGTAATCAGGCATTGGAACAGGCTGCCCAGGGAGGTGATGGATTCTCCGTCCCTGGAGGTGTTTAAGAAGAGACTGGATGTGGCACTTAGTGCCATGGTCTAGTAACCGCGGTGGTAGTGGATCAAGGGCTGGACTTGATGATCTCAGAGGTCCTTTCCAACCCGGCTGATTCCATGATTCTGTGAAAGGCCGCGCGCTCCTGCGGCTACGCAACAGCGACTCTCCCGATCGGTTTTCCCATCGTGCTCGATTTTCCACTCGCTCTCCCTCTCGTTCTCGCACTCCCTGTCTCCCACCCCATCCTCTCCTCCTCTCTCTCCTCCACTCCCTCTCTCCGCCTTTCCCGCCCTTCTCCCGGCCCGGCTCGTCCCGCTGCCCGCCCCTCGCCGCCCGTGCCCGGCCCGCCGCGATGTCTCCGCCGCGGTCTCGCCCTCCCGGCTGTGGGGATGCTGGGCGGGCCGCTCCGGCCAGGGCTGGTGCAGCAGCACCGCCTTTTGGCTCCGCCTGGCCTGGCCCCGGCCGCAGGTCCTCCCGGAATCCTCCCGCAGCCCCGCCCGGTGTCGCTCCGTCGCCGCTCCCGGCCATCCCCGCTGCCACCCAGCTCCCGCCGCCTCCTTTGCGGGCTCCCCGGCCCGAGCTCCGCCGCTCGGCAGCCGGCCCCGAGCCGCCCGTGCCCGGTGCAGCAGGTCGGGAAGCAGAGCCCCGGGAGGTTGGTGGCCCCGGGCGGAACGCGGAGAGCCCGGTGTCGCCCGCACGCCCGGCAAAGCATCCCCTGGAGCAGCTTTAGCGGGAGGGCTCGCTGCGGCAGCGCTTACTGGGGGACGGGACGGCGCCCCGGTAAGAGGCGGGGACGGGTCGGAGGGGGGCAGCGGGCGGCGAGCTCAGCCCGGCGCCCTTGGCTTGCAGGTGGCCATCAAACGTGTGTCTCGGGATCTAGTCTGGGAGCGGGTCAGGCTGGTGTGTGAGCGGGGCCAGAGGAAGAAGCCGCGGCGTGCCGGACCGGGATGCAGCGAGGCCCGGGAGGGTGGAAGCCGGGACGCTGCTGGGGGAGCCGGCGGGGGATCGGGCGGGGGATCAGCGAGAGCCGAGGAGCATCCCGAGCTGGGGAACGTCCAGCAGCGATGGAGCCGGGCGGGAGGCCAGCGGGGCATCGCCTGGGCGGGGGATAGCGGCGAGATATTAGCCCTGCTGGCTGCATCACGGTCCCCTCCGCAGCCCGAGGGCTCCTGTGTGCCCCTGGAGCTGCTACTGCTCCTCAGGATGTCCTCCGGTGGCTTCCGCGGCATCGTGCAGCTCCTGGACTGGTTTGAGCTCACCGACAGCTTCGGAGCGCTCTCAGGATCTCTGGGACTTTGGGGACGAGCGGGAGTTCCTGATGGAGATGGCGCGGGAACTGTTCCGCCAGGTGCTGGCGGCTGTGCGGCACTGCACCAGCCGCGGCGTCCTGCACCGCGACATCAAAGACAAGAACATCATCCTAGACCTGGCCACCGGCGAGGTGAAGCTGATCGACTTCGGTTGCCCCACGTTCTGAAATGACATGACCGGCTGGGCAGGTGAGGCCACACCCGGGGCCCAGAAGGGCACCAGAGGTTCCCCCCTTTTTTTGGGGTGTGTGTATGTGTCAAGGTGGGGGCGAGAACAATTCTGCAGCCGGCTGCCAAGTTGCGTTTTGGTGAGGAGGGGGTGCATGCTGTGCAATGGGAGCTGGCTCCTGGCCCTGCCTACAGCCTTTGCCCTCCAGCCTGGCCTGGGCTGGGGGAGCCAGCCCGACCAAAACAAACACCCGTGGAGGGCAGCAGAGGCAGGGTTGCAAAACCTGTGCACCAGCTGTTTTTGTTTGCAGGTGTCAAAGGGCTTGGGATGTTCTCCTCCCCTTTTCTGCCTTATGATTTTTTTCCCTGGCCAATGCAGGGGCAGCAGATAAGGGCAGAGTTTTCCCTACTCATACACTGAGTGTTTTCCATGCATGTATGTTGTGGTCAGGCCTTCCTGGGGCCCCCACTGCCCTCTTCCAGCACCGGGGGCCTTCTCTTGGAACCCCAGGTTTGGAAAGAAGTTGGGTGCCAACAAGAAGGCAGCAGGTCACACCGTGGGCAGCCACTGGTGCAAGCCCTGCATTCCTAGGGATGCCTGGGTGAGGGTCTGGGAGTGGGCAGCATCCACCTGATGAGCTCCGCTTGTGTCCCGTAGGAACATCACAGTACAGCCCACCAGACGGATCCTCTTCCACTGCTACCATGGTCATTCAGCAACAATCTGGTCCCTGGGCATCCTGCTCTATGAGGTGGTCTGCAGGGACCGTCCTTTCTACAATGATGAGGACATTGTCCAGCTTTTTTTCCCATCCACGATGTCTCATGGCACTAAGCAGCCAAGAAAAGCAGATTGTTTCCCTGTGACTGTAGGAAAGTAGGGATCACAGCTGAGGAGATGCTTCTGCTGGTGCTGGGGGAAATTGTGGAGGGAGTGGCTGAGTGCTCTCCATCGTATTCGAGAAGTCTTGGCAGTCTGGTAAAGTTCCCACAGACTGGAAAAGGGGAAACATCCCCCCTGGAGCTTAATGGCATCGTGGTCCTCCTGCAAACTGGGGCACAACTGTGGTGTCCTGGAACATGACATCAAGCTGGAGAACATCATCCTGGGCTATGGGCACTGGTGGGGCGAAGCTGATTGCCTTTGGTTGCAGCACCTTCCTTGAGGACACACTCTGCACCCAGATGGAAAAAGATGAGTCCACACCCGGTGGGGGCTGGGGGGATGCTCCCAGTCCCAGGCATTCAGTGCTCAGCCTGGCTGGGCACCAGAGAATCCCTGCTTTCGTGGGGTTGAAGAGGGTGGGATTAATTTTTCAGCCAGCTGCCAAGTAGCTTTTCGGTGGGAGAGAGGATGGATGTTATGGAATGGGAACCGAGCTGGCTCCTGGCTTTGCTGACAGCCTGCACCAACCACCCTGGCGTGGGCTGGGAAAGCCAGCCTGACAAAAACATGGGAGGGGGGTGGCAGAAGATGGAGTTCTGCACCCATGTGCCGGCTGTTTTTGTTTGCAGGCCCTTGAGGAAGGGCTGGGGCTGGGAAAGTTGGGAATTTTACCCGCCTATGGGGAGGTTTATTCCTTGCGTGGAGTAGTCAAACCTTCCGCAGGCCTGTGACACATTGATAACGTTTTGTGTTATTCTTGTTTCCAGGTTCTGGTTTTAATTTACTTTCATGCAATTGTTGTTTTTAAAGGAAAATTCTACCATGTGCCTGGGCCAGACGGGGAAGTCCTGGGAGTGGATCCTCTGCCAGTGCTACCCTGGCCATGACCCTTCAGGACGGACAAGGACATCATCTGGGATCAGCTTCTCTTCCAGCAGTGGGTCTCTTGAGGTGGGTACCCAGCTTTATGGCATGGGTGGCAGAAGGGGTTTTGGAAGATGGCAGCAGGCACACAAGCATTCTGCTCTTGCAGAATCAACTGAGGAGGCTGATCTCCCCTGGTTAGCTGGAGGAGGCGGGTGGCACATGTCCTGCCATCCTGCTTTCCTCCAAAACAGAGAATGGACTGGGAGGTTTGGGCTCTGGCACACCCAGTGGCATGGCCTGCGCACTGTGGGTGGTGGGACAGAGTGGACAGGAGCCTTCTCCCACTGTCCATGGGGTTCTGGTTTCTCTCCCCAGGGGCCCAGCACCTCATCACATTGAAACAGCAGCATTGGCCTGCGAATCTGGGGGGCAGGGGGGTGTTTCTTTGCTGACAAAAATAAATATTTTTTTTTTTTATTCAGAGTGTTTCATCCTTTTCCAAGCTTTTGGTCCCCTGGGTAATCTTTTTGCATCCTTATTCACCTGCTTTCTCGCCACTGGGAGGGGGTTAAGCAACCCGAAAAATGAAACAACAGCTCCTGTTTGAAACTGCAGCAGCCACTTGAATGACCCGGAACTGCCACCCAGGGCCTCGTGCGTTCAAGAGGCGAGTGGCTTGGAGGGATGGAGTTCCTGCCCCACTGCAAAAGCTGTGAGGAAATCAGAAGCAGCCAAATGCTATTTCAGCTCAACCCCCGCCCAAACTGTTTCATCTTCCCCCACCCCCAAAATGGGCAGGCAGAGCTGGGCTCCTGCAAGGTTTGAGTACTTTGTGCTCCCTGGCTCCCTGATCGGAACAGGGCTGCTAAAGGAGGGAAGGGAATCTTGGGAGATAGGAGAGTCTCTTTTCCCCTCCCCTCTCTCAACTCAGGAGCCCTTCTGACAGGTACATGCCAACACTGGGTTTACATCTGACCCTTTCCCACCTATGCCTTCAGTGGTAGGGATGGATTTTGTGGAATAGGATCTGGCTAGGACTGGTGCTAAGGGAGCCAGCCCGATGAAAACAAACACCTGTGGAGGGTAGCAGAGAGGGGGGTTGCTGTCAATTCCTCAAGTTTTCCTTCAAAACTACTTTTTATTATTTCGGCACTTTCTGTGGGTCCCTTTGGGTGAGTAACCGTCACAAATCCTCTTCCTCAAACCCTTCAGGTACTACCAAAGCAGAACTTTTTCATGTTCTTTTCTCCTTGCGATTTTATAATCTTGTCAAGACTTTAAAAGCAAACTGGTGCCGTAGACAAAAGATGGGCACTGGAATCATACAGCAGTTTCAGTATGTGTTCGTACCTGCTTTTATGGTATCACAGCATTTAGGTGTGCACAGCGAGGTCAAGCCCCGGAGCCCTCAAGGTGGCGCCAGGAAACCGCCAGGGTGGGAAAGGGAGTGATGGGAGGGAAAGGGAAAGGGTGGATTTCCCTGGAGCTGCGGGCAAAATAGACTCGGGGGGACACGTGAGGGCAGAGAGACACCGGGGGTCTCTGGGCCAAGTGTGGCAAATCCCTCGGTGGCTCCCGGAGTCGGTTTCTGGGCAGTGAGCTGGCACAGGTGCCGGGCTCTGCTGGGGGAGCTCGTCCTCTCAACCTCTTGTGAGCCCATTGCACGAATTAACCCAGATGTGAGCGTGACACCCATGCCCCTATCTCTGTCAGCCCTCAGGCTCCCAGAACATCACCTTTGCTCCTCTCTTGGCCTTCTGGGTAACGACGTGCTGAGATTTTTTTTGTCTTCTTTGCCTTGCCCCAGAGCAGCAGCGTTACAGAAAGGACCCTGGGCGTCAGTGCCGAGATCAGATCCACGGCTTTGTTAAGTCTGCAAAAAACACTGTTTAGCAAGAGCAGCTCAACAGATAAGGGCTGGCTGGAAGAGGGGACTGCCCCAGCTGTGCAGTGCCAAGGAATGGGAAAGGCTGTTTGGCATCTGGCCTAGTAACAAAATATGTGGGCGTTCCACGGAGAGGGTCTGCGGCCAGCAAAGAGAGGCATGGCCTTTTCTCTCTGGTTGGGTTGAATTCAGGCAAAAGGCTCAGCAGCTGCAAAGAGCTTGGCAGCACAGTTCCCTTAAGACATCTGATTTCCTGAACAACCAGCTTACCCCAGAACCTTCTTACTACTATTCCACGACCTCTTCTAACTCTGCCACGGGGCCACTGTTATTGCTGTGAGTGCAGAAGTCTGAGACACAGAAAAGTAAAATGACATCCCCGAAGTCCTATAGGTAGAAAAAGAAATTTAATTGAGTCTTCTGCATGCCAGGTGCAGGATGAGCAGTAAAAGGCATTGGGTCTCTACTTGCCGAGCCTCAAGATAGCGAAAAGCCAAAGTAAGCTTTGTCACTGGGAAACACAGGGAGTCCCACAGCTACAGAGGAATAGAAGCAAGGGTAAGAATGATCTGCCACAGCAGATTTGATTACCAATGTTTGTAGGCTGGTAATTTTTTCACAGCTGTGACCATTTCCACCCCAAAAAGGTCGTTATTTCCCCAAATCCTATCCAGGACAAAACAGGGCCGGGCTCACTGCCATGAAAAATATGCTTCACCTCTAGACTCAGCCGGAAGACAATTTTCTGTCCAGAATTGTCTGTTTTCAATGTGAAAAAGGATAATCTATTCCTGCTTAGAAACAGAAACTTGTTGCTGAAATAAATTTCTGTGGCTTTAACTGGCTACAGAGACAGCCCTTGTATATAATTGTGCTAGGCTGGAAAAGTCTTGTTTTTACCAGCAAATTCTCAGTAAATAAATCAGGGTAGCTGCAGTATTGAGACACAAAGTGAGGAGATGGATACCTGCTTTTCTGTCTAGACCTTTCTGTGACTTGCCAGAGGGTTGCAAGAGCTAAGAGTGGCACTGGAACCTTTCCAGAAGCAGCTGCTGGAGGTAGCAGGAGAAGTGGGTAATGCAGTGTCTGTCCCTGCATTATAGCTAAAGTGTTATCTATGTGGTATGCACAGGGTGAAACACAGTCTTCCTCACTTCTAAATGGACCAGACACCCTGCAGAGGATGTGTTCCTGGCACTTACAAATGATCCATACCACCAGGAAAAAATTTTTTTCTCATGTGCTGTAGTCTGGAACAGCTGTGCCACTTTCTACACAGTGCTGTTTCTCATGTTCCCCACACGCATCCTGTTTTCACTCCTTTTCACTTGTGCAAGGTGTGCACAAAGCATGAAGATTAGTAGTTGAACTATCCATATCAGCTAATGGTAACTTATTGTTCCCAATAGTTGTTTTATGTTTGGTTCACACAGGAAAAAGCACAGAGCAGTAGGACCTCAGGATTTACATGAAACATGCAGCTTACTGACATTGAAATGCTAGTTCTTCAACTTTGACTTGTTTTCTGGCATTAACTTATTTCCTGTGAGCAACTGTTTAGAGAAAAGGAGCAAAGCAAACCAGCAAATTGGATCACAAGATGACTCACCCTGACCTCAAACTCCTTTGCCTTTCTCTGAAAGTTCAAAGAACTGAGAAAGTCACAGACTCCTTAGCCGACGGAGGGCCCAACACCTATGATGCAAAGCCAACCTATCACATGTATTTCCTTCAATGAAAATTAGATCATTGAAGAAACTAGTTTTGGTCAAGGACAACAAATGTATTTCAAACATGATTACAAGTAAACAAAATTCAATTAAAGACTTAATATTAGACTGGGAAACAAAAGCAAGCACATTTGCCCTTTGCAACAAACTGCAACAGGTGAAGTTGCCTCTGGGTCACTTTTGATGAAGCTCCAAAGGCAATCTGACAAATGACCTGTACATCACTCATAGCCACATAAAGGTTTCAGCAAGAATTCAACAACTCTGCTTTTCTAAATGAAGCAATTGCCCCCGAGTTTGTCCCACAATCCCACAGATATCTGTCTCCTTCACTGATTAGTCAAGATCAGCTCTTTAGACTGCAGGCCTGGGGTCCTTTGCTAGCTGTCTCCTTCCTAGCATTTCAAGCACTGAGGAAACCAGCGCTAGTTCTGTGGGCTGAATCCCTCCCTGAACCATAAGCCTGAGAAGGGGGCGTGGGACTGTGGCATGCCAAGTAGAAAGCACTGTCAGCGCACAGTGTGCTGTTGTTTGTGAAAATGCAAAGCTCAACTCAGGCATGCAGTGAAAAGGAAATTGCCACATTTAGCAGAGATCATGAGTAAAAAGAAGAAATGGGGACTCCTCTGGATGGAAAATTTAATCTCTGAAAAGAAAATTTAAAAATTAAATTTTAATTTAAGATTTCTATGAGTAGCCTACTCAGTGAAGCCCAGTATGGTTCTTTTCGTAAGTGCTAGTTCCAAGCCCTGCCTAGTTCTGTTTCTACCAGACTCAGGCTGCTCTTACCTGAGCTGAGCATGGGCTGTTAGCTCCAAGAGTCAATATATGGGGCAGGACCAGAGCACCACGTGCTCTCTTTGAATACCCTGAGGGGGCCTCTGAGCAGATGGACATCCCAAGGACCACAGCTCAGCTGCGGAAATGAGGCTTGGATGGAAAGGAACTCAAAAGACCATCTAGTTACAATCCCCCTGCCACTGACCAAAACACCTTTCACTAGGCCAGACGGCTTCAAGACCCATCCAGCCTGCCCTCCAGCACTTCAAAGGATGGGGCATCTACAACTCCCCGTCGGCACCAGAGCTGGCACAGCTATGTATTCACTGGGGTTCTGCAGCTACCTGGTCAGACTGTAACCTCCCTGGCAGACATGGTCCCTAAGCCCTTGCAAGGTGGATGTAGGGAAGGGAGTGTGCCTATCTCCTGGTTTTCCCTCAGCAGAGGAATTGGGTGACAAATGTCTCAGTGCACCAAAGCACACTGCTCCTCACACAGCCGGTGTTTGTAAAACAGTTCAGACAAATTAAAATGTGTCTCTGACCACTGGGTCTCACCTTAGCATGGAAATTTCAGGTCAACAAGGCACAAAAATTCTATGTCCATAATACAGGAAATGCTTTCTTGACTAAAAGCGCATAATCTTTTACAAAGGTAACTTTTCTTCCTCCACACTGTATTTCAGACTGCGTGGAGACAACCTGCTTAAACAAAAGAGTCTACCTTTTCTGTCAAAAACATTACATTTTGCCTGCTTCCTACTTGAAAATCCCACTTAATGAAGTGGGTTGTTGGTTTTTTTTTCTTTTGCAGTGGCAATAAAGTAGTGTCTGTCTCCTATCCTGTCAACTCTATCAAACCTTCTGATATTCAACCTCCCAGAAAGTCCACAGGGTGTCTACTTACCTTACATAAAAATGGATTGCAGTCAGAAAGATGGGACATTTAACGAAGCGTGGTATTCCCTACTGTATTACCCAGTCCCTAGAGACATTTAAAATAATTTTTTTAAAAAGCAAATTCAGCTAGTGTCCTTGAAGGAACTCTGGGATCTAAGACAACACACCTGTCTTCAACAACACATCATCCTTCGAGCAGCCTGCTTCCCCATGTGGTAGCAGAATGTCTGCTGGCCAAAACCACTGACCACGCCTTTCCCAGTCCTACCTGCCTTTCCTGCCTCCAGTTAGGTGCACAAATTGTCTTTCCAGTGCAGAGTCCCACTGGAAGCAGCAGTGTTGCTCATATTAAATTCAGGAATAAGTCACCCCGGTAAAACTAGGGCAAAAATTGGCAATTCTGCCAGTGCTCAGGGGGTAGGCAGGCTAAAACAAAAGAGCTCCCTGAAACTAAGCAGACTGTCATCTGAGAAAGACAAGAGGCAGAACTTCAAGGTCTGATGGAGCACTGAAATGGTGGTTAGCAGCCTCTTGGCTTAGGGAGATTAAGATGGAGAAGCTCTGCCGAAGCCCTCGTGGCACCCACTCCCAGGATCAGCACTGTGCGTGCTATGCTGGTGTACACCTTGAGCTTTTGCATCAGGGAGAGGGAAGGGAGCGTCTACCGTGCCTCTCTGATATGTTCTGTGGTCCCTCCAGTCACCATGAACCCATCAGCCCGTTTAAACCTAATTTCGGAGTGGCAGAAATACCAAATGCATTCGGCTCCTACAGGTTTTTCCATGACCTTCAGTGGCGTAGTAGAGGGCAGAAGATCTACCAGCAAGTTCTTCTGAACAGCCCAAATATGGAGTGCTTCAACTGAAATGTGTTCATGATAAAACAAGTCCAGAAATAAAACACTGACTTTATTAGCTGCAATTCTAAAAGCATATTAAAGACAAAGGCTTTTCTTCCATGCTATTCTGAGGTTGCTGGTCTGGAATGCTAATGTTGCTTTCCAAAAGGCATCTAGGAGGCACTTTTTTTTCGTGGACTGTGCAGTTTGTGGGTACCCACATGGCACTTAACTCTTTGGAAAATCAGCATGGCAGTATTCAGAAGGGGCAGACGTAGTAGGGCCCACTTGAAACAATAAGAATTGTCATAACTTCCGACAGGAGAATGAACCTACCTCAGCCTGTCTTAGCTGGAGCAAACAAGATTACAAGGCATTTTGGAGCGGGCTAAAATAACTGTTTCTCAGTCAGAAATCACAAAGCCTGGCAAGCCACAATGAGCTCTCCGGCACAACTCCTTCAGCTTCAAACCCCTCCTGAGTGCTTCAGGTTTTCACTTCCCAATGCTTCTCTCGCAGACAGAAAACAAACAGCACCCCTTGTCACAGCAACTTTGAGAAACAGACACTTGCACAAATCACAGACTGGAAACAAAGATCTACCATTTGCAGACCACCGCTCCTGATACGCAGAAGTGAACCACGCTGGACAACACTGAGACAGCTATCATTACTGATGAGGAAGAGGACAATTATTTTATAAGCTCGGCTGGTGACCTCGATTTCTCAAGGCAGAATAAAAACACGTGGGACCAAGTCTCTCCTACGTGACTGGCATTGAGGACATGTGGAAGTCCAGTAGTAGGCTTTGTGGCTCATCTTTGCAAGGGGCAGTGCTAGTGCTGGGTTTACCGAGGTGCAACATGAAGGGACATAGGCTCACCATCTCTGGCAAATCCCAGGACACATGGTGGTAGGAATAAATCCATATGAGGCAAGGCAAAGGAGGTATTAGAATAACTGGGTAAAGTCAAGGAAGAATTACCAGACTAGCCATGTCCTTCTCATTTCCCTAATAATGCACATGAAACATCTCCTTAGAATGTGCAGCACTGCTGAAAAGCTACTACAGTTGCAGTGAAATACAGCTGCCTGAACTGAGATATCCAAGCTGAAGGAAAAACTCCAGGTCTTCCTTTAAAACAGCAAGAAGTATTGTAAAAAAAAAATTTCCCTATATAGTAACATTAAAGTGAGAAACATTAACATCTGCATCTTTCTTCAGCTACTATAAAATTTCATAATAGCTAATGGAAACCACCAATGGCTGCTCTACAACAGCCCTAAAAGCAATGAAAAGGAGCTCACTGACTGCGTCAAAGTGCAGATTGGTCCTAGCCCTGCGCATCTCGAAGTATGGAGTGGAAAATCTTGTTCCCCTAGAAGGAAACAGGTTTTGAAAAAACACAAAGAGAGAGCTATGTCGTTTGCCTGGTTGTTTGAGACCTTCCACATTTCTGAAGGAGACAGATCCCAGGAATGCCTGTTAGGAGGAACTCTTCTCCTTGTATTTCTGGTAAGCATCCAATATCTCCTTAACAACACTTGGATCATCAAGTGTGGTGACATCTCCCATGTTGTTTGATTGTTCAGTGACTACTTTCCTCAGCAGCCTTCTCATGATCTTCCCTGATCGGGTTTTAGGGAGACGTTTCACCACCTGCAAAGAAGGAAAAGACACACCTGTAACAGAACCTAAGTCCTGCTGGAAACCACAAGGAAATTTGGCTGAACTGTCCTAAACATGGCACACTGTTTCATGGCCACAGCTCCTTTGAGGCTCTTGGGAAAAAGACCATTGATCACGTTAGTTTATGTCCAAGGAAAGGAGTGTAACTAGCATCAATTCCTCATGCTATAAATTTTAATTCTTATTTTAAGTGGACCTTGTTCCCCATTGCCATGTATGCCCAGGCTGGATGCTGCAGGACACACAGGTCTTTTGGGAATCAGGTCCCGAATAAGCTGTTAACTACTGAAATCTAATTACACGTGACAACTCGGGCACTAATGGTGGCACAGATCTCAACGCCTTACCAGAGCATACAGATACACATATTCCCCTTTACAGGACAGGAATATAAAGCACACAGTTCTGCACACCAGCTACAGGGTTTCCTACTCAGGGGATAACTCCTGTCTGCTGATGTTTTTCTCTGCCTGGTTATATCTGTCAGCCTACACACCTTCCTTCATAATCAGAACAATGTTAAACGCCATGGCTGTGCCTCGTGCAAAGGACTTAACAGCAGATTCAAAGGCTTTAGCATAAACCTTAGTAAGAGCATAAACTCTTCTGGTGAAGAGTTTTCAGGCACTGAACAGAGTCTAGAGACTCTGTACCTTTAGTATCTAGAGATACAAGCAGGTCTCATATTTTACTACATAATCAGGCCAATAGGCCACAAAACTCTAAAGAATTAACAAGTAAAGTAGGAGTTACAGGACTTCTGCAGGACTACTGCTAAACACACGGAAACAGAGGCATTTCCTTGTAAACCTGCAAGTTCTGGAAGCTTCTCCAATCCACTGAGGGTACCCTGGGCTGTACCCAATGAGCCACCCTTGCCTGCTCCTGTTATATTCTTTCCTGTGCCTTGGTGTCCACCTTACAAGCATGTGGCTAAAGCAGAACCCCCTCAAAGAAGTGGTGTCACTGCCTCCAAGCCGAATGAAAAGGATGCGGACGGGCCTTGGGGGACAACTAAGAGGCGGGTTTCTGAACTCTCTCCTACCACACAAAGGGAGCTGCTGAAAGATGAGGAGGTTTGAAAAAGGGCCTGGAGCTTATCAGTGCTTCCAGGCTGAACAGCTTCCTGTTATCCAAGAGAAAACAGCCAGTGCTTTGGGATCTGAGGTTGATGCTAATTATCAATGCAAACCAGCTGGGCAGTGGGAAGGGTGACTGCCTCTCAGCGACACTGCAGGTTGTGGTGTTTGGTTCAGTGTTACCTGATCCATTGCACAGGGCCACAGAGAGCAGTGCTGCATTGCTTCAGCTGAGGGAAAGAGCTGTACAGAGCAGCGACACTGCTGCACGGTGAACAGGGACATCAAGCGCATACCGAGACACACGGCAGCCCTGGAGTTCCCCTCTGCAAGAGCTCCTGCCAAGCACAGTGCTCTCAGCACTCTCTCTGCATACCATTTAAGGGGTTGTTCAGCGCTCAAGGAGCAGCCCCAGGGAAGCTCTAACACACACTCTGTGACAGCCCCGTTGAGAAGCTGCTCTCAGGCTGGAGCAGCTGTAAAATCCCAGCCACCTTTGGGTCACTGCCAATACTCGGGCGTGGAGAAAGGAGCACAGGCAGATCACTGCACCTGCCCTCCCTTTCCTAGGATCCCTCCAGCTAGTTCTGTTTTCCTGCTTCTTTGTCCTGCCAGAGAATGACAACAGCGGTGCTGCAGGCACGAAGGTGAGGCTTGAGTGTGAGCATTCCTGTTCCTGGTACCAGTTTCAGTCTCCCACTCACCAGAATGTGGTCAGGCACAGCATATTTTGCTATCTTGGAAGCCACTATGGTTTTGAGCTCTTCTTTGACACGGTCTGTGTGAGCTGCCTGCTCCTTTAGCACTACGAAAGCAAAGGCACCTGGAAGACAAATGAGCAGAAGTCACAAACCTCACATTAGATACTGGCTGGCAAGACCAGAGATGCTCATTTGAATGCTAAGGCAGGTTTCAAATCATTCCTATGCACAATGTAGGGACTGACAAGAAAACCACAGATCCTGTTTACAAAAGCGAGTCAGATCCCAGCCCTCAAATGATGGCCCAGCCTTTTCCTGGCATCTATGGATCAGACTGATGTTAGTGACAACAACAAGTCAACAAAAGTATCATTGTGATCAAGAGCTGGCCAACACAAATCAGCTGTTTCCCATTCTGTTCAAAGGACATCTCCAAGCACAATCCTTTAAAAGGAAGCTCTACCATATACATAAACACTATGTACTCAAACAGTTTAGGGAAAACCATCTGCACCCAGTTTAGGAAATGTAGCTATTTCATGGCTGTCTTTGCCTCTTGGGCTGAAATACGAGTCAGGCTAAGGATAACTGCCCTCCCACTCCCTTAGCATCTCCTAACATACACTTAGGTTAGAATTTAAGGGAAGTGTAATGTAGATGT
Source organism: Pseudotriccus pelzelni (assembly GCA_035584735.1). Taxonomy (NCBI): domain Eukaryota; kingdom Metazoa; phylum Chordata; class Aves; order Passeriformes; family Tyrannidae; genus Pseudotriccus; species Pseudotriccus pelzelni. The sequence goes on along the minus strand of JAWMRA010000113.1, from coordinate 9,438,638 downwards.
CGTGTCAGGACACTGCTTTTCACATACCTTCTCCTTTGATCTTATGTGGATACCCAATCACAGCTGTCTCAGGGACCTCAGGGTGATCAGCCTTCACACAAAGTGAAAAAAAAAAACAAATACACAGATCAAAAAGTCCTACAGAGTTTGCTCCAGTAGCTGTAGGAACAAAACAACTTGCCATATCTTGCTCTCCCCTTGACAGATCCTGCTGAAAGCACAACAGGAAAACTGGATGCTGACTTTCTACTGCGTAGTCAGCAAGGGGCCATGACCATGGCCACATATCAGAGGGTAGCCCTGTACTTAGCCCAGCTTTTATATATACAATTAAGTACACTTACATCCACTACTAAGGCCACTGCACACCAAACTGTATTTGCAACAGCTGGAAACCTGTTTTTCCTTCTTTGTGACTATGGTCCCAAGCCAAATCACCAAGCAAAACCAGTTCCTGCAGTGCTCAGTGCTACAGGAAACTGACCAGCAGAGCAAATTTGAAGCTGCCAACATCATAGTCCACATTTTACTGGTGTTTTTAAGTGCTCAAAGTCCATCAGAAGGCAGAAATCAGACTTCTTCATCTTCCCCGAAGAGAGACAGTTGCTTTGCAATTGCATTTTTGTTATTATGCTACACTGCAATGATTTCTTCTGTTGCACTTCAGCGTTTAAGTCAACATTCTTCTACAGTAAGACGACAATTTGGGTGCACAGACCAGAAGAAATCACATATCTGAATCTCACATCAAAGAAGGGATTATGTTATCTTAAATTAGATTAAAATATGAAAGGAAATATAATACAGCAATCTAAGCATACAAATATATTTGCATGTACACATGCACACACATCCACAGATTGTGAGAGGAACTGGATCCTATAGCTGTGATCAGAAACCCACACAGACAAAAGAATTACTTTTGGAGTAGGAAAAAGTAGAAGCCTGTGTTCCATGTAAACACAACTCAGGGTTATCAGATGTTACATTTAAGTGACATTTGCAGGCAATGCACATAATATAGAAATAAATATTCAGGTCAAGCTTTAAAGACAAACGCTCCAAGGACTTTTTGTTTTCAATTCTCTAAGCTAGTATTTCTCTCAAAATGACAGGTAAGTTTTGCAGCTGACATAAATCAAGGCTGCTTTATGTTTAACATTTCTGAATTCTTAGGCATATTCAGCTAATTTGGATGAGCAAGAACCACAGGTTTGGGAAGGAGAGGTCAGCTGCTAGCAGAGGAGAAGGAACAAAAGGGTGAGAGATTTACGGAGTGTCTACCAGCATCCAAAACAACAACTGCAACAGTACAAGATCACTGAGAGGAAATACAGCCCTGACAGTTCGACTGCAGGGACTGCTCACAGTGTGACTCCTCTCTCACTTGCTCATTTGTGGTCCCCTAAATAAAAGGGAGCTGTTTCCTCTTGCACATTTGCTATACATTGTGCATCGAGCTCTGCGTATGCAGGGGCAGGGGTTTGAAGGCAGGAGACCCTTCATAAAGCTGCTTTGAAAGGGTTTCTGTACCCCACAGATATGCCCTGTCAAGGGACCTCTACCTACTTGGAACTTACCATTGCATCTTCTATCTCTGCTGTCCCCAGCCGGTGCCCACTGATGTTAATGACATCATCCATGCGCCCTGTTATCTGGTAATAGCCTTTCTTGGTCCTGTAAGCACCATCCCCTGTGAAGTAGTAACCTACAGCAAAGACACATCGGTGGTCAGCAGCAGGAAGTGTGCCAGCCTATTGTTTCGGGCTCTGGTGCAGAACAGACTACGCTCTAGGACAGCAAGTAGGGCAGGTTGGATCGGGCAGCTCGCAGGCCCTCCTAAGCTTACGGCTGTGTGACCTGCCTCACACCATTTCCCACTTCCCTCTGCCATCCCTGACCTTTGTCTGCTCCACCAGGGCTGTGCTGGCTCCTACAAGCACCTGAATAGCACCAAGACAGCGGAGCTCAGATCTCTGCCAAGATGGGCAAAATCGCTGTAGGCAATCAGCAGCAACAAGTGGCTGACAGTAAAACCAAGTCCGGCAACACAACACAGTGATGCGCAGTTGGATTTACAGAACCAAGGGAGGCTCTCTCATCTCCCTAGGCTTGATATGCCCACGGCTGCCCAGCAACCGCGTGCTCAGGCCTGGCGCATACAGCACTAAGTTAAAACCACTTCAAATGCCATTTGCCATCATGCCACAGGTTATTTGTCAGACTCGGGTCTGCTGCTAGCTACACATCAGGACTCATAGAAAACTGCAACTGCTCAGCTGAAAGGGAACAGTTCTATTGCGTTTTGTACGTGGGAATGCTGCCAGTTTTTTTAATCATTTACACTGGGATGGATGAAAAGGCATTTCCCCTCCTGGCTAACAAAGATTCAGATTCCAGATAACAGTCCCTCTCCAGCATATAAGTGTAGAGTAAACACTGTTATCAGATTAGCTAAAAATAAACACCAAACCCATGCCATGATAAACATGGTGTTCAGAGGGTCTAAAACATTTGATGGAAACTGACAAAGACCCAGCATTTCCCAGAAACTCCAGTGTCACTGAGGACACATCTGGATTGTGCTGGCTTTTCATCAAAGCTACGTCTACATCTGAATTGTTCCAGTGATGCATCTGAGCAGCAGCAAGTAACTAGTGCTGTGAAATCTGAAGGTGATTCTTGCCAGGATGTGTTATTGGCCAATTCATGGATTTTCAGTCGTGTCATCTGCCCTTCCAGATCAACTAAACAACTGTCTACTAAATATCAACAAGACATCAGATGCAAATATGAGATGCAAGTATGTATTGAGCAATAAGAGACTATGGAATCATTCAATTTCTTGTACCAATTTCCCATTCTTACCATCCAACCCATTTTGTCCAATTTTCAGGATTGCCTCTCTAGTTATTGCATACCCCATAGCTTTCGAATCCCTTTCAGTTGTTCTGAGTGAAGACAGTGGTCTTTCTTGTTCAGTTTCCTAAAACAAATGTTTCCCTGCCACTTCTAATTACTTCCAGATTCAACTTGACCACATTTCAAAAATGCAGCCTGTGACAGCAGGTGTGAGATTGTGATGCAGGAGATACTTTCCCATTTTAAATATGCCTATTTCCAAGTGTGACACAAAGCTCCAAAGAAAAGTACTTGGGCTTTAAAGCTTGGGCATTAAAGTTTTCTAAAAAATACGTGCCCTTTTGACAGCTAGAAAGGTCAACACTACCTAAAACCACCAGTGCATGCTTGCAACATGTGACACATACCCCAAGCCACCATGATCTGGATAGTACAGAAATAAGAGAAAGTACTGCTGGAAATATTCAGTGTGCTTACACTGCAGTGCAAACTGCCTTCTCCCTTGGCACTTCCCTTACCTGGGTAGGCTCTGAAATAGACGTCAACAAATCGCTGGTGATCTCCATAGATTGTCCTTGCCATGCCAGGCCACGGCTGGGCAATGCAGAGCGCACCGGACACATCATTGCCCTCTATAACCTTTCCCTGCAGGTTCAAGCACAGGAAGGATGATCAGGTGAACAAAATAGGAACAGTAGGGGCTTCTGTGTCATTGACCTGGCAAGAATCACCCTGTTGCTCACTGCAGACTGCCAGTGGAATGCCACAGATGGAGAAAATCAATCCACTCACGGAGCTATATCGTGCCTTCCTCACCCCTTGAGGCCAGCAGCACAACAGATAAGACTAAAAGAAAAGTTAGTCTTGTCATTCTCCACAGGGAAATTCCAGAAAAGATGTGCCAAGCAGCCAGAGGATGCCTGGGCTGAGGCTAGCAGAGAAATACCTGGATCTCTGCCTTCCACTTTCACTTTTGGTAATTGCCACATTCCCTTACCAAATTGTATGTGGAAGAAAATACATGCTTTACTAATTAACAGAGCGCTGGAGTGCAGATGGGGATCATTCACACAGCTTCACAGACTAGCACCAGTTTTCTCACAGACATGCCTAGTTTCAGGGCCTTGCATTTCCTTTGGAAAACTCCACTGGTCTTGCTGGCTGTTCCAGTCTTGCCACATCACTGGATGTTGCATGCACTGCTCCAACTGTTCAGCTCTGTGGTTCCCAGGAGCTGTGAATCTTCTGACTTCTCTCATAAATGGAGGCAGCAGCTCTTAACTGGAAGTAGTGCAAGACCATAAAAGTGGTACTGAAAATGTAAACACCTCTTCTAGACATTTGCTGAGATCTTGCAATGCCCAGCTGCCAAATCTGTATGGGCAAATCTGACTGGGAAAATCTGCATGCTCAATATACATATATAAATTGCTCATCTATTCTACCATTTTAATGGAGAAACAAGCATCCTTCTGGATCCTGTTCCTTTGCCATCTGAAAGGTGATTAAGGCAGAAACACATACCAGCTTCTTTTTTTGGGCACCCAGCACAGCTTCAACTCACATTCTCATCCATCAGCACAGGCACAATCCCAAAGAAAGGTCTCATAGCCATAGCTGGAACGATCTCAGCTTTGTCCTCTGAAGGCCGTGGGGCAATGCAGATGCCACCAGTTTCTGGAAGACCAATGATATACAAATGAACCAAATATCATCCAGTGCTCGAATAAAGCAAACTTAGGTCTTCTTAGGTCTACTTAGCTCTTCTTAGGTCAAGAAGGAAGCCACTTTGAAAGAAAAACCCACTTGGAAGGAATTATGCAACACCAAGAAACACAGCAATAATCTGAAAGCAGCACAAGCCTGGAGTGGGCTGTAACTCACCCAGCCCCATTTCCTCCACCAGAAGTGATTTTACAGGGAAAGCATAAGCATGTCAGGGGATTTATCTCCCATTGGTGTTTCTGCAGCTGTCTAAGGTTAGCATGAAAAGCATTTCAGGAATCTGAATTACTATTATTACAGAGTAGGAGATTAACCCATCCCTTACACATAAGCTGAGCTTATCTTCTAGTCAAAATTGAACCTTTCAATCATCCTTTTTCATTCCTGCTGGGATGAACATTAAATCAGATTCCAACCTTAATGAGATCTTTTCTATTCTAAAATTAATTCAGAAACACAAGAGAGAAACAAAACTACAGAAGGCTTTTAAAAATACAACTCAAATTGCTGTAAGATCATGCCAACAACAAAAGCTTCGAGGGCCTGTTCAGAGATGTCTTTCAAAACCAGCTTTTGTTCATGGCTGTACTTTTTTGTAAAACCAGTGACAAAAATGAAAATACCTACTCTCTCTTCTGCACTGTAAAGAACCACACCTAAAACCCAAACACAGCTCTGATTCTGTTTTATGACTGTCCATCACAACACAGCACTAACTAACACCTTAACAATAAGAGCCATAGGAATTATTCATCTGTCTCATCTGCACACACCACACTATTTAAATTGCTTCTCATAACTGCTCTCTCACTCATTTGCTCATTCAAAGACTTTCAAGTGGATTCTTAAATCACCATTTGCTGATCTGTATGCCTGCCAGGCTTTATTGGCTGGCAACAGGTTGCTGCTTCAGAGAACAGCATAATGTAGAAGACACTGCATAGAGCAGCACAATTAACACGATACATCGACGTTGTATCTGACAGGTGACACTGCAGGACCACAACCAGCATCCATCAAACTGTTCCTATGATCTCTTTCCACACTCCTTTTAACTTCAAATGGCATACATGATCTTTCCAAGATTAATTTGGCTTCCTTTTTATTAAAAGCATCAACTGTGGAGAACGATTGATTCTACTTTCAAACAAAATCAATGTAATGAATATTCATCATTATATTATGCTTCCAGGAGCTGGTAAATGTTTACTTGAAAAACTATGACTGGTTCAAGGTAAGAACAAGCACTCGGCACTAACAGACTGTCCAGTGACTATTTTTTAACCTCTCACCTAATAATTGTTGCTCCAAAACCCCAGGAGAAACAGAGTTTATTCCAAGATCTAACCCTGTACTTTGAAGGAGATAGAAGACACAGTGTGCACACTGCATGCTCCAGTTAACAAACCAACCAAAAAATGTTAGGGCAAAACTGGATTCTTCTCAACTACATCAATGTACAGTAATCAACTGCTTCTCTACGTGTTTTCTTTCAGAGCAGTGATGAGGAAAGCACATGATGAGGAAAGACCTAGCCAATCATCTTCCCTTCTGCTGAGCATCTAGGAACCCAGATTATTTAAGGGATCATCAATTGAAGTATATAGTAGTTAACATTGCTGCTCTGAATTCTGAGGTGGTTTTATTTCAAAACTGAAAATAAAAGAGAGGCTGCAAGTCTGTCTGGATTAAATGGAACTTGGTTGCGTGCCAGAAGAAAATTCATCATATTGAGATAGAGGGCCTGCTAGCAGGAATAAAGATGAAATCAGGAGCAGCTTGCCTGAAAAGGGAATGAATATTCTGCTCAATGGCAGATTCAGAGTAGGGATGACTATTTTTCAGCAGAGGCAGAATGCCAGCAGCTGTGCTGCTGTCTCCATGGCAAACTGGATCTCACAATTTGAGAAGGGCATATTGCAAGACACCTTTAGCAGCTCCTGAACGTTGGTGCCCAGAAAAGGCTGGGTACTCAGGAAGGATCTGGGAAGGACCTGCAGGACTCTGGCAAGTGGACGGCCCCACCAGGCAAGACAAGCCAAGCTGGAGTACAGCACGTGGCCTCCCTCCTCTGCTGGCCAGAGAGACCAGGAGGCAGAGACCAGCTCTGCTCCAAGTGGGCTGGGATCTATGACAGCCAGTCACTCTGTCCAGCAGGTTGTAAACAGAAAACAAGCCTTAACTGATGCACACAGCTGGGTCAAGCATGTCACCAAAAGAGAAGTGCATCCTTTTCGAGGCATCAAAAGGTTCAGGGCCAAAGCAGCTACAGCACACCAATTCACTCCTTGGAGAAGGTGCTCCCCAGCAACCCTGCTGGGTGACAGCCACCGTGCTCTAGCCACCTGATGGGCAGCCAGCAAACCTCCACTCACTCCTTTCCAATCTGCCTGAGTAGCTGCACAGGGCCCCTTTGACTACACAGCTCAGTTTTCCATCCTTGTCTGACCATTCCCAGAAAGGAAAACAGAGCACACCTAAGTACAGATACGGTGTTTTAAATGCCTTGGCATGACAAGACCATAACAAGGTCAGTGCAGTTGGATAAATAATTGAAAATGAGTTTTGCAATTCAAGCTGACTACTGCCAGCTTTGCCCAGAAACTCAATCTCTCCCTCATTCTTCTTGCACCAACTGATATTTTCCAGCATTCAAAATGTCAAGGAACATTTAGAGGGGAAAGGAGAACCACAACCTCAACATTGTTATTGCTTTTATAATTTGTTGCATTGCTATTATGTGCTGAAACTCCACAATGACTATCAAAAGCTGATCAAAATGCCGGAAGCGTTTTTCTGACAGACTTATTGGATCAAACTGAAATGTATTAATCCTTCTCTAACCACCAGCAACCAACCACTCCCCAAGGATGCCTTTTACCTGTCTGCCACCACGTGTCCACGAGGGTGCAGCGCCCTTCTCCCACCACCTGGTAGAACCACTGCCAAGCTTCCTTGTTGATGGGCTCTCCCACTAGACCAAAATAAGAAAGTGGCCTGAGACTCGAGAAGTTGCAGGCAGTTAATTCTCCCTCTTGGTGCACAACAAGCTGAATGCATGATCTCCAAGCAGAATGCTTACAGGATTTTTGCTGGGATGTATAAAGGACTGCAATGCATTCATGTAACTGAGAACTTTTTCCAGGAAGACCAAGAGGCAAGCAATGAATACCACTTAAAGTAACTAATCAATGTAGGTCACTTTTAAGAGCCTCCCGAATCATAAAGGAAGTAATGCAGGAAAATGCTGCTGGGGCCAGCTATGTCAGTAAAATTCAAAGTGATGTAATTTACCATTGGATACATCCTTTTAGCAAAGAATGTGATCCTGCAAAATAAGCTAGGAAACAGGCAATCACACAGATTCAATGGCCCCAAATTTAGTTTGCTGCTTCTTCTGCTGAGAAAATATTTGAAAAGCCAGACATGGAGCCTGCTTCATCATCTTTTTTTTCAGCCATATCCCATGTGGTCAGCTGAACTTCTCTGGCCCCTCTATTTTACCAGCTAGAATCTCTTGTCTTTTTCAGATGAAGATTCTCTGTCCCCTACCTGAACCCAAAGTCTTCAAGGACGATCTGTCATACTTCTTCACCCACTCTTCTCCATAATTCAGCAGTAAGCGTATAGCCGTAGGTGCTGCATAAAACTGATTAATTTTCAACCTTTGTACCACTTCCCAGTAACGACCTGCAAAATCACAAACAGGCTTTTTATCCAGCTAGCACTGACATACTGCTACAAATGCTCAGCTGAAAGGCTAACAGGCAGAGATGAAGCTGTGAGTACAGAGCAAAAGGAATAACAACACCCCCTCACGCTCCCCCCCGCCGGATGCACAGATGTTCCTGAGTGTTGCAGACACATGTTCCAAAGAAGTGGGGCTTACCTCTCCTGAGCTGGACAGGTTTCTGAACCTCTTTTGTCACACTGCCACGTCTAGCCAAACCTTTGCCCACCACTTCCTCACCTGGGTCAGGGTACACGGGAGTGCTTTCAAAGAGGACAGAGGTGGCTCCATTGCAGAGTGGTCCATACACAACATAGCTGTGTCCTGTGATCCAGCCAATGTCAGCCACACAGCCAAAAACGTCGCCTTGCTGGTAGTCAAATACATACTGCAAAGACAAATGTAAGGCCAGCTGACTTTCTGTTGGCAGGTGCAAAGAGCTTAAAGGTGAGGTGCTGGACTGGACATCCAAATGGGAGAAAGAGTGTGCACAGGGCAAGTGGAGCCAAGCATGCAGGACACAGCAGCACACAGACCAATCCACAGCGAGGAGGCAAGTCAGAGGGACCAGTACCAGGACTTACTGGCTCCTGTCTACTTTTGCAAAAATACATGGAGCATGGCTGTACCAGCTGGATCAGCTGGAACAACAAAGCTATAACCAAAGCCCAGAGCCCTGGATACCTAAGTTTGCCTAATCCAGGCAGTGCACACTGGAGAGGTGACTCTGAGTCTCAGGGAAACTGCAGACCTCAGGGTCTCAGGCCCCTCACCAATATCAAGAGATTTCCATGAGAGCTGGAGGAACTGAGAGGTGCCCATAAAACATCTTCTGAGAAATATTCTTAGCTTCTCAGCTTCTCTGTATCAGTGCATTGCTTTCCAGATGCTCATCCAGATCCTCTCCCAGCTCATCAAACTCAAGATAAATATCTTGAAGATCTCATTATCTCGTCTTGGTTATGGAAAATGCTTCCCACTGTAAATCTAACACCTCTACCATATGGTGAAGAGATCCTGACTCATATGGCAAAGTCAGCTTTATGGATTAGAACTAAAAGAAAAATCCGTGGGTGTGTGATAGAAACCCATGTGAGTGTGCAAAGGCCACAGAGATCACACAGGTCAGCTGATCCCTCCACCTAGGATAGCCAATTCTCAATTTACTTTTCCAAGTGCCTTTTCCTCTCAGGCATTCTGCAGGTGGAGAAAATGCACCAGGGTGCAGGATCTGTCTTCTGGACTAAGAAAGAGATGCCTTGGAGATTATGCTGTCACTTAGAGAAGCTGATGTAACAAATGCCCTTCATATGCAGAGAAGTCTGACACCTGAACATTTAAATCTTGTAAAAATTCAACTGTGTCAGCTTAAAGAAAGAAAAACCTCCACCTGAACTGCTGTGACTACAAACAGGGTGATACCACTAAAGCCAAATTATGATTTTTCACTAGAGCCTTCTCCGCATTTCACTGTTACCTTTTCATATGCAGAGCTCAGACCAGAAGCTTCAAGAAGAAGTGCCTTGACTCTTTTCTTTTTCAAGAGAAAGGAGGTTAAAACACGTTGCCCTAGATCACCCAGCATAGCAGTGCAGAGGTGCAACCACTAGAGCAGACATGCAATTTTTGTTCTTCAGACAAGTGCTATGCAAAGAGGTTGTTTTACGAAATAAAAAAAGCTAGCACCCCACGACAAAATACTACACTATTATATCTGCATTATAATATCCACATTACCAATGCCAGTAAGACACTTACCAGGATCTCCTCAGCTGCAGTTTCTGGGCAGCCAATGCTGGCACACTTTAAATGCAAAAGCAGCACTGCCATTTCCTTCCTTTCATAACAACTCTAAGGTTCAGGTCTGCATAATATCCTAATCCCCAGAAACAAATCCTGAAGATTAATTACACCGTTTCAGGTATTTTTCAGCTTGTTTACACCCAATAAGCCAACTGGGCAGAAAACAGAGAATACAGCACTCCTTGCCAATCCAAGTCTCTCTCGGTAGCACAGCTGGAAGGTACGTGAAGTTTTCCCAGAGGATGCATCTGAGTTACCTTGTGCGTGAGAGCAGCGTAGAGCAGGTATCCAGCCTGGGTGTGAACGATTCCTTTGGGTTTTCCGGTGCTGCCTGAGGTATACAGCATGAAAAGCATGTCTTCACTGTCCATGCTCTCTGGTGCGCATACAGAAGCTGCCTTGGTCATCTCCTGAGGTAGTAATGACAGAAAGATTGAGCTATATGGAGCCAACCATTACTCCCTCTGTAAGCATGTCAAGCAGTGTCCAGAGACAAGAACCAGCACTGCTGTTGTCCCCTCACAAATGTCCATGGATATATCATGGGTTATGTGGGCTCACTTAGTGGAACGGTTCCTGTGATGCATAGTGTGTGTAACCTTTCCACCAGTACCTCTGCTAGGCACAGAAGTCAAGAAGAATTGGCCAGATAAAATAACACTTCAGAAAAAAAATAGTGTGTCATAGCTGCTTACATTTCAAACTTTTGCAAGCTGCTGGTAAAAAACCAAAGTGTGACTGGAAACATGAATCACGCTTGACAGCAGCAGCAGCAAGGCTGACTGGGTACCATTTAGGACCTTTCTTTTCCTTTTAAAACTGCTACAGTTAGCACTTTTAAAAGTGCTACAGTTAAACTATGCGTGCATTTCCCTTCCCTGGCCCCAGCAGTGGATGACTGTCCCGTCCATTTGATCCTCAACTTCTAATTTCTTCTACCCAGCAGGAGAGTGTTTTACTCTCCTCCCTCTGTCACTCTCTTCATACCCCCCCTCTGGCCAGCTGGGTGAGATCCTCTCCTTACCCCTACAGTCAGAACCACAGGAGGGAAGGATGCAATCTCCTACGAGGTCAGAGCAAATTTTTGGTCCAGCTTGTGTGTCCAGTCCAGCAGAGAAAGAGGAAATAATGTGCTTTGAAAGAGGTGCTTGTGGTCACTGGGTGTTTTAGCAGCAGAGGGCTTGTCTACCCAGGCTGTAGATTTTTCAGGATGAGATTGAACATTTTTCTTATCCATGTACAAACTTGCAATAATCAGTGTGTGTTCCAAATGCTCAACATATGGCTGTAAAAAAAGCACAGCTGGCTTGTGTTTCTTGAGCCTTGTACTGTACTAGGTGAACGATTCCTGCACTGGTTACTGGGTGGCTCCTTGTAGGAATTTCTAGGTACTGCCTTTTTACGAGTATACACTGTAAACACACTGTATTTACAAGTGAATACTACTATCAGCACGTCAAGTCTGACAAACAAAGCTTAGTAAAACATAGTTGATAGTCTGGGGTTACTCTTAGCCTTTGAGTTATCCAGTCTGACAAACAAAGCTTCATAAAATGTAGCTCATAGTCTGGTGTAATTCTTAGCCTCTGAGTTACAACACTGCTGCTCATCTCAGGTATTTACTGTGACATTTCAGGACTGCCAATTCGGGCTGACTTGCCAGTTTTTGACACAAAGATAGAGTCTTCATATGCTCCATTATAACATGAGCTTAAATTTTGCAGTAAGGCATTGCACAAGAGATGGAAAGCACAACTGCTGTAAAAATCAGTAATGACAGAGTTAACAGCATTAACTGTTTCATTCTTGTTTTCTTTCAGACCCTACAACTGACAAAGCTCTTGAATCACTAAAGCACCTCAGGCTGTTGGTAGACTAAGGAAAATAATCAAAATGTCCTTTGTGGAGTAGGGAGTAAGACAATTTCTGAATAAAACCTGCCTTCTCTGTTTAACTTACCATAGTAGTTGCTCCTATCTCATGTGACCAGCACAGACCCTCGAGCAATTATCTTGCCTGCAGATGGATGATTTCCAGGCATTATTAGAATGAATAGTTTCTGTTAACTGCTGCTGGAAAACTGATAAAACTACTTCTGCTAAAAACATAAAAATAACAGCTGCTTTCTTTGCCAGGAAGCACAGGTTCTAAGTACTCCCAAGCCATCGCTGTCCTCCCATTGTGGAGCAACACTGTTCACAGGCTGTATTAAGCCTCTCTAGGAACTTGATTATTTCTGCACTGCCTTTCAACACTGCACATGCAAACCATAAGAATGTGTCTGAACACAGTATAACAACAACAGCAACAACGGTCTCAGTGCCCTCTGGGTCTCAGGAAACATTCATTCCTTAAATCTCAGCACTGTCTGCAAGACTGCTAAAATGGAGCAGCATAACCCCTGCCTGTGCTGAGATAAACCAGATGTGGATTGAGCTGCTTCGATTCACAATCCTAACAGACTGTAAATACAGGCAATCCATCTGAGGATGAAGATCCAGATGATACAAAGAGCAGAACTCAAGTCCAAAAGGCACAGATGGAGAGAAAGATTATCCTAGCCAACACTAAGACCTGAAAGAAGTTATCCGGAGCGCCAGTGAGCGTCTGCAGCAGCACAGGAAGAGCAGCACACACTGAAAACCTGCTCCAGAGGCAGCACAAAGGCCAGACATAACTGTCAGGCCTGGTACAGCTACACTGGAGTGCCAAGCTGCTTCACAGGCTTTTAAGATCAGCACACATAACGCAAAGAAACTGCCATGGAGACTGCCTCGTCTTTCCTGGCTGCCAATTCCTAGCGTAGCCTACAGCAGATCAAAGACCAAAGCCAAATACCACAGTGTGCATGATCTACACGTTCAGGAAGACTGAACAGCCCTGCATCAGGAATACAGGCAAGGTTTACCAACAACAACATACCTCTTCAAGGGGAATATCACAGTCACCCATCTGGACTTTGTTATCTGTCCTCTGAGCCACAAAGACATGTTTGACGCTTGGACAGTTCTTCACAGCTTCATCCACAGTCGCCTTCAGCTCTATGATTCGGCCCCCTCTGACTCCCTGGTTGTAGGTGATAACTGCTTTGCATCCAGCTAAGAAGAAAAAGAATTAGCAGACATACAAGCCTGCCTTCCAGCCACACCCTACTTTCATCACTTTTGGGGATGATGTATAGAACATGTGTGTCAAATACTTAGAACCACTATCAATCAAAACCAGTCAGTGCCACTGACAAAAAAATTTTAAAACCTGAGACACACAGAGATTAGGGGTAGCTGGAACCTCCATAGGTTATCTAGCCCATCTCCCCCACCCTAAGGCAAGGTCCACTCCAGCTAAACCACTTCTGACAACTATCTGTTCAGTCCTCCTAAAACGCTCCAATGGCATCTATTCTACCCTCTCCCCACCAGTCTACTCCAGTGCCTATCATGAATATGAGAAGGTCTTTCCCAACATCTACCCCAAGTATCACTCGCTGTAATTTAAATCCTCAGTTCCTGCCTAGCAAAGCTGACATGCAGAACAGCGTCCTCCCAGTTACCTGTGTTACAGTGACTGATACTGCTTTAGGCTGACAGCTCACACACTGAAACCAGGGCAATGATCTGTGTGGACAAGCACCTTTGCCCCTCTCTCTGAGGCTCCACGTAAGCATCCATTACAAACTGACATGGACAGCACAAAGCTCAGCAGCCTCTTGAAGGCGTCACCCTGCTCTGCGATACCTGCAGCCTTCTGAAACTCATCTGTACTACCTGGAAGCCACAGCACACAGCAGCAATCTGGCAGAACATTCGAAATTGCACCACTCAACGTTATTACAGAGCTGTGGCCGCAGAGAAATGGCTCTTTAGTCCATCACCTCCACACAAGTGGCCAAAAGTGAGGATAACTAAAACATGTATTTGCTCTCTATAGATTAACTGCACTAAAAGGAGGAGAAAACCATGAACATTTCTGTAAGACTTCTCCCCTCACGCTACCCATAAAGAAACTGATGTGACTGCCATGGGGCATGAGCCACTTGCTATTTAGCTCTTTTGTCAGTACTTTTAGCATTACTTTTTACCTAATCACACAAGTGCTGTGGGCTGAGAACAGCTCTGTCTGCTGGTACAAGGGCTCACAGAGCAGACGCAGGCTGCCAGCACTTCCAGTACCATACATAAATCACGGGATTACCATTGAGAATGCAGAATTAGTACTGTGCAAGAGTATCAAAGAAATCACTGCAATTACACTGCAAAAGAACAAATCAGGCCCCATCCCTAAGCTCTGGTTTTCCTTTCCAGCTTCATTGCTGGCTGGCGGTAACCCAGTGCACACTGAATGTTAAGCAATTTATAAAGTATTTTAAGACCAGAGGATACTGAGTCTCTCCCTAAGGAAAAGGCTCTTCAATGCACTCCACAGAGGAGAGTAAACAACACAGAACTGGGATATGTCTTGGATCACTGTCCCAGAGGAGTTTGTTCCCCAGTCTTCATCTACTTACAGTCCACGATTCTCCCAGCTAAGGACTCTGCGCTGAATCCGGCGAAGACCACACTGTGAACAGCACCAATTCTGGCACAAGCCAGCATGGATGCCACTGACAAGGGAGACGCGGGCATATAGATGGCCACCTTGTCCCCCTTCTGTATCCCGTATTTCTTCAGGGTGTTGGCAAGACGGCAAGTCAGGTCCAGAAGTTCCCTGCAGGCACAGAAGCAACACTGTCATGCCAGGCTGCGATGTGGGTAGAGCAGCCAGCAAGCCAGGAGCTGTCCTGCTGCCTATAGAAGTCAGTGTCCATTTTGGCCATCCTTGATACCTTTTTTTATCCATGAGGCTCAGTCAGAAGCTACTGGGAACAAATGTGGGATAAACACAAGGTGAAATGGAAGTGCTGTCTAAAGACTCCCAGAACTTTTTAAGTTGGGCAACTGCTGGAAGTGGTCCGCAACTAGTATATTCTCTTTAAATTGCAAGAGTACACAATGCATTTGCATGCGTAAGGAAGAAAAGGAGAAGTCCTGAGACACCAGTGTGAGGGGCAGATTTTATACGACTTTCATCAAAGCTGGATCACCTGCGGCCCAACTTCCTCTGTTGTCACTTCACCCTGCCACCCCTCAGAGCACAACAGCCTCGCGGAACAGAAGTACTGCTGCGAATAAAACGGCAGCCACTCTTGCATAGAGGAACTTGGGAACACCGGGAACGGGAACAAAGGCTCTTTTCATGCGGCTCGCCGTTGTAAGAAGCTGTCTTAATAGCAAAAACATTCCTCTAAGGAATGAAAAAGCGGTTTGTGGGCAAAGGCTTGCACATACACTTATTCTGCACAGGGGATAAGACGACTGCAGGTACACCTGGGGCCCAGATGCTGTCATGAACTGAACAGCTCTGTATGCCTCTAGTGGAAAGGCTTCAGGAACAAGAGCTACTGTACCAGGTGAGGAGTGGTCTCATGCCAAAAGAGGTGACCCCAGGAGGGGCAGCAGGACACTCCTCCTGTACCAATCATCAGCTCAGAGGAGGAGACTGGCAGAGTCTGCCCGGAATGAAAATTATCCTCTGGGTTCACAAACTCTCTGAGTACTGAGGTCCAGAGGAGAGAGATATCTTCTACTCCCTAGCAAACTCATCTTCTTCAACCTGTCACCTGTGAACCCTTAGGGGTTGTAAGCTATGCCACCAGGGACCCCCACTAACTGTTAACAAAGAAATGAGTTTTGGTGGTTTGCATTCCATAAAAAGCTGTAAAGCATGAATCTGTATCTTATGTATCCTCTTCTCACAGAACTGACCATAGCTGTGAAAAACAAAGAAACAAAACCAATTTTCAGCTGGTGGCTAAGCTGCAAATAAAATGAAAAGTTGTTTCTTGTTCATCAAAAATTGTTTTGTTTCTTTTTTTAAACCACTGCAAGTTGGAAATAGGGAAAGCCCAAGTGCTCTCCTTTGGAAATGTCATATCAAAACCTGGCATCTTACTTCCATAGGATAAAACTCCATCTGCACTGTGAGGGCATGAAGAAACACGGCCATTGAGAAAGTATGAAGACAGATCCAGTGATGGCTGGAGGGACACCACTGTCTTTTAGAAGACAGGGAAAATGAGCCTCAAATCCAAGGCACGGCACCTCATATTATTTATTTTAATACTATTCCTGTAGGTTTAAGTAAACAGTCCATTTCTGGACAGGCACTCAGAGCAGTGGCCAGACATGCTCAAGTGCCTGTTCTCTGGTAGTAGCTGGCAACGCCTGCCACTGCAGAGAGACCACAATCCTGCAGAAAGCAGGTGTGGAGTGGCTGCACCCCAGATTGAATTTCCCCCCAATCCCTTACAGTTAGAGATCAGCCTTAACTCTAAAGTGCAACATCCAATTACCCCTTCCCAAGCCCCTCATGACCACGCATGTTCCTACGGTCTACATAAGTGCACAGTCTGTTAGATTTATTATTTTGCTTACTTTTACTGAGTTCATGAACTGAGCAACTCTGTGCAATAATGATTTCCCACCCCATGTTTGGTTTGGTGCCTTGTCCTGAAAGGTCACATTTTCTGGTCTGGAATTTATCTGACGCTGCATTAGAGGAAAACCTCAATGTGGATAAATAATAAAGAGCCAAAACAAAACTAAGCTGCTCAACTGCAGAGTGCAGGAAGTGAAACAAGTTCCAGACAGGCAGTTGTGAGAAAGTAAAATAAAAACAACTTATCTGCAATGGAAAACACTCTAGTGCTTTCAGAGCTGCAGCCTCTTTCTCCTGAGCAGAAATGCTGGAGTATCTCTGGCTATGATGTGTTTTCTGAGCAACTCCATGAACTTGCTTATTCAGGACTCAGTGAGTACGATGGCAAAAGCTCTCATTGTTTTTTATGATTAACTCCAATTTAAGATCGGCTTAATGAGAGTGTATGAGCAAGTTAATAAACAGTACAGAGCAGTCTTTACCCACGGATCTATTCATTTTGCCTTGTTTGTACTCTGAAATGCCAAGATAGGAAGGCCTTGAAGGTCCCTTGGCGGTGCAGCACATGGGGGAACAGGCACAAAGGCAAAGGGGTGAAGCCAAGAACTCCAACAAAGAAATCCACTAGTCCCCAAGCATCAGGTGTGTCTTCTGGCTCCTGCACCAGCAACTCAGGCTTCCCCTCCAGTTCAGGAAAGGGAGTTAGCAGAAATGCTGTGTCAGGAATCCTTCCCTTGACTCCTTCATTCCTACAAACACACTTTGCTATCTAAAGGCAGGCAATTAGTACATATCAGCATGTTACACATCGCCAGTTCTTAACCCAGACGCATCTTGGGAAGGAATGAGCACCCTGCAGAGTTGCTGCCCCACAGAACTGTGTAGCATTTGAGAAGCTGCCCACCCTTCCTGCAGACATCCTGAACCCAAGGCAAGGGAAATCCCCTGCAACCTTTTTCAGGTGACAAAGTGAAAAACCCATGAACTGCCTTGAACAGGGAAAGTTGAAAGCCTGGGCAAGATTTACTTGCAACTTCAACTTATGAAACCAATACTGGAAAGAGAGAAAAGAGTTTTCTGTCAATGGTAACGTACCAATACGGCTTCCAACTGCAGTATTCACTGTGATCTCTAATACAAGTGCAACTATTTCAGCTCGGGCTGAGGAATCCATTGGTTTTTTTAAGGCATAGATGTCGTGGCTCAGGAAGATGCCCAACTGCTTCTGTCCCGCCTACCTAAGACCCTAATTTCTGGCCCTTCAGTTTTCCTCTCCATACTTTCTATTTTGCATTTTGAACATTCCCTCTGGCCACATTTGCTGCATCAGAGTGAACTCCTTTGCAAATAAAACCCCTTCTGTTGTGACCCAGCTTGCAACCCTTTTGAAAAATATGTCAGCCAATGCACACTGCTGTCCACTTCACACAGCTCCCACTGCCAACAGCCGCAGGATTTTGCAAGGCTAGCATACACTGGCTCACAGGTGCATAAACTGCAGAGACTCCCAGGTAAATCAGGGAACACCAGAGAGAATAAATAACCTCATATCAGACAGGGGGAGGTCTGGCATAACTTTAGCTTCTGTCTTTAGCATTCCCACTTGTTGAACTTCAGGAGGCTGCAACGCAACAGCTTCAGCCACCAACTCTGCCTGCTTATATAAGGCACAGTGTCCTTTAAAACCCAGGCTCTGCAACACGCTGGGGTCTGCAAGGTTTCAAAGCCCCTAGGCCCTGACAATATCCACAGAGCAGGACAAAACACTCTCAGTCTGGCACTCCCTTCTGCCAGTAAATTCAGCTGTCAGTTCACAGCAGCACAATCCTACCACTTAGCCACTGCCCTAGCAATGGGGTTTTGGTGGTTTAGCCTCTGGAGAGCCAGACATCTTGATAACTGATTGCCATGCCTTGCTCTCACTTTGCTGACTGCAGCCACCAAATCCCAGGAGGGTTGTATTCCCTGTTGTCACAAAGCAGTAAAAAAGCAAGTCTTCTGCCTTCCCATTCAAAACTGGAGATGATTTGGAAGTTAGCTAACTTTCTACTTTATAGAAATGAAACCCAGAAGGAGGAAAAAGCAAGAGGGGCCAGGGAATTTTTTTTTTTTCCTGAAAGCCTGAGTTGCATTAGCTAGAGAGGCAGGACAAAACTCAGCAGTGAAAAAGATCACCACAACTGAGCTTGTAAGGGCAGCACTCATCTATTCAGGCTAAAATGAAATGTTTCACCTACGGCTCTGTGTACTTTTGCCAATCAGGAGATGCTTGGACTCTTCTCTTAGCACAAAGTGCTTGAACTCTGCTGCACAAGTACAACCCACCTTGCTGACAAGTGTGCACAGGGATGTAGGCTGATTCATGGCATAGCCCAGTTGCTCTTTGCCCACTGCAAATAAGGCAATTAGTGGGGCAGCAGAGGCAAATGGAGGCTCTTACTTCTTCCAAAGATGAACAAGCTGGAACAGCACTTTCCAGTGCAGCTGTGTGTTTTGTCAATGCACAGGGGAGGTCCCACTGATGGGGGCTTTCCCCTTCCTCAGGAAGGAGAGAGCCTGTTTCAGCCGTTTTCCTGTATAGCCCCCTTCTTCCTTTGCAGGCTGTGATGGGAACAGGGCCAGCACTCAGCTGTTTTCTTGCCCCTGACAACTCCCCAGAAAAGGCAGAGCACCCACTGCAGCAGCTGCATCTTTCCTTATGTCACACAGGGCTTATCTATAAGGAGAAGCAGCTCAAAGCAGCAGGCTTTGCAAAGTAGATAATGTAAAAAAGTGGTGCCTTGCACTCCTCTGCACGTAAGCCCTGGACAACACTCTCCCAACTGAGGTGCCATGACCTTACTCAAAGCTGGTCCATAAGCAGTGCCCAAATTAAAGGCTTTAGCTTCCTAGAGTGCTACTGAAACACTGCTATCCCATTAAGAGCACATTCAAATCCTAAGGAAAGGAGCCTATCTCCTCTGCCACAGAGATATCCAACATCCCTCTCCTTCCCTCTTTACACTGAGGCTGGTGTGCAGAGACCACCCTGCTACAGAAGCCTTCCAGAGGGACTACTCCACCAGCACCTCAGCTTCTGGGCCATCTCTTTCTCTCGTATGCTTTCCCTCACAAAATACTCAAAAAGTTTTCAGCTAAGCACAGCATCAAACGGAGGTAAGTGCCAACATACCTTGGAGAAACCTTACTGCACCATTTAAAACCTGCAACAATGCAGCTCAATGATCACAGAAAATGCAAAATTTTTATTCTTTTCTTGTGTACATACCCATCCAGTATCAGTGTTCTCAACAATGCCATTCCTGGCTTAAGGAGATAAGCATAGAACCAAGTGACCTGTTTCACCACGTGGTAGGACCAAAGTCTCTTGAGAAACCCGAATGCAGTCACATTTCACCCACAGTATCAGGTAGAAACAGGAACAAGTTTGAAAACAGAGGTTGTCAATTTGTCTTTCACCTGGATGTTCTCCTCTCTGGTACTAGTTACTGTATCTTTGTAAGGCTGCATAAAGAGGGTTTTAGACATGGGTTACTTGTCTTCATGTTTTCAGGCTGAAAATATACTTTCTTCCAAATGCATTTTATCATGGCCATGAAAAAATCCAGTTCTGTTGCTGTTAAGAAAGGCCTTTCTATATCTCCCGAGATCTCAAGATGATGGTTTGAGTGTCTGGAGCAGCTCAGTCCATTTCAAGTAGCACGGCCCAAGGGAGAGGCTAGAGTTGCATTGAAGGAGGCTGTGCTATCTGTTGGGCTGCTCTCCTTATCTGAGCACAGTTCTCACCTCTGAACTACCCCTAGTTTTCATGCCTGAAGCATAAGGAGAGAGGTAAAAGTACACACACCTGGGAGAAAAACATATCATACAAAAACAATTAAAGGGAAAAACCTTTGGTCCTTTTTTTACCATCAGAATGGCAAAAGCAAGACTCAAAGCATTTAGCCAAAATACCCAGTTCATTACAACACATTTACATCATAACATGCCTAAACACTCTCTCAAATAGCAATACCAAGATTAAAATCAATGCACTCTTTCGATGCAGCTTTTTATCAGGTAGTGTTTATTTCTGTTGCATGGAGCACTAACCTCTCATAATTATTTGTCCAGCCGCTCCTTCCTGCTGACTAGCTTCTTCACTCCAGTGAATTATGCTTTCAGGAGGTGAACCAAACCACCAGAACCTATTCAGACTCAAGGACCTCTAGGAGTCCCAACAAGCTCCAGAAAACATTCCTTAAAAGTCTGATGCCAGGATTTCCTACATCCCCTTTGCTTTCTGAACCAGCACATCAAACATCTGGCTCCCTGAGATTCAGCAGATCAAACACTTGGCTCCTTAAAACATGCACTGAGAAACATACATTCTGGGAAACCTTTAATTCTCAGTAGAGAGACAGATGATGTAAAAGGCATCTTTGCAGGCAGGACTGTCTCCTAAATGAGGGCACATAGCAAGGAGAAGAGAAATATGCTTGAAAACTGCCATACTCTAACAAACCCTACAATCTATAGCAGCAATTCCAAGTCAGTGTCACACAGAGCAGTCTCAAGGTTGCTCTAAACTGCACTAAGGATGGGGAAGAGGAACATGGGGAGCTGAAAATCCACTCCAGCCAGGGCTAAGTATCATGCTCCTGACCATCAACACAAGATGTTTGCACCAAGACATTTACTGCTGTGCTGAAACCAAAGGCTGCTCACAGAAATTTTCCCATGAACACCTCTAACAAGCAAAAAGAAAACTGGCAGTTTTTATTTTAAGCAAGAATTAAAAAAAACCCCAAGCCTTTCTCTTCTTAAAGCCCCCACACAGTGATAGAGGGAATCTACAGGATGGCCTGTTCAGCATCATAACCAGATGATGCCATATCTCAATCTGAAATTCTCAGCAGCTGCCACTATCTTACATTCACTGTACCTCTGACACTGTGCTACATACAGGTGTGCAAAATCAGGGAAACCCTCCCCATGGAGAACCCAAAGGAAGAATATAATTTCTCAGTGGCAATACAGCTTTGTTTTTCAGGAGCTATTACATCATGATACAACAACCTAGCCACAACACTGCGGTCCCACGTCCTATGTGCTGGGAGTACCTTGGATGAAAGCAGAGTTTCACAGAGGTCCCATTTCCTGCTCCCCCACCCTGCCAGGCGTCATAAAGCATCTTGAGAAGGTGCCATACCTGTAAGTGACGTGCACTGCAGTGCCAGGCTCATCTCTCTCCCAAATCAAAGCCACTCTGTTTGGAGACTTTTCAACGTGTTGATCCAAGCAGTTTACTGGAAAAGAACCCAAAGGTTTAAACAAAGCCTGGTCGCATTCAAGGTGGTCTGTAAACTTAACTTGGTCAAGAGTAACAGCAAGCTAGTGCAAGAAGAAATATCAGTTGTTAACTTAGTAGGCACACATTCGTGTAAAACAGACAGCATTTGCAACTCTGGTAAAGCTATACAACAAATACTACACTTAATTGGCACAGCTGCCTTAGAGATGGCATCCCCATGAGAGGCCATCGCTGATTCAGCTCAGCTTAGCTCCACTGGCTAAGCTTAAGCCAGTCCAAATCTTTCCCTTGCTCCCAACAGCACGAAGGCAAGACTCTGTTTTGATGTTTGTGCTCCCCAGAGCAGCATCTCACCACATAAATATGACAGACTGTCTTCCCCAGCTTGCACATTTAGCACTGCACCATTTGGATTTTCTAATAAACTTCACGTGAAACATTTTTTCCAGGGTATAAGAGATGAGCTGAACTGCAGCTAAACAAAAATATCTAAAACTGTAGGATCTAGGGCAAACTCAGAGTATAAGCACCTACAAATTACTAGACACTTGGGAAAGATTAATGTGTCTCAAGCTGTTTACTACACCTAGTAAAACTTGAACATATAAAATTACCTTTTACAGGTATATCTCACCCCCCCAACAACTTGAGGTAGAGGACTCAGGGAGAGCACTCAACCTGAAGAAATGTAGAGAATCCACACAAGAAATCCGCCTGCATGTCCACTAGCAAGTTGCCTGATGGTTAGAGAGCATCCTTGTAAAGTATTAATTCCAAGCCTATATGACACTTGCTTATTGCATTGTAATCATTCAAAGGCAGTTACTTTATTTCAATAGACAACTACTAAAAAGCAGACAGGGCCACTGCCATATAACTCTGAGAAAACCCTTTTACAAATTGCTGAGTTTCCTGGAAATATTTATACTGGTCAGAAAGGATTTCATTTTTCCAGATAAATTAAGTGCCACTAAAGCTGTGTACTACAGCCAGGGAGTCAGCTTCTGCTTTTCTGTGATCACACTGCCACATGGAGGGTAGGAATGAGCCCATAAAGGTGCACAGAGAAAGAAATCTCTCAGAATTCAACACATCTCATTGCAAGTCCAAGTGGCAATCTCAAAAATTTGCAAAAGCATCCTTCTGCCATTTAAAGTCTTTTATTTTTAATGTAAAATCCTGCAGCAATACTATAAAGGAGCCATTTCTTAAGCCACCCTAATACAAGAGGACAAAAGCTCTAACGGGGAATGCTTTAAGCAGTTACACACTGGTTTCCTCTAGTCCCCATCCATAGCCAATTGGATCTGCTGCGGTTTGGTCCACAACACTCTGCAACTTCCACCTCCAAGCTCCTTGCAGCAACACCCTCACATATTGCACCATGCTACAGTAAATCACATTAAGGAGTATTCATTGCCCAAGCAGCATTGCTTACTCATGAGCAGCCACACAGGCCTTCAGAGGGGATTTCGGCTGCAGAAATCCCCGGCTGAGCCAAGTGAGAGCTTTAGCTCTGTGCTCAGTAAGAACCAGCAGGTGAACCAGAGCCAAATGCTATTATTTCCTTCCTGATCTTAGGCTTACAAGAGCCTTTTGCTCATTTTACAAAATAGAATTTAGTGGCCTTCCCCTTGCTACTATATCCTAGTGGTTTCTCCATGTGTTACTTCCTTGACAACACTCAGAAACAATTCATTTCAGTAAGACATGCTCCCAAGAATGTGTTCTGGCTGGAAACACAGTAGTTTGCCAGATTATTCTCCTGCCCAGGAGTTACAGTGCAATAAATCCAGAAGCACTGAGGCTCACAGGTCCCCCAAATCCTATCGCAAGGTCCCTCCAGAAAAGTATCAGACGACTCACTTGCACGTTGTTCAGCTGTGCTGGGAGGTGGGCACACAAGCTGTTCTGGATCAGGGACCTGAACTATTGCCATGTTTCTGTAGCCAGTGTTCAAACTGAGATGAAGGGAGCCTCCTAACAGAAAAACAGTCACTTGGCTGTGCCTGAATACCATCTTCATTATGCTTGAAAAGCAAACCTGTTTAATTCTGTGCATCTGTTTTAAAGGTCTATGATTTTTTTTTTTTTACGTGTGCAAAGAAAACTAAATGGCGTTTAGTTCTTCATCTCTGCTGAAGAACCAGACCCCGGCATGATCTAAAATCTGCATTTCAGAGATGTGACATGGGATCCAGAAGAGGATGTTGATCCCACTCCACAGAGGAGAAAAACAGATCCCTGAAAGCCTGTGCTCAGCCAAAATCTTTCTTTCAAGATGAATTAACGAAAACAAAAGCCTGCCTAAAATCCTCTGACTGCTGGGTGCCAGAAGCAGGGCTGGACACACGTCTGCATAAACTTGGGATCCACTGCTGGGAATCATCTCCTGGGAGGAGATGCTCCCAAATATTGTCTTGAAGACCTGAGGAGGGTTTCCTCTTCTACTGTGAAAAAAAGGTGACCAGAGATGTCTTACAGTTACTCCAGTACTGAACCGGTAGTGCTGATTCAAGCACTCTCACAGGAACGGGAAATGAAGGTCAGAAACGAAGATCCCTGTTAAAAGATTTCACCACTGAGTTGTACCCTAGATGGGACTGGGGCTCATTCTCACTGGGCCTGGCCACGGCACAGAAGAGACTTCAAGGCAGATATGGCCAGGATGAAATCCAAGGGCAGTGAGGACAGTCATGGAGAATTTTACTCGTGCTTCACGTTAAGTGGTGAACTTGGAGGCAAAGAACAAGATCCTCGTTCAAAAGAGAAAAAACGTCGCCGCTTCGGCCTCAAAAGACTGGGATTCCCACCGTCCGCCACCTGTGGATCATCTTAAGCCACCGCGGGCAGCCGAAGCCGGCACAGCCGAAGCTGGGGCATCTCTGCCGGCATGGCAACGGGGGAAGCGGCCGCACCTCCGCAGATCGGAGGGCAAGAGGCTCAGCCAGGTTTAATGCCGGCTTCGGATTTTCTCCCCGCTTCCAGCATTTCGCAACTCCCCGCTGGCTTCCTCCCAGCGCCGCCCAACCGAACTCCTCGTTTTCCCCCCCCCAGAAAGAGCGGCGCTGGCGAAGCCCGGCCCTCGGGACGGCTCCCGGGCAGCCCGACGGCGGCGCCGCCCGCGGGGCGCGGGTCGGGGGGGAGACGCCTTACCCGAGACGTTGAGGCGGCCCCCGAGGAACCAGCGGGCCGTGCCGGCGGGCGGGCCGGGCTGGCAGGCCGTGTGGAAAGGGCTGTCCCAGCGCAGCCACCCCCGAGCCACGTCCCCCCAGAACCCGGCGGGGTCGCGGGTCGCCTGCTCCTGCCAGGCCCGGTACCCTCCCGGTGGCAGCGCACGGGGGGCTCCCGCCTCGCTGCAGCGGCGCCGGGCCGAGACCGGGACCCGTCCCAGGGGGTGCGGGGGGCTGAGGGCGCGCAGCGCCCGCGCTCGGGCGGCCGCCAGCGCCATGGGCTCAGCCCTGCCCTGCCTCAGCCCTGCCCTGCCCCGCCTCAGCCCCGCCGTCGGGGCCGCGCCGCGCCCGGCCCCGGAACGGCCCCGGAACAGCCCCGGCCCGCCGGCAGGGGCGCGAGACCGCCTGAGGGGAGGGGAGGGGCTGGCCCGGCCGGGCGGCACCGGGAGCGCCGCGCTGAGGGATGGCCCGCTCCGAGGAACGGCCCGCTCCGAGGGATGCCCCGCTCCGCCGGGAGCGCCGCGCCGAGGGGTGACCCGCTCCGAGGGATGCCCCGCTCCGAGGGACGGCCCGCTCCGCCGGGAGCCCCGCGCCGAGGGATGCCCCGCTCCGCCGGGAGCGCCCCCGACACCCCGCACCCGCGGGACGCCCTGGGGGCACCTGGGCACTCGCACACGGCCGAACACGGCGGGTGTCACACCCCTGCCCCCTCCGTGCTCGGGGTGAGGTGACTCTTAAGTGGGTATACGTTCACTTTTTGCTCGGCAGCCCTGCCGGCTCCGTCGTTACCGCAACGCGGAGCTCCTAGTTTTGGTTATCACCCCTTCCTACATGTTAGCCTAAGGACCAGGTTTAACCCGCGCTTCGTGATGTAAGCCCTCAACAAGGAGTAGCGAGGTCTTAGAGCAGGTAACACAGAGCTTATTCTCTCTACGTAGCAGGGACATGCCCTTTGCTGGCTTGAAGAAGCTAATTCTTTTACGCAGTTTGATCCAGCCTCCCAGCTCGGAGTTTGAAAACTCCTATTAGAGGGGCAAGGTCTGGGCATCCTTTACAAGTGCCAAACCTCCCAAGCACCAACTCTACTCACTCCCAGAGTTTGAGTAGAAAAAACACGTCATCTTCAAGATTAAAACCTTGAAATTACTCTGTATGCCATGAAGCTTTTTCTGGCAATGGTAGCAACAAATAGTGTTTTCTATGACTTTTTTCCACCCTCTGTTCTAGAAATGTCACCAGATATTTTATCAGGTAAATAATACAGATTTTACCAGGATTCGGATTTCTGGCACTTCTACACTTTTCATCTGTGTTTTATACGTAACAAACAAGAATAAATACACTCTTCCTCGTAAAGCTGGCATTAGCGCATTGCTGCTGTAGATCAATATTCCTTCCTTGTGTTTTGAATACCAGTTTGGCTTTGCGCAAGTCTTAAGTTCCAAGCAGCAGCACGTGTGCCACCTGGTGCCAGACAGGAGCGTGGAGAGCACTTCAGCTCTTTCAGTTGGTTTGCCTAAGGATTACTCAAAAGTTTTCTATCAAAAACGACTTACAAGCAAATTCCACTCCTTTCAGGATTTCAGAGGAAAGTTTTTCACAAAACAAGCAAATGAGTTGTCGGAAAAATAAAGCATGAATTTAAATTATTTGGCCTTAAACCCTAGCTGCTTCATTTGCAAACCTTGAAATCCTCTGGGAATGGTGCCCTTCTCTGGTTTTCTTTCACATAAGGCTGATTTTCCTTTTCCACTACCAAGTTTTATTTTGTTCATGATTCACCATAACATCCCTCACCCTAAAATTTCCACTTTTTCCTCAAAGAAAGCCAGGGCCAGCAGCAACACAAATCCAGCCTGGAGGCCACCTGATCACCGCGTTCAGCTGGGTTGCTGAGCAGAAGCAGCACAACCCCAAATCTCATTTCCTGCCTCCAAAACAGCTGAGGAGAGGGGGAAAGAGTCCTTGAGCTTTTACAATGCCTACTTATCCTAGCTATGGCTTTCTGGCAGCGAAAGGCTGGCATCAGTCTGTTGACTTGTTGAGAACCAAGGAGTGTTACAGCAGTTCTCATTCCTAAGTGTGTAACTTGAGTATGCCAGGAAAGGCTGGTGCTGGATAAAACACAGGTTATAGAATTGCTTCCTGCACTCATTGTGTCTACAGTCTTAGGGCCGCCCTGGCATTATGGAGTCCAAACAGCAACAGTGGTGGTACCAGCTCTGGAGAAGTCCAGTTACTATTATCTGAAAATGCCACCTCTCTGTAGCGGCTGCCAGGGCAGAAGTCATTCCCTGCTGCAGCCAAGTCCCCTGGCACAATCTCCCAGACCAGCCAGGCAACCCCACTGCCCTGCAAAACATTTTAGCAGGTAACAGGGTCACCCGCTGAATAGCTGCAGCTATTGTATTAAGGATTTTCTGTGCTGGTATCATGGCAGGCACTGATGAACAAAATTAGTAGCAGTTTGAGTAGAGAGTGAGTTTGCTACCAACTCTTCATGGGCTCATGTTGTATTTATCCCACACAACACCTCTTGCACTCTCTGTTGTGACAGTTTGGAGAGCATCAGCCCTGTGCCACTGGGCAGAGAGAATTTCAGGGATTTCGGCTTGTGCCCCTCTCCCAGGCACAGCTATCCTATGGGCATGCACGCTGATGCTCTCTGACCATTTTGCTTTGCCTTTCTATATTTTTAATCAATTTATCTCTATTTGACAAGAGTTATGTTTCTCAATTGCTTGTCACAATTAACCAAGATTTCAATAAAATCTCCTGATCATTTTTAGCTACATTTGTGCCTGCAGATGAAATTGGACATGCTCCCAGGTGGCTGTTCCAGCAGGTTTCTGAACCCATTCAGCTCCATCTGCATAAGAGCAGGTTCAGAAAGAGGAAAATCAGGGATGAAATAAAGCTGAAATGCAGTTGTTCAGGTATCACTTTAACTCAGTGGCACAGATCAGAATGGACCTTGGGTCCAAACCAACAGGAACTACAGCAGGTTTGAAGGAGCAGAGTACTCGAGCTAGTCTGGGATCTTTGCCAGATCTGCTCACATCTGACCATCTTTAACATTATTGCACCATCTAGAAAACATCTAACTCATGAGACTGAGCATTGTTTCCCTTAAACTGGCTTCAAGGCTTGCATTTGCTGTACACAGTATAAACAACACTTAAAAGTGTTAAAAAAGTAATGAACAAAAATGCCTTTCTTCCCCAAGAATGTTTCAAGATGCATGATTGTTTTGCAAACCCATGACAATGATATAAATTCATGATAGGACTGGTGGAGACCCAGTGCCCAGCTGAGCACAGAGGCACATGCAGCATGTGGTGCCTCCCAGGACCAAGGTACAGAACCAGCCCTGCATCAAGAAGCAGGAGAGTGCAAGTACCTGCTGTGCAAGGTCTGGCTGCAGTGCATGGCACAGGGCACGGCTGCCACACACAGTGATGCTGTATGGTGCAGGACCCCGCGGTCTTGGTCACAGAAGTGTCTGGTGCTACTCCAGTTATCACCTGACTTCCAGCTCTTTCAATTAAGATCAGAGACACAGATTGCAACATAAATGTGATTGAAAAAAACCCACCACTTTCCAAGGAGAGGGGTGGATGGACACAGGTAGTGTAGACTGAAATCTCTTCACCCCTCTTCCAAAACAAGTCAAGTCCCTGTCCTAATTCTGAAGTTAGCTCTGCCACCAAGGCAAGGCTTTCCCCAGTCAGTGCCCAAGTGGATGCAGTGGTGGCAGAAAGGTTCAACCAAAAGCTCAAGTCACAGGCAAGTTTGTGGTGATAAGAGAGGTGTGAGGTCAAGCCAAGTAGTCAATTAGTGGATCAGGTCCAGTGATGGTAGCCTGGCTCAGACATTTACCAGTGATTCCTAGACAGACCTATTATGACAAGACAGTTTCAAGGTCAATCCAGGACATCTATCCACAGGTCCAGATCCATGGACAGGTACAGCTATGGCTGAGCTGGAGATCAGTACAGCATTTCTCAGGCAGGGACTGAAGACTAAAGTGAAATGGAGCTCATGGGTAGGGTGTGGGCAGAGCTCTTGGTGAGGCTGGTAAGGGCCATTAAGGGTTATTAGTGGACTGGGGACTGTGGTAATCTCCTTCAATCCAACTCTGGTGCTGGGTCTGTTCTTGGTGCTCCACCAGCATAGAGGTCTGAAGGGCACCAAGAGGCATGTTAAGATGGCCTTTTGGAGAAGGACAGCTCCCATACCTCCTTTTTTTTTGCCTGCTTCCCTTGCTTCTCAAACCCAGGAACATATGCCAGTGCCTGGGAATACAAATGATGGGGTCTTGACTTGCAGCACAGGGAGCTCACATAGCAACTGCCAATCATCTCTCAATCATACACCTGGAATGACAGACACCTGGGCATGAGGGTGCAGCTGCCTGTGAAGGGCTGTGTTACACCCTGGGGCCTGCAGAATGAGCTGCTACAGGGCTGGAAATTCCCTGGAGTTTCTGCAGAATGCTTCCACTGAGCAAGCCCTCAATGCAGGAGGCCCAGGGCCGCCTCCAGCCAGTGCAGGAACATCGTGGGGGCCTGGTAGCCCTGTTCTCCCTGGTCTGAGTGGCTGGGGTTGGCCACGGTTGTGGTGGATCTGCCTTTGCACAGGCACGCCCATGGGTATGTCAATCTTCACAACATATCCCCTCAGTTACCACTCTGGACAAAAGGGACTGCTTTGGTGGGGGGAAGAGTCCTGGTCAGGAGATATGTTCCACAAGGTATTGGCGAGCACTGCAGCCCTGTGGAAGCTGGTGTGACATCTCACGCATGAGATCAGATGGGAACTTCCGTCTACGGATCAATATCAGGTTGGGTCACTCACTGGTAGGGACAGGGAAAAGACACTGGTGTGTTGCAAGTCTTCAGGGAGGGTCTAGGAGCAGTATCCCTTGCAGTGTGTTTTGTGCGTGGGCCATGCACATTCCCAGTTTGGGGCATAGGTATGAGGTCCAGCTGGGAATACAAGTGATTTGCCATGCACATATGGCTTGAAAGGGAACAAGAGAGCACAGCCATGCGCACACCACAGCATATGCTTCAAGTACACCACAAGTGGCAGTGAGTGGAGAATGGCACATCTCTTGAGCAGGGTGCACCACTGGAGCTGTGCATCTCAAGGTGGGGGAACAGGGACAGGCACACGGCTCGGCTGCACACAGGGAGAGGCTCACTGGTGTTAGCCATTTCTCTGTGTGGTGAAGTTTTTTGGTAGCACTGCTGCTGCACCCAGCTGTGAGCTGTTGGGCCTGTTCCCAGCCCTGGCAGGACAAGGTTTGGCCCAGTGCAGATGGGGAACAGTGCTGATCCTGATGGTGCAGTGTCTGGGCCAATGCTGGCATTTCTGGTCCTGGTCCCAGTACTGTGTCCAGCCCAGATCACGGTGCTGCTGCTATTTGTGGCGCACTGTAGTGCACCAGTCCCTTGCCAGAGTGTTGGGGTAAAAAACTGCAGAGCAGCACTGCTAGGGCTGACTCCACCAGTCTTAGTGCAATGCAGCCCAGCTCCAGGGAGATATGCTGACTCTGGCCTTGGTCCCAAAAGCGCAGTCACCCGGCTCTGTGCAGACAGTGCCAGTGCTGGTCCCAGTCGCCAGGCAGTGCAGGGTCCAGGGGCACGCCGGTGATGCCAGTACTGATCCCAGCAGTGCAGAGACGAACACCAGTCTTCGTCCTGGCAGGGCCCGTGATCTCACCGGCGGTGCCGGTGCAGTTTCTGATTCGAGGGTGGGGCAGCGCCGCGCCAGTCCCGTTCCCGGTCCCAGGGCTGGGCACGGCCCCGTACCACACCGGTGTCCCGGCGCGCTGCAGTACCCAGCCCCTTGTGCCGCCAGCGCCGTGCCCGGTGCCGGCTGCCGGAGGCGGCGGGGCGGGCCCGGGGCGGGCCCGGCCGGGCGGGGGCGGCCCGCGGGTGATGTCAGGCTGATGCTGTCGGTGCGGCGCGCGGTGCATTGTGGGCGAATCCCGCCGCCCGCCGCGGCTCCGAGGGGGAGGATGCGCCCGGGGCCGGCCCGTCCCACAGCCACAGCCGCAGCCGCAGCGCACCGGGCCGGCGGCACCGCGCCCGACGAGCCGCACTGAGGGGCGCGGGGCATGGGCTGCCTGCGCCGGCCGCAGCGGAAGACGCCGGCGGCGGCGGGGCCAGGTGAGCCGGGCCGAGCCGGGCCGCAGCGGGCACGGGCGTGGGGAGGAGGGAGGGAGGGCCCGTCCCGCCGGCGGCCGGAGCTGCGGGGCCGAGACGGCACCGGGCCGGGCAGCGCCGCGGCTGCGCGCGGGGCACTGTGGGAGATGTAGTTCATCGCCCCAGCCGGCGTGCCTGGCGAAGGGAGAGGGTCGGGCATGCGGGACTCGCGTTCCCAGCGTGCCCGCGGGGCGGGGCGGGCCAGAAGCGGAGTGACGGGCTGGTTGCGCCAATGAGAAGGTGGGCAGGGCGGGGCAAACCATCTGTCGAGAGGGGCGGTGTGCCGGCAGCTGCAGTGCAGGGGCGGACGCGGCCACCTCCTCGGCGGGGGGAGGCGGGATGGCCCGAGGTGAGGGCAGGGCGGGGTCCGGGGCGGTGGCCGCCCCTCACCGCCGTCCGTCACGGCCGCCGCTCATCGCTGTCCTTCACCGCCGCCCCTCGCCCCTGCCCCTCACCGCCGCCCCCTGCCCGGGTCAGGGGTCCCGCCGTACCCGGGGGTCCCACGGTGGGGGCGGGCCGTGCCCTGGCTGCGCCGTGCGGGGCCGGAGCGGGGGTCGCCCCGCGCCCTGAGAGGCTCCGCCGGGGGGAGCGGCCCCGCCGGGTGGTGCCGGGCGGGGGCCGAGTTGCGAGGGCACCCGCGGCCTTGTGCCGGGCCGGGCTCCAGGGAAACCCGCGGAGGGTGTCGGGCACCTCGGAGCGGGGCCAGGTGCCGCCCGAGGCTTGGCACGGCATCCTTCCCGGGGACGCCGGGCGCCTGTTCAGCTGCATGTGGAAAGCGAGACCGTTCCGTAGGGGTCTCCGGGGAGGGAGCGTTTCCATCGCGTTACGCTGGGATAA
Source organism: Pseudotriccus pelzelni (assembly GCA_035584735.1). NCBI lineage: Eukaryota > Metazoa > Chordata > Aves > Passeriformes > Tyrannidae > Pseudotriccus > Pseudotriccus pelzelni. The sequence continues at coordinate 9,406,529 of JAWMRA010000113.1, read as the reverse complement.
CTCCCTGGTGCTCGGGGCTGAGGCAGGAGGACGAGTTTCTCCCCTCTCGAGGGGTGGGACGTGATGCTCTTGTGTGTGGGCTCCGTGTCTGCTGCAGCTTTGGGGCTCCAAGGCTCCTGCCATTGTGTCCTTACTGCTCGTGGCGCCCAAGTTGGCATTGCTGAACGTGTCTGTAGGCATTCTGCTTTCCCTGCATTCTGGGAGAGGAGGTATCCGGTAACCTGTGTCGGCCCCACTGAGAACTCTCAAGATGAACACCATGACCTTGAAGCGCATCTTGTATTTAATAGGGAACCAGAATGCTGTATGAAGCGATGGAGTGACATTGCCACTCCAACAGTGTTGCTAAGCTATTTGCATGCCAAATTCAAGGCCCACTGTGGTTTCTGGGGGGTAGCGACTTAAAAACCTGTTGGTATCATGTTTCTGAAAAGTCCAAACCAGCTCTATATTAATATCTTTTTTCTATATTTTTGAATTTCCTTAGGCTTGCAAGGAGGGAGTACAGACGATTTGATTGATAGAAGGAAAAGCTCTCTAATTTTACCATTTCATGTGGATTTCTTTACATTCCTTTTACTGTCACTGAAAATGCTGCCTTTTGGCAGCAAACTTCTCAGTGAGGCACAACAGAGATTTTGAGCCCAAGGACTTTTTATGAGTGAAATTTAACCTTATGTTGTGTGTGCAACAGGGTGTGCTGATGCTCCCACAGCATTAATGCTCATAGGTGCAGTGCCTGTAGAGGTGCTCTGACTACAGAATGCCAGGATTGTCTCACTAGTAGTTACTCACCACACTTCAGTGTGTTGCCTTCCTTTGAGACCTGCTCTCGGTATAAGAGGTAGAATAGGAGCGATGTGTTAAAATGTTTTGGCTTCTTTTCTTTTGTGTGCCAGTGATCATCCAGCTCATAAGGAGCATCCTCATCCTGATGTATATGGGATCAGAAACTTTGGAGATGCAGTGCTCATGAATGGTGTATGTGGTGTCCACTGCTGTTACTTTTCTGTTCTGTGTGCTTTTGCATGCTTTATGATAATCTCATTCCTTAAGGAGTAGGCAAAATTCCTCTTCTCTGACTGGCAAAGAAAAACACTGAAATTCCCTTGTAGGACACTTTTATCAGGGATCAGTCTTGGGGACACCTGCCTAGCCCTTTTTTCTTGGAATAGTCATCAAGAGGAAAAGTCAGATCCCCATCAATGCTCTTGGTCCTCCAGAAAGGAGCATCTGTGGTGTTAAGAAATCTATTTCATCAGCCTCCAGGGTTGATGCTAATGAAGTGGTGCTAGTGGCCCATATGTGATTTCCTTCCTCTTCCCTCTCCACCCCAACCCCGATGTTAATTAGTGAAGGCAAGTGTATCTCTACACTGTAAAAGGCAGCGCAGAGCTCTTCTCCAATGGAAGCAATTGTTACATGTGCAGGGTCCAGAAAAACGCTTTGGGAATGGCTCTTTGTCCTGGGGAGCTCCTAGATGAGATTTGTTTGCCAGAGCTCCACAGCGACCTTTTGGTAGCATTGATTCACTCTGAACACAGAGCAGGGGACAGTAGTAGGGCCGTACAGGGGAATAAGGGCTTATAAAGTCCTCAAGGGCTTTGTAAACTGTTCCCTCATTTTTAAGGGTGTGTTGGCTTTCTTGGTTTCTTCTACTTTGAACGTTGGAAGGCACAGCCTGGTATTTGCTGGAGGGATTGTGGGAGCATTTGCTACAAGGCTGGTTTAGCCCTGTTAGTTTACTGAACAAGATCCAGAATGGACGTGGCTAGTGCTTCCCTCCTATCAAAAATAACCAGAAAGTGGGTATTCCTCTGAAACTTTATGAAATACTCTTGCATGTCATTGTGGGTCACTGTCCAATTGGAATAAATGTTAAGATTGCCTTGAGAGGGAGGAATAAGGAAGGCCAGCTATGAGGCCTCCCTCCCTAGGGCAGAAAAAGAGAATCTGTTTGGTATTTATTGAAGCATTAAGAAGGAGAGGTGGGAGGTGAGAGAAATGATGTGATTTTTACACCGTGTGTCTGAACCCAAATTTCCTGTAGGAGTCTTCCCAGCCACAAACTGGACACTGGCAGACCTTCTTGTTCAGGCCAACTCTTGGTCTTCTCCACAGCAGTGCCCGCATACAGCCTGTGTATCACGCCATTGAGACCCATGACAGTTATCCCAGAAAATATGGAAAATAATGTAGCAATAGCAATGTGACTTGGAACTCCATGTGTCAGTAGTTTTTTTCACATAAACTCTTCTGCTTTCTTGGAGACCAGCAGATACAGCAATAGAACTGATGGGGAAAATAAAACTGCTACAGTAGCTTTTTTCATCAGATTCACAATCCCTTAATCCCTTTTGGTCTTACCCAGTTCTGCACTGTTTTCCATTAGGCCTTCTCCACTACTCAAGAGCTGCGTACATGGGAAAGGATCTTTTCTGTAGCCAAGAAGGAAGATGTTGACAGCGTGATGGACTGTAGATCTAATCAAATAAGATATGTTTGGAAACCCTTTCCTTTTGGTGTCAGGCTGTGTCATCTTTAGTTTGGTGAACAATATGAAAGGAAAAAACTGTGGATCATGGGCTGACTCAAGCCGGATAGGTACAACGGGGAGCAGAGAGAATGCCTGTGGGCGCAGCTTTCCTCTTTGAAGAATTGGGGCATCCCAGCCTTATGAAAGAGATCTTAGTGTCAGCCACAACAGGTGGAAGTGCACTCCTCACTGTCCGTGCAACAGTGGATGTTCTGAGGCTCACAGTCAGCCCGGAGGCTGTCTGTGTTGAAAGTTTTGGTGGCCTACCAGTTGGGTCTGAAAAGACTGCAGAAGGATAAGGAGACATTGATGTCTAGTGAAAAGGTTTTGATTATAGGATCGCAAATTCAACTGCTCAGGCCAAAACTCTGGATTGCTCCAGTCCTTTCCCTACCAGTGACCAAGAGATGATGCTGAAGGAAAGGCTAAGAAGACACGTACAACATGTTTGCCCTACTTATGCCCTTCTTGGTGTTGCAGTCTGCAGTTTTCAGCCTTTTTATTTGTTGGCCTGAATAATTTTCTATGTACACAAGCTGTGTCATTTCACTGGTAACAGCACTCTCTTGGGAAACCTAGCTCTGCATTCCTAAGTTTTTTCTTCTCTTTTAGCTAGTTATTAGTTCTAGAGAAACTTTATTTTAATCGTGGGACATCTTAATTTTCAAGGCCTTTGGTCTCATACCACACCTGTCCAGAAACATTGTTATTAGTGAGATGGATGTATCTATGTGCTTGTTGCGTCTTCCTAAAAGCACCTAGCCTTTTCTGAAAGGTCTTCTAATCAGGACTTCTCCCTTCTGCCAGCCACTCAATTTACTTTTTAATTTTCAGTTTTCTAAACATATTTGTTGTGGAAGACTCTGATTTCCCAGATCCTCTGCAGAGCTCTTTAAAATAAACAGCAAGCAAAACTCCTTGGCATCTTCTTTCTTATCTTTCCTCTAATCAATCTTTCTTGTCTGTCCATTGCAGGCGGGTTTTTAGATTGACTAACCAGGAACCTGAAGTTGAGGATCCAGGATCAGTGTCTGTTTGTAAGATTTATGGGGGAAGGAATGTAGGTGATGTGGTATAACAGTGCTATCATTGATTCTCAACTTTCATTCATTAGCGTCTAAAATGTGACTTTCAGTTTTGTTGTTGTTGTTTTGTTTTTTGCTTCTGGTAAAATTTGCAGTACCTAAAGCGTGCCTTCTTAAAGGTACCCCACCTTGGTCTGAAAGAGCAAGAGATCTAGAATTCACCATCTCCCTTGTTCTAGGTCCTGTCCTTAAAGAAAACACTCATGAAAAACTAATTTGCAGTTGTCAAGCTGCAACTTCTGGCAGAAGATGAGCTAGAATGGCAAAGCCCTTCCGTGTCATAAATTTTCGTCATAGCGAAATACTTCTACACTGCATTCCCTTGGCTTTTCAGTGTTTCTTTTGGCTAAGATACATTCATTTTAAAGAGTTTAGTTTTCAGGTGGCTGGAAGGCAGCTTTCAGCCTTTCTCTGTGCTCCAGGAGTTTTAGTGACCATGAGGCATGGATGCTGGCCCTTCATCAGACTCTACTGTCTCTCACTAGTAGGCAGGGAAAAAATTGCCTCCCTTTTTTTCTGCTTCTCTCTGCAGCAATGCTCTGCTCTGTATGCATGACCTGTGTGACTTATTCATAGATGTCTGAACATGAGTTTGGTTGTATCAAGAAGCTTTTTGTTGAAGATGCACTTTTTCTTTTTGCTCTTCTCCATGTTCCTAAAGACTCAGGAGCGGTTGCTTCTCAAGCAGAGGTGAGGTTTCTGGGGCTTTGTTTATTAAGCTAACAGGACAAAAAAGAAAATGTAAAAGGTGGAAATGCAAAGGGCAGGCAGTCAAGTAGTTTCTCACTCTTGTGACAGTTGATCTGAGGGAAATGAGAGGAGGCATTTGGTTTCTAGGGCTTGGGGCTATCTGGCATGTGTAGGTCCTGCAGCATATTTTCAAATCTGGTGGCGGCTCAGAAGCTGGTATTTCTGGTGTGCTTGTCACTTCTTTTGCAAAACAGATTTTCTATAACCTTGCTGCCCGTGTTTCTGATTGGAATGAAATTATATACGTTCTTCTCCCCTCCAAACATCCCAGGCTGGACTTGAACCAGTAATTGTTCTGTCTGTGGAGTATTTATTATTAGAAGCATCCAGCAGTAGCCAGCTTACTCTGGCAAGCTGAGGGCAGAATGCACAATTACTCACTGCAGTTTGAGATAGGTTTGAAAAATCACTATGACCATTGGCCAACTCATGTACAAAATTTACTTTTCCATTACCTTATTACAGCTATGAGTAGAAAATTATTTTCACATTGAAATATGGCATCAGGTTTATTATGTTTTTTCAAAGAAACAAATTTTGAGCACATGTGCATATGTAAAAACCTGGCATAACACCATCAAATTAAGTATCAAAGTACAGATATGGTTTATTACAATGGATCTGTCCTGAAGAACACATTTTAAAGTTGGGGAGGGGGGTTTGTTTGTTTGTTTGTGTTGATGTTATTTTGTGTTTTGGGGTTTTTGTTTGTTTTGTTTTGGGTTTGGTTTGGTTTTGGTTTTGGGTTTGGTTGTGGGTTTTGTTTGCTTATTTGCTTTGGGGGGTTTTGTTGCTTTTTAGGTTTTTTTTCCCATGGGCCAACAAACTGGTGTAAAATCTAACTGCGGAATGAGAGGACACATACCTAGGTCATAGAAGTGCTTAACTCAACAGATAAGAAAACTTGAAAACTTGTGGAGGGGAAGTGATTATTTGCACGTTCTGGGAGAGTGTGAGCAGATATTGACTATTGTGAACTAGATGGCATCATTGACACATGTGGAAATGGCTTATATAGAGGCAGTCCAGACCAGCCTGTAAAACTCTCCCATAGTCTTAGTAACACCCCTTCTCCTTGGAAACTGAATCACACAGTGGCACAGAAAGAAATTAAACAGACCGTGCTTGCATTTACAAGAGTTTTTCTAGGATGTTCTGGCGTAGAGAGAAGTAGGTGCAGGGCATTATCTGTCTTGATATTGTTGTTCTTTTTCTTAATATTGTCTTTCAATATTAAATACATAGGAAACAAATTCCTCTAGAACAGCAGATTGTCAAATAACAATGACATTTGAACTTCCCATCTAAAACCAGGTTTTATGCCTCTGGGGACTTTTGTCTTTGAGAAAAAACTCTCAGGGAACCGTTGCGTATGGTTGAGAATGCACTGGGCTTTCCCAAGGGTAGAAGAAAAAGCGAATGAGCTGTGATGGTGTCACCTTTGGGCAAGTCATCAGTCTTGAGGAACACACCTAGTGCAGGCATTTGGTTATGTAGCTGCAGTGTGAGCTGCAGGTTGTGGCTGGGGTGAGGGGAAATGACGGGAGCCCCCGGCAAGGGGCCGTGGATTGGCACCGACCGTTTGCCTGACAGAGGGCACGGGGAGTTGCTGTGCTGGCCAGGGGGTGGCTGGTCACCCAGAGACTGACTCTGCAGGAGCCAGTGAACAGTGAGGGACTAAATATCACCATTGAAACAGGTGCACAGACCATGACGGTGCAATATCCCAGGGATTCCTTCGCTGGAGGTCCTTCCTCAGAGGCACCAGCTTGAGCTGTTGTGGCATCACTGCACCAAGGGTTTTCAAATGAAAGTAAGTTAACATCTGTATGGACTCTTGGTATGACTTTGGACTACCAAAAGCAAGAGCCTTACGGAAAGAATGGGGATTTTTTTATATCAGCAGGGGAAGAGAGTATATAATGGAGAGGAAATATGCAATTTGCTAGAATTGCAGTTACCTGCGGAGATTGTTGTAATGCATTGGCCAGCCCACACCAGAGGCACTACAGGAGTGAGTAGAAATTGCCCTCGCTGGTGCAGCTGCCAAGGCTGCAACCAGGCAGCCTCTGGGACCATGTGCTGTTGTGGCTCTGGCAGTGACCAGAAGGAATGGACAAATTTGATGGACTGCAGGGCTGTGTGTGAGAAGGACTGCTCAAAAGAAGAAAAGAGACAGTGGGAAAAGTTGGAAGCAGCCCAAAATGATGATGGAATAGGGACAGTTGGGTGAAAATGATTCTGCCCAAGAAATATTTAATAACTATAGCTAGGTGGTTTCGTGATAAAGCCCATGGAGGGACAGAAGCAATAACTAACCAAATACAAAAGGTGTGGGTGGCTCCAGGAATTTATGCAGCATCATAAAAACTCTCTTTGGAAGGCATTTAGCTGTGCCAGGAACTCACATCCCAGTGAAGTCCAGCTTATTGGAGAGACGTGAATGTTTGGCACAGTATGTTTTATGTATGCAGAAAGGGTTCAAAAAGCAGAGTAAGTATGGTCAGTGGTATCAAACCACTCCACCTGAAATACAGGTACATGGTATACAGCCTGAAGGTGAAGTGTTCACTAAGGCATTCTCTTAGAATTAGAACCTAAATGGGAAGAGCCATGTACTGCTTTACTGTGTTCCTACTCTGCTCTTAAAGATGTAGGTAAGGAAAATTGAGTACACCATTCTCACATCAAATGAGTAGTGATGATCAACCAGTCGATAAATGACTGATGTCTGAGAATCCTTCATGATTTTCTATTTGGAATAATTTAAGTATTTGTGCATGGGAATCTATAACCTTGTACTCTGCCCTTAGGCAATTTTGTTAGTTTTAATTCTGTTAAGTTTGTTACTTGTAATAACACATAGAAGGGCAGTGATTAAATGCCTCAGAAGTTTTTTCTTTTTTTCTTTTGCTATATTAGCATATATGCTTAATTAAAAGAAAGGGAGGACTGTTGAGGAACACAACGAAGCAAGTGGCTGGTGTGCAGCTTCAGTGTGAGCTGCAGATTGTGGCCGGGATGGGGGTAAATGTCTGGAGCCCCAGGCAAGGGGCCACAAAGGGCATTGCGGACCTGCCGCACTGGGTGGGTGGTTCGTCTAGAAACTCTACAGAACCCAAGTAAGACATGACAAAACCTCAGACCGAATATCACCGTCGACCGAGAGGGCATGAAGAACACGAGAGGAACACAGCCTGTGAGGGTACAAAAGCCCAGTGGTGCGAGTGGCCAGAGTGGCTCCTGAATGGTCAGGCAGGAAAGTTTCCTTAGCCAGCTGTCTGCAAACTAGAAAAGGGTGAGACTGAAGATCAAGAGAATGAAACTGTAGAAGAGCAAGCGGCTGAGGAAGCTTGAGCCTGCTCCCCCGACCATGCTCCAACTAGGGGGAAGAGTTCCTTACAAAAATGGGAAAATGGTTACAGAAGGGCTGTAGAGGGATGTTTTAAGCGACTGACGGTTGGCATGATTTGTCATGTTTTTGTCAGTCCCAGGAAATCTCTTCTGTGTAATAACAAACGGTCTCTGCTGTGATCAGCACTGGGCTTGAAAGCTGAAAAAATTTTGTCCCGTTTAGTCTTATGTAGTCTGATACGACATATCAGTGCGTCAAGTGGCAGTTGCCCCACTTATGCTAGTTTTTATTATGAAAGTCCTTGGTAATATGAAGTCTATATGGCAAATCTACGGCATGAATTTTCCCAGAAAAAAAACCCTGTCTTCCAGAATTTGAATCAAAGTACCAACTCTCTAATCAGGAACTTACTGTTATGTTTCTAAACTCTGAATAGCTTTTGGACTAGTTTATTTAGTCCTTTTTAATTATGGTGACTGCATCTATCAGAAAATGTTTTGAATGGGTATGGTGAGCGCTGTTTTCTCTGGAATGGAGGTTTAAAATTGTTGATTTCAGGCTGTGGGCTTTTTGATAACCTAATATATTAAGTTATAATAAGACCATTGAGCAACAGGTGTTATCAGTTTGCTGTATGCCTGAGTGTTTTCAAGATAAAATACTGTTCTTCAAGGAAGGTTACTGTTGACCTCAGCTATGAGAAGTGACTTGAAATGGCCATGTTTGGTGAAAGATGAATAACAGGCTCCTCACAAAAGCACCCTTTAGAGAGCAGGGAGAGGACTTGCCTGAGAGGGACATTTTGCATTACCTAAGGATCAATTACACACTTTGGTCCAAGATCAGGTGATGAAAACCTAGATCTATGTGGTGTTTCTGATGGTGTCAGGTGTAGATTGAGTCTGATATCATAAGTATAATCTCTGTTTAGTTTCTGCTTTTATTCAGATACATTTGTTTTGGCTACCAGCAGACTAATCAAGCTTTGCAAGTAGTGATCTATATTGATTTTGCAGGTACATATACTTAAGCTGCAGTTAAATGTTTATTTTGTAAGCAAACCATAATATTTGCCTGTTAAATTAGTGGAGGTTAAGTTGGTTATGATATTAGAAGGATTTCCTCATGTTGCATTTAATGTTCTGCTTGTTTCAAAACTTGGAGCCACTCTGTGAAATATATTGGTGGAGGGTAATAGACTTTCCTCTCAAATTTTCCTGCCTCCCATTTTTTTACCTTTACTGATGGGATGTATTTGGAGAGGATTAGGATCATGTAAACTGCTGGTAGTGTAGGCGTGCTTATCTGGTGTGCGTTCCTAATGATTTGTTGACATAATTAGCTGTGCTGTTTCTCCCTGTAGATAGGTGGGTTTGGCACAGAAATTACTGGTGTGTCTGACTGCTCTGTAATGTATGTGAATACAGGCTCTGGCAGTATATTGTGTGTTTGGGGGGGTTTGTTTTCCTCACGTCCTATGCTGTTACTTTCGCTGTGCAGGCAATTCAGCTGCCTGTGCAACTGGCTAGTCATACTAATGCTGTCAAGGTGCATCTGTTATCATATTTAATATATTTTATGTATGTTCTGTTCAGTGCAGCCTCGTGTTAGCACAGAATCTGGACCTGTCTATCTCGATTGTGGCTTTTTTTTTGTTGTTTTTGCTTTTTCTACATTTCTCCATAATGGTCATAAACCTTTCAAACATGAAAAACAGTCCCAGCATCTTGCAACAAAACACCTCCAGGTGTTTTGTTTTTTAAGAAATGAAATGCTCTTAGTAGCAGGCCCAGAATTTCTAAGGCTGATTGCCCTTGCATACCTATGAGAAGAATGTGTCACAGAGGAGACTTTAAGCTGCAGCTGCTAGGACTTGAGCCTGCTCTCTAAACAGGGTCTGTTACAGCAGGGGCAGGCAATGAAGGAAGATATGTGTCTTCAAGGAGCAATTCAGAATCTTACAAGTTCTTCTTGTCAGACCTACCCTAACAGTGTGTGAGTTGCTTTTCATTGCTGTTTCAAGTTTAGCAGGAGATACGGTATATTCCAGGGCTGAGGGGCTGTTAGTCCAGTGCACGTAATTTTTTTTTAATCAACTCCTTTCCTGTACTGTCATTTGCATTCCTACCCTAATGGCAGAATGCTAGTGCATGGTACAACTTACTTGTACAAAGGTTTAAGGGGTTTTGTTGTTTGCTTCAACGTGAGTGATTTCGTATTTGTAGTCGGTATTGTGTGTTGGAGCAGATGACATTGGAAAAACAGTGAGGGACCCTGAGTACATGCAGTTAATGCTGCCATTAACTAAGCCCCAGTGCTGCTGAGCAGTGGCACTCGGAAACTCCAGTGGTTTTTTTTTTTCCTTACTTCTAAGCACTCTCAATCCTACTTGTTATGTTCTCATCTTGTTCACCACCCCATCTGTTTCATTTTGGCTTAATGCCAGTAAAGTTCATGTTAGGAACAGCTAAATTATGCTTAAATTCTATTTACAACTATTTTTTGGTTGTTTTTTCCATGCAGGTGTTGGACAGGGAGATTGATCTGATTTCTAGGCTGCAGTTTACTGGGGTTACTTCTTTTGGTTTTGCAGATGTCCAGTTTGTCTCACCCAAAAAAGCTGTAGTTTTCATCAACTTCCTATAATACCATTGGGATCTGCTCTTAAGGTGGATCAAGCTCGTAAGGTGGTTATGGCGGGTCATGGGTTACAGCAGGCTAAATAAACTTCACTAGTTCTGATTGTTCTAATCTGTAGAGCTCCAGAGGTAAGGATAGGTCCTGAAATAAAGTGAGATACTGTAATTCCTCCACAGTGACATTAATTCCCTTAAGATTATCCAGGACATTTAGTAAGATGGTGAGAGACAGACTTCCATAGCTTTGTTCTGTTTAATAACTACCTCACATCTGATGAGTTTTCAACTTGATGTTTGTGTGAGTTTGGCTGTATTTTGAGCACTCCTACCACGGTATACTGAGACTGAAGCAAGCTAATGTAGGAAAGATCTCATGTATTCATTAGGAATTTTCACAGGGCACGCTTGTTATTTCTAAGTTTAGTTTTAAGAGTACTGTAATCCTGTAAAATTAGGAAATTTTTTTTTTATTATTAAAGCTGTTTAAAATTTTGCTTGCATGAAAGAAAAGCATGTGAGATAGGTAATTGGGTTATGTATATTTACTTTTTGGTCTCTGACCTCCTTGAAGGCATAAAGGAGACATATGTATTATATATAAACTCCTGCTGAAAGGACCTCATGAAAGCACAAGCCTGGCCCTTCTGAGTCATAACACAGGTCCATCTAAGGCCGGTATTCTGACCTAAGTTGGCCAAGAATGGATATCTAAGTTAGAGAATAAGAGCAGGGAAAGCATATAAAATGACTCCTCAGAATGCTGTTACAATCTTCAGTGAATTGATGAACATGGTTTTTTGGATTTCCATATTGCAAAGGCCAAGACTAAGTTTATAAAACTATAAAGATTCTCCCTAAATGGCTCAAAGAGAGAGTGGTATGCAAGAGCTGATTTCACACTTCTTCATGCTGAGGTTGGCCAAGAGACAGGATTTAGTCCTGTTGCTGTCACTGTTTCTTTCTCACAGCTGCTTTCATTTCTGCTTCACTTGCTATTTCTAGGAAGGCAGTTTTACAGTGTCTTAGGGTTGCTCAACTCTCTTCCATGTCTTCACGGGACAGGAACGCAAAAATTTCTTGATATCCTGTACTTTTGCTACAGGAAAAGGCAATCTGAAAGTTCTCGTTTTCAGAGTCACTGTATTTTAAATTATGTCTCTTTGCATTCAATGGTTGACACATTTTTGAGGTAAGAAGAGTGGTGCAGATATGTCAAAGTTTATATGCTTGGTCACCATTTGAATCAGGAAGAGCTTTGCTGAATTTGAAGAGAGGTATAATCCTTCCATCTCTCCTCTGGTTCCGTGTAACACCACTTAATATTTAACATGTAAAGATGATGCTCTCTGCCACGTACTGGGGAAGAGGGGTAGTGCCTTATCATTCCCCCACTGACCATCCCTTGCCACTTCCCTTCTGTTAGCAAACTCAGCTCTAGCATAGAGCTGGCTAAAATGTTTGATACTGGGCAAACAATATTTACGCTACATTTTATTGATTTGAAAGGCATTACAATAATGCATAAATTAAAAGCGTAATTTAAATATGCTGATGGTTTCTGCACAAAGGTGACTTCATCCCTTCTTTTGCCCTTTCTTTGTGATGCTTCTAGAGTTTTAGGTTAATGTGTTACGCCTTGGTATGGGTGTAGGTAATGCGTCAGGGTTGCTCTGGTAAACCCTTTGCCTGTAGGTCTGGGCATGTTTCTACCTCAGGAACTGCCTCGGGAACAAGTTTTGATTCATGCTGCTTTGTGCTGCTACTGTGATGTAAAACAGCTTGAAATTCATCTTGGGCTGTAATTAAATTGGCGTTTTGTTTGGCTGCATCACTCTGGCTATACCAGAGCATATCTGCAAACTTAGTTCTGTAATTCTATATTGCCAAATGGCTGCTATTCATGGTACTGCCTGGGAAAATTTTGTTCTGTTTCAAAGCCAGTGAAGATACATGTTATTCCTTTAAATAATAAACATGTTATCTTTGTACACATACCTTAAAACACTGATAAAGGAAAGTGGAATAGTGCAGCAGAGAAAGCAGTTGTACCTTGCCTAGCTTTGAGTGCTCGTGGACTTTCATGCGCTGTCTCTCCTCTAAACTTATTTCTTGGGATTGCTTTCCACCACAAGTCACTAGACTGAAATTTTATTATGCACATGCATCCCTAAAGTGATATGAAGAGACCTTCAAGATTAGGGAGGGGATATTTGCTGTGTATCTTTGTGTTACTGTTGGGAGTTTTTATATTTTTGTAATGTTGAAAGTTTGGGGCAGTCTATAATTAAATGACTTTTCTTTAAATACCAGAAGAAAAGCCATCCGTAGAAGAGATTTCTGCAGGGATTCTCTCTTCTGTGCATCCTGCAGTGATGTGCAGGAAGGTTGGGTGCACAGTGTATTCAGAGCACACTGGGAGCTTAGGGAGATCAGTTCAGATGTTCTGGTTAACATAAAGGAGCCTGGGAGTGGCATTTGACTTGGTCGTTAGGAAGAAGAAGCACAAATGTTGTGCTGCCAAACACAGCATGTATTTTCTCTTTCTAGTTTCTCACACAGATGCAGGACTCTTTCACTGAGAATTTGGAACATTTTGCAGTACCTTTCTTTTGAATCTCTTTAATATTCAGACTTTTCTTATTTCTCTTCTATAATTTTGATTATCCTTCAGCAGATGTTGGATTTCATGAACATTTCTCAGCAGCCCTCTTACTGAGTTAGTCTGCTGCTATTTTTTTCCATGTAGTTATCTCCTGTATCTAGAATGAAATCTTTTGTGAAGATTTGTATAACATTTCTTTGAGATCTTTTGTTCATATTTTGTTTGATCATTGTTTAGGTCTTGCACTTTTGATATACTTCGGTCTGTGCTTCCTTTTGCATACTACATGCTGGTCACTTTCTAGCTTTTCCTCTGAGTCCTTTTATTGTAGGGAATGAGTTCTTTTCTCTACTTGAGCTCATAATTAACTGGTGACTTTTTCCTTTTTTTTTTTTAGGCCCAAAGAAGTGTAATGGTTGAATGACCAGCTCTAGTATTTTTTTAAAATTTGGTATTTATGTTGTTAATCTAATTCAAGTCTGCAACCAGAGTGCTACAGTAACATTCATTTGTAGGAAGGAAGATATTTCCTATTTTGGGGGAAGGACAATAGAATTGCCAAGATCCATGCTTAGTAAAAGATCCAGCTTATTTCTAAAGCCAGTAAAATATCTTAGGAAGATCTTTTATTAGTCCTTTTTCTATTCATTTTCTTTCAGGAAAGCAGAGTTAATGTATTTTGGAAAGTCAGTTTCGTAGAAGATAAATAACATAAAAAACTTGAAACAAAATGAATTTCGGCATAGGCTGTCTGGAGCTCCGTATGAAAGCAGGAAAAAAGGGCATGAGGTAGAAGAGAAACACCAAAGGCACAAGTTATTTCTCTGTATTTTCATTTGATCATCTAATATATACATGGCTTCAACCTTTTCTAACACTCCCCATCTTCCATGCTTGGCTGTTCATTACAGGGATGTGTCTGTACTCCTGGCTCTATAAAGGCCTTCTACCCTGTTCAGATGCTTTTAGGTTTATTGAATGCAGTACCTGGCAAACCTTTCTGATTTGTGTTGGATGTCATCCAGTGAGAACCGTACAAACTGCCTCGGAAGCAGCTGCTCTGCTAAAGCAAGGCCTCTTTGCCTGGTAACGATAACAGCCCTTGCAGCATTTTGGTGTTAGGTTCTCTGTGTGTTGTTGACTGTCAGGCCCAAGAGCACTGGACTGCTGCACGGTGTAGCTCATAACTGTCACCCTTTTAGTTTGTGCTGCTGACTTGAAGCATGGTTGTGTCTGTCAGGCTGGGTATGGAATGAGCTCAGGTGTTTGCAAGGTGAGTTTGCTTTCTTTCCCAAGAGACTGGTTCTCTTTGAGTCATATGCAAAACCTGTGGAAATGTAGCATGTACTTAAATCGTGACCTCTAATAATTTTGTCATTTGTTCCCCCTGCCCCTTTTTTCCCCCCAGATAAATGGCTCATTTAAATTGGGAGCTACTAAAATACTCTCTGGCTGGCAAATGCAGTGCCTAGCAGCAGTCATCAAGGACGAACCAAACATGAGTGGTGGAGGGGAGCAGGTCGACATTCTTCCGGCCAACTACGTGGTCAAAGACCGTTGGAAAGTGGTGAGTAGCTCCAGCTTTGTGCTTCCTTAGCGGCTCAAACAGACTTCCTCCTCCTGTCCTAGTACAGTAACTTGTCTGTGTAATCCTGGCCTCTGGCAAGCAACAGTGGAGTGGTATGGTTTGACATGTTAGCAGGATACTGCAAGAAGGTTGATATCACTCTCGTGGTTTTTAGACTGTCTGGTATTTTCAGAAGACTAAACCTGCCAAGGATTTTTAGGTAGGATTGAAGTGTTGCAGCAGGCTGAATAATTTTTTAGTGAGAAACTTAGATTTTGAGTTACTGTGCCAAAGAATACTGCAGACAAGTTTATAAATAAATTCCATTACAATAAAATAGTGTAAATCCGAATGTGTAGGGTTGGAAAGTCAGCTACTTCAAATGTCAGAAATTCCATCATTGACAAGCTAGTACAACATCTCTGTATATTTGTTATGATTTGAAAAATTATATCGTTGTTAAGAGTTTTATTTCTCCATGGGACAACTCTCTCATCTGTTGTGCAAGCTGGGTGGGCTTGGCTTGTAAGATGCTGAAAAAAAATTTAAATTCCATATGTGCCATTGTCTCCATTTTTAACTTGGAATACCGGCACCGTCTGAATCCCTAATCTTACAGCAGAAACCTTGCTAGTTTGAAGTACAAGTGATTTGTAGTAGTAGCACTAAGTGGTTCTCTGTGCTGACTAGCTGTGGCACAGTGGCCCTCCGAGTTTTGCAGTGGAATGTGAAGAGCAGAGGACTAAAAAAATTCAGGATTCTGAATTCACTCCAGTTCCAGGCTGTGGATAAGTTATTTTCACCAGCCTACATCAGACAATACATTATCCTTTCATTAGACTTGACCTGGACAGTTCAACCTTGCTCTGTTCTTGTTGCTCTCCCATTTCCTGCCTCTCTTCGCTTTGCTTCCTGCTTTCTGCACAGCCTTTGCTTTTCTGTCTGGCCTGTCCCTGAACAGCCTATTTATATTTAAGCAATCCAAACTGCTCTTCATTGTCCTTGCTTCTGGAGAGGGAATGGAGAATCTCGATTTTCTCTGTGATTAGACACCAAAAATGGAGACAACATCTATCCGCGTCCCAAAGCTTTCTGGCACAGCTGAAGGAAAGTCATGCTGTACTCTTGCAGCTCCGGTCTGGAGGAAATATACTCATTTTAGAAGGAAGATATGTGTGCAGGTGAACTGACATACAGAACTTGAAACATGCTCTGTGCTTACCAAAGTCTCAGAAAATACAGGCTGCAGCTTTTGTCTGTCCCTCCCTGCACAAACTGAAATTTTCCCAGAGCCTACCATTTGGTCCGATTGGTTCATGTTCTTTGCAAAGCTGAATTTAGACACTCTCCTGATGCCTTTGTTTCAAGTACATGCTGGCAAACACTCATTCTTCCTCCACATGAGGAGGGACTTCTTTGCGCTGAGGAGGGCAGAGCACTGAACAGGCTGCCCAGAGAGGTTGTGGAGTCTCCCTCTCTAGATGCCTTCAAAACCCACCTGGACACGTTCCTGTGTAACCTGCTCTAAGTGACCCTGCCTTGGCAAGGGGGTTAGACTAGGTGATCTCCAGAGATCTCTTCCAATCCTAACTATTCTGTGATTCTCTGTTTTCCTTTACCCTAGCTAGCTTTGGCTTGTACCATTGCCTATTCATCAAACTTCTAGTTTCTCCTTCATAGACAGGAGTGCTAAAACTTCTGTAAATGATGGGAGTGTTTTTGTAACACGGTATAAACAAAGTAACTTTGGTCTTGGAAACAGCAGAACTCTTAAAAGCAGCAAAAGCTGCAAGTCAAGTCTAAAATATGCTAAGTTATTCTCTCAGGGGAATATTTGAAACTAATTTTTAAGTTGGTAGAGGCCCTAAATGTGGGTTCAGTGCTTCACTGTTGCATGAATCTGTGACTGGGGACACCTAGAAGGTCTGCCCACTAATTCTGCCTTAGAAAAGATAAAAATGTCCAACTGTATTAACAACAACTACCTCAAACCAGAGGAATAGCCTTTTAGGTTTTATAATGTTGGCTCACAGTAGCCTTCAATACTGCAGTGAGGTCATTGCCCCACTTGAAGGCTCTGAGAAATTACCTGCCTTGCTAAAGGCTGTAAATAGTAATAAGAAATCCTTATTCCCACCTCTGAGTAGAGCTGGGAATTTGGCCTTATGCTAGCTGAGTTCAGCATTGTCAGCCTTCACTGAACAGTGATTCCCCCCTACCAAGGGTGCACACTCTTTCCTTTTAGGCAGGCCTTCTGTGCTGTCCCCTTGCTGTGCTTGATGTTGGTGTGGGACCAGTCAGAACCACAAGCTGTGTGGGGCTTGGAGTAATCTGGAAAAACTGTAAAAATACCTCTTTTGGCCCAAGGAAAGGAACAGCGTAGGATCAAGCAACAGAGGAAAAAGGGACTGCACCTTAAAGTGAGCATACATCTGTAACATCCCATCACAGACCTTCCTGAATCTAACCCAGAGTGTGCAAGCTGTACGGTCCAAGCTTTGCTGTGGGTGATGGATCGTGCTCAAGCAGGTGTGTGGCATATTTATGTGGTGCTGGATTGCAGCTGCCAGAAGGTTTTTTGTGTAATTTGTCCTCCCATTGTGATTGTCTCTGGCATCTGCTTGAACCTTGTAGCTCTTACTGTTGATATACTTCCAGTATTGAGCCAATTTCTAATTTTAGATTGGTGTAATGTATTTGTTGAATTCCTTTCCTTCTCTCTTCCTATATGCTGGTTGACAAAGCTTTGACAAATGAAGATGTTAATTCTCTGCAGTTGGCCTCTTGGTTATTCATTTTCCTGTCACTTGAAGTCAGTAAAATTTGACTGTCTGACAGCAGTAATATTTTTGGTTTTATTTATGAAAAAAGAAATGGACAGGCAGTGCTTATGGTTTTTATCAAAACTTTTGGACTTAGGAGAGGTATTCTTCTGAGTCATCATTCGTTACTTGCAGATGTTTTAGATGCTTTCACTGGATGAAATTTAGACAGTACTGGGTGTCATGGTTTTGCAAAGCCAGGCCCCCTTCTCTCCTATAACAGAGTAGAGGGAAAAAACTATAGAAAAACACTTGGACAAACATGTTGCAGAGGGAATTCCAGGCAGAGAGATAACGGAGCCTCCAAAGTCAAAGTTGGCACCCGCAGGAAAGAGAAGCCGTGAAGGGAGGGGAACTCCTTCTCTTCCCCTCTCTCTCCCTTCAGCAGGGAAAAGACTGAAAACTAAAAACCCCTGCCACCTGTAGAAGATTTTTGGGTGGCAGAAACCCCCCTCTGCAGCTCATGAAGGAGCTCATGCTGGAGCAGAGGAGAGCACGAAGAAAATGTGACTCTATGGGAGGCTGGAGACCTGTGGCCCATGGAAAGAGAGAGACCTATGCTGGAGCGAGTCTGCCTGGGTAGGATTTTATGATCCCAGTGAGGGATCCATGCTGGTGCAGCTGAATTTGTGACCCTAAGTGACAGCAGAGAATGGAAGAACTGTTGCCTGAAGGTGGACTCTCACTAGAAAGGTCCATCAAGGACTGTCTCTCATGAGGAGGGACCCCAGAGGAAACAGGGATGGACTCAAAAGCCATTATGCCCTGTGACCCTGTGGTGGAGATCCATGGTAAAACAAGTGTCCCCTTACAGTCCATGGAAGACCCCACAGGACCTGGGTAACCCCCATCCTCTAGTCTTAGCCCAGGAGGGGGGTAGGCCCAGCCCTGAGGTCGACATAGAAGAGAAAGAGACAGAGAGAGACAGTTCCAGCTGCAACGAATCTGGGTTGTCATCCTAGAGATAATAGAAGAGGAACTTGCAAATGCTGCAGAATTGTTTGGAAGACCTGTAGCTCTGGAAGTGGAAAAGAGACTGCTTCTCCTCCGGGACTGATAGAAAGGGGGAGTGGTATTTCTGTAAATACATAGCATTTTTGCCTAATTAGAATTGTTGTGTATATAGTTCTTTAGTTTTTATCTTGCTAGTAATAAATCCTAATGTTATTCTCCCCAATCGGATCTCTTTTGCCTGCGTAAACCTTCTCTCAACTTATAGCAATTGTGTGTGGGGTGAGAAAAAATTGCCCCAGAGCAAACCCACGATGCTGGGACCACATGACTTTTACTGAGTCCCCAGAGGGTGACTTGATGAACATGTGCTCTGAATGATGTGAACAGCTTTGTTCAGGGGAGGGAACAAAGACGAACATAAACTGTGCTTGCTTTGAACTAGGGATAAATGTGGATGCCTTAAAGCTGAATTGATGTATCTCTTTGTTTCACCCAAATGCTTTTTATTGGGGGTTCACAAATGAGACTTATTAGCAAGACAGGGTTGGCAGCTCCTGCACTGAGCTTTGAATATAAGTGTTGACTCATGTACATGTTCTTTTGCTAGGTGCAATCCATGCTTTGTTTTCTTTCAGGTTTCTGAGGTTCTTGAATTGAAGCTCTTCTGTTTATTTTGCTGGAAGGCCCACACACTTTTGTGAACTCTTTACCTTGTCTGTCTCACAAGGGCCACTCATGATTCCAAGAGGGAACCTGGGACAAGGAAAGTTCCTTTTCAGTCTTGGGGCCTGTTTTGGTCTCACTCTGAATTGCTTTAAGTGGGCTTTGAGAGGCTTTCAGACGATTTAGAATGTGGCTGGTTGCCTACTCAGTTCATGGCTCAGTTGCATGCCTGTTATACATGAGTTCGTTTCCCTTGAGATCAGGTCCAGTCCTTTAGAGCAGGTTTGAGTGGACTTTGGAGAGTTTGATGAATGTAGATCAACTCAACTCGTCCTCACCTGTTAGGTCAGATGAGGCCTTCTAGCCATTTCTGAATCAGCGAGCCCACTGAGTTGGGCTACAGGAGTCGCAGGCTTGACTCTGCAAGTGCTCCTAAAAGGCAGTCACAGTAGTCACTGTTTGACCTTATCAAACATTTGAAGCCTATGGATGACAGCCTTGACCCTGGCTGAGTTCACTATAGATTGCTGGCCTTTTGTTTGGTCCTTTGCTTTGGATTCAGAGCACACATTCTTGTTCCTTGACCTTGCCACCAATCCCGAGACTGAACCACTCCTGTCTCGGTTATCCTGGGAGGGTCTGGTCTTTATATAATATCCTTGGAAGGCAGACTTTGCTTAGAGCAGTGGTGTCATATATGCTTCTGAAATAAAAGATTAAATTTGTAATTCAAAGCTATTTTTGGTTGGGATTGTGTGTTGCCTTGGTTTTTTGAACTGTCTCTCTGAGAATACTGATTTCTGCTTAGTGAGAAGGCTCTGTGTTGTTTTCGTTGGATTTTTGTAGGCTCTGGAGGATTGTGCTACTAGAGGCTTTTTCAGGATAAATCCAAAATATTTCACAACATTTAGAGGAGACTTCAAAGGGAGCCATCTGTGTCCTGTGTAACTACTGATTGTGTGCAAGTCCAAACCTGTGTTTGATCAGATGAACTGTTCACTTGACCCCGCAGCCTATAGTGGAAACCTGGCCACTCGACTCATGCACAGGGGCTTGTGCATTTAGGTAGAATGAATCCTGCTGGTTTTGTCAGCCTGTATCCCAGTCTTAATAGTAAATGGGCTGGTGGAAGGTAGGAAACAGGATGAGAATAGAATATTTCTGGGACAGTGAGGCTTAGCATAGGCTGATGACTCATGACTACAACCTAGGTCATTGTAGTTAGATGTTTCATTCTCTTTCTTGACTGTTTGCAGTTTCATTATTGGTTTTGGGTTTTTTTGAGTGGTAGATGCCCACCTCTTCTCTGTGTCCAGCAGAAGGCTGTGCTGTGTTCACCTCAGGCAGTGAACTCCCACAGAATACCTAAGCAATGAGGAAATGCATGTGTTATAAGCCCCTGATCTGAGCCAAGACCTTGAGTTGCAACAACTTCCTCTGCAGCAAAGAAAAGGAAATGGCTGCTGATGGCCTCTGGGTGTTGCTGAAAAATCAAGGAGGATGGCAGTGCTGGTAATGTTGAATAGAACCATCTGGTGTGTTGGGAAAAGTATGCCAGAGAATAATTTCCATGAGAGGGTAAGAAAGGACACAAGGAAGCAAATGCAGCTTTGACAGCATTCCATTGGGTGGAATGTGTGGATAAAGTCAGTTTTCTGATTCAGCAGAAGCTCCGATATTGATCTCGTGTCATCTCACATTTATTTCTCTATAGACTTTTACTTTTCTTCCAATTTGGCTGTTTTCCCAGGTGTGCAGTCTCAGTATTGTACTTTTCTTTCCGAACCTGCTTCTCTGATGCACACATTCTTTTGCCTTTTCTGAGGTAGTAGTCCTAGCCTGTTCTTAGTTTTCTCAGGCTCCTTATTATTCTTTTACTCCTGAAATGAACGGCTTCTAACTCAGTGAGAGCCTCTAGCAGCAAGGTGTTCAATATTTTCGTTGTCTGTGACTAGATTTTCCTACAGATCCTAATAGTGCCACTATCCTCGTCATATTACTGTGTTGTTCCATTTGTATTGTAGTACTTTTGCATTTTGACAACTGTGTTGGACATTGGAGCTGTCCCTTTTAGGGCAAATGAATGGAAAAGGATCATTATGTACTGGCTCAGCCATTTTTTTTCCCAGATCCATTTCTTGAATTATGATGTTTGGGTAGCCTGTATTTCTTCTCCATCCCAGCTATGCTGTGCTGTATTTATTACTGTTGACTTCTGCTTGTTATGTTACCCATGTTCCAACTGAGAAGTTTTTTGTCTTCCTCAAAGTCCTTCCAGATCCCAACTAAACTTTTTGCCGTCTGTAGCTTTTCACTGTCCCTTTCCCTTTCTCTTCTGTGTCATTAATATGCCAGGCAACAGAAGATCCTGTGTACTGAATCCTGAGGTATTAGCTGGCATGTTGTTGCTGTACCAAATGTATCATTGTTTTGATAGAAAGATTTTTAATAGCCAGCTTACTTAGTGTGAGTTTCCAATTGGAAATAGGGCTGCACTGTAATTATTTATGAATAGTATGTGTGGTGACCTAGTTATTGGGCTGTTTACTGTATGAATATGCCTGTTTAGCCCAGTGGAAGGTTGTGAGGAAAAATGTCAAAAAGAAGAATGTCTGTGGATAGCAGCTTTCATAGGGTTATCAAGAAATAGCCTCAGAGAGACAACAGTCAGGCCCTTAATATGGAAAATACTTCTTTCTTCATGTGGAACTCTTTTTCTTGACCTGTGAGCCAGAAAAGCAAATGATTTTGGGTCACCTGCCCTTGGTAGGCAGGGCCCTTTTTTCAGCAAACTGGACAGATACACAGGACAGGCCCTCTGTGGTGCAAAAGACACTAATATATCATCTTAAACCTCGTTAAACATTATGTAAGATGCATGTTTGACTGTGTGACTGAAACGTCCTTTTCTCTTGGAGTGTTATTGCTGCTGTTGGAAAGAAGAAGCGCTCAGGGCTTCCAGAGCAGTTCCTAACACAGAGGGAACACAAAATGCTGAAGGGAAGGGCTGCAGCTAGGTTCAGTGAACAAGGGCTAAGCAGATCAAGGGAGTTCTGATCTATCTTTGCTGTAAACTTGAATTTCTTCCTGGACAGCACAGTGTGCTTTAAATACATCCAAGAGAAATATAAAATAATTTTTCCTGGCATAGACATCGACACTTGCAACACATTAGGAGTCTGTCTTATACATGCTCATATATAAATATATGCACATATGCTGTCAAGTCTCAGCAGAGGGAGGATCAAGGAATCACCTTCCAGGAAAGGCAGAGGATCCCGACTTGCTCTCTTGAGTGGGAGGCTACTCTAGAACAGGCAGATGATTTATCTCTAGTAGGTACGTATCAAATATGCTGGAACTTAGACTTCTTTAGCTTTGAGTTTATGTCAGCTGAAGTAGTGAAATCCTATTGTGAAACAGTCTTTAATTTTGCTCAGAGATACAAAAAGCATAATTTTGTTGGGCTTCAAACTAAAAATTAAAAAAAATAGAGCAAGAGAATGAGAAACAGTGAAGCTGTATGGATGGCTTGTATGCAACTGTATGGAGGCAATGCAGTTTACAATTCTCTGAAATGTGACAATGAAGGAACTTCACTAGCAGAGCAGGTCAAGCATCTTGTAAAATATTCCTGTGGATATTTTGTTCGGTGTTTAAAAGCCTTTGAATGAAATGTAAACTTCATTTAACTTATTTCTTAGTTCCAACTACCATGGTTATGTCTTACTGCAGAAATGTATTTGTTGAGAGGGAATGACAGTTTTTATCTACCATGGTCTGAATAGCGGTTCTGCTACCTCCTTGAAGTGTCTTTCCTTGAATTTTGGCAGGAACATTACAGAGATAATAGGCATTACCATTTGCTTTTAAATGTATCACATGTCATTACTTGCTAGGCTTGTTCTTTGTTGTAACAGCAAAGAATTTATACATAGCACAGTCAAGTGGGTAGCTGGACTTTTGCCTAGCTGTGCAGTGAAGGGATTCAGCACAGATTGGGAACTGAGCTTGTTCTCTCTACACAGTTAAGAAGCTAGTGCCTGGCTTTGTGGGAGCCAGTTTGATGTTCCCTGTCACGTACATCTGTACCAAATCTCTTTGTACTTTTCTAGTTGAAGAAGATTGGTGGTGGTGGCTTTGGGGAGATCTACGAGGCGATGGATTTGCTGACCCGTGAGAATGTGGCCTTAAAGGTAGAATCAGCCCAGCAGCCCAAGCAAGTTCTCAAGATGGAAGTGGCTGTCCTGAAAAAGCTGCAAGGTAAGGCAGAAAGGCCTTTGGAAGCGTTAAGTCACTGTGCGTGTTCACAGCTGGAATCCAAAGTTGCAAATGGTTTTTTATAATTTTCTCTTCAGCTCATATGTAATGTTATGTTAAGTCATGCAGCTCAGAAGGTTATTCCATTCTGCAACTCCAGTGAGTTCCAACAACAGGGACCGCTTTTGTCTGCCAGGGTAGAAGAACAATGAGTAGACTTAAACTGAATTAGTGGTACACTGGTCTCTGCAATCTAGTGATACTGATTAGAAAATAAGAAATAGAGGAAGCAGCATCTGACTAAGAAATGAGGTTAGCTGACTGCCTCACAGAGGCCCAGGAGCACTGTAAGCGTGATGGAGTCTCCAAGTAAAATGGTTGACTAGTAGATGAGTGCAGGGAAACTGACAATTAGCTAATTTTTCATTACCTTGCTGTTCTAAAGGCAGAGTGTAAAGTGATATTCTTAGTTTTCCCTAACACAGCTTTCTATTGGTTTGGATGTGGAAGTCAGCCTTGGGACCAGCAATTTCCATGGCTGAACCTGGCAAAGCTTTTAAGCAGATTTCAAACTGACTGGGAAGCAGCAAAATGGGAGCCTTCCTTGGCTCATATCCAGTCCTGCTGCCATTGAAGATACTACACTGAAGAGAGACTTGCTTTATATCAGGGTGCTGGTTTTTGTTTGGTGAGATGAAACTATAGTAAATAGGGCTAAAAGTTCATTTGCTGATCTTTAAGGTCCAGGGTGAAAGAAACCAGCCAGTATCCCAAAGGCTTTTGCAATTGTGATGAGATACATTTTAACGCCAAAGGGTGCAAGGGAGCTGTCTTACTGCAATTGTTCCTGGCTGAAGGAACAGTAAACGGGTCTTCTACTGTAAACTGATTGCTACAGGAGGATGTAAACAAGGAATTTCCAAATCTGCCTTTGAGAACTGCTGTTTGCTGAAGTGCACTGTGCATGGATTTCCTTGTTAAAGCATGGCCAGCTATTGACAGGAACAGTTCCTATGTTTTAGTATAATATGCTTTTGAAGGGATGTTCCTTTTTTACAGGATTCCCACTTAGGCTGAGGAATCCTCTTCTGTTGAGGCAGTGAGTCCTTATCACTAGGGCTCATGCTTCAGAGATAGTGTTGTGGCCTTATGTTTGTGTCTATACCTCTTCTGTGTCTCTTCTCTTGTCCAAAATCTCCAGAGATATGATTGAATCAGAGGCTGAGACTGTTGCAGGTCTTGCGAGACGGGTTACTCAGTATTTGTGACTAGGTAAAAGTCACTGAATTATTTTTCAAGGTCAAATTGTTTTCCACGTTTCAGATCTTCTAAGAGGAGGACTGATAGGCCTCTTTTGAATACACTGTGTTGTAATAGATGCAGCTGAGCTGTGTAACAAAGAAATCAACCCAGGTCATTAGAGGAATCTTGCTGTTGATATGTGAAAGGCCTGGATACACAAGCTCCCAGAGAGCAGCAAAGCAGGTGTTTGAGGTCTGAAAACAGTGGAGTGAGGGCAAGCCAAGGCAGTGATTGAGATTTTTTTAATTTGGTTGTACACTTGGAATGCTCTGAATTGAGTTGAGGGTATGACTGTGTAGAATGCTGGATATTACAGTGCCAAGAGACAATGCTGTCATGCTGGCTAGTGTCAATATGTGTTATATCCAGGGCAGAGAATGGTTGAAACGTGTGACCTGAAATCACCAAGTCAGGACTAGCATCAGAAAATGTGCAAGGCGTTGACTAATACATGTGTGCTGCCATCAGTGTTTATTTCTGGAAAATAGTTGAGAATACCAAATGCTTGAAAAAACACCCACATTTGTACACAGCATGATGCTGTAATTGGGAAGAGGGAGTGGTGGTGTGTGGAATTAGGACAAGTCCCCTGGCAAGGCAGTTAGTAAATATTAAGGGACAGAAAAGACCAAGGAAGCAGATTTGGCTATGCAGCAGCTACCCTGCATTTAAGAATGACACATTACTTCAACCATAGTTTTACAAATCAAGCTGTACTGTGAAGAATTTAGCTTTTTTTGGGTTCAAGGTTAATCCCCAAATGCTTTACAGAAATAAATGATAAAGTTAAAATAAGAAATTGGGTTGAGAGCACTGGGAATCGTGTATTGTGTATGTTTTCAGTGTGAGTGTTGCAAAGAGGTGAGAAACATTTCAGAAAGGGAGATGCTGCCTTTATCCAACAGTCGGTAGATGGAGGAAGTTGGTGGTATTACCATAGGTGATATAGTCAGTTCATGGGTTTCTAGATGAAAAGGAACAGTGTTGTTTAAAATTCCTCTGTATTTTTCTGGTAGAACTGAGCATTGCAGCCCCTCTTAAATAGTACACTGTTAATTGTTTTCTCTTTAGGTGTCACAGCAACCTTAAAGGACTAATGAGCCTGCTGCTCTTTTCAGAGCTTGTAATCAGAGTCTAGCAAGTTGCTAGAGCTTGGCAGAGTTCGGGATAGAGAAGTTTGGCCATCAGCCCATCCTGCAGACCTACCTCAGGACCTGGTTTGGGTACATCCTGACTTCTCAGTGCAGTAGCTCCTGATCGGTGTAGAGTGCAGGCTGTTGCTGACAGTTAGGCTTTCTGGGACACTGAGGAATAGCCACATAAGAAACACAGCTGCAGGTAGGCCCCTGCACTAGCAGTCTGCACTAGCAGTCCACACAGAATTGAGGAGCTAAGCAGATAATGACTCCTCGAGAGAATCTCTGTTCCTTCTAATAAACACTGTGTGTAGTTTTCTGCTCTGTGTGTGCTCAAATGCAGGCACAGGTTACCTAGAGGGATGGTTGTGTCTCTGTCCTTGGAGATATTGAAAACTCAGCTGAATGTGGCCCTGGACAACATGCTGTAGCTGTCTCTGCTTGGACAAGGGGGTGGGCTAGACAATCTCAAGAGGTGCCTTCCAAAACAAATGATTCTGGGATACTTGTGCTTGGCCATGTGAGATCACACGTGGTCGTGTCAGTATCTCTTAACTGCTCTGTAGCATCATTCTGTTCTGCTCATATTTGATTTGATTTTTCTAGCTGTATATTGCTTTTTCTTTCTGTATTTAGATATTATATGTTTAGATATTATATGTTTCCCAAAGGCAAAATTCTTTCTGACTTGCTTTGTTAATTGCAAGGATCACAGATCATCTTCTGGCCAAAATTCTGAATCTATTTACTGTCTTGAGTGTGGGAAACATCAGCAATGGTACCCTTTCATGCTTAGGGTAAAACATGATTGAGAAGTCGGTTTAGAAAGTTTCTTGCTCAAGCAGCTGATGGGCTGAAGCTCTCGGTTGTCCTGTTGTGCCTTTACCCAAGAAAGGTTTTTAGCAAAATTTTTGTCTTTTTCTTTCATTCCATGGACTGTGTTAGTCAAAATCAAAACTTTTTGGTCCCACACAGTTGCTGTAGAATATTTCCTTGTTCAGGCTGGACTTGCAGGTCTCAGGACATTCTGTCTGGCGCTTCTCTGTCTGGCCTTTTTATTTTCATCTTGTCAAGCACTGTTTGGCTTATATGGTCTTCTGGCAGGGGCTTGGCACTGTTGAACCAAAGCTGTTTTCTCTGTGTTAGTGAGCTTGCTCGGGGAACAGGGAAGTTGCATTCTTTTTGGTACCATTAGGAATGTTGACCTCAGGATCACAGCGTGTGCTCCTGTCCTTGCTGCTGAAGGAGGTCTGCACCCTCCCCAGCACCTGATTTTACTGATATCCTCATTGCAACACAAGCAGATGGGATCACCCATGATGCCAGGCCCCTTCCATGAAAACAAGTCTTTCTTTCTGAATCCTTACCACGTGGTGGCATTAAGGCAGCTACAGCTTATGAACTTGGACCTCTCTTTTACTTGAGATCGCACCACGTGTTTACCCACTGCCTGCTGTAGGTGAACTCCTCTGCCTTTTACCAACACCAGCCTGAGCAACCCTTTCGGCCTAACTACAGGAGTTGCTTGTCACTGCTGTCAGGTGTGATTATCTTTGGCTTATCTGTCCCTTATCTGGATGGATATCTTATCTTATCTGGATGGAATATGCAGGACTAAGTTTACCTGGAGGATCAGAAAATTTTCCTTCCTTGAAGAAGGCTGCTCTGCAGTTCCCAGCTACCAGGTGTCATGAAGAGTCAAAGGAAACACCCTAGAGAATAGACTTTAGCAGTCATAGGTGCTTATATACATGCAAGTATGGAAATTATAGGAAAAATTAATGGTGGACAGCATGGTGTGCATGTAGTTGGTAAGTATAGAGATAATAAAGTAAAAATAGGAAAAAAGATAACAGTAGAAGATATTGGGGGTTTTACACTATAAACTTCATGTATTTGGGGAATTTTGCTTTGGGTTAGTTTTAATCTGCCCCCCCTGTCTGAGGCACCATTTGGTGGTTTGCTTTAGAATTTGGGGACTGTTTGGTGTGCACCTGAAATGGAACTTTTGGGTCCGTTTGCTCAGAAAACCTTACATGACCCAAAGTCACTCTTTGAACCCTGACACACAATAGTTGTGATGATTGAAGGCAGTACAGGGACTTGCTGTAAAACCTCATTGCTTTTATAAACCAGGACTCTGAGTTTCCTGTTCTTTGGAATCATGAGGAATAAAAATGGGATGGTTTCCTATGATTGAACACGTGGAAGGAAGAGTACTGTCACTTCTAGATGAGCAGATGTTTTTCCATCCCTTCAGTGCTTTGCTAACCCTCTGAAATACTGATTTATTCTATTTCTTTTGAAATAGAAATGGACAGAAACCTGCCTGCTCTCTCTGTGACTTTTTTCCCCACCCTAGGTTTGCTGTGGAGCAGCATTCAGCTGGCCAAAGAGCATCCGTGGAGTACTATCTGGATTCAGTTTCCCATCTGTGACATCTTTGAGGTTAATCAAAATGCCACATCTTTGTTAGACCATCACTGGCATAGTTTTGAGGTGCTTGGCTTGGGCTATCTCAGTCTGCTTTTCTAACTGCAGCCTTAATTGCAAAATTGTGAACCAGTATCTCTGATTAAATCCAGTGGGCTGCTGCAGAGAGGGGTATCAGGAAACTATCTTACTTGCCAAGCCAGGTGTTGTGTCCTCTCTAAGTGCTCAGCTCAGGCTGTGTGAGGCTCAGAAGCAGATGCTTTGAATTCAGAAATATTTTCCCTGTCCTTACCTACTTCTTCATAGGTCTCTCTGGGAGCACTCTGGGGGCTTGTAAGGACAGTGCAGCACTCTGTATACCTTCTGGTCCACAGGCTCTCCAAAATATGGATGTAACCAGAGCATTTGGTTTCCTATGCTAGGATTCTCTTTGGAGAAGCCTGACAGATTGTAATTTAAAGTGGCCCAATTATTCTGGTGCTGGGCACCGTTTTCAGTTCATCTGCAGTGGCAATGTTGCCCTGGCGTGAGGCTACAAGGCTCCATAGACTTGCTTTTGACCTCACTCGGCAGCCAGATATTGCTGAGCTCTCTTCAGTGTGTTGTTTTCTTTGTAAATGCCTTCTTTTCAGTATAACCAATCTCACTGCGTATGGTTCTGATTATTTTTATCCTGCAGTGCAGAGATCTTCTGCATATTGAGTAGCTGTGCAAGATGCAGCCTGGTCACAGGCATTGTAGCTTTTGAGTACCTGACTTTATTACAGCAGATAGTGAAACAAGTCTGTGTTGCTTGTTCCCTCTTTATTGCCAGGGGTTGGACAGGTAAGAGTTTCCTAGCAAAATAATGGAAGAAAAAGGATCTTGCTTGTTTTTTCTTATTTGCCAGTCCTAGGTTTTTGGTTTTTTTTTTTTGCATAAGTGAGTTTTGTGTTAAAGTGGTGTCTTTAACCCTCTGAGATTCAATTTCTATTACTTTTGCAGACACGGTTTATATGTTTCTACAGTGTTTTGCTAGATTGATGTAACCAAGATATCTGTAAAGACTACAAAGCAGAATAAATTACTCTTAGCAGGCTTTTAGGCTATCACAGGATGGCAGATTCAGAGACTTGATGTAGTTTGAGCCTCTTTACCCAGCACTGCATTTTTGCATGTGGAAAGAGTGTTAGAATAAAATGTGGCATTTGGGCCACATGTTTTCTGTGTCAACAATGGTATCATGGGATAAGGAAATGTCATGGGATGGATGAAAAAGAATTTAAAACATACCTTTTTTGGGGCTGTGTTGAATTCTTGCCCCTGCACTATTGTCCCTTTACCTGTGGGGATCTGTTATCAGTTATTCTTCTTAAAGTTAGTGGTCTTGGGAAACAACTGGAGGAAACTATGCCATGCAAGGTCAGGCAGTTTCACCTTTTACCTTTGGATTGGAAGATGATGACCAGCCTTTTAGGTTTTGTGTCCATTAGTTAATTCATTTATTACAGAAGCACTAGCAAGGTTAACCCAGTTGGTTAAATCCTAGCTGATTACTATTGAATAATGTAATTATTTAAGCCTCACTTCCAGCATAGAATTTGTTTTCTTTCATGTTAAAAACTCCTTTGTCCAGCTGAGTTGACAAGTTCCTGAAGTCAGCTAGTTTGTCTGGTCAGAGATGAAACTTGCTAACCCCAAAGGAGAAGAACTGTATGCGAGTCAGCTCTGCCAAGCTACAGACACCATTTCCAAGTAAAGTTAGAAGATGACAAAAATAACTCACATTTCATTTTCTAGTCCTGCTGGATCTTTTTCTTTACAGTATTTGTACAGAAGTGGATTCAATATCCCCACAATATCTATGAGAAGCTGACACTGACATTGACAGGCAAATAAAGAAGGGAATAGCTGTAAAATGTATATTATAATGTAGAGAATTGAGAAAGAACTGCGGCTTTCCAAATGCCAGGGAGAGCAGTTGTATAGCTACATGTCCACACCATATAGCAGTGACTCCAGCAGTGCCAAGTGCTCAACCAAGTTATGTCACTAAGCACTTGGGCTTTTTCTAGGCAGTTGTCTGCAGGGTTGAGCTGCTGGATTGCTGTGCCATGGTGGTTATTTTTGGCCAACAGTATTCCAATGATTTTGATACTTCGTATATTACCTGAATGAAACAAAACTTGACTGATGATTCTGGAATTAAGCTGCATTTATGATTAGAGAGGTCAGAGGTTGCTGCTGATGTGAGAGGCAGGCCTTAAAGAAAAAGTGAATGCAACACAAATAGATCCAGAGGAAAATTTAGGCTGGCAGGGCGACCTCTGGTTTTTAGTACAACCTCCTGCTCCAAGCAGAAAAGAAATAGATCTGGTTGCTCTGGCTTTTTCGGGATAATCTCCAAAGATGGAGATCCTACAGACTCTCTGGGTCCCTTTTCCAGGGTTTGACCATCCTCGTGGGGGAAAAAGAAATCCCACCTTGTGGGAACTTCCCATGTTGCAGCTCATGGCCAGTGCCTCTCTGTGTGCCTCCGTTCTGTGTTAACCTGGCAACTGAGTACCTCAGAGGTGCTTGCTCACCACACCCCTGCTCCAGTGGGATGGGGAGAAGAAGTGGAAAAATGTAAAACCTGTGGGGTGACATGGGCGCACTTTACTAATTGAAATAATAGCAATAATAGTAGTAGCAAAAAGGAAGATAACAAAAAGAAAAAGAGGAATAAAACCCAAGAAAAACAAGTGATTCACCACCTTCTGACCAATGCCCAGCCTGTTCCCAAGCAGCGATCTGTGGTTCCTGGCCAACTCCATCCAGTTTATATACTGGACATGACATTCTGTGGTGTGGAACATACCTTTGGCCTGTCTGGGTCAGCTGTCCCATCTGTGCTCCCTCCTGGCTTCTTGTGCATCAGAGCAGGGACACTGAAAAGTCCTGGACTTAGGGTAGGCACTACTGAGCAACGGCCAAAGCATCCGTGGGTTATCAACATTATTCTCATCCAAAATACAAAAGCACTGCACCAGCTACGAGGAATGAAATGAAATGAATTCTATCCCAGCTGAAGCCAGGACAACCTCTGAGAAAAAGTCGGACACCATCTTCTCGGCACTGTTCTGTTTGGTGGTTCCAAGCAGCAGATAGTTTCTCTTCTGTTGCCTCCCTGAAGGCTGAACAAACCCAATATTCATATACTTTTTGTTAATGTTACATTCTCCTCCTTTCCCTGCCACCATCCTGGTGGGCACTGCTGAAATTCCTGCTGTTATGTCAGTGTTGGTCTTGTGCAGGAGAAAATGCAAGAATTGGTAAGGTAGCAGTAATAGGAGTAACAATTGCACTGAGATTTATGATAATTCATACAGCAGAAGTTACTTTAGTGTTTTGGGTGGACTGTAAGAATGAGACAGCTAATTAATGGAGATGAATCACAAAATTTTAGCATAAAATAAAAAGATTAAATTTTTTTAACTCCTTTGTGGAGAAGAGCGGTTGCTGGTTTCCTGCAGGTGAAAACACAGGAAATATGGAGTTTGTAACAAAAAAAACCAACTTCAAATTGCAATGATAATGTCACATATTTCGTTCCTAGTATCTATTTTATTAGTTTCACTGCTATACTGAAAATACATGAAGAATATTTAAGAACTTAAAGGAGTAGAAGATTGGAATGAATATTGGTGTCCAGCGGTTTGAAATTGATCCTTGTAAAAAAATAGACTAAAAAAAGAATCATAATTTAGTTTTCTTAAGTTCCGTATAATTAAAGTTTTTCATGTAATGAAAGTTTTAAAGTATTAAAATGGGGCTTTTAATCATATCTCTACAAGGTGATGAGTATCTGTCCTAGGGTGGAAGGGTTTTCCAAATACTTGAAGTTATTTTTATACATGAAAACATAATTATTGACTGTAATTTTTAAGTTTCTGCAGAACAAGGATGGTGAAGACCATTTCTGTGACTGAAATATTTGTAATTCTTACCCAATATTATGTGAGAGATTATTGTGTCCATTGTAGTTAAAGTTTCAGCTGTAGAAAGAATATTTTCCTATGGCTGAACAGTAAAATTTTGCCTTAACTAAATGCTTGTGAAACAGAACACTCTGAAACTTTTCTCAGGTCAGGATCAGGCTGACTTATTCCTCCAGAGTTAGTTAACAGGACAAAACCCTTTATGATCCATTGCTCTGTTCTTCACTTTGTTGGAAGATATTTGCACGGTTTAAGAAATAAACAAATACAGATATAGAGCATATTTTCTATGGTATAACTTCTGATCCTCTGTAATATCAGGGTGGCTTTTGAGCAGAACAGTCTATCAAAGGAGTGAGTGTCATGTAGCAGTTAGTGCAGCAAAGTAGTTGTGAGGCTTCCCATACTAAGCATACCTTGAAAAAACTTTCATTCTCCCCCTTTTCCTTCATGCTGTGGTGCTCTCTGTGCTGTGATCTCTATGCTTGAGGAGGGCATGTATGAGAAGTGGGGGCTATTTCCTGCTGCCTTAAAGGGAAATAAGACAGTTCCATCATCCTGGCTGCCCAGGAGGTCATTAACACAATTGTTCTTGTGCGCTTCAGTGTTCTGATCAGCCTCAGGACTGATCTGCAGGAATCCCTAAGTCACACCTGACTGTCAGCCTCCATCTGCTACTTCAGCATGGCATGAACTGTTCCAAGAGAGGAAACAGTTGTAATCTGCTGCCTCCTTTAGATGAAGGATGGGTAAAAGCTTCCAGAACTCAAAGGGTTTGATGCTGCAAGCATTTATCCCATCTATATGACCGGCTGGCTGTATATGCATTACTTCTAAATGTGGCCTGCTTTCTCTACACTTTGTTATATTCTTTTTATTTCATGCAGAAATTGGCACAGTTTTCCCTCACCCCCTTTTTTCTTATTTTCCTGGTGTTGCTTGTGTTGCAGAATAGTGCATGGGAGAGCTGTTCCAGAGAGAGCCTAAATTCCCAAGACCCAACAGGTCAGGTCCGAGCCCATTTTAGGCTGGAAAGGAGGATTCAGTATAAAATCAAGTCAGTTTGGGATGCAGGTCATCCAGAACTGTCAGTCAATTAATTATTTTCAAAAAATACAGAAAGTGGAAATCTGTTGCCATCCTAAACATGCAAACAATTTTCAAAGATAATAAACTAAAAACGTCAATGCTTTTTCTTTTGGTAAAATTTCTGGTGTGATTCAGGAAACAATAGTGCTATGGAGGAAACTGATTAAAAAAACACAAAACAAAACCACAAAGAACCTAAACCAAAAGGTCTCTGAAATATGCTTGGAATCACAAGAGGAAGTATCAAATTAACAAGGGTGTCATATCACTGGACACTATCATTCCTGTTTTGCTGAAATTAGCGATTTAGATGGCCAGGATCTACCTGTCAGAGGGTTGGTTTTTAATGTTGTCTGTAGTTTTACAGCAATAAAATGCACATGGTGTCCTGCCTATCAGTGCTCTGCAAGCATCTAAAACAATAAAAGCATGTAAAAATTACTATTTTACCCTTTTTTACCACAAAATACCTTGCACTCTAGAAACAGTCATTGTTTTGGCTGTTGCCTCAATATCCATCTCCTGGAGCTCTGAAAGGCAAACAAAGCCAAGTGGGACTCACAGTGTCTGTAAGTAAGCCAGGCTGGTCTGTGCAAATCGGAGAATCGTGTCTGGGTTGAGTGTGAGCTGGCACTGACCTGCCCATCCTGCCTGAAACCTGTGTGGATGGCCAGTTTGCTGAAGCACAGAAGTAGCATGAGCTCCTAAAGAAACATAACTTGTTCTTTCTGAGGTTTTTCAGATATGTTGACTTTGTAGCCACAAATCTGGCTTTGAGGGTCCCTTCACATTAGCAAGCAGCATATTGGGACCCATGGCAGGAAGATGTGTGGGATAGTTGAGTCTTGGTAGTGCCCGGGGCAGGACATGTGCTATTTGCACACAGTGTCTCAAGGAGTTCTCTCAGAAAACCAAAAACCTGTTTGTCAAAATCAACGCTGAATTCACAATGAAGTTGCCAATAGCAGGAAACCAGTGGCACCTAGTACCCATGGGCACAACACAGGCCATGGGCTTGTTATGTGAGAAACAAGGACCAGGGAACAGCGTGCAGGCTGCCCTGACACTTACTGAAGAGGGTACTCTCCGTATCTCTGGATATCTTTTCCTGAAATATGGTGTTTTGTGACATTCCTTGGTGGTTTCAGTACGGTCACGCACACTCAGTCCTGAAAGTAGATAATGTCCATGCCAGAGACATGAAGGCTCTGCAAACACCTAACCTTCCTGTTCATCTAACCAGATGTTGGTGGATATTAGGATTGGTTGATTTGTTTGGTTTAAACCTGTTCATCTGAAAGGATTAAGGACTAGCCGGAGTCTCTGTCCCTCCAGTTCTGGTTGCCAGCACCTCTGTTATCTCCTTGTGGTAGTAGAGAGAGTGTGGGTGTTCTGTTGTGGGATGCTGGTGGGTCCTGGAGGGCAGGATCTTGATGCTCTTACCGGGAGTCCTGGGATGTAGCTCCATATTCCACAGCTGTATCTATTGGTCTGGTCAAAGCTCTGGTTCTCCAGTGAGAAAGCTGCTTCTTTGTCTCCTGCTGCCCTCCACATCCCTATTCTGTCATATCTTGCTGTCCACAGCAGTTTCTGATGCCTCAGACCTATGGTGCAATGACAGCAATAGCAGGGCCCTGAGAGTGTTTACAGGCAGTGCAGTTACTGATTACTGTATGTGTTCATGGTTTTCCTTTTTTTATTTAAAATTGGAAAGTATCAAACAGTAAGCTTTGGTTTAAAAATCGCCATTGCTCAAGTGCTACGGAGACATATAGGGCAAAGCTATGCAATGATTCTCACCCCCTTCCCTGCTTATAAACCCCACCAGGAACATTCACCATTGTGGTGTGCATCAATCTTTGCTCTGTTATCAGTAGTCTGTTTTTAGGGGAACACATGCCCCTTCTGATAATCCAGAGAGCAAACCATTACAAATCCATTCCAGGTCAGGGTCTGAAACCACAGCCTCTGCTTCCTCCCTGAGGACTAGCTGAGTATTGTTGGGTGGCTGATTTCGTTTGATTTTGCCTGAATAGGTGTAGTGTGTACTTCTAACACCATGCCAGAACTTGACACAGAATTGCTTATGTTATCTCCTTCTGTTGTTACGGAATTGCTTGAATGTTTCAATGAAATTTGTCCATAGGCATTTTTCTTTTCCAGATGCCTCTGACTATTAAAATCAGGGTTTGTCCACATTGAAGTAACATTAGATTAGCTGTTTCAGGGTAAGCAGTGCTAATAGGCAGGTGTAGTGGAGGGTGTGTACAAGTCAGCATTTACTGAGTAAAGCTGAGCTGTGCTGCCAGTGAACCTGTGAAACCTTGTGGTTATGTGTGTTACCCACGCTTCAGTTCAGGGATGGTGGTAGCTGTGGTGTCATTGTGTACACGTGGTGATGGTATAAACTGCAGTTTGTCACACTCACTTGTGGCCTGTGTCAGTTTGAGGATTTGAGGAACCCTGACACTGATTTCCTCTCATGGCCATGTCACGGGCAGCTTTCTTGTTGAATGTCGGTATTCTAGTGAGCTATGAAACTGGGAAGGAGAAACATAATCAGTCTGATCTGCAAAACTCCTTGCGTGATACCACTTTATGGTTACCAGACCTGGGTCAGAAACCATTTTTCTAAAAATCATGATCACAAGGTTGTTGTCTTAGTTCCATTCTGTATATTTCTGTTTCTTTTCAGGGAAGGATCATGTTTGCAGATTTATTGGCTGTGGAAGAAATGAAAAATTCAATTATGTGGTCATGCAGCTTCAGGTGAGTTCTGCTCTTCACCTCTCCCTTCTGTCCCGTAGAGATGGCATCACAGCGAAGGATTTGCAGTGAGAGAATAAGGCCAAACACGGGTCTAAGGACTTTGCTGTACACAGAAAAAGGGTGCAATGGGAGACAAGGAGAAGGGGTGGTGTTGCTGTGACATCCATTGGAATGGCTCCAGTTGTCAAGATGCACTAAAATATTTCTAGCCATTCTATTTGAGATGGTTTTCTGTCAGCTTTCTGAGAAAAGCACTCCATTCAGAATGCTTGCAGGAGCAATCCAGAGTATTGTGCAGCAGTGGCAGCTGTTTGAAATATTTCCTGCTGAGCACTGTGATGCAGCATTCAAAATATGTGTCTTGTATCAGAGCACGGAGTGCGGTGAGAGTCAGTGGTGTCACACAAGCAGCAGTTTCTCTATGAAAGGCCGTGATCTCTGTCTCCCCTGTCTCTCCCAAGAGCAGCAGTAGTTTGGCTTTTGCTGTGGAAGTGTTTACTCTTGCTTGAACGCTTTTTGCTGTGGAAGTGTTTACTCCTGCTCGAACACTGCTGATATTAAGTCAGTACGGGCGAATACTTGGGTAGCTACCACATGGTGACTCTAGTGCTAGACAGTAGAGGATGTAAAACAGATACCAGCAGACCCCAGTACTTCTTTAAAATAAACTTCTAATTTTTTTGAAGTATAGTTTTACTTTGCAAGGCATATAAAACCAGTAAATTCGTGGTGCTTGGGTTTGTCTTTTATGCACCATTGGCATCCCAACTGCTGTTATGGATAGAAAAAGTCCTTTTGCTCTCTAAACGATCCTGGCTATTAACTACTGCTGCAGTGTAAGTGTAAATATGATTCTTGAAAGGGTTAATCTGGAGCTCATAGGAGAACAAGGTTTCTAACCCCCCAATCCCATCCTTAATAAGCATGATAAAAGGGTCTTTAACTTTGCAAAAAACTTCTCTGCGTGGATTCTTTTACTTTCTAGCCTGTTCTTTTGCTATGTAACTGAGCACGTAGAGTAGGCAGAGCTAAAAATAATTTCATTGTTTGCAAATGAAGACGTTGATACATAAAGCATTTGCTAGTTTTGCACTATCACCCTTCAGGCTAAAATTCAGCTTCAAGGCCTGCTGAGACATGGTTTATCATGTGTCCCTCTGACTGCTGTGTACTGCAGTTCTCCCTTTCTTTTCAGTCATTGGGACTGAGGCTCCCACTCTAAACTTTGCAACTCCCTGCATCTGGTCTGTTTCTTAGCCAGCCTGGTGGTGTTTATTTGGAAAATAATGCTTGTCTTCTGTCTTTTCCTGGTAGTTGTATCGGATACTCACACGCCTTGGGTTGTTTCTGGAGAGCAGATATCTAAGACTGTCTCGCAAACCAGCTGGGGAAACTTATGGCACATTTTAATGTGCAGCTCTGAAAAAATCTGCCTTGCTTTCCATGTTACCATTGGTTAAGAGAGCTGGTGTCCAAGGAACAGCTTTACAGTGGACAGAAAGATCTGCTGTCAATTCAATAACCTGAATGTTTCAGGATAGCAATGACAAAACTCTGCTGGCTCTAGTAAACTGTCACAGAAATTTAAGAAGTTAAGCACTAGAGAAGTGACTTACTCTTGTTTTGTTCATGTTAAGGATCAAACCTGGGCCAGCTGCTGTGGCTTGGTTGTACCTATGAGCTGACCTGTGTCAGGTGTGGTTGTTCAAGGATCCAGAACCCTGAAGTGAAACATGGGTTTGAGAGACTAGAGCTTCAAGAGCCAGTTGCAGTTGGCACCTCAATGTCTCTAAATAACCGGAGAACTAGAAATGGATGGATGAATAGATGGCATTTCACTGCTTTGAAGAGCAATCTTTGTTTTCTCATCAGATGTTTGGAATCATATATATTTTCTGTTGGGAATTTTGCTTGAATATTGTCACTAGAACACTGGGATTTTTCTTGCATTTACTGTATCCTCTTTTCCTTTTTTTTTTTTTCTTTTGCTGAATTGTGTTCATTTCCATGCATAGCTGGTAGCCTTTTTGTTTTCCCCTAGAAATTTATTTAAGTGGAGGTAAGTTAGCAATTTCTTTTAATAAGTATAAAGTCTCTGGAAAAATCACCCTCTCCTGATTTTGGGTATGATTCTCTTGATAAGACAACTTTCCCTATTGTGGTGTTGCCACGACAATGCTGGCTTGAGCTTGGCCCAGACAGTGTGTGCTAGGGAGTTTCTGATGAAACTGCTTCTGCGAGCTGTAATAGACAGTGGCTTCATGCCTTGCTTATCGAATTTGTACTGCTTTAATCTTTAGAAGGCTCACGGAACAGTCAAAGGTTGTTCTTAAATCAGCTTCTGCATAGTCTGAGTTTAACAGTAAGGAGATGCTGGTCTCATCCAGTCTGAGACACTGCTGGTCCATGCCGTGCCTATTTCACAAATAGTACATCAGCTGACTTCCCAAGATAACGGTCTGGTATCTACTTAGCAGCAAATACATCAATTAAAAGATAAAATGAAGTACTGGAAGATCTTATGCAAGAAATAAAGCAGATGTAAGGTGAGCACCTGACTGAGTAGCATGTCTGCTTTTCTGGGGTTGCATTGTTAGCACTTGAAGCTGTGAAATGCCAGCGCTTTCATGTGATGGTTTAAGTGTTTGATTGATTGTTTCAGGGCCGAAATCTTGCAGATCTCAGAAGGAGTCAGCCTCGAGGGACTTTCACGCTGAGCACAACGCTGCGATTAGGCAAACAGATTCTAGAATCAATAGAAGCCATTCACTCTGTGGGATTCCTGCATCGTGACATCAAGCCTGTATGTTGTTTTGAAAATTTTCCCTGGTTGTATGTCTGTCTGTTCTGCTTGAGTCAATAAAGACAGTCTGAGCATGGGCAGATCTCAGCAGATACATTTAGGTCTCCTTGCACACTGCCACTGTCATGTTTGCTATTTTCTGTGAGTACAGAATAGTAATATAGGATTGTGCTTCCTTTAAGTGCATAGCAAACTAGCTTGTATTGGCAGAGGCTGCTCCATGATGGGTTGGTAGCTGTCAGTCATAATTGTACCAGTCAATATCCCGTGATGAAGCAATCTAGTTCTGAACACTCATTTGGACCAATTATTACTGTTAAAGGAGTTCAGAAAGGAAGTCTTGCTTTGTGACCCATCACTCGGATAAATGCTATTTCACGCATTTGACGTAGCTAAATCATCTCTTAATCCTTTCTGAGCAATTGCCAAAAAGTTGGAGCACAGTTTCTAGTGTCAGAAACACATTCAAGGTGTTGGTCATCTGCCTAAGTAAAGGACAGTAATTCCAAGTCTTTCTGTACAAGCCAGTCTTTTTCCTACAGCTCTTCACTACTTGACCTCAATAGTTGTTGCTACACCAAACCCAAGACTACCTTCCTTCCAGCAGACTCATTTGCTCTTTTTAAAATCAGCTGCTTTTAAATGATCCAATTCAGCTGAAAATCAGTCACAGATGTGATTGGCCAGAAGTCCTTTGGCAGCCATCCGTTATGGTCAAAACCAGGAGCTGCTCCATATGCTTGGCATTGGTTTATTTACTAAGAAGCAAAGCCAGTGTTTTTTGGATGCCCAAATGTTCAGGTAGATTCAGGCAATGCAGTACAGTGGATAGTGATTCTGGGAGTTAGGGCAGGATAATGCATGCTAGCAGCTGAACAGAAGCATTTGTCTACAGTAACTCCATCCTGTTATGCAAGTGATGGAGCTCTCGCTGCACAGCTAGCGGTGTTAAGTGTAGCTTTTTCTCAGAGCAGCTGAAATTTAGTGAAGCTAATGTGAATTTTAGTTATTTTGAGACTCCACAGACTCTTATCTGCGAAGTGAACTTCTTAACAAGGCAGTGATTCTCTAATCATGATTTTTAAGATGCATCTTAAAATTAATCTCTTTGACTTGTTTCCATCAGAGGCATTTGAAGCTATATGACAAAGTTTTGTTAACAAATGGCCAATTTTACCCAAGTTGCTGGTATTAATTTGATTTTTTTTCTTTCTTTCTTCGTCTAGTCCAATTTTGCCATGGGCCGCTTACCTTCAACATACAGGAAGTGCTACATGTTAGACTTTGGTCTGGCCCGTCAGTACACCAACACCACTGGGGAAGTCCGGCCAGTAAGTTAATTTCAAGGAATTTTTTTCCATTTCTGCAACTGATTAGGCATGGAAAGGTTTTGTGGTTCTATTTGTTTTGTGGTTGTTATGTTTGGTCATTATACTGGACTGCATTTTCTGCAAGGTGAGAAGCAGCACTTCAGCTGAATTGAGGATCTAAGAAGGGATGCCTGCTTTTGTCTTAAGAGGGATGTGGCTTTTATTTTTTTTTATTTTATTTCCTTTAGAATGATCAGGTTTTCCACAGGCTTGCAATACTTACTGAGTAAAATATGGACTGACAAAGACAGTGAGCCCAATGCTGGCCATGTAACTTATGTAGCCCCAGGGGACTGGTCTAGTCCAGTTCTCTGTGGTCTGGGGAAACGGGTTGGTGTATTCTTAAAACTTTTTATCAAAAAAGTGCTAGAAGTTAAAGGCTGACCTGATCTCTGAGGCTGAGCTTACTGTAAATTGCAACCTGTATGCTGTTCTCACCCTTGCCTGGTTTCGGTTTTGTATATATTGCCCCTGTCCAGATTTCCTAGCAGGAGTATTTCAGTGTGCCTGCTTGGAGTGGAGGTAAGGGCAGGGAGCACAACTTGCGCCATGTAACATGGGTGTTATCTTTAGTCCTTTTACCAGGGCTGTGTCACCTGATGTCACTCATAAGAATATGTAAAGCTTCAAGATGGTCTAGGTATCTGTCAGAGAATTCCTGGATTTATTTCAGAACACAGGGCAGAGAGGGCTCAAACAATCTCTCTGTTTATCATCCCAGGCTTATACCTTTTGGTCTGCACACCTTTTCCATCTGCAAGATAATTGTTGTTCTGGAAAGTGTTGACAAAGCACGAGCTAAATACAGAGCTCTGTAGTGCAGGGGATGGTTGGGAGTGGGAAAGAAAGCAAAGGAGCAGATTTTGTGTCTTTAGTAGATGAACATACCTGGGGGATTTTTCTTCTATTTTTTTTATAAGTCTTTTCAGTTGAACCTTGCCAGTGTTTGCATTTTACCTGTAGATGGGAGCAGCTCCTTAAAAAGACACACATTATATACTACTGGTCTTCCACGTTAGTGCTGTTTAATTTGGGTATAACCCTTCTCCGTATTGCCCTTTACAAGATGTAGGCCCACTCCTTTCTTTTTTTCTGCAGTCAGAATTCAAGCCCATTATTTATTAAAACGGGCATTTGATTTTCTGCAAAATTTCTTAATCGCTTAAGTGAAACAGCTACAGTTTTTGTCTGTATTTCAAGTCCATTGTTTGAACACTGTTCTTTCTTTACAATTAAAGAAACTAATTTTTCCACTTGTATCTTCTTTTGAATCCTGTATTTTTTTCCTTTCTTACTCTAATTTAAAATTGCTTCACTTTTATTTTCCTCCCAGGTCCTGTTTTTGGAAACAGCTCTACATCCAGCTTTGGCATTTTCCAGGGCAAAAGATTCTTTAGCTGTGTCTTGCAAGCTGTGGCCTGCTTGGGTTGGTGTGAGTGAGAGGGGGCTTTGTCAGAATGCAGGACTTGGAGAAGGTTGTTTGTAATTCTGGTCAGTTTGGTGGTTGTTGCTTGCCTGCCACAGATGGGTCTCATAGAAGGATGAATACATATAATCTTTTCCTAAAAAAATACATGCAATCCCCAGAGTGTTGGGGGTACGTTCTGTTGAAAGGGGTAAAATGTCTCAGTTTATTTGGGATATAGGAGGATCTTATGGAGTAAAGTCTCATAAACCTAATATACTTATTCTCGTATGCCACACTTGAGGAGGGGAGGCTTTTTGGCAGAAATGATACAATAAAAACCACATAAATATTCACTTCAATGCCATTTAACATTATAAAATAGTCACCAGGCTCTTCAGTCCTTTTGTGTCCCTGCTGCCTGATACCACTGTTGAGATCCACTTATCAGACCAAGACATCTGTCTGGAGAAGCATATTGTGATTGCTGCCCAAGTAATGCAGTGAGGATTAGGAAGGAGATGGAGGTGAAGGATGGCATGAAGAGAATGGAAATGAGAATTTTTTTGTGGGGTTTTGTGTTTGTTTGTTTGGGGTTTTTTAATAAGAACTTCATAAATTATTTCACCAAAGAGATTATTTCAATCCAGTAAGGTAGATTTTTCTTTCTCCATTCTCTTTCTCTTCCTTTATCCATGAAGAATACAAATTCTAGAGTTATAACATGATAATTTATAACATGAGCCCAGTTTTTGGATGCTTTTTCTGCTCAAGTAGGTTCTATGCAGTTTCTTGCAGTTTCTTACAATTTCAGAAGAATTGTCATACTTTATGAATAGTACCATAAAAAGTATTAGCTGTGTTCATATCCTCTGAAATTCCTAGCCTCAATTTTACTTATCACCTTTTCAGAAAGACACTGAATGACTTTCTAGTAATACAGATAATAAGCCAGGCCTTTAGGATGCTGTGCATTTCTTGTTTGAGTTTGGGGATTTTTTAAACTTAAGTCTTGCCTTACAATTTTTGGTCACTTTTCTATTTTGAAAACACCTTTGATTTTGAAAGAGGGAAAAGACAGTGATTCTGTGGAGCAAAAACCTCTAGAAATCTGTGCTGGCACTGGTTTTCTGTGTTTATTTTAGGGGCAATTATCTGATGCCAAACATCATTAATTCTTTTTTTAATGTAAAGGCAAAAATCTGTTTAATAGTCAGATAGCATAGTCTGTCCCTAAAAGGGTCTCATTCTGATTTTCTAGAGATTGA
Source organism: Pseudotriccus pelzelni (assembly GCA_035584735.1). Taxonomy (NCBI): domain Eukaryota; kingdom Metazoa; phylum Chordata; class Aves; order Passeriformes; family Tyrannidae; genus Pseudotriccus; species Pseudotriccus pelzelni. The sequence continues at coordinate 9,363,762 of JAWMRA010000113.1, read as the reverse complement.
TTAAAGCTTCCTACTCTGCATGATCTTCACTGAGCATTAGTTTCTCTATCCTCAGCTGTTACCAGTCTGGCTTCCCAGGCCTTCTTTTAAGAGCTATCAAAGTAGCTTTTAGCTAGACAGCTGTTATTCTGCTGATCTTCTGACAAGTACTGTTGTATCACTGTGCACTACAGTGGTATTGATTTGTACGTCTGTACAGAGGACAGCTACTTGACGGCTCAACTTGATCGCTCAGCATTTGTGAAGTTGTGGGCCACTTGGTGAAATTAAATCCAGATTTATTCTGAATCTGAATTTATCCTGTGCTTCTAGGAAAACAAAACTGACCTACCTTATGTGGGATGCTAATGTTAGCAAAAATACTGCTCCTTGGAGAAAAACTATTGTCGCACAGATTTGCTTTCACGGGAATGTTCTCGGCCTCTACCGCTTGCCCATTGCCAGATGTTCCAAAGTCTCCTGGATAAGTCTGTAGAAACTTAACATTGCTCTATAAAGACAGAAGATGGTTGGGGACAGAAGGTATGTAAGGAAGAATCAGCAACATTTTTTCCCCTCTGTTAGGAGTCAGGGAAGCTTGGCTGTTCTCAACAGTCTCCTTAGCTGATATTTCGCTGTGAGTTGTAGAAGTCAGTCTTTGATAGTTACTCTTTTGGACACACAGAGCAGATGTGCATCAGTCATGTAGCCATTTGGTGCCAATTGTGTGCTGGGAGCTGCTTAGGGCCTGGCTGAAGGCTGTTACTTTGGCTACCATCAGCATTTCTGGCATTTGGATCAGTGTCAGCATGTTGGCTAGCAAAGGAGACTCTGGCTATTAAGAAAAATGGGACAGATTGCTAATGCAAAAAAACCTCCCCTTAATCTTTCCAGTGGGTTTTGTTTTCAAACACTTGCAAGGACAAATAAATGAAGGAAAAGACAGGCATGTTGCCAAAACTGCTAGAGGAGATGCTGATTTCTTTACTGCTCCTCCTTTACCCTCTAAGCCCCACTCTCTCCTGTTTATGAGGTGGCAAATTCTGATTAAGATCTGTCATCTGTATTCAGCAGGGTCTGTTTGACCTGAAATTTTCCATTTTTTAAGGGAGCACTGTCAGTGGTAAATTCACGCAGTATTCCTGGTCCATTAAGCTTAGTAACATCTTTTGGTGTTCAAGACTTACATATTTTCTGACAAAAGACAGTAGAAAAACTACTTAGTCACAATAAACAGGGCCATGTCCAGGGCTGTGAGTCTCCTGACGTCCCTTTTCTAGGGAATGTCTTAATTTTGTGCACAGCTGTAAAGCTTCAGTGAGAGGGATTCCAATATGCCCGCTCCCATTCTGCCTGTGGCTTAAATACATGGTGTTTGTGCTATTGTGCTGTCAAGTAAGAATGCAGGAACTCCTGTAGGAGAGGAAGTTTTTGAACCTGAGACTTCCAAACTTTGGGTGAGTGATCTAATGCTGGAGAGAGGAATCACACACAGACTCACAGTAAAGGTAAAGCTGGAAGAGACCACAGTGGGTCATCTGCTTAGACAGGGTCATGTTAGAGCCCATTACACAGGATTGCATCCAGATGCTTCTTGAATATCTCCAGTGAGAGAGACTCCACAACCTCTCTGGACAGTCTGTTCCAGTGCTTCGTCTACCTGCACAGTGAGGATGCTCTTCCTCACGTTCAGCTGGAATTTCAGGTGCGTCAGTTTCTGCCCTTTGCCTCTTGTCCTTGCTCGGCACCACCAAGAAGAGCCTGGCTCCGTCCTTTCGACACCCTCCCCTCAGATACTGATACCTTTTAAAGATTAATATTGCACCTGCCAGAATACACAGAACGCATCTGCCCAACTGCGTGTATCCTACCTGTAGGATATCCAGAATTGTCTTCTTTAGGACTGGAGGCAGGTTACCAGAGATGAATAGAGCCAGGGATGCAATTGTTATGGTCCATATGGAATAAGGTGATGAAAACTACACAACCTTTTTTAATGCCTTTATACAAATCTGTTGATGATGTGTAAGATACCACCCATCCAGTTTCAAAGAAGGTACTGCAGATCTAATCAGTTTTTAGAAGGCAATAATGACAAACTCATGTGAAGAGGGGTTGAAAAGATTGTGTTTATGACATGCACAAGAAGATGAATGAAAGGAATTTTATAAAAGTTCTAAAATACTACTTAATAGCTTATGGATGCAGAGGATATTCTGAGAAACAAGTCGCGTTTTCTCTTCATGATTTCCTCCCATTCCCTTACACCTCTCTGCTCATAAAGTCCATTTTGTGGAGAATCCCAAGACTGTCCATAACAAATTTGATACCACAGGATGCAGAGATCTTTTTCTAGGGATTTAACTATTACTTCCTGTAGATGCAACCTTCTGCCATGATTTAGATAGAGACATGAGCAGTCTTATTCATTCTGATGTCCTGGTAGCATGACCCACCTTTGCTGTGAAAGCAGTGTGAGCAGTCAGTGTCGATGCACATCTTAGGACAACAGAACGAAGCAACTGGGGAATGAATTGCAAAACTGTGGATTTTTTAGATTTGTGGAAGTATCTTCTATAGAAAGCACACAGGTTAAGTTTTTCGTCTTGCATTAATTTTTATAGCAGAGAGCTGGACTAGCAGAATGTCTTTGATATGGAGAGTTAAGGCTGAGAAGAAAATCTGAACTTGAAGGGGGAAATAAACATAAACCTTGTTATGCAAATGATGAACGACGCTGCTTATATAATGGAGATGTTCTGAGTCATGAAGGTCTTCTGGGCTAATGTAGGTCAGGTTTTGGACAATTCCTGGATTGTTACTGGTCTTTGCTTGGGTCTGCTAGTTTTGTCACTAGCATGCAGTACAGAAAGCATTACACCTTTACTCTGTCTGTAAAACCCTGCCTTCGGAAATGTATTCCCTGTGGCTCCACATATATTAATTGAAAATGTTCAAGGCTTTAGCAGCTTGGTGTTAATTATTTGATAATAGAGGAGAGGCTATTTTTTTACTGAAGTCTCTCTCCCATTGCAGGATATGGCACTGGAATGTTCTGCTCAGCAAGCATTTTATTTTAGCTTAGTCAGCTGCAGCTGATTAGATCTCGATCTCCTCGTGGCTCAGACTGCACTGCAGTAGTTTTCAGTGCCTTGCTGAAGAGACTGTACATGTGCGAGGGCGGCTCCGTGAGTCAGTGGGCAGAGAGATGATGTTGTAGGCAGGACAGTGCACAGCCTGTTGAGAAGAGCATGAGAGAAGCTGCAGGAATGTGTCGGCTAATTGAGAAAAAGGGTATTTATTTTCCAAGTGTCTGTGCGTAGTGTTTAAAATAAACTTCACTGCAGTGAGCAGGATATTAGAAGAGGAGATTATGGTGTGTTTTTCTACTAGGTAGTTTCCCCCCCCACTGAAAATGAGCTATAAAATAAGACAAAGAATAGTAACTTTTACATCCTGATACGCCAAATATTCAAACATAGAAGCCCAGTAGTTTTATACTTACTTTGTACTTGAAACATATGTAAATCAGTAGTATTATGTAGGAGATGAACATTTTGCAGTAGAATAACAGATTTATGGAGCTGTAGTACTATATTTTCTTAGGAGGGGATATAATTTTTGTCTCAAACTTTGTGTTATAAAAAGGTAGTCACAGGAAAGGCTGAAAGCACAGCATAGTCACATTTGTTCACACAGAGATGAAAAGGAAAAAGAATAGACCTCAGCCTTAAAAAATATTGCACGTTTAATATATTATAAAAATGCAGTTTCTGTGGGAATGGGTTAGTTCTAAAAAAGATCAACGTGAAAATTTTGTTAGGGTTCTCGTTACTTTCATTGTTGTACTAGCAAATTTGAACTTGAGAAGGGACATCATGTTCTGGTTTAAAACATCACAGCTATAGAAAGCAAGTGCAGTTGAAATTAGATGTATGAAAAGCAGACTAGCTGATGGATTTGAAAATCTTTCAGCATGCAGGGATTCTTGTATCTTGTTACAAGTAGCTACTTCTCTGCTTTCCTCTCCTGGAAGCCCTGGTTCGGCAAGGGTGACCTCAGACCATCTTCCCGAGGTTGTTGTTGGTTTTATTTTACGTAGCACTCTCTAGTTAGAGCTCTTGTGCTAAAGAGGTGAGGAAAAAGGAAGGACAACTTGAGCTCAAATCCTATATATGCCTACAGGGGACTAAGATCCCATTTTTCGCTTCTGAGTGCCTTTGCTGCCAAGCTGTGGTGGGGGTTACATTTCATCTGAATGTGTCATTCCTTCTGGCCGATGCTATTCCACGTGAAGCTCTGATTATTCTTCCCAAAGGAGAAGAGAGGGAGGAACTTAAAACTATTACTGTGGCTGGTGGTGAGAAAACAGGGGCTTTGCTCCCTGGGCAAGGGAATGTTGAGTTGGATTGCTGGTCAAGTCTCCTCTCCATCAGAATTGCATTTGCTACCAGGTCATACACTTGTTCTCTCTTGGTAATAATTATTCAGTTATTCTGGGCAAAAGATATCCTTTCTAATCTGTATGTTCTTAAACTTTCATCTCAAAGCACCCTGTGGCTTAGGGATGAGGGTGTACTCTGGAAGGAGGGAGGTGTGGTTTTCATGTCTGTTGAAGGGATGGGGAGATTTGAACTTCAGTCTGCTGCATGTCAGTGATTGCCACAACTGTCTTTTGTCTTCTTCGTTTTGATAGAAAAGGGCTGTCATCTCCATCTGACTCCAGGAAAGCATTACGAGCTGTAAATCCCAAATGAGATGTGACTAACACTCTACAATGGTTCCCCAAAAAATTTCCATTTCAGCAATTCCCCCATTCTGTTACAGCACATGAAAAGCTTATCTTTCTTACTTAGCTTAGCACTCCCCATGCTTTCCACGGAGATATTCTCTGCTACTTGTTCCCCTATGGGACATTGCGTGTAAGAAAGAAGTGCGGTTCTGAGGCCAAAATTCTCTTGTTAAAAATCATGATAACTGAATAATAGGATTACAACTGAAATAAGCTTTTGATTGGGAGAAAAAAAAATAAAAAAGCAATCTCATTCTTAGCCCTGTTTCTAATGTGATAAAGTCGTTCTTATCTTCAGCACAAATTCAGGTGCAGGAATTGCATGATGAGTGGTTGGTGCATGCTATTTAGAAAGACAAAATTATCTTTTTCTTTAGTGATATTAAAATCCATTGGAAATTTTGGACTCTCCTAAAGTAAAGTAGAAACTATGGCATTTACACTCATTTCCTTAGGGTCTTTTGCTTTGGAAAGAACAGTAGGAGACTTGAATAGCTTTCTCAAAACTAAATTTCATGCAAAGTTTATGGAATTGTTAGAATTTGCGCATTTTTAGGAAAAAGGAATAGTAAGACTCAAATAGGAAACTCCATTGTATGGATTGCTTTTGATTAGTTGATTTCTGTTGGAATATGTATCTCTCAGCTGAGGTCTTTCCTCAGTTCACTGAAGTGAGTTTTAAGGTTATATAATATATTGTAATATTAGCTCTTGCCTCTGATCAGGATGGCCCCCAGATTTCCATACTGTGCCATTCTCAGATAGTGATGGCTCACAATGACCTAAAAGCAGCACTGACTTTCATCCTGCTCTCTCTCAAACCCCCGTTCTGCATCCCCCCACAGACAGCGGAGACCCTGCTATTTCTAGGTGGAGCACTGCAGAAGTCATCAGGGAAGGGGAACATGCCTGAACTTGGCAGCTGTGAAGCCTGTAAAGTTGACAAGCCAGTGATTGTGTGGATATTGATGGTGAGAAAGCAAGGTGGTGGTTGGAGAAAAAAAAACAAATACCTTGGGTGAGAACCCGTGACAATTCAAATGGGGAAGGGGACATTGCTGTTCATTTTTCGAAACCCATGCACTAACGTTAGAACTCGCTCTGGATGAAAAGGGCAAGAGACGAGAGAGAGCCAATCCCCTTGCTGGTTTTTAGATCAGTTTGTCTGGGGGAGGAAGGGAGGTGTGTACATCACAGAATTTTAGAAAGGAAGATCACGGTAGAGCCACACAGCTGGCCTGATAAGGCTGTAAGCATTTCTGCCCTCACCTTTGTTTTGATGCTATTAGGTGTGATATGTGAGCAGGGGGAAGGTAGTCTCTAGAGGGAACCCTCTCACCACTTACAAACCACACAGGCTCACTCAGTGCTTTGCATCTAAATTCAGCTAAATACAGTGTGGGCCAACAGCCCTGGGAAGGGTGCTGGGAGATGGCAAGAGCTAAACACGACACAGGTTTCTGCTGGGATATAGTGTTGAATTGTTTTTTAATTCATTTCTGTTTAATTTTTTTTCTCATTTTGTTGTTTTTTATCATGTTTTTCTTTGGGTTTCTCTCTGTTTTACAGTTCTTTTGGGCTCTTCTTTTGAGGCTGTGTTTGATGCGTTGGCTTCCCATCCGCTGCTCGTAACCATCTCTGCTATGAGTTGTGAGTGAGCCATCACCATGCTTCTGGGTTTTCATTTTGTTTTGTGCTTTTGTTATATACAGAAGTCCAAATTACACCTGGTTTTCTTTTTTTTCCTCATGATATGTTTGTTTTTCAGCAGGATCGTGACAGCTACCTAAATGGGATGCAAAGGCCTAGGACAATTGGGATTCTCTCTGAGAGGCTGGCAGATATTTGGGTGGTGCTAGAGACTGTGATTTTGTCACTTTGGTGGTTTCAGAGGCAAGGGGAGGGGAATTCTCTCATCTTATATTTGTGGGTCCAGCTTCCTCTATTAATTTCTGACTCCCCATTGGGATAAAATATGTTTGCTATCGTTAATGATTCTATAAAGTGATGCTGTTTAGATTAGCAAATCAAAACACATATAGGAAGTGCAGATTTTGTTCCCAACAGAAGAGGTGGAGATGCATGTCCCTGCATTTCCCCCATGAGCCTAACTGAAGAAGCTGAAGATTCCTAGAAGTCACAGAGATTCTTCCTTTTCATTCAGTTAAAGCTTTCTTTCACTTTTCCTGCCTATCCCAACCTTTCCAACAAGTCATTTCAATCCAAGATATATCTCCAAATGCTTTCCATGATCTGTGGCATTTCCTCTCTCCCCTTACCACCTTCTTGTTGATCTGTGCTAACTTTCTTTTCATGTTCTTACTGCTGAAAATCCTTTTCCTGGTTCCAGGAGAGATGAATTGATCCTAGATGACAGCAAGCCTGACAGGGACAAAGGTGGTGGATCTCATGAAGGGATTGCACAGGCTTCCAGAACGTAGGGGAAGAACCAGTGGGCATGTTCCATGAGAGTACCACAGTCTTAAGAAACAGCAGAAGGAAAGTACTGGCATACAAATACAACTTTTTGGGAAGGAAGCTGGAAACTGGGACATTCAAAATATCAGTCTAGGGACCAGTGAGGCAAAAGGAAAAATTCTAATCTCTATGAATGAACATGGTGTAAGGAGCCAGGGTTCAGATTAATGAGGAAATACAAGCACTCCTCAAATAAAGGGAGTGTACTGGAAAGACAGACTTCATGTGAGTCGCAAGGGAGACACTGTTGGCACTTGAAATACAAATGATCACGAGTATTTCACCTGAGGAATGATGAAAAGCTGATGGCGGGAAAACAGCATAGCTTTTAACAGTGGAACACTTCATACAGGATTTTGTTACCTAGTTCTGTCTTTGTCTGTGAGGTAGTCTGCATTGCTAATGCAGTGAAAGGAACACAGAGTATAGTTTTTGCACTGTGCTAGGGATCTAACACATTCTCCCAAGCTAAAACTCATTTTAAATCAAGCTTCTAATGTAATATACTTTGTATCTGTGACATCTCTCCAACAGTGCTGTGTAATAAAGTACTTCAGCTTTGTGGTAGACACAGTATGAATGTGAGAATAGATATACATTATAACATTTTTTATAGTAATACTGATGTGTAAAAATTAAAAATAAATCATGCATAGTTGAAAATTGTATTTCAACTTGCTAGCTTATTATATATTCATCATTTTTGGGATTCAAGTCAATTGGGTTTTATAGAATGCCATGGTCTGAACCTCCTAACTGTAACAATTTCTATTCTGTGTCAAATGTGGATTGGTCTGGACAACAAGGATGTTTTATCCAGGCTCTTTTCCACCGCTGAACAATGCAGTGGTGGGATGAAATTTATTAACTGGAAGAAGTGAAGTGTGTAAAGAAATCATCTGGAAAATTAATGTTGGTGAATTCAGAACAAAAGTCAATAACAATTGGGTATACAGCATGTGCTACAACAAATGCTCAGGCAGGAGCTGTTTGTTTGGATGAAAAACAAGGTATCTCCACAGCCTGGGAAATATTTGATTGAAGTGATTAGTGACACAGTCAAAAGGCATGACTAATTGCCTTATGACTGGTAGAGCAGTCAAATACGGTTAAAAGAGGTGCAGCCTTTATGAGAAAAAGATGCTGTTACACGGTTGGCATCTACCTGTTTTGTTCAAAGGACTCTAAAGGTCCTGTCAAAGCAATTGCAAAGTCTTGGTTAGTTGCAGTGCCCTTCCCTGAGGCACCACATGAAAGAGGACTAGAGAAGAGAGCCCTTGGGGTTCAGCAGCAGGACTGGCTTGGGGAGCAGCCAGTCATTTTGGCTGTGGGACAGGTGCACAATTAAAAGATGGCTGGGCTTTTGGTTTGCTTCTGAAAGAGGAGGGAAAAAACATTTGGAAACTGCCTAGCATTGCTTCCAGAACAGATCTAATTAAAGACTGCAAAGATAGCCTGTCTGCCAGAAATAGAAAGTATTGATCTAAAATGGTTTTCGGAGACATTGCCAACCATTCTGAAACCAGCACACGTGGTACATTTGGTTCAGTACATGCACAGTTGATAACTGAAGACATTGAAGTCAGGAAAGAACGTGAAAGACAAACTTCCATGGACTGCAAACACTGAATAATATTTGTTGTGAAAACATTATGGATTGCATGTTAGAATTGTTCACAATACGCTCTTATGTCTCATGAAAAGTATCAAAGCACCCTAGCTTCCATTCATAATAGAAAAGAGGAATGTCCTCTTTGCTTTTGAGTATGTAGAGAAAATTTATGCTGACGGCTGGTTCAACAGATGTATTCCAGTGGCCAGTATTCTGCTTTTCGGGAACTCACATCAGTGAATTCACTGGAATTCTGAAAATACTTTGTAACCATTTATCAGTGGAAATCCTAAACTGCATGCTCTGAGAGAAATGAGGTAGAGAAACACCAATATAATATCTCTGCTATTACCTGCTACTAAATAAATATCTTATAGCTCAGGCTGGGGTACTGCAAGATTAAATGCTGCCTTAAGTGCATGGGATGTGCATAGAGGTTCTCCTTGTGGAGTATTTGATTAGCATAAAGGAGTTGTAAGATAGACTTGCAGCTTTTTTTGCTTGGAGTCACTGTAACTTAAGAGTGGCATTGTACACCATACAGGTGTACATGTTCATGGCATGGTGTTGATGAACTTGCTTAACAAAAGTTTGAAGTTTTATTCTTTCTGAGAATGTTGAAATTCAGAGCAACTTCCCTGTACCCGAAAGGAAGCAACTGAATTGTACGTATTTAAAGTGGCAGAAGGGTGCCCTGGAACAAAAGTACAGAGTTTTAGGCGTAGTTTTGAAAGCATAGGCACAGCTTAAAGAACAAACCTAAATCAACTGACCTACATGGGACAAGTTACTCCATTAGACTTGTTATTAATGTGCTCAATTTTCTGGTAGAATGGGATCTTCATTATGAGTATGTTTATTTTTTTGCCCAAGCTTAGCCTTAAGATGGAAGAAGTGTGGGCCTGAACCTGGTTTTGCCACAAGAGTTTTGAAAGCACTCTGTTAACTCTCATTAGCTCTGGTGCTTCTAGTTCAACTGAAAGGATTTGATGGGTGTCATTATTTAAATGCAAGTTTTTCAGAACAGTGGCATCTTCATTAAGTGAGCTCACATGGATAATGTTCTTGTGGAGGCAGCAGTAGAAAAAGTTGGAAGAGTTGCTCAGCCCCCAAAAGAGAGAAAGCCTCCAGGCTTGGAGAAATAGTCACTGGAGTGCCATTCCACAGCCACTGTATTGAGCCTTCACTTTCCAAATACAGGAAAAGGAGAATCAGAGAAAGAGAAAATAAAGATATATGATGTAAGATATACTGGGAAGAATCTGGAAAAAAGTAAGAACTCTGGAAGTCAGAGGTTCTTAATTTGTTGAAGTCTTACAGAAGATGTTGACAAGCCTTGTCAGCAAATGTGTATGGTCATCTGCCTTGTATCAGAGTAGGTGATCCCTGTTCTCATCCTGACCAGGCTGTCTTCAGGCTTTGCTTGGCTCATGTTATTCACGACTCAGTTTTGCACTTGCTTTTCTTTACTAGCTTTTCCCTTGACCTGGAGTTTGAAAAGGAAAAATACGATCCTGGATAATGTTCATATCTCTGTGCCTAGACTGTTACTGTTCTAACATATCACTGTAACCACCTTGCCTTTCTCTGTAAAATAATCTTTTCTAGAAATGCAGAACTGGAGACTGCTGTCTGTTTAGCTGGCTGCTAGAGCACAAGAAGGCAGTAAGAGCTTTGCATCTCTTGGGTATATGTGAAGTCACAGTGTAGACAAGAAGCTCTCAGGAGTTAGCTGCGCAGGGGATTTAGCCATCTGCTCTGTCTCTGAGATTTTCTCTTGTCTCCCTTCAGCCCCGCAACGTCGCTGGTTTTCGAGGAACGGTCCGCTATGCCTCTGTGAATGCACACAAAAACCGAGTGAGTATTTTTGGGTTATAAGGAGTTGTGAGTAAGATTATTTCCCCTCAGAAACCTGTTTCCAGGAACAGGGGAGTAAGAGGCACGAGTTTTGGTTTGTTATCTACAGAAGTTAGTATATCAGATGATTTCCATTAAATGGTCAAGGTTATAAAATCAAAATTATGATTCAGTTATGGGATCCTCTCTAGTTGGCAGCCTTAATAATTGTAATTATTGCATTATCAGACACTTTTTAAGGGCAAGCCCCCCACATACTTAAGGAGAAATCTGGGTAAGTGCTAGGCTGCTTGTTGCTAGTTTCTAGCAGAACTCGGCTGGGAATTACCAAGTGCCAAGTCCCCAAATCCATTCTTCACCTGTAATTTCTAATATTAATGTTTTGCCATCAGGTGAAGAGCCACCTAGTGAGGGCTAGGTTATTTTTCCTTGAAAAGAGCCATTATTTACAATAGTATCTGGCCTGTTTCATTCTAAACACTTCTGGAAGTCTCATTCTTCTCAAAATGTTCCTATGTCCTATTTCAGTAATGTTCCTTTGCAGACCGTAAACATTAAGTTTGGACAAAGCTCTCAGGCCCATGGTGTGATTCTTGGGGTGTCCTGTGCAAGGCCAGGAGTTGGACTCAGTGATCCTAATGGGTCCCTTCCAACTCACCATATTATATGATTCCATGATTCTAAGTTATGCTAAGTGCTTGCCAGATGGAAACTATCAGCCCTGCTGCATTACCTCCAGGTTTCCAACTTTCCTTGTGGTGAGTCTGTAGAATGGCCTGTGACATGTAAGGAAGTGTCAAGTTCTTTTAGGGAAAGAAGTTATTGTCTGCAAAAGGTGAAAAGTGTGATGTAGAGAGGGTGGTTGAATGCCATCATGAATTCTCTGTTTCCTGGGAGACACGGAGAAACCTGAGCTATAATTTTTGGAGGAGCTGAATAGTGCCAGCTGTAGCTGGTATCAGCTGAATGTATATTTAGACACAAAAATTGCTGTATAATGCAGGCTATTCTGAGAAATCATGTTCTAGATGCTGGATGTTGAGGACCAAAAATGAATTCGTATGCTTTAGCAATTTCAGCCTTAACCTCCATGTTTCAGTTTCCCATTCACTAGCCCAGGAGGAGAGCAGTATGTGGAAGTGTTACAAATCTGTAAATTGTTGTGGTGTGTGATGGAGAGTGTTCTGCAAAAGCCCTTGAGCAAATGTTGTCTTCTGAAAAGAGCTTTGAGTGATATTTAAGGTTAGAAATAATAATAAAAAATATCTCCTACACAGATTTTTGGATTTTTTTCTTAATCTAGGTTATTCCACATCCCATTAATAAATATTTCACTCCTGTGGAATACCCAGTGAGGGACAGTCCTATGGAAAACTTGTGCTTTCTTGTATGGATAAAAACCCCTTTGCTAATATATTCACAAAAATGAAAACAAATTAGCTTATTCAGGGGACTATATCAATATAGTTTCCAAGTTTAATGAAAGCTTGGGTTTGTGTCTTTAGTCTTTAATTTGGCTTCTTTAGTCATTGAATGGGAAGTATGACTTCTCTTCCTGCCTTTCAAATGAGATAGCCCATCTGGAAAGCACACCTGGACCACTGAGCAGCGTGGAACTTTGCTCCTCAGTCTTAGTCTCTCTTTTCTCCAGGAGATGGGTAGACATGATGACCTGTGGTCCCTCTTTTACATGTTGGTGGAGTTTGCGGTTGGTCAGCTTCCATGGCGAAAGATCAAAGATAAGGTAGGAAACCTAGTGGCTGTGCTTAAGAGAGGGTGCTGCATAATAATTTTAATTATTATGACTCTCTATTATTCCTCCTGCGGCTCATTGCAGCTTTTGTCTAAAGTAAAGCCAGAATCTTCTTTTCATCAGATCTTGCTGCAAGATGCTAACCTGCTTTTCTGATGCACAGGGTGGGCTTCTCTTATTTGGAGTAATTAGACTTTATTTTAATCCATGTTGTTAATCATATTTGATCAAGTGATTCTTACTTTGTCCTTGCAAAGCACAAAATAAAATGGCAAGACTGAGCTGTCCTTTTGGCAAATAAATAGAGCCTTCAGAAAGGCAGGAGGATAATGCTTTGCTGTGCCAAACAAGCCAAATGGGATTTGAAATCAAAAAGTTAGACAGAATAAAGCTAGCTGTTCATGATGTCTTGGAAATACTTTTTGCTAGGGAATAAAATCCCTGGAAAGAAGTAGATTGCCTGTGTGGAAGACTCTGCTAAAGGGACCCCGGGGAGTGTTTCTAAATCGGGATTCCCCTTTGACTTCTGCCTGCAGTAATCAACCTCTTGTGCTTGGGACAGCAAAGAGGAGAAGTGTGTAGACACTGTGCTGGAAGAGGCTGTGTTCCAGGAATAAGACTAGGTGATACTCCAGGAGAGATAAGTCTGTATAAATATGAAGCAATAGAAGAGATTCTTGGCTCTGAGATTTATTTTTTTTTCCAGGAGCAAGTTGGCATGATAAAAGAAAAGTATGAACACCGAATGCTGCTAAAACACATGCCTTCAGAGTTCCACCTTTTTCTGGATCACATTGCAAGCCTAGACTACTTCACCAAGCCAGACTATCAGGTGGGAGCCTTTCTTTACTACCAGGATGATGCATGGCACTGTGGATTGACATTTGGATTTTTTAAAAATTTCCATGCATGTGTTTATATCTGGCTGAGGAATACCTTTCCTAGGATCAGGAGAAAAAGGCTGGACTGTACAGTTCTCCAAAATCTCAAAAGTTTTTTCATCTCCTTCCACTACCCTGTCTAAAATAATGCTGTATTCCACACCAAAAAACTCATCCCAAACAACACAGCGCTTCTGGCTTTCATTAAAACACAAATATTTTGAGGTACTCCAAATGTGACAGAATTCTAGCGCAGCTTGCAAAGATCTGCAAAGAGCCTATACCAGCAGCTCAACCATGGCCACCAACCCCTTTGTTTTCCTGCAGACTCGTATGGGCCTTGGCCATTATTATCTCTTTCTTTAATATTCACCTAACATATGGATTTTCCTCCCATTCAGTGTTTGCTATCGGCATGTATGTGATCAGTTAGGGTAGCTCAGCTTGATTCTGTGTCACTTTTTTTTATCACGGTGGTTTTCTCTGTACATTAAGGCAGAGTGATGGAAACAACATTTTATTAGCAAGTCTGTGCCTGCTCCTGTTGATAGCGCATCAAATGAGTGGGAAAGTGGTAGGAGGGTGTTCCAGCAGTGCCTTTATGTTTTAGTAATGTACGTATTGTAGCGTAGCAACACACATTTTTAAAAAATTATTAAGAAAAAAAAGGAAAATACTTTCCAGATAGTGCAGCAGAAAAATAACATTTGCCACTAGGATGAAGAGCTGTAGAGGGATGGAGGTGGACTGAGAAGATGCAGAGGGAGCTGGATTTGTTTGGCCTGGGAAAGAAAAGTCAAAGAGGGGATCTGATTGCCGTCTTTTGCTGCCTCAAGGACAGTTGTGGGGAGAATAGAGGCAACAAGGGAAGTTGTGATTAAATCTAGGGGGGAAAAATCAGAATGAGGGTTCTTAAATATGAAACAGGTACCTACAGAAGCTGTGGAATTTTCATTCTTGTTGATTTCTAAAGATTGACTGGATGAGGAATCTGATCTGCATTTTCAGTAGCTCTGGTTTGAGCAGGGGTTGGATTAGAGGTTTTGGCTTCTCCTTTTGAACCTACATCCTCCTATAGTCTATTCCAGTTTAAAATAATTGTGTCATAATGGTACTGAAAAGCCATCCTGGAGATGGAAATGGACAGAGATGTTTCCAGACAGTTCTGGGGCAGTACAAATCACAAACAGCTCTTTCACAGTAGGGGATTTGTATGAAGCTGTGAATTGCTTCTTTGCCTTCAGTTTCCTGCAGTTGCAGCTTGGGCAAGAAGCCTCCAAAAGGGAACTCCCCACAGAAGTCTGACATCTGCAGCTTGCCACCTAAAGTGATTCTTCTAGCTTGACTTGGAGACCTATTCCAGACAGCAAATTCTCCAAAGAGCTCGGTTCCAGAGATGTTTTTATGTTGATTTATCTGGATGTATTACTGTGAAAGACTTTTTAATCTTTCACAGGGAGGCAATTCACAGCTTCAGTCAAATACCCTAAAGGGGGCCTGTAAGAAAGATGGGGACAGATGTTTTAGCAGGGCCCGTTTCAATAAGACGAGGGGTAGCGGTTTTAAACTGAAAGAGGGTAGATTTAACTAGATATGAAGAAGAAATTCTTCACTATGAGGATAATGAAACACTGGTAGAGGTAGAGGTTGTAGATGACTCGTCTCTGGAAACATTTGAAGACAGGCTGGATGGGGCTCTGAGCAGCCTGGTCTAGTTGAAGATGCCCCTGTCTGTGGTAGGGGGCTTGGACTAGATGACCTTTAAAGGTCCTTCCAACCCAAACCATTCTATGATTCTAACTTATCCAGTTTCCATCTGTATTCATGTAAACCTTTAAGCATCCACCATGTGACAGGATGGCACCACAACTTAAGTTCTTGCTGTGAGAAAAACTGCTTTTTTCTGTTTGTTCTACACTTGCCACCTGCCAGCCTGATTTAATGCCCCTTACATCTTGGTCATGACTGAGAACTGGTGCCTAGCTTCTTTCTCACTCCCAGACACAGAATCCTGAGGACCTGGGACTGTTATGTGCAGTTGTAAAGTTTTGACCTTTCATCAGAAGTATAAAGGTTTCAGAGAAAGTTGAGAAGACTCAATAAATCCATGTAATAGGTTGAGAATAATGGCAGATTAGAAGACTAGTATCCTTCAGCCTAGACCCTACAGGAAATACAAAAGAAGGCTGTAAAATCCCTAATGGCCTGCAAAGTCAAATGCAAGAGTTACAGAATAAGTTATAGCAGAAAGTACCAAAAGTTGTTTTTAATGAGTGGGTCCTTGATGGCATGAAGGAATGCTAAGAATAAGACAACTGAACTTCTTATTTTAGCATGTGGTTTCTTACTTCAGACTGTTTCAGTGTCAAAGGAATGGAAGGTGGCAGAAGCAGTACCAATTTTTAAATAGCTTCAGAAGATCCCAGTCCCTGACACTGACATGTCCGTCACAAAGAATCAGAAGCTGTGATAAGACTGGGATTAGTGGACATATGATCTGATGATCTAGTGAGGATGATCTAGTGAACAGAAGCCAGCAGGGCTTTTATAAGGGCATCTGTCTACAAATATGTGGAGCTCTTGCAAGGCATCTTTGAGGATGTGGGGATATTAATTTTGAAAAGACATTTGAAAGTAGCAGTCAAAGCATTGCCAAAGTAGAAAAATCCTAAGAATAATTGGAGTAGCATTAGAGGATAAACAGAAAATATCCTTGTGTTAATATGTAGATTTGTGTGAAGCATACTCTTAAATACTCTCTGCAGTTCCATTCCTGCATATCAAAAAGGATGTCTTAAAATCAGAGAAGTTGTGGGGAAGGGTAACAAGGAGGCTTAAGGTAGCTTCAGATATGGAAAGGTTGATTAGATAGGACAGTACACTTTGAAAAAAAAAGAAGAGTACTGACATGTACATAACATCTTTAAAATCAAAGGCAGAATGGCAAGAAGTGAATGGAAAATTATTGTATTCTGCTTCTTCTGATATGAAAATAAGAAACTGTCAAATGAAATCAGCAGGACGCGGGTTGGAATGAGTAAGGAAGGTAGTTCACTTAATTGGCGTGTTCTTTGCCTGAAGATAGGTATAGTCTGAAAGCTTATGTATTCAATAAGTAAGTAGGCAAATTAAGGCCTGTTTCCATCCGAGTGAGAGGGGAAATGGCATTGTTGTGACAGGAGGCTAACAAGCAGAGGCACAATCCTATCATATTTAACTGTCACACCAGTAAAACCCCTTTCAAGACAAAGAAGCTGGTACCACTACCATGTCATGTTCACACTGGAGAGGTGTTACATGTGCCTTGGTCTGACCAACAGTCTACTTGGAAATTCATTTAATCAAATGTTGTGTCACTGGAGCACCTAATTCTGGGGTTGTAGGTCACAAAAAGGAGGAAAAAGATGGCTCATCTGAAAGCTACAAATAGACATTTTACTGCAGTTTGGTGGAAGGTAGTAGGAAGTGCCAGATTGTCTTCTCCTTCTGATCATGCTGATAATCAGAACTGGAATATAAATACAAATAGGGTGTTTGTTCATGGTAATTTTTATTCATAACTTAGTGCTAATTCTATATCATAAGCCAAATGTATCTGCCACCACAGTATCTCTCCCTGTAGACTTTAGGCTGAATCCTGTCAGTTCTTCATTATTTAGCTGAATAATTTTATTAGAAATATAGGAACTCATGTACAGCTCTGTTGGCCTACAGCATCCAGTTTCCCTTTGACAGCAGAACATCAGATTTTTCTGGGTAATGCATTGGTACGTGGAACACTATTGATAGTAGTTTCATTCTCTCTTAAAGAATATCAGTTCTTAGACAGCCACAAGCATAAAGCACATCAGCATGAGCATTTATACTTGCCGTCTTATAAAGAAGATTGTGTCATCTCTTTTACAGCTTTACTTTCTTATGCAACCAAATGTGTCAGGCCACTTTGTTCGTAAGCGTAACATAGGGCACCTGACCAGGCATTTGAGCCAGACACTGCAACGAATCTGCATCCTAGGACAGCATTTTCCTGTTCTGTTAATTTCTTCTGGCAGTCCTTGAATTACATATCAAATGCACTATTCTGCAAATGTCTCATCTACAGGAAAGTTGATCTGAAGTTATGGATTTAGATTTGGAGTAACAAGGCAACTGCAAGATTTCATCAAATCAGTGCCAAAATGTTGCAAGTGTTTCTTTTATAGTTTTGAAGAAATTTCACTTACTGAGCTTAAACCAGCCTAAGAAACAATCCTTATCCAATTTTATAACATTATCTTTCATTTCTCAGTACATTTTTTAGGCAAACTGGAGATTGCACTTGGTCTTTGTGTGCATGCTTCAGACTTTTGGTGAGAGCCACCCTCAGCTACTTAACATAAACTGTTCTTGTAAATCTATTCCAGCTAATCATGTCCGTTTTTGAGAACAGCATGAAAGAAAGAGGCATCACTGAAAATGAAGCCTTTGACTGGGAGAAAGCTGGTACAGATATTTTGTTGTCCACTAGCACCTCAACTCCACCACAGCAAAACACCAGGCAAACAGCAGCCATGTTTGGGTGAGTGTTGCAGTTGTGCCACTCAGACTATGGTCAACAAGCTCAGTAATAAGTTCGTTTTTAAAAGATTTCAAGACTGTTATGATCCTGGGAAGCTGGGGCCTCGTGGCAGCCACCAATTGATTTGACTTTATATACATATTAACATACATCTAAGCTGGTGGGAACCCAGTTTCAGATCCTTGTTGTCTTGAAAACGTGTTTTCTGCTGGGGATGAGTGTCTGAGTTGGAGTCACATTAAGGAGTGTATGGAGACCTCTGAGCAGGATCAATGGAGCTTGTATATTGTGCATATACATAGTGGAAAGTTTCTTCTAAGCCCAATACTGTGTGATGGGAACTTCTGAAGAAGCTTTCAGCCTGTGTATCAAGGGTCCCAAGATCCTTCCTCTGATACAAACCACTGTCTTTGTGATTTTATGTTAGATGTTCTGATTCAGGCTCTCATATCTGGGATATAGCTGGACTGCCTGTTTTTCAGCCTGATCATAACCTAAAAGCTGTGGAATTCCTGTGGGGCAGTGTGATAGAACTCCTTCTTTATATACTGATGATTTGTGTCATCTTGTCTCTTCCATAGGGTGGTTAATGTCACTCCAGTCCCTGGGGACTTGCTTCGTGAGAACACTGAGGATGTCCTACAGGGTGAACATCTGAGTGATCAAGAGAATGCTCCTCCCATCCTGTCAGGCCGGCCAGTGGAAGGGCTTGGTCAGGCTCCAAACACCGCTTTCAATGAGGGCGAAGTTTGGGAAGAGACAGATGTGAATCGCAACAAACTCAGGATCAGCATCAGCAAAGTAAAGAACATTCCTTCATCTCCTGTGGCTGTTGGATTTAGGGCAATGGTTCCACAGACTGCTAGAAGCCACTCAGATCCACTGATGTAACATGCTACATAGTGCAGGCCAAAAAGCATTGAGGAGTTTCCTTGTGGAAAGAGGAGATTACAAGCAATTTTTTCACAGAGAAAAAACCATTGGGATCAATTTGGATATTTATGCAAGTGACATTTTGGGGGCCACTAATGCTTAAGTGAATCTTTCGTACAATCATGTCATTATCTAGGATTTTGATACTTCAAGCAAGGAAATTCTAGTCCTTGCATCGCTGATACAATATCAGAAATGCCCCAAGCTTGGAAATTATAAGCCAAAATTTTATTGTGTCCCAACCTCTTGTGTAAATAAATTTAATCAGAGATGTCTTCATAAGCTGTATTTTTCTGTATCTCAAATCATAACTAATTTATCTCTTCCTTTTTTTTAACTTCATTTCTAAGGATAGGACAATCTATAAGGAGCATCTAATGATGGTTTCACCCCTGTGAAGAGTGAGAGAAACCATCACTTAATATTCTCATATTTCTGCATTCCAAAATCATTTTACACATTTTAGCTTGCATGAAGTGTATACTTCAGTTGATTTTCATCATAATCTCCAAGATGTTTCTCAGTCCTTTCATGTAAATCTTACTTAATTTCTTGGAGGCATCCCCATTGAATCATGATACTATAGTAAATGTTAAGTATAAGAACGTACTGGTTAGTTTATTTATTAGATCAGCTTACATATTGTAAATAAGTTAGTATTTGTGGCAGGACATAAGCTACGTATATAATCTGTTAGCAGAGAAATGTTCATCAGTCTTAAAATGTTGTCAGGGCATATTGGATTCATGTCACAAACCTGTCTTTAATGGATATTTGTGGACTAGCATGTTAAGTCTATCAGTCTTTTGGGTCTGACCAGAATTCACTTCAGTCTGTGCTACTAAAAAGGTAGTCCTTATTTCAGCAATGTAGATATCTTCACTACACTTAATCTTAATAGAAAAAACATTATGCATGGACACAAAATAATCTTATCTGACTTGCTTAAAATTCTGCAATGCAAATAATTCAGATCAACATGGTATATGTATGGAATGTTAGCAGCAGCATCCCTCAACACTGAGAATAATGAACCAGCTTCAAATCACTTCTTCATCTCTCACTGGTAACCGTGTGCCTTCCCAGAAATTTTCATTTGAAGGCACATGAAATAAGAAAAGCCTGGTAGAGAGAGACGTTTCTGTTCACACAACACACAGAAAAATCATGGTAACTTCTGTGTGTTTTTCTGTTCCTTTTAACTACCAGGTGTATTGATGCTTTCAGTCAGACTGAGATGTGCACGGGGAAGTCCTAAATGCCCTTTCTGTGTGCTAGTTCTATGTCATGTCTTGGGTACCCAGCACTGTCATTCACAAGCCCTGTCATAACAGCAGCTAGAGGCAGGAGAGGTTTCTACAAGATCCACAGCATAACCAGGTGACTCTCCCACCAGGGAATATGCTATTTGTTGTCAAGTTACTGGCAGAGGAGCTTACAGACTTAGTCAGCGTGGCAATGAGCACTTCAGTTCTGACAAGTCTGTACTACGCTGCAATCCATGCAGTAGACCTCAGGGCATCATGCTCTCCAAAGCTGAACTTTCTCTCCATAGGGGTTGTTAACTTTAGTCTGATTCTCGCCTGTCCTTTTGCTTTGCCAGACCTATTATCTTTAGGCTGAAGGTTCTCAGAGAGAGAAGTTTATTTAACAGTCACCGTATGAAGAAAAAAAGGATGCTGCAGATTTGATACCTAAGGGCACAGCTTCACCTCTGCTTGTAATCTGAGGCATCCCTTGTGTCTTTCAAAACCACGAGGGCAGCTAGTGTGTTAAACACCCTTCTGCTATTCACAGCATCCCTGTCCTTCATCTTTCAGTCTTATAGCACTAGAAGTAAATGGCTCTCCTTGTCTTGCTCTTTGCATTTAGGTGATGAGCGGATCTTGCCATGTTTTTTCTTCCTAATAATTCTCTAAAGTCATCCTTATTTCTTTGTTCACACAATTCTGATTTTCTTCTGTCCCACTTCTCCCAGTTCTGTGCTAAGGACAGGGCTTTCTGTCACTGTTCTCCCACACCATCCCCCAGTTCTCTGCTCTTGGATCTTACTGAGTTGCCTGCTACCCGACAGTTACATCAGCACTTTTCTCGTTTCACAAATGCATTTGACCTTCCTTTGTCGCTAACCTTCTCCTGGCCAGGAATGAATTACAGATTAAATCATTATCATCTATTCTGCTTCTCCTCTAATGCTTGAAAGTTCTGCTCCACTCCTCCTGACTGCAAAGGCACTTTAGTTATGCATTCCAAACCCAGCTTGAGTGGTTTAGGTCTGTTAATTTATAGACACTGACTGACTTGCTGGGTACTCATTGCATGCACAAAGGCAACTGTCTTGATCAGCAGCATTTAACTGAGAAGCTGCTTATGTTCAGAGTCTCTAGCATTAATAAGTGAATGTAGGGCATGCAGCAGAGAAGCTCCCTTTTCTGCTGCTAAATGAAAAAAGATCAAATTCACTAAAGCCATATGAAAAAGGAAATATGTACCAATATGAGGAAATACGTACATGTCCATGAGGGTGTTCAGGTCCTTGCATGACCTTGGGTCTGTGGAAAGCTCTTACAGATGTTGTAGTTGAATGTATGTCCTGGAGGACTCTGTTTAGAGTACCATGATTTAAACAAACAAACAAAGAAACAAAACACAAAAAAAGACCCAAACTACCCTGGTAATTAGGAGATGGCTTGGTCATATCAAGTTATCAGATGTAAAAGTTTATATGTTGCAATTGCATAAATTGATAGATGCAGGTTAACCAAGATGGTCACAACTCATAGCTCAAGTATGAAGGATAGATTTATTCCATCATTGCAGAGACATACATACATGGCTAAGTCCAAACTTAACAGGGGCAAAAGCACCAGCCCAGTCTGGGCTTTGCCCTGCATATTAAAGGCCAGATGCATGTGCAAATTCATCAACAGGCTCTGTTTTGACAATTCTAAGCTCTCTTATCTCAATTCCCTCCAAGCCTGTGGGAAAGAGTGCTTTTAAGTCTTTAGCAACATTCTGTTGTCTTCTTTGAGAGAATTTCTTTCATCAGATGGAAAACAACCCAAAGAAACACAATATCTGAAAATTCCCATACTGAAAAAATATTCTTAGCATTACAGAATTATCTAGGTTGGATATGAAATCACTGAGTCCAACCTATGACCTAACACCACCTTGTCAATTAGACCATGGCACTAGGTGCCACATCCAGGCTTTTCTTAAGCACTTCCAGGGATGGTGACTCCATCACCTCCCTGGGCAGCCCATTCCACTGCCGAATCGCTCTTTCTGTGAAGAACGTCTTCCTAATATCCAGCCTAAACCTCCCCTGATACAGCTAAAGACTCTTGTCCTATTGCTTGTTGCCTGGGAGAAGAGACCAACGCCCACCTGGCTACAACCTCCTTTCAGGCAGTTGTGGAGAGTGATGAGGTCTCCCCTGAACCTCCTCCTCTCCAGGCTAAACAACCCCAGCTTCCTTATTTGCTTCTCGTAGGACTTGGTCTCCAGACCCTTCACCAGTCTCATTGCCCCTCTTTGGACATGCTCCTGCACCTCAGTGTCCTTCCTGAATTGAGGGGCCCAGAACTGGACACAGCACTCCAGGTGTGGCCTCATCAGCGCTGAGTACAGGGGAAGAATCACTTCCCTGCTCCTGCTGGCCACACTGTTCCTGATGCAGGCCAGGATGCCATTGGCCTTCTTGGCCACCTGGGCACACTGCTGGCTTATGTTCAGATCATCTAGTTCCACTCCCCCTGCCATGGGCAGGGACAACTTCCACTAGACCAGGTTACTCAAAGGCCCATCCAACCTGGCCTGTAACATCTCCAGGGTTGGGGCATCCACAACTTCTCTGGGAAATCTGTTCCAGGGCCTCACCACTCTCACAATAAAGAATATCTTCCTAATATTGAATCCAAAACTACCCTCCTTTACTTAATGCCATTTCCCCTTGTGCTTTCATTACATGCCCTTCTGAAAAGTCCCTCTCTCCAGCCTTAGCACATAGCAGAAAGTTTCTCTGTCAAAGAACCCTAAGCACTTTCACCTTCAATGTCTTTTTAGATGCAAAACACAAGTAGGTTATCCTGCCTCAGATTCTTCCTTGAGTTTCTCCACTGTGGCAATGCCTTCAAAATCATTGAGTACTGTCAGGCAGAGGTGAGTTGATGATATTGTTTAGCTGATTGCATGAAGAAATTTGTTTCGTAGTCTTTTCTTTAACATCTATATATCAGGCTTTCAAAGTGCTTATATCATCAATTCTGGCCAACTTGTCACAGAAGAGAACTGTTAGATATTTATGATAGTTGTGGTCCTTTTTGCTTCATATTTGCACCTTTTCTCACATGATAATGTTCTGAGATCTGCAAATATGTCTCTAGTGCATTGTAATGACAGCACAATATGCAGTCTATACTAATAGTAATAACAATAATAGAACATTTGAAGTTTGGTCTCACAAATGGAAATCTGACAAAAGCTGTGCAAAGCATATGTATGTTTAGCTGAGCATTGGCACTGGATTTGCAAAGACAGTACCATTTATTTACTACTGTAATGATTAAATAGAGATAATTCAGGTAAGTTTTAAGACTTTAGAATGAAAATTGTAATCTACTAGCTGTTTTAAAAGCCAGTGCATCTTGAATGTTGCTTAAAATAATTTACCTGCAAAGATTGTGACTTTTATAACAGCAAAAAAGGCAACTTGATGCTCAAAGAAAATATCCCTTTCACTTTTAAATACAAGTTTACACACTACTATCACTTCTCTGTGTGGATTACAACTGATTGCTATCTGGGGGAATCCAGATGGGCCACAGTAGCATTCAAAACTCTCTATTAAACCAGGAGAGACCTTCTTTTCCTGTCCCCACCTCAAGAGAACCGAAGCATTTCCCAGTATCATGTTTCCTTAGCTTCTCCTTCTTTTTCAGAATTTAGGATAAAAGGTCAGGATTGCCCTTGGGTAGTGAGACAGATGAGGTACTATCACCACTGATGGAGTGAATATGCTTGCTAAGTTTTAGTCCTCACTCTTCCCAGAGAAAACTGCACACATTTGTACTAATGTAATTTAATTTTTCTTCTAAAGACCTGAGATCAAATTTCTTTGTAACCCAAAATCCTTGCAAATTACAGCTCCTGTATCTTTCAGGAAGCTGGAGTTTGACTTGTTAGGTTTCACAGAGGAAAACCAGGTCAATAACTTGTCACAGCAAGAGATAGTTTACTGTCTGCAGTGTGTTGTAAGATCGTATTGTGGGCAAAAAATGAAAAAAACCCAAACAAACAATTCTGAGGTTATCTCTGTGCATTTGGACAGGCTGCTATTAAGCTAGTTAAACAATTTATTTCTGCAGTAATTTAATGCTGAGATTATTAGTTATAAGTGTAATTTTGTTGCAACATTTTCGTGTTTAGGGCTACTCTGAAAATAAGATATGTAAAAATCCTGCTGCCTTTGATTTGATTCTGTGTATAAGCATAAACAGACAATTTCTGAAGAATCTGTTGTGGTTACAAAGGAAGCGACTGAAAGTGAGGACAATATCAAATTTTAGTAAATATTTTTAAATTATTGCCTTTAACCTGACTTTTCCCCTCTTCTATTTCATTTTAAGATGATGAATCTCTTATATTAGACAACAATGAATATGTGATTCTTAAAAATATGAATAAACCTAGCAGCATATCGACCTTAGCTTTGTATACTTTACTAAGGAATTGAGTAATTAATTCTATTTTGTTTGGCAATTTATGTTCAAACTGCAAGACATTCATGTCAAGTTTAATGGCACATTCTACTGGTAGGGATGGAAAGTAAATTTTTTCAACTCCTTAATTTAACAATCTGTATAATTACAAACAATTGTATCATGTCACATTAGTATTTGTACAGTATGGAGAACAAAAAGGAAATATTGAATTAAGTTGTGTTTGCCTCTGAAGTACATCACCTTTCTATTCATATATCTTTGATCTGAACAGGTGTAACTACCACTGTAAAAATCTAGAAATTTCAGTAGTCCCAACAACCTGAACACTAATGGAAAGTCAGAGGAAAAATACATTCTGCAATAAATGATCATCATGTGAAGAATACTGGAGTCACAGGATCATTCAAGTTAGGAGGGCCTCTGAAAGTCATCTAGTCCAACCTACCACTTGAACTCTGTCCTGTTACAGCCGTTTCTCAGGGGTTTATCCAGTTGAGTTTTGTACACATCCAAGGATGGACATCCCACAGACTTTATGTTTAATCAGCCTCATAGAAAAAAAAAGGGTTTTTTTTATATTTAACCAGAATTTGTCATGTTTCAGCTTAAAATCCTAGAATCATATGACCTCTGGATAGCACTTGCTTCAATTCTCTGTTAAGAGGAGGGCCATCCATTAGATTAGCCTGGGCCTTGTCTATCTGAGTCTTGAATATTGTCAGCAACAAAAAATCCATCACTTCTCTAGGCAGCCTGTCCCACTTTCCAGTTCTCACAGTTAAAATCTTTTAATTTTTACATACAGATGGAATTTTCCCTGAAACAAATTGTTGTGTTACTATACATCTTCTAGAACACCCTGATTCAACTTTTCTACACTGTTCTCTAGAATTCCTCAACTTTTCTACACTGTTCTCTAGAGTTCCTTAAGACCTCTGTCATCTCCAGGGTGAACTAATCTGCTCTCTCAGGCTTTCCTCATATGTCAAGTACTTCAGAACCAAACATCTCCATGGTCATTTGTTGGACTCACTCCTGTATGGCAATGACGTTTTTGTACTGGGAAGTCCATACCTGGGCCCAATACTCTAGATATGATCTCAAAAGTGTCAAATAGAGGTGAGAATCTGGCCACATAAATCCCGATACAGCACAGTATGTAGTTAGCTTTTGTTGCAGCAAGGGTACTTTGCTGACTCTATATCTGTGTCTACAGATATCTATGAAGATGTACGTATATCTGCATCCATGGGCATATATTTTTGTCTACTATACGGATAATGGGCCAGAGTGCACTTTCAGCAAGTTCACTATGTATAGCAAGAGGTAGTGAGAGAGATGGATGATATCAGTAACTGTATTTGTAGATGTCTCCATAAATTGATAGATCTATATAATACAGAGATACCCAAGTATCTCTATATCAATGTGTTATTGATTCCTGAGGAGAGATATTAGTAGATGTCTGAAACCAGGGCATTGTATTGCTAATCGTAACCCTTGCAGCCTGAAAATTTAATCAAATTTTCAACACCTTACCATGTCCATATTTCATCTAATTTTACAGAAAACCATGTGAAACATTTTGCTGAAGTCAAGGTAAATGACATCCACTGACCTTCCATTGATTATAGACCAAATCATCTCATAATAGGAAACAATCAAGTTGGCCGTGTAAGATTACCCTTGTTAAATTCATGCTGTCTGTTCCCAAGCATCTTTTGCTCTTTATATATTTAGAGAAAAAATAAAAGAGAATTTTGACCAGCAAACTTCACAAGGACCGATAAGAGGTTGACCAGCCTACAGTGTCCTTGGTCCTTCTCTCCTTCTTCAAGATGGGTGTGTTGGGTTTTTTTATCTAGTCACCAGAAACTGCCCCCAGTCACCATGGTCTTTAAAAGTTGATAGCAGTCTCTTCACTCAGATAAGAAACAGAGAAAATTCTAGCATATACCACTTCTTTCGTAAGTGGAAAAAGCAGTTTCTCTGTCAGCTTCACTCATGAGAGTGGAAAACTTACATTATTCCTCCACAAGTAAAAAACCTGAGAAAAGACATGTTTTCCCTCTGCTCATGATCGGATGTTCTATATATATGTGAGTAAATGTAATTACATCCAATTTTTTGACATAAATCCAAGAGGTGAGGGAGGAGGGAGACAGGGAGAGGTAAAAGTAGTCTTGTGTTCTTTCTTAGCACAAAATTTTTCCTGTAAATATGGGAACTACTTTCCTGAGAATTATTCTTGTAATTCCAAGTCAGCTGTCATTCGATCCATAGGTTGTCTTGGTATTTTGGCATGCTATGCCTTCTGCTGATTTATTGACATGTGATGCTCCAAAATGTCCATGTGATACAGAAACACAAAACTCAATCACTTAAAACTACACATTTTTAAGTCTACCTCTAAAAATTCGGTAGTTGGTAATTATAACATATCTTTAGAACTTTAAATGTATATGGGTGCATGCATTGTGGTTTAAACCCAGCTGGTGACCAAACACCATGCTTCATCATAGTAGGTAGTATGGGGCTCTGTTTTGTATTTGTGCTAAACACAGTGTTGAAAATGTAGAGATGTTTTTGTTATTTCTGAGCAGTGCTTACACAAAGGCAAGGCCTTTTCTGCTTCTTGTGCTGTCCTGCCAGTGAGGAGGCTTGGGGTGCACAAGAAGCTGGGAGGGCAGACAGCCAGGACAGGTGACCGCAACTGACCCAAGAGATATTCCGGACAATATCACATCATGCCTAGAATATAAAGTGGGAGGAGGAAGGAGGAAGGTGGAAACATTCAGTGTTTGTCTTCACAAGTCACTGTTATGTGTGATGGAGCCTTGCTTTCGTGGGGATGGCTAAACACCTGCTTGTTCATGGGAAAAAGTGAATGAATTCCTAGTTTTTCTTTGTTTGTGTGTATGGCTTTTGCTTTACCCATTAAACCATCTTTATCTCAACCCACAATTTTTTCACTTTTACCCTTCTGATTCCCTCCTCGAGCCCACTGGTGGGGGAGTCAGCAAGCAACTGTGTGGTGCTTGGTTACTGGGTAGGGTTAAACCTCAACAGACTCCAAGACAGATACTGAGGAGCAAAGTCCTTTCCTCTGTAAGACATCAGGTTTATGACCACTTGAAGAACCTCATAATACATACATTTACAGAACCTAATAAAATGCATCTCAGAGTCCTAAGGAAACTGGCTAATGTGGTTGCCAAGCCACTCTCCACGATATTTAAAAAGTCATGACAATCAAGTGAAGTCCCAGATGACTGAGAAAAGGGAAACACTGCACACATTTTTTAAAAGGGTAGAAAGGAGCACCCAACCTGTCAGTCTTAGCTCCATGCCTGGGAATATGATAGAACAGATCCTCTCAGAGACTATACTGGGGGTCATCAGGCAAAGCATCACCAACCGGTCGAGGGAGGTATTTGTCTCACTCTGCTCTGCACTGGGGCAGCCTCACCTTGAATACCGTGTGCAGTTTTGTGGGCCACAGTATAAGAAAGATATTAAGCCATTAGAAAGTGTCCAAAGAAAGGCAACAAAGGTGATGAAGGGCCTTGAGGGGGATCTATATGAGGAGTGGTTGAGGTCACTTAGTGTGTTCATCCTGGGGAAAAGGAGACCGAGGGAAGACCTCATTGCAGTTACAACTTTCTCGTGAGGGGAAGAGGAGAGACAGACACTGATCTCTTCTCTGTGGAGACCAGTGGCAAAACCCAAGGGAATGACCTGAAGTTTTGTCAGGGGAGGTTTAGGTTGTATATCAGGAAAAAGTTCTTCACCCAGAGAGTGGTTAGGGGCTGGAACAGGCTTCCCAGGGAAGTGGTCACAGTACCAAGCCTGACAGAGTTCAAGAAGTGTTTGAAGAATGCTCTTAAACACATAGTGTGACTCTTGGGTGAGGCTGGTCCTGTGCAGGGCCAGGAGCTGGACTTTACGATCTTTGTGGATCCGTACCAACTCAGCATATTCTGTGATTCCATGGATAAGAAATTGGTTGGATGGTTGTATTCAGAGAGCAGTAGGCAACAGCTTAATGTCCAAATGGAATTGAATAACCAGTGGTGTTCTTCAGAATTCCATACTGGCACCAGTACTCTTAATGTCATCATCAGTGACATAGACGAAGGGGCACTCAGCAAGTTTGCAGATGCTAGAAAGCTGAGTGGTGCAATTGACATTCCTGAGAAAGAGATGTTATCCAGAGGGACCTGGACAAGCTCAAGAAATGTTCGCATGGAAAATTCATGAGGTTCAACAAATCCAAGTGGAAGGTGCTGCACACTGGTCAGGGAAACCCCAAGTATCACTACAGCCTGGGTCCTAAACAGGTTGAGGGCAGCCCTGCAGAGACTTGGGGTTGCTGGTAAATAAGAGGTTGGATGTGAGCTGACAAGATGTCCATGTAGCCCAGAAAACCAACCCTACTGTGGGCTGCATCAAAAGCAGTGTAGCCAGAAGGTCAGAGAGGAGCGATTCTCGACTCTGCTCTGGTGAGAGCCCACCTGGAGTGCTGCATCCAGCTCCGGAGTCTTCAGCAAAGGAAGGGCATGTAGCTGTTGCAGCAAGTCTAGAGGAGGGCCACAAAGATGGTAGAGGGATGGAACACCTCTCCTACAGGAAAAGGCTGAGACCATTGGGGTGGTTCAGCTGGGAGTACAGGAGGCTCCAGGAAAATCTTCTTGAGGCCTACAGAAAATATGAGCCAAACTTTTTAGCATAGCCTGTTGAGCTAGGACAAGGGGCAATGGTTTTAAACTGAAGAAGGGTTGATTTAGATTAAAGGAAGTTGTTTTTACATGGTGATAAAACACTAGAACATGTTGCCCAGTGTGGTGGTAGATACATGTACATTGGTATGACTATAATACACCTTTACATATTAATGCCTATAAAATATCATTATTTCTTTGAGTATCTAATCAACATTTCAAAATTCATCTAAGAAACTCCTATATTCAGTTCTCCACTCCAAATTTGACTGTAAAGAGCTGGGTGACTTACTGAGGTATTATTTGGTAAATGAGTGATGTTTCAGGTGGACAGAAAATGTTAATAAAAATTATGCTGTTTCAATGAAATAAAAATGTGAATGAGACTCTGTGGTGTTATATAAGACTCAGACAAACTGTTTCTCTTTTCAAACTCAGGTGGATGGAGGATAGTGTTTTTTCAACACAAATTGTTCTCTCATCTAATCTTGTCCTGTAGCTATGTAGTTCCTGATGCTCTAATTGAGATTGAATCAAGCTAATCCACAATGGAATTTAGCAATGATGAAATCTTACAGGGCAGAGGTTCTTCAGCCTAAGTTACTGATACTGATTCAGAATACTATTCCCTGTGCTGTTTCTTGTATAAAGTTATTGGGTTTGCAGGATTGAAGATCCTGCCCTGAGGATCTCCTGACAATATAAAATACATGCCCTGGAGATACGACAATATCATTTACTGTTAAAGATAAGCTATTATATAAATGCAGCGTGTGAAAAGCACTTGGTAGGAAAGAGAAAATATAGTAAAACACACATTTCTTAAGTTTAATCATAGAATAGCTGAACATAGAAAGCAGCCTTTGGGTATCATTTTTGCAGTTGCCACTGCCCAAAACAGCGTGAACTAGAACAGGTTGTTCAGGACTGTATCCAGTTAGGTTTTGAGTATCTCCAAGGACAGAAATCCTGTAACTACTCTGGGCAACCTGTTCCAATGTTTGATCAACTCTGGAGGAAAAAAAAGTGTGACGTGTTTTTTCAATGGAATTCCTTGTGTTTCAATTTGTGTCCATTGTCTCTTCTTCTTGCACAGAAAACCACTGAGAAGAATCTGATTCTGTCTTCCTCAGTCCCTCCAGCAGTTATTTATACAAATTGATAAGAACACACAGAGCTTTCATTTCTCCAGGCTGAACAGTCCCAGGTCTCTCACCCTCTCCTTTTACTTGAAAAGCTCTATTCCCTCAATCACCTTCATCAACCTTTACTGGACTCACTTCGCTACATTCATATCTCTCTTGTACTGGGGAGCCCAGACCTGGTCCCCACACTACAGATGTGTCCTCAGCAGGGTTGACTAGAGAGGAATCATAGAATGCCTTGAGTTAGAAGGGAGCTTAGAGATTATTTCGTTCCAATCCTCTTGACATGGGGCAAGCTTTCATTAGGTCAGGTTGCTCAGATGTCCCTCAACCTGATGGCAATCAGGACTTTTTGCAACTAATTACAACCCTTTAAGCCTCATAGTTTAGCTAATTTTCAGTTCACTTAACTGTTCACTTATCTAGTCTATAGCTCATCATTTTGTCAATGGGAGATGTTATGGGAGATGGTTGAAAGCCATATTAAAGTCAAGAAAAAATATCTGCTGCTCTCTTATCATTTATCAAGACAATTACCGAATTACAGAAGGATCTCAGGTTGATCAATCATAATATACCCTTCAATAATCCATGCTGACTTCTCCAGCCAACCTTTCGACCTTCATATAGTATCTGGAAATAGTTACCAGGAGTATTTCCTCCATCACCTTCATCTGATCATCTCCTCAATCATCCGATTGAAATGATCAGCCTGAAGTTTCCAAGAATTTCTCTCTTAAACCTCTTTGAAAATATCAGTAATATATTCTTTTTTTCCAGTCTTCACACTAGGATAGCATCTCTATATCCCTTGTAGATCACCTGACCATGCTTTTGTATATCATACACTTCTTTGCATTTGAGATGTCAGCAGCTCCTTGTTCAACAGTGCAAACATCAAGATGAACCATTCTTGAGCTTGGAGGAGGTGATCCATAAAAATCAATTGACTCTTCTGGCCTCATTTTCCTTCCAGGATCATATCCCATGGGATTCTTCCAAGCAGATCTTTGAAAAGGTCAAAATTTCTTCTGAAGTCTGTGGTTGTGATACTGATTTTTGCTTTGTTCTTTCTTCTTTGGCTTCTGACTTCATTAGTCCCCAGTCAGTGCAGCCAAGACTATTCTCAGTCTATACATTCTGAACATTTCTCCTTCGTTTGTGAGTATCACGTCCAGCAGAGCATCTCCCCTCATCATTTTTATCATCTTTGTTAGGAAGCTGTCATCAATGCACTCCAGAAACCTCCTGTATTACTGCTGCTTTGTTGTGTTGTCCTTCTAGCACATACGGGGGAGGTTTGAGTCCTCCACAAGGACTGGGACCTACAAATGTGAGATTTCTTCCAGTTGTATACAAAAGGTCTCATCTACTTCTTCCTATTCTTGCAGGCTGTAGCAGACATCCACAACAGTATTAAACATGTTACATGTTAGTTTTATTGATCAAATCCTGTATATTTCAGCTTCCATTAATAATAAATCTTTCCAGAAGGATGCTTCATAATTGATACCACTAACATTGGACACCATTCTTTTACACCATATAAGAAGTTATTCTAATGCCATCAATAACACACTCTTTATAGTCCAGATGTTGACTCTTTATTTCTTCATGAGAAAATAAAATAATAGTAATCTACAAGTAATAACTGAAGCACTCTGATGTAGATTGTAATTGTATGTTCTGTTCAGTAAAATTTTATTTAGGTTAATTTTCCAGAGCCTTACTTTTTATAATTGACACTCCTCTCTTACAGAATTTAATTAGATTCCATGTCACTCAATAAAATTGGAAACTTCATTCAAATGTAAATCACACTAGTTTATGAATGTACAACCTGAATAAGTAGATGTGTCAAATAGGATTTTTTTTTTAAGGCAAGCAAACTATGTGATGTGAAACAAAGTCATCTGTATAAAAAAATTTCAGTGTGTTTTATAGTTGGCTTCACATAAATGAATATGTTTCAATTTTTCTTCTGCATGCTTCAGAACATAAGTTTCATTCTCAATTATTTTTTAGTGGTTCCACAGGAAAAGCCAACTCCATACAGTGTGCTGCTTTTTGTTGCATCATAAATTTATATGACTGTGGCTTGTGAAATGAGTAGGAGAAAATTACTGTTTACAACCTGAAATGTATATTAGAATTTATACTAAGCATCTAAATTGAACAAGAGAATTCAGGACAGGCTTAGCTTCTATCTGTCACAGACACAAAAACCAGATTGCCTGCAAATGATTTAACAATAGGTTTCCTGTGATCTTACTGTCTACTGGATGAATTATTCTCCTTTACTTATTTCATTTATGACATGAATAAAAAAAACCCCCAAACTACATCACTGTACAGAAAACAGATGGTCTAATGTAATTGGAGATAAATGCTGAAGTCTCAATATCATGATATGTGACCCATTATCATGGTTATTACCGGTGATGGAAGAAACTACAGCTACAGAGCAGGAATATGGAGAAGACCACGCTCACCTCGCTCTCCATTCTCTTACCAAACATCAGGGCTGTAAACATTCTTTGAAAAACTGTAACCTGCACTGAACAGTATGGCACACACAAAAACATGATGGCTCCTCTTATGTCACATTGAATCACCAATTTTTATATGCGATCTGCATTGCTTGCTATCAAATTCCTTGATATAATGAAGAAACACATTGACTTCATGGTATGCATAGGAATAACTTGATTGAATACAGCATAAAATGGTGTTTTTTAAACTGGATGCTCAAATACACAGCACATGCTGGAAAAAAAATTTCGTCATGTAATTATTTTCCTATAGTTTCACAGACTTTCACACTGTCTCATCCTTTGACTTCCCTCACCACTGATATCTGTATTAGTTTTGTTACCAACGTGTGAGAAAAAAAAACAAAAAAACAACAAACACCTCTTTCACTTTGTAAGTGAAAAAAATTAGCTCACTGAAACTAAAAAAAAGTTAGTTTTTGATTGACTACCTTGAGAAAAATATTTCAGCCAAATATTCAGTTATGAACTTTCAACTGTATTGTTTTATATTAGACAACTAAAATAAAATATAATTAAAAAAAAAGAAAATTCTGATATTAAAATAGATTTATTTTTTTTAAACCTGCCTGAAAAACCTCATCAGATTTCCTAGATTTTATCAGAATTGCACATTCAAGTCCCTTAGAACTTTTGGGAGTTTTAACCCAATCTGACATATAAAAATTCCTATGGGCCTATTATTGGTTCTCTAGTGTTCTTGTTAGTGCAGATAGTTCTTTGTCAATCTTGAAAGTCCAAAAATAATGTTTTATAAACATTCAAGTACAAATATAAATCACAAATCATGTACCCAATGTAAGGGATTTTATTTAGTTGGGGGGATGGGGAGGGCTACAAGGGTGGTTTCTGTTAGAAGCTGCTAGAAGCTTCCCCTGGGTGGTGGAGCTGGCTCCAGGACAGGTTTCCTGCTGCTGGCCAAGGCCAAACCAGTTAGGAGTAAGTAAAGCCTCTGTGATAGCATATTTAAGAACCAAAGGGAACCTTGCACAGGAAGAATTCCATCCAGGGAAAAGTGGAATGGGAACATGGGAACAACAAGGTAGACCGCAAGGCCAGTGCAGGAAGAGAGGCAGGAGGTGCTCCAGGAGCCGGAGCTGAGGCTCCTGCAGCCCGTGGTGCAGCCCATGGTGGGGCAGATGTGCCCCTGAGGCCCAGGGAGGACCATCGGGGTGCAGATACACACCTGCAGCCCATGGAGGAGCCCATGCTGGAGCAGGTGGATATCCAAAGGGGGCTGTGACCCTGTGGGAGGCACAAGATTGGTGCAGGGTCCTGCCAGAGAGGAAAGCCCACACTGGAGCAGGTTTTTCCTGGGTAGGTCTTGTGGCCCCTGTGAGGGACCCAAGCTGGAACAGCTCATTGGTGAAGGGCTGCACCCTATGGAGAATTAACCCATGGGACAGCAGTCTGGGAAGAACTGCTGCCCACGGAATAGACTCATGCCGGAGAAGTCCATCAAGGACTGTCTCCTGTGGGAGGGACCCCACAGGAGCAGGGGAAGGACTCCTGTCCCTGAGCAGTGGCAGAAACAACAACAGACCATAACCCACATTTCCCATCGCCCTGCGCCTTTGCCGGGGAGGAGGGAGAACATGGAAGAAAGGAGGGGTGGGGGGAAAGTGTTTTAAAATTATTTTATTTCTCACTCTTTTGCTCTTATCCTGTTAGTAATAAATTTAAGTACTATCCCCACTTTGAGTCTGTTTTGCCT